>LR738715.1:131735832-131970680 GCA_902687465.1 Secale cereale
CAGTAGCTATGTGTTTGATCTCTCTCTCTCTCTCTCTCTCTCTCTCTCTCTCATGTTCTTGAGATGGCACGATCTTGATGTATCGCGAGCTTTGCTATTATAGTTGGATCTTATGATGCTTCTCCCCCTCTACTCTCTTGTAATGGATTGAGTTTTCCCTTTGAAGTCACCTTATCGGATTGCGTCTTTAAGGATTTGAGAACACTTGATGTATGTCTTGCATGGGATACCCGTGGTGACAATGGGGTATTCTATCGATTCACTTGATGTATGTTTTGGTGATCAACTTGCGGGTTCCATGACCTTGGTAATCTATGCATAGGGGTTGCCACATGTTTTCGTCTTGACTCTCTGGTAGAAACTTTGGGGCACTCTTTGAAGTACTTTGTGTTGGTTGAATAAATGAATCTGAGATTGTGTGATGCATATCGTATAATCATGCCCACGGATACTTGAGGTGACAATGCAGTATCTAGGTGACATTAGGGTTTTGGTTGATTTGTGTCTTAAGGTGTTATTCTAGTACGAACTCTATGATAGATCGAACGGAAAGAATAGCTTCACGTTAATTTACTACAGACTCTTGAATAGATCGATCAGAAAGAATAACTTTGAGGTGGTTTCGTACCCTACCATAATCTCTTCGTTTGTTCTCCGCTATTAGTTACTTTGGAGTGACTCTTTGTTGCATGTTAAGGGATAGTTATATGATCCAAGTATGTTATTATTGTTGAGAGAACTTGCACTAGTGAAAGTATGAACCCTAGGCCTTGTTTCAAAGTATTGCAACATCGTTTATGCTCACTTTTACCACTTGCGACCTTGCTGTTTTTATATTTTCTTATTACAAAAACCTATATCTACCATCCATATTGCACTTGTATCACCATCTCTTCGCCGAACTAGTGCACCTATACAATTTACCATTGTATTGGGTGTGTTGGGGACACAAGAGACTCGTTGTTATTTGGTTGCAGGGTTGTTTGAGAGAGACCATCTTCATCCTACACCTCCCATGGATTGATAAACCATAGGTCATCCACTTGAGGGAAATTTGCTACTGTCCTACAAACCTCTGCACTTGGATGCCCAACAACATCTACAAGAAGAAGGTTGCGTAGTAGAAATCAGCGGTGCCCCCCTCCACTGTTTGCTCCTCAGGTCATATTGTCGCAGTGCTTAGGCGAAGCCCTGCATGGATCACTTCACCATCACCATCACCATCACCACATGATGGCTTCTCGCCCCTCGTTGGTTACCCCAAGTGGAAGGTTTGAGATGCGGTGTAGCGGTAGTTTTCCCTTGGCAAAGATACCAAGGATCGAATTCCCCTGAGACTCCGAGGGTCAACAAGAAGGTGTCAACTGCTAACGGCGCCAGATACTTAGCGATTGACAGGACCTGCACACAGATACAAATAACTTTGCTCCCAACGAGTACAGAGAGGTTGTCAATCCCTCCGGCCTTGTCGTTTACAAAGGATCAAACACAAGAGATAATAGTGATAGGTATGACTGCAACTAGTAAGTAAGAACAGAAAGTAAATAGCGGATGTGATCAGTGATGGTAATATGGACCGGGGTCCCATGATGTTCACTAGTGATGTCTCTCTCCCAAAAGACGATAAAACAGCTAAGCGAGGTAAACGAATTACAGCTGGGCAATTGACAGGATTATGTGCGCAAACCAATGCTAACTATGCTGCAAGAAAGGTAGAGGCTCAAAAGCATGGGCGGTACGCCAAGGCAAGTAGACCGAAATCCATCTGCATCTACTACTAATCATCCACCTTGAGATATCTATCCAGAACATCTCGCTGGTATTAAGTTGCGAGTCCCACCCATAGTGTAAACTCAAAGCAACAAACAACTGCATTAAAAGAACTTTGCATAAAGTAAACAATCCTTGCACCCGCAAGTACAAGCACCGTTGTTTTCCCCCTTGTGGCAACAACACATCCCCTAGCCTCATGTTTCTGTCACTCAAGCTAGTCATCGAGGGGCATGAACCCACAATCAAGCATAACGTTCCCTCTTGGAGTTACTACCTACTACTTGGCCAAAGCAATAAACAACAACGGAGAACATGCAAGAATTACTCAAGAACATAAATATAAAAGAGGTGAATCAAATATATTACTCAAACACAATCTGAACATAATCTCATAATCCATCGGATCCCAGCAAACTCATCATAGCAACAGCATAAGGATTACATATGTGCCTCGATCATGTAGGGCAGCTCACGAGGTCTAATCGGTGAAGAACAAAGAGGGGAGGAGAACATCACATAGCTACTGGTCATGGACCCATGGTCCAAGGGAGACTACTCACAACTCATCCGGGAGGCGTCCATGGTGGTGGAGAAGCTCCCGGTGGTGATCCTCCCCTCCGGCAGGGTGCCGTGTGACGCCCGAAGACCGACGTCCCAGAAGATTGCAGAAGGTTCCAGAAGATTCCAGATGTTCCGGGTTGCCCGTGTGTTCTTTTGAGCTTGTGTTATTTATTTTTGCATTGCATCATGTCATCATGCCATCATGTCATATTTTATTTTGCATCTCAACCTAAATAAATCGTGTGGACCTTCGGTCCATTTAAATCGAGGGAAGATGTCTTCTATTTATAACATATAAAAGCCTCCTAATATTTATGGAGCTATATTAATAATTATTCCGTTGTTTGGAATTAACTAACACACTTGCATAATTTTCCCCATGTCTTTTCCACTTCGAGTTCTCCTACAAAAACCTTGCCAATAAGTCCTTTCCGTTGTTCCGAGGTTCTTCCAAAAAAACCTCCTTCTATTTTTATTAAATTCCTGACATTTTTGTGAGCCCGGGGATTTTGACCTCGTGTGCTAATTCTTGCCCTAACTCCTCCTCTTTTTCTTTCTTCTCTTTTATCCTCTGCTAAAAGGGAAATAAAAAGAAGGCAGCCAGGCCTCTAGGCCCACTCTAGCCGTCTTCTCCTCCTCCCTCTGGGCTTCAGCCTCCTTTTTTTTTCCTTCTCCTCCTGGCCCAACTCTCTTCCCTCCTCTCTTCGGCCCACTTTGGCCCAACCTGGCCCGCAGCCTCCCAACCCTAGCTACTTCGCTCTCTCCCTCTTTTTCCCAGCGCCGCCGCCGCACTCTTCTCGAACCCGCTCGTCCCTCTCGCGCAGTGCCCGACCCTCGAGGCCCCTGTTTCCTCACTCGCTCGCCCCGTTCCCCTCGGCCCCGTCCCTCCAAGCCCGCGCCTCCGGTCCTCCTCTCCAGGAGCGGCGCCTCTGCAGCGCCAGCGATGCCCAGGCCCGAGGTCGCGGCCTCCCCGCATCCCGGCTCTCTCCCTCCGTTCCCGCGGCCAGGGGCCCTCGCCTCCAGAAGCCGGCGCCCCGAGCCCTCCGTCACCGTCCCGAGGCCCCAGCGCCGGCCTTCCCTCCTCCAGCTCGTCTCCCCCAACGCCTTCGACCACCAGCGGCCTCCTCCCTCCGAAGTCCAGTCCAGCGCCCGTCGCCCTCCCGTGCGCCTCGCCCCTTCTCCGCTCGAGGCCACGGCCAGCCAGCGTGGGCCTCGATCTGGCCTGCCTCAGCGCTCCCCCTCGGCGCCCTTCCCTTCCGCGAGCCAGGTCCTCGCCTCCTGCCTCGCCAGGCTCCCTCGCCTCGCCGGGAGCACCTCTACCTGCAGCCCCGCGCCTGGCTCCTCTCTTGGCCGCGCCCATCCCCGACGCGCGGGAGCCGCGACCCCGAGGCGCCCTCCAGTCTCGACCGTCCCCATGCGGCCGTCCTCAGGCAGCCGCGCAGCCGCGCCCCGACTCCCTTCTCCAAGCCGCTGCGCCATGGAGGCCCCTCGTCCTCTCTGTCTCCTCGCGCAGCCCCGAGCTCGTCGGCAGCCGCGGTTGCAGTCGCCGCCCTGCTGCCTCCATCCCGCGCGACTCCGCCTCGTCATCTCCAGGCCGCAGCGTTCCGCAGCGCAAGGCCTTCGCAGCTCCTCCGTGGCACCGTGCGCGCGTGCGCCCCTGCCTCTGTGCGCCCTGCAAGCCCCGTGCACCTCGTCCAGGGCTCCAGCGCCGCCGCGGCACTTCCTCTGCTCCGAGCGGCCGTGCTGCTGTTTTTTTTGTTTGTGTTGTGTTTTGTTTTGTTTTGTGTGCCTGTGCTGTAATTTTTGTCAGATGACCCGTGTACGACTACCGGCGACCCGACCAAGTACCTCTTCGAGACAAGTACCTCTACACGTGACGTTGAACGGCTACGAGCTCGAGAACGACGACATGAACGAGTTTAACTACACGGCGAAACGACGAGTACCCCTACCCACGCCGGAGCCATCAGAACCCTCAAGTACCTCGACGGCATGTACATCTACGACTCGAGACGAGACCGGCAAGACCGAACGGAACGAGTACCACTACCGTCGCCCGAGTACAACTACCGCTACGTGAACGACTACCGTCGCCCCGTGTACGACTACGAACGTGTTCCTCGACTCACGAGAACGTCTACTTCCACTACTTCCTCTCCGACCGCGAGTACCACTTCTTCCTCTACGCTCTCGAACCGCCCCGTGAACATTTGTTCCGAAGGTATAACCGCCGAGCTGATGACCCGTGTGATGCTTGTTGTGTTGTATGAATGTTTCCTTGTGTGCATCGTGCCCGTTCCACCTTTTGTCACGTTCCTCGGTTGTCTCGTCACCGACTCGTGGGAACCCGGTAACGGGATCGCCCCACCTTCATCTCGTTTGACTCGCTTGTTGGGGAACGTTGCATGGAAAACAAAATTTTTTCTCTACGTTCACCAAGATCAATCTAGTAGATGCAACTACGAGGGGAGAGTAGGATCCACATACCCTTGTAGATCGCTAAGCGGAAGCGTTATGAACGCGGATGATGGAGTCGTACTCGCCGCGATTCAGATCGCCGAAGATCCTAGCACCGAAGCAACGGTGCCTCCGCGTTCTTCACACGTACGGCTCGGGGACGTCTCCTCCTTCTTGATCCAGCAAGGGGTGGAGGAGAGGTTGATGGAGAACCGGCAGCACGACGGCGTGGTGGTGATGGTGGAGGAGAATTCCAGCAGGGCTTCGCCTAAGCACCGCGGGAGAAGAAGATGTTGTGGGAGAGGGAGGGCAGCACCGAGGCACGAACTTGTGTTGGCTGCCCTCCCTCTACCTCTCTATATATAGGGGGAAGGAGGAGAGGGGGGCGCCCCTAGGGTTTCCCCTAGGGGGGCCGGCGGCCAGGGCATGGGGGGGGCGGCGGCCAAGGGCCAGGCCCTAGGGTTTCCCCCCCTAGGTGCCTTGCCCCCCACTCCAAAGGGGTGCGGCTGCCCTAGGGGGTCCCACCCCCTTAGCCGCATGAGGAGAGGGCCCAAGGGGAGGCGCACAGCCCCCTGAGGGCTGTGGTGTCCCCCCTTTGTGGCCCATTAGGCCCAGAACTACTTCCGGACCCCCCGAAACCCTTTCCGGTACTCCGCCGATTTCCCGATGCTCCCCGGAACACTTCCGGACTCCGAAACCTTTCATCCTATATATCAATCTTCGTCTCCGGACCATTCCGGAGACCCTCGTCATGTCCGGGATCTCATCCGGGACTCCGAACAACCTTCGGTAACCATGCACTCTTCTCACTAACAACCCTAGCGTCACCGAACCTTAAGTGTGTAGACCCTGCGGGTTCGGAAACCATGTAGACATGACCGAGACACTCCCAGGTCAATAACCAATAGCGGGATCTGGATACCCATATTGGTTCCCACATGTTTCTCGATGATCTCATCGGATGAACCACGATGTCAAGGATTCAGGCAATCCCGTATACAGTTCCCTTTGTCTCGTCGGTATGTTACTTGCCCGAGATTCGATCGTCGGTATCTCTATACCTAGTTCAATCTCGTTACCGGCAAGTCTCTTTACTCGTTACCGTAATACATAATCCCGTGACCAACTATTTGGTCACTTTGAGCTCATTGAGATGACGTATTACCGAGTGGGCCCGGAGATACCTCTCCGTCACACGGAGTCACAAATCCCAGTCTCGATCCATGTCAACCCAACAGACACCCTCGGAGATACCTGTAGAGTACCTTTATAGTCACCCAGTTACGTTGCGACGTTTGGCACACACAAAGCACTCCTACGGTGTCAGTGAGTTACATGATCTCATGGTCATAGGAACTTATACTTGACATGCAGAAAACTATAGCGATAACTGACACGATCAAAAGCTATGTTAACGTTTGGGTCTCGTCCATCACATCATTCTCCTAATGATGTGATCCCGTTATCAAATGACAACTCATGTCTATGACCTGGAAACCGCGGTCATCTTTGATCAACGAGCTAGTCCTGTAGAGGCTCACTAGGGACACAAAGTCTGTCTATTCATCCACACGTGTATTTGAGTTTCCAATCAATACAGTTATAGCATGGATAATAAACGATTATCATGAACAAGGAAATACAATAATAACTCTTTTATTATTGCCTCTAGGGCATATTTCCAGCAGTCTCCCACTTGCACTAGAGTCAATAATCTAGCATTACAAGGTAATGAATCTAACACCCATAGAGTCTTGGTGTTGATCGTGCTTAGCCCGTGGAAGAGGCTTAGTCAACGGATCTGCAACATTCAAATCCGTGTGTACTTTGCAAATGTTTATGTCCTCCTCCTTGACCGAATCGCGGATGGAATTGAAGCGTCGCTTTATGTGTCTGGTCCTCTTGTGAAACCTTGGTTCCTTGGCTAGAGCAATGGCACCAGTGTTGTCACAGAACAGAGTCATTGGGTTCAGTGCACTAGGCACAACTCCAAGATCTGTCATGAACTCCTTCATCCAGACACCTTCCTTTGCCGCCTCCGAGGCAGCTATATACTCCGCTTCACATGTAGAATCAGCTACCACGCTCTGCTTGGAACTGCACCAGCTTACCGCTCCCCCGTTGAGAATATATACGTATCCGGTTTGAGACTTAGAGTCATCCGGATCAGTGTCAAAGCTTGCATCGACGTAACCCTTTACGACGAGCTCTTGATCACCTCCATAAACGAGAAACATATCCTTAGTCCTTTTCAGGTACTTTAGGATATTCTTGACCGCTGTCCAGTGATCCATACCAGGATTACTTTGAAACCTTCCGGCCATACTTATGGCAAGGCTGACATCTGGTCTTGTGCAGAGCATTGCATACATGATAGAGCCTATGGCTGAAGCATAGGGGACGACACTCATCTTTTCTCTATCTTCCGCAGTCACTGGGCATTGAGTCTTACTCAACTTTGTACCTTGCAATACCGGCAAGAACCCCTTCTTGGATTGATCCATTTTGAACTTCTTCAAAACTTTATCAAGGTATGTGCTTTGTGAAAGTCCTATCAAGCGTCTTGATCTATCTCTATAGATCTTGATGCCCAATATGAAAGCAGCTTCACCGAGATCTTTCATCGAAAAACTCTTGTTCAAATACCCCTTCACGCTATCCAAAAATTCTATATTGTTTCCAATCAGCAATATGTCATCCACATATAATATTAGAAACGCTATAGAGCTCCCACTCACTTTCTTGTAAATACAAGCTTCATTGTAAACTTGTATAAACCCAAACGCTTTGATCACCTCATCAAAGCGAAGATTCCAACTCCGAGATGCTTGCACCAGCCCATAAATGGAACGCTGGAGCTTGCATACTTTGTCAGCATTCTCTGGATCGACAAAACCTTCTGGTTGCATCATATACAACTCTTCCTTAAGAAAACCGTTAAGGAACGCTGTTTTGACATCCATCTGCCAAATTTCATAATCGAAATATGCAGCTATTGCTAACATGATTCGAACGGATTTAAGCATCGCTACGGGTGAGAAAGTCTCATCGTAGTCAATCCCTTGAACTTGTGAAAAACCCTTTGCCACAAGTCGAGCTTTATACACAGTGACATTACCGTCAGCGTCCGTCTTCCTCTTAAAAATCCATTTATTCTGAATGGCCTTCCGCCCTTCAGGTAATACTTCCAAAGTCCATACTTTGTTTTCATACATGGATCCCATCTCGGATTTCATGGCCTCTAACCATTTGTCGGAATCTGGGCCCACCATCGCTTCTCCATAGCTCGTAGGTTCACCGTTGTCTAACAACATGACCTCCAAGACAGGGTTACCATACCACTCAGGTGCAGTGCGTACCCTTGTCGACCTACGAGGTTCGGTAGTAACTTGATCAGAAGCTTCTTGATCATCATCATTGGCTTCCTCTTCAACCTCTGCAGGCTCCACAAAAACATCTTTCTGTGCTGCGCTACTTTCTGGTTGAAGCAGAGGTTCAATAACCTCATCAAGTTCTACCTTCCTCCCACTCAATTCTTTCGAGAGAAACTCCTTCTCGAGAAAGGACCCATTCTTAGCGACAAACACTTTGCCCTCGGATCTGAGATAGAAGGTGTACCCAACAGTTTCTTTTGGGTATCCTATGAAGACACATTTGTCCGCTTTGGGTTCGAGCTTTTCTGGCTGAAGCCTTTTGACATAAGCATCGCAGCCCCAAACCTTGAGAAAAGACAACTTCGGTTTCTTACTAAACCATAGTTCATACGGTGTTGTCTCAACGGACTTAGATGGAGCCCTATTTAAAGTGAATGCAGCTGTCTCTAACGCATATCCCCAAAACGATAGTGGCAAATCGGCAAGAGACATCATAGAACGTACCATATCTAATAGGGTTCGATTACGACGTTCGGACACACCATTACGTTGTGGTGTTCCAGGTGGCGTCAACTGTGAAACAATTCCACATTTCCTTAAGTGATCACCAAACTCATAACTCAGATATTCTCCCCCTCGATCAGATCGTAGGAACTTGATCTTCTTGTTACGATGATTTTCAACTTCACTCTGAAATTGCTTGAACTTTTCAAAAGTTTCAGACTTATGCTTCATCAAGTAAATATACCCATATCTACTTAAGTCGTCAGTGAAGGTGAGAAAATAACGATATCCACCGCGCGCCGTTACACTCATCGGACCGCACACATCGGTATGTATGATTTCCAATAAGTCACTTGCCCGTTCCATTGTCCCTGAAAACGGGGTCCTTGTCATCTTGCCCATGAGGCACAGCTCGCACGTGTCAAGTGATTCAAAATCAAGAGACTCCAAAAGTCCATCAGCATGGAGCTTCCTCATGCGTTTTACGCCGATATGACCCAGACGGCAGTGCCACAAGAAAGTGGTATTATCATTATTAACTCTACATCTTTTGGCATCAATGTTATGAACATGTGTATCATCACTATCGAGATTCAATAAGAATAAACCCCTAACTTCGGGTGCATGACCATAAAAGATATTACTCATATAAATAGAACAACCATTATTCTCTGACTTAAATGAGTAACCGTCTCGCAATAAACAAGATCCAGATATAATGTTCATGCTTAACGCAGGCACTAAATAACAATTATTCAGGTTCATAACTAATCCCGATGGTAATCGAAGAGCGAGCGTGCCGACGGCGATCACATCAACCTTGGAACCATTTCCCACGCGCATCGTCACTTCGTCCTTCACCAGCCTCCGTTTATTCCGCAGTTCCTGTTTAGAGTTGCAAATGTGAGCAACCGAACCGGTATCAAATACCCAGGCACTACAACGAGAGTTGGTAAGGTACACATCAATAACATGTATATCACATATACCTTGCTTGTTGTTGTTGGCCCCCTTCTTGTCTGCCAGATACTTGGGGCAGTTCCGCTTCCAGTGGCCGTTCCCCTTGCAATAGAAACACTCAGTCTCTGGCTTGGGCCCAGCCTTGGGTTTCTTCACTGGATGAGCAACTGCCTTGCCACCCTTCTTAGAGTTACCCTTCTTGCCCTTGCCATTCTTCTTGAAACTGGTGGTTTTATTGACCATCAACACTTGATACTCCTTCTGGATGTCTGCCTCAGCGACTTTCAGCATCGAAAACAGCTCGGCGATGGTTTTGTTCATCCCTTGCATGTTATACTGCTGTACGAAGCTCTTGTAGCTAGGCGGGAGTGACTGGAGAATTCTGTCAATGATAGCCTTATCCGGGAACACAAGTCCCAGATCAGCTATGCGGGTATAGTACCCAGACATCTTCAGTAAGTGCTCACTGACAGACGAATTCTCCTCCATCTTGCAAGCAAAGAATTTATCGGTGGTCTCATACCTCTCGATCTTGGCATTCTTTTCAAAGATGAACTTCAACTCCTGGAACATCTCATATGCTCCATGACGTTCAAAACGCCTTTGAAGTCCTCCTTCCAAGCTATACAATATGGCACACTGCACTACTGAGTAGTCATCCGAACGCGACTGCCAGGCGTTCATAACGTCCGCAGAGGCCTGAGGAGCGGGGGGTTCACCTAGCGGTGCATTTAGGACATAAACCTTTTGGGCAGCTGTGAGGATGATCCTCAGATTGCGGAGCCAGTCCGCAAAGTTGCTCCCATCATCTTTCAGTTTAGCTTTCTCTAGGAACGCATTAAAATTCAGGGGAGCTACTGCGCGAGCCATCTACAACAAAAACATTTGCAAAGACATTTTAGACTATTGTTCATGATAAGTGAGTTATTACCTAATCAAATTATTTATAACTCCCACTCAAATTGACATCCCTCCGGTCATTCGAGCGTGACATGATCCAAATCCACCAACCCAAGTCCGATCATCACGTGAGATGAGGTGGTGTCAATGGTGAACATCAACATGTTGATCATATCTACTATATGACTCATGCTCGACCTTTCGGTCCTCCGTGTTCCGAGGCCATGTCTGTACATGCTAGGCTCGTCAAGTCTAACCCGAGTGTTCTGCATGTGCAAAACTGTCTTGCACCCGTTGTATGCGAACGTAGAGTCTATCACACCCGATCATCACGTGGTGCTTCGAAACGACGAACCTTCGCAACGGCGCACACTCGGGGGGAACACAATTTTATCTTGAAATTTTAGTGAAGGATCATCTTATAATGCTACCGTCGTCCTAAGCAAAATAAGATGCATAAAAGGATTAACATCACATGCAAATCATAAGTGACATGATATGGCCATGAACTCGTGCTTTTGATCTCCATCTCCAAAGCACCGGCATGATCTCCATCGTCACCGGCGCCACACCATGATCCCCATCATCATGATCTCCATCATCGTGTCGCCATCGGGGTTGTCGGCGCCCACCATGCTCTTACTACTATTGCTACCGTTTAGCGATAAAGTAAAGCATTACAAAGCGCTTAATGATTGACACGCAGGTCATACAAAAATTAAAGACAACCCTATGGCTCCTGCCGGTTGCCGTATGCATCGACATGCAAGTCGATATTAACTATTACAACATGATCATCTCATACATCAAATATATCTCATCATGTCATTGGCCATATCATATCACATACATACCCTGCAAAAACAAGTTAGACGTCCTCTAATTTGTTGTTGCATGTTTTACGTGGCTGCTATGGGTATCTAGCAAGAACGCTTCTTACCTACGCAAAGCCACAACGGTGATATTCAAGTTGTTATTTAACCTTCTACAAGGACCGCCTTGTTCTATTCCGATTCAACTAAGATAGGAGAGACAGACACCCGCCAGCCATCTTATGCAACAAAAGTCACATGTCTGTCGATGGAACCGGTCTCATGTACGTGGACATGTAAAGTTGGTCCGGGCCGCTTCATCCCATAATACCGCTGAATCAAGAAAGACTAAGGAGGGCAGCAATTTAAACATCAACGCCCACAAACCCTTTTGTGTTCTACTCGAGAAAGCATCTACGCAAGATCCTAGCTCATGATGCCACTGTTGGGGAACGTTGCATGGGAAACAAAAATTTTCCTACGTTCACCAAGATCAATCTAGGAGATGCTACTACGAGAGGAGAGTTGGATCCACGTACCCTTGTAGATCGCTAAGCGGAAGCGTTAAGAACGCGGTTGATGGAGTCGTACTCGCCGCGATTCAGATCGCTGAAGATCCAAGCACCGAAGCAACGGTGCCTCCGCGTTCTTCACACGTACGGCTCGGGGACGTCTCCTCCTTCTTGATCCAGCAAGGGGTGGAGGAGAGGTTGATGGAGAACCGGCAGCACGACGGCGTGGTGGTGATGGTGTAGAAGATTTCCAGCAGGGCTTCGCCTAAGCACCGCGGGAGAAGAAGATGTTACGGGAGAGGGAGGGCAGCACCGAGGCACGAACTTGTGTTGGCTGCCCTCCCTCTACCTCTCTATATATAGGGGGAAGGAGGAGAGGGGGGCGCCCCTAGGGTTTCCCCTAGGGGGGCCGGCGGCCAGGGCATGGGGGGGGGGGGGCGGCGGCCAAGGGCCAGGCCCTAGGGTTTCCCCCCCTAGGTGCCTTGCCCCCCACTCCAAAGGGGTGCGGCTGCCCTAGGGGGTCCCACCCCCTTAGCCGCATGAGGAGAGGGCCCAGGGGGAGGCGCACAGCCCCCTGAGGGCTGTGGTGTCCCCCCTTTGTGGCCCATTAGGCCCAGAACTACTTCCGGACCCCCCGAAACCCTTTCCGGTACTCCGCCGATTTCCCGATGCTCCCCGGAACACTTCCGGACTCCGAAACCTTTCATCCTATATATCAATCTTCGTCTCCGGACCATTCCGGAGACCCTCGTCATGTCCGGGATCTCATCCGGGACTCCGAACAACCTTCGGTAACCATGCACTCTTCTCACTAACAACCCTAGCGTCACCGAACCTTAAGTGTGTAGACCCTGCGGGTTCGGAAACCATGTAGACATGACCGAGACACTCCCAGGTCAATAACCAATAGCGGGATCTGGATACCCATATTGGTTCCCACATGTTTCTCGATGATCTCATCGGATGAACCACGATGTCAAGGATTCAGGCAATCCCGTATACAGTTCCCTTTGTCTCGTCGGTATGTTACTTGCCCGAGATTCGATCGTCGGTATCTCTATACCTAGTTCAATCTCGTTACCGGCAAGTCTCTTTACTCGTTACCGTAATACATAATCCCGTGACCAACTATTTGGTCACTTTGAGCTCATTGAGATGACGTATTACCGAGTGGGCCCGGAGATACCTCTCCGTCACACGGAGTCACAAATCCCAGTCTCGATCCATGTCAACCCAACAGACACCCTCGGAGATACCTGTAGAGTACCTTTATAGTCACCCAGTTACGTTGCGACGTTTGGCACACACAAAGCACTCCTACGGTGTCAGTGAGTTACATGATCTCATGGTCATAGGAACTTATACTTGACATGCAGAAAACTATAGCGATAACTGACACGATCAAAAGCTATGTTAACGTTTGGGTCTCGTCCATCACATCATTCTCCTAATGATGTGATCCCGTTATCAAATGACAACTCATGTCTATGACCTGGAAACCGCGGTCATCTTTGATCAACGAGCTAGTCCTGTAGAGGCTCACTAGGGACACAAAGTCTGTCTATTCATCCACACGTGTATTTGAGTTTCCAATCAATACAGTTATAGCATGGATAATAAACGATTATCATGAACAAGGAAATACAATAATAACTCTTTTATTATTGCCTCTAGGGCATATTTCCAACATCGCTCACGCCATCTTTGCTTTTGCCCGGACTCTCAACGAGTTACCGGAACCGAGTTGTTGCCTTTGCATCATTTCGGATCGTTGCCGTGGCACCCTTTCCATCCACCACGGTGACATAAACTTCATATCTCTTAATGTCAACCCTTTTAATAAAACTTGCATAAAACTTGATCATGTCATCCGCATCATGTTAACAACCCTGAATGTTTAATTGTTGTTTGCTTTTAATTATTAAACATGCTTATGGGGATTTTCCGGACTTGTTGTTGTTATTCTCCGGCCTCATTTAAAATGTCTAAATAGTGTAGTTTTATTATGCTTCACCTCTTGCCATGCTAAAAACATTTAATCTTGTCTTGTAAATAAACAAGAGTCAACTAAATAATTATCATGTGGTGTTTCGAGCTCCACTTAACTTGTAGTTTTGTTTGTGCACTTTGCCATGCCATGCATAATTAAACTGGACATGCATCATACTTGTTTGTGCATCGTATGCCATGTTTATGATATGTGTGTTTACCGTGTTGTTTCTTTCTTTCCGGTTGCTTCTCTTGTTAGCTTCGGTTTCGTTCCGGAGTTGTGAGGTTTCTCTCGACTGTGTTGCTCCGTCTTCTTCGTGGATCCGTTCTTCTCCCTTGTGGAATCCCAGGCAAGATGACCGAGCCCGGATACCATTACTATCTTTGCCTATTGCTAGTAGTTCCGCTCTATAGTTTTGCCTCGATGCCCATGTCTTTCTTGTCAGCCTCCTACTTGTAACCATTGCCATGTTTAACCACCCTACCTATGCAAACCGTTGCTTGGCTAAGTACGCTTCGCTCAGCCCTTCTTATAGCATTGTTAGTTGCAGGTGAAGACTGAAGATGCTTGCTTCATGTTGTAGTTTGGTTGGGTTATATCACACTATATAAATGCTTAAAAATGAAATCATCTATATACTGGCAGGGTGGAAGGCTAAGCCTTTTGCTTGGTGTTTTGTTCCACTCATGCCGTTAGGAACCGTATAAACCGGTGTTATGTTCCTTGATTATGCGTTCCTAACACGGTTGGGGTGTATGGGACCTCCTTGATAAACCGCTAAGTGATAACTCTTTTCCAGCAAGTCCCAACATTTGGTACTATTTGCCTCATCATAACAACTTAATTAAATAATTAAACTTGCATAGGGGGTCGCACCCTCGGGTTCTTAATTCTACATAGCAGGGGGGGCCAGTGCTGATGGCGTTGGTCCCAAACGGGGGTCCTGCAGGGCCGCCTTGGGGCAACCCGAGGTATCTGGTATAACCTGTAGCATCGCCCATCCGGTCGTGTCCTGAGACTTGGATACGCGCGGCTACTATCAGGGTGTCGACACGCCGGGAGGATTTGCTGGATTAGCCTTACCTTAGTTCGGTTTAACTTGAGCACGGGATTCCGAGAATACTCGGGTCTTCCCACCTATGAGTTGCGACTTCGCGGATCGTGGGCTTGTGATGGGCCAAGTTGGAACACCCCTGCAGGGTTTGAACTTTCGAAAACCGTGCCCGCGGTTATGTGGCAGATGGGAGCTTGTTAATATCCGGTTGTAGAAAACTTGACACAATGTTCTAATACACTACCAGCGTGTGTACCGTGACTGTCAATTTCCGAATAGGGATTCGGGAGTTGAACACGGTGGGGTTATGTTTGACCGGCTTTAGTTAGGATCACTTCTTGATCATCTTTCGGCCGATGCTCTTCTCTTCTCGCTCTCTATTACGTAAGTTAGTGCTAGTTGCTGCTGCAGACTCTTGTTGTTCCTTCACCTCTCGTTCTTTCTTCAGCCTTATCCTCACCCAAGGCTTAAATAGTCTTGTTACCCGGGAACGGGATTGCTGAGTCCTCTGTGGCTCACAGTTACTTCACCACACCAGATGCAGGTTTAGCCGAGTTTGATGCAGGAGTTGGATCAGTTCTTCACCGGGAGCTCGATGAAGATCGTGGCTGTTTGCTTGTGACGTTTCGATGTTCAGTAGTGGTTTCTACTAGGATTCGATCCTGACCTGTGGCTTTATGTTGTTTTGGTATCTTTCTTTTGGATCTTACCCTTAGATGGGCTGTGATGTTCTGAATGATGATTGCTTATGTAATGTATTGTGTGAAGTGGCGAGTGTAAGCCAACTATCTCCTTTTGCAGTTTAATCCCTCTTTTACATGAGTCATGCAAAGATACCAAACTTGAGATCATTCTAGGATGGGCTTATACCTTTAAGCCGTGCCTCAACACGTAGGAGGTATAGTCCCATCCTGGGCATTACAAGTTGGTATCAGAGCCTTCTCCGACCTAGAAGCCCCCACTGATTGATCGAATCGTTGACGGTTGAGTCTAGGCACATACTAAAAACTTTTTGAGTCCTATATTATATCGGAGAGTAGGATTTCTTTGCTTCTCATCCCCTTTCTTTATGGTGAGGACTCCTGACGATTACTCTTTTCTCTTCTACTTTCAAAAATTGCACCAAATTTTTTTTTAGGATCTCGCGAGTATTCTGGGATTGTTTCGATGTTCTTGTGACAAGGATATTGTTCTCGATGCCTCCTGTTACCGAGGAGTTGAGCTTCGGGGTATCATTGACACAAGCATATCGCGGCAGTACTAAATACTTAAGACGGCCGACATCGAAAATCTCTCCTATACGGCCAGTGGCAAGATAACCCCGACATCACCCAGTACTGGGGAGGTAGTTCGAGAGTATTGCCATAGCTTGTTATAGTGGATGCTTTTCGAAGGTCCGAGGTAAACAGTTTCCGAGAAAGACTGGTTATGTGTTGAAGGATGGATACACCTGGATTTAGGTTTAGAGTTGATTGCGCGGTGCTTCCCGTGTATCCCCAACACCTGATTGCATAACTGGAAACTTTTGGAAATCTATAGGTGGGTTCATCTAGTAGTTCTAGGCATTCTTCCAACGGATGCTCGATATGAAGTTTGGGGTTCTACATTGAGTGAAGTGGTTTTATGGACTTGTTCTGATCGGGAGTTGCATCTTAAAGGGTCCTTGGCTATGCTGATCCGGGGATTGCAAAACCCTTTTGTAACACGTTCCATGAGCTTTCAGCACAAAGATGTCGAACGAAGCTTCTATCTTGTATTTGTTCTATCTGATCCTTGTTCCTTTTTATTTATCTTTTGCTCTCCAAGTGGCTTCTCGACAAGTGATGTACCTGTGGAATTCATTCGTTCAAGTCTCTGTTCGGATGATATTGTGAAGATCATGTTGCATATCTATCCTTTGTTCTTGTTGATTCGGGTATTCGAGTTGCTTCGATGTCAAATGTTGATTCCATACCTTCCTAATCGATGTTCTCATATTCCTATGGGAGTGCTAATTCTTCTTGATCATCAAGATGGTCATGTTAATCCTTTTCAACCGGTGTGCCTTCTCTTCAAGTTATTCCACATGGATGCCGTTGAGAAACCTGACGATTTGTCTGTTTCATTCATCCCAAGTTGTCTTTGTTTTTCCCCACCCTCCCACCCTTTTTCTTCTTGGAGCCAGAAAATCTCAAATGAAATATCCATTTTTATTCATGTGATGTTTCCTCATTCTTTTCCTTCAATGTTCTTATCCGGTGCTTTATCGTCAACATGCTCAAGAGCTTCAAGTTCATCATTCTTTTGTTCTCTAATTCTGCCGGTGGATGTAATTCAAGATTTCGGTGTTGATCTTATCCTTTGCCTAATTTCACAATGCTTTCTTATTCCGGTGCACCAATTAATCATTCTCCTCTTGTTATTCACATCCGGAGTGTTCAAGGTATCTCAGAAGATTCATAATTCCATTCTTAATCCGTTCAAGCTATTTTTTTGAGGATTATCATCGTATTCAAGCCTTTTATTTCAACCGGTGCTATATCTCTTAAGCAATCTTTTCCTACGGTGATTTCTTTGAGTGGGCCCTAACCCACAGGTCTTTTCCCAGGATCTTACCTGACTCTTCTTATTCCGGAGTTATTCTCAAATTCTTTTTAAGTGTGACGTAAGAATGATTCCATCAGTCATATGCCTTCTCCAAGTTTACTTTCAAATTCTTTTCATCGTTGGTTCAACCTTTTTAATTCTTTATTCCGGAGTATCTCGAAATTCTTCATGGCATTTCTCGTCTTCATTCTCAACATTTGGAGACCGGTGAAGTGTTTCTCTTAAATCTTGGCCTGTTCTCTTGAAAATTCGTGGTTCTAGCTTCATGCCATCCTCATTATTGTTTTGATTGTGAGGAATTCTTTTATACCATCCGGAGCGTTTCATGAATTCTTTTCTTTGTGATCCTCCGAAGGCCATCATTTCAGAAGATTTCTTCGTTCTCAGTTTTCAACTTCAACCTCCAACTATTCTTCATTGATGTCTCTTCGTTCGTCTCCAATTTTTACGGTGGCTCATTCAAGTTTACTCTTTCGTGTTATCGTATTAATTCATTTGCTCTTTTCATAATCCAACCGGTGCTTCGTTCAAGTTTTACCCAAGCTTGTGCTAGTTCCCTCTTAATTCTTTCCAAGGAGAATAAGTAGTATGCCAAATCCTTTGGTTCTCATCAATTTTAATTGGTGAAGGATATGCATAACATAATTCTTATTCTTATTCCTTCAAGGTGATTTAATTCTTTTGTCTGGAGCTTGTTCATCATATCATATCCTTGGTTCTAAGTTGTCCATCTTGTTTTTTCCGGAGCTCCAAGTTATTTCAATTATCATTTCAAGCTCTATCTAATTCATCTCAGGTCTTGAATCTTATTCTTTTCATCTTTCACTTCTCTTGCTTTCTTTACCGGAGTTCTTCATGGTGGTTCATCATCATTTAATTCATCCTCGAAGTTTTCATCAACATTCTTGTTGGAGCTCAAGCATTCTTCATCATGCATTCCAATTGCAATTCTGCTTCCTTATCTTTTGAGATGGTGTTATGTCATTCTTGACAATTCCTTCATGTTTCATGATTCACAAGTTGTCAGGAATGAGAGATTTAAACCCATCATTTTCCTTGTTCAGGAGATCTTTCCAACCCTTCAATTTATTCATTGGAGTTATCTTGGGTTATAATTCACTTAAAGCTTTCCCTAAGGAATTGCTGATATTGTGGTGCTTATAAATGACCCAAGTTCTTCACTTTTCATTCCAGTGAATAAGTTTTTCATCTCCTTGTTGATTCCAATCCAGTTAAATGTTTCTGTCAGTGGCTGGTTGTCACCTTATAATTTTGAGATGTTTTCCATAAGCCCACATCAAGCTTATTCTTTCGTTGTTGAATTTCCAACAACTCTGTTCAACCCTTCTTCGTAAGGATGTGTTTCATATTCATTTGTCGGAGAAGTTGTCTTTTTCTATCCGTTCAATTCTTTCATTTATATGCTATTCTTTCATTCCGGAGGCTTTGTGATGTTGCTCTCTCCAAACCATCATCTCGTTTTATCGGGATCATGTTCTTTCCCTTGTTTATCATTTAACCGGAGTGTTGTATTTTCATTCAAGTTCCATCATCTTATCTAGTTTTGCCTGTCTTTTAACTGGAGTGATGTCTGAAATCTTTCTTAACCTTGTGCCATTCTTTTAATTGTTTCGGGGCAATATGTTGCTGTTTTCATCAAGTATCATCTCAACTTGCCAAGTTTTTGTTCAATTCCTTCCATTTTCAGACGGAGTGCTGTCAAATTCTGTCATTCTCATTCCTTGGCTATACCATTGCGGTTTCATATTCTTTTGGTCCGTGAGCTCTTGTTTCATGTCTTCTAACCTTCAAGGTTCTCGTGATGCCCCTTGTTCCTCTTTTCTAACGGAGTTTTCATCTTCGTTCATCTCTGTTGTATTCTTTCTTTCAATTTGTTCAACCTCTCAAGGTTCTTTGGTTTCACTCGTCTGTCAAAGAAGCAACTTTGTTTACCTCTTCCTCTTCCGTTTTTTACCCGGTGATATCTCTAGGATCTCGGGTCGAGTTCCTCTGTTAGTGTGGGAGAGTTGTGACGCCCGAAGACCGACGTCCCAGAAGATTGCAGAAGGTTCCAGAAGATTCCAGATGTTCCGGGTTGCCCGTGTGTTCTTTTGAGCTTGTGTTATTTATTTTTGCATTGCATCATGTCATCATGCGATCATGTCATATTTTATTTTGCATCTCAACCTAAATAAATCGTGTGGAACTTCGGTCCATTTAAATCGAGGGAAGATGTCTTCTCTTTATAACATATAAAAGCCTCCTAATATTTATGGAGCTATATTAATAATTATTCCGTTGTTTGGAATTAACTAACACACTTGCATAATTTTCCCCATGTCTTTTCCACTTCGAGTTCTCCTACAAAAACCTTGCCAATAAGTCCTTTCCGTTGTTCCGAGGTTCTTCCAAAAAAACCTCCTTCTATTTTTATTAAATTCCTGACATTTTTGTGAGCCCGGGGATTTTGACCTCGTGTGCTAATTCTTGCCCTAACTCCTCCTCTTTTTCTTTCTTCTCTTTTATCCTCTGCTAAAAGGGAAATAAAAAGAAGGCAGCCAGGCCTCTAGGCCCACTCCAGCCGTCTTCTCCTCCTCCCTCTGGGCTTCAGCCTCCTTTTTTTTCCTTCTCCTCCTGGCCCAACTCTCTTCCCTCCTCTCTTCGGCTCACTTTGGCCCAACCTGGCCCGCAGCCTCCCAACCCTAGCTACTTCGCTCTCTCCCTCTTTTTCCCAGCGCCGCCGCCGCACTCTTCTCGAACCCGCTCGTCCCTCTCGCGCAGTGCCCGACCCTCGAGGCCCCTGTTTCCTCACTCGCTCGCCCCGTTCCCCTCGGCCCCGTCCCTCCAAGCCCGCGCCTCCGGTCCTCCTCTCCAGGAGCGGCACCTCTGCAGCGCCAGCGACGCCCAGGCCCGAGGCCGCGGCCTCCCCGCATCCCGGCTCTCTCCCTCCGTTCCCGCGGCCAGGGGCCCTCGCCTCCAGAAGCCGGTGCCCCGAGCCCTCCGTCACCGTCCCGAGGCCCCAGCGCCGGCCTTCCCTCCTCCAGCTCGTCTCCCCCAGCGCCTTCGACCACCAGCGGCCTCCTCCCTCCGAAGTCCAGTCCAGCGCCCGTCGCCCTCCCGTGCGCCTCGCCCCTTCTCCGCTCGAGGCCATGGCCAGCCAGCGCGGGCCTCGATCTGGCCTGCCTCAGCGCTCCCCCTCGGCGCCCTTCCCTTCCGCGAGCCAGGTCCTCGCCTCCTGCCTCGCCAGGCTCCCTCGCCTCGCCGGGAGCACCTCTACCTGCAGCCCCGCGCCTGGCTCCTCTCTTCGCCGCGCCCATCCCCGACGCGCGGGAGCCGCGACCCCGAGGCGCCCTCCAGCCTCGACCGTCCCCATGCGGCCGTCCTTAGGCAGCCGCGCAGCCGCGCCCCGACTCCCTTCTCCAAGCCGCTGCGCCATGGAGGCCCCTCGTCCTCCCTGTCTCCTCGCGCAGCCCCGAGCTCGTCGGCAGCCGCGGTTGCAGTCGCCGCCCTGCTGCCTCCATCCCGCGCGACTCCGCCTCGTCATCTCCAGGCCTCAGCGTTCCGCAGCGCAAGGCCTTCCCAGCTCCTCCGTGGCACCGTGCGCGCGTGCGCCCCTGCCTCTGCGCGCCCTGCAAGCCCCGTGCACCTCGTCCAGGGCTCCAGCGCCGCCGCGGCACTTCCTCTGCTCCGAGCGGCCGTGCTGCTGTTTTTTTTGTTTGTGTTGTGTTTTGTTTTGTTTTGTGTGCCTGTGCTGTAATTTTTGTCAGATGACCCGTGTACGACTACCGGCGACCCGACCAAGTACCTCTTCGAGACAAGTACCTCTACACGTGACGTTGAACGGCTACGAGCTCGAGAACGACGACATGAACGAGTTTAACTACACGGCGAAACGACGAGTACCCCTACCCACGCCGGAGCCATCGGAACCCTCAAGTACCTCGACGGCATGTACATCTACGACTCGAGACAAGACCGGCAAGACCGAACGGAACGAGTACCACTACCGTCGCCCGAGTACAACTACCGCTACGTGAACGACTACCGTCGCCCCGTGTACGACTACGAACGTGTTCCTCGACTCACGAGAACGTCTACTTCCACTACTTCCTCTCCGACCGCGAGTACCACTTCTTCCTCTACGCTCTCGAACCGCCCCGTGAACGTTTGTTCCGAAGGTATAACCGCCGAGCTGATGACCCGTGTGATGCTTGTTGTGTTGTATGAATGTTTCCTTGTGTGCATCGTGCCCGTTCCACCTTTTGTCATGTTCCTCGGTTGTCTCGTCACCGACTCGTGGGAACCCGGTAACGGGATCGCCCCACCTTCATCTCGTTTGACTCGCTCACGCCATCTTTGCTTTTGCCCGGACTCTCAATGAGTTACCGGAACTGAGTTGTTGCCTTTGCATCATTTCGGATCGTTGCCGTGGCACCCTTTCCATCCACCACGGTGACATAAACTTCATATCTCTTAATGTCAACCCTTTTAATAAAACTTGCATAAAACTTGATCATGTCATCCGCATCATGTTAACAACCCTGAATGTTTAATTGTTGTTTGCTTTTAATTATTAAACATGCTTATGGGGATTTTCCGGACTTGTTGTTGTTATTCTCCGGCCTCATTTAAAATGTCTAAATAGTGTAGTTTTATTATGCTTCACCTCTTGCCATACTAAAAACATTTAATCTTGTCTTGTAAATAAACAAGAGTCAACTAAATAATTATCATGTGGTGTTTCGAGCTCCACTTAACTTGTAGTTTTGTTTGTGCACTTTGCCATGGCATGCATAATTAAACTGGACATGCATCATACTTGTTTGTGCATCGTATGCCATGTTTATGATATGTGCGTTTACCGTGTTGTTTCTTTCTTTCCGGTTGCTTCTCTTGTTAGCTTCGGTTTCGTTCCGGAGTTGTGAGGTTTCTCTCGACTGTGTTGCTCCGTCTTCTTCGTGGATCCGTTCTTCTCCCTTGTGGAATCCCAGGCAAGATGACCGAACCCGGATACCATTACTATCTTTGCCTATTGCTAGTAGTTCCGCTCTATAGTTTTGCCTCGATGCCCATGTCTTTCTTGTCAGCCTCCTACTTGTAACCATTGCCATGTTTAACCACCCTACCTATGCAAACCGTTGCTTGGCTAAGTACGCTTCGCTCAGCCCTTCTTATAGCATTGTTAGTTGCAGGTGAAGATTGAAGATGCTTGCTTCATGTTGAAGTTTGGTTGGGTTATATCACACTATATAAATGCTTAAAAATGAAATCATCTATATACTGGCAGGGTGGAAGGCTAAGCCTTTTGCTTGGTGTTTTGTTCCACTCATGCCGTTAGGAACCGTATAAACCGGTGTTATGTTCCTTGATTATGCGTTCCTAACACGGTTGGGGTGTATGGGACCTCCTTGATAAACCGCTAAGTGCTAAGTCTTTTCCAGCAAGTCCCAACATTTGGTACTATTTGCCTCATCATAACAACTTAATTAAATAATTAAACTTGCATAGGGGGTCGCACCCTCGGGTTCTTAATTCTACATAGTAGGGGGGGCCAGTGCTGATGGCGTTGGTCCCAAACGGGGGTCCTGCAGGGCCGCCTTGGGGCAACCCGAGGTATCTGGTATAACCTGTAGCATCGCCCATCCGGTCGTGTCCTGAGACTTAGATACGCGCGGCTACTATCAGGGTGTCGACACGCCGGGAGGATTTGCTGGATTAGCCTTACCTTAGTTCGGTTTAACTTGAGCACGGGATTCCGAGAATACTCGGGTCTTCCCACCTATGGAGTTGCGACTTCGCGGATCGTGGGCTTGTGATGGGCCAAGTTGGAACACCCCTGCAGGGTTTGAACTTTCGAAAGCCATGCCCGCGGTTATGTGGCAGATGGGAGCTTGTTAATATCCGGTTGTAGAAAACTTGACACAATGTTCTAATACACTACCAGCGTGTGTACCGTGACTGTCAATTTCCGAATAGGGATTCGGGAGTTGAACACGGTGGGGTTATGTTTGACCGGCTTTAGTTAGGATCACTTCTTGATCATCTTTCGGCCGATGCTCTTCTCTTCTCGCTCTCTATTACGTAAGTTAGTGCTAGTTGCTGCTGCATACTCTTGTTGTTCCTTCACCTCTCGTTCTTTCTTCAGCCTTATCCTCACCCAAGGCTTAAATAGTCTTGTTACCCGGGAACGGGATTGCTGAGTCCTCTGTGGCTCACAGTTACTTCACCACACCAGATGCAGGTTCAGCCGAGTTTGATGCAGGAGTTGGATCAGTTCTTCACCGGGAGCTCGATGAAGATCGTGGCTGTTTGCTTGTGACGTTTCGATGTTCAGTAGTGGTTTCTACTAGGATTCGATCCTGACCTGTGGCTTTATGTTGTTTTGGTATCTTTCTTTTGGATCTTACCCTTAGATGGGCTGTGATGTTCTGAATGATGATTGCTTATGTAATGTATTGTGTGAAGTGGCGAGTGTAAGCCAACTATCTCCTTTTGCAGTTTAATCCCTCTTTTACATGAGTCGTG
Organism: Secale cereale; assembly: GCA_902687465.1. Taxonomy (NCBI): domain Eukaryota; kingdom Viridiplantae; phylum Streptophyta; class Magnoliopsida; order Poales; family Poaceae; genus Secale; species Secale cereale. The sequence continues at coordinate 131,759,841 of LR738715.1, forward strand.
CAAAGATACCAAACTTGAGATCATTCTAGGATGGGCTTATACCTTTAAGCCGTGCCTCGACACGTAGGAGGTATAGTCCCATCCTGGGCATTACATGCCGGGAAGAGTTCTCCTGGTGCTCCCGATCTTGGAAGCGCGGCGGCGGTGGAACAGAGATGAGATCGCGAAAAAGGGTTCCGTCCTCGAGGGTTTCGGGACGCGGTGTAAATATATGCCAATGGGAGGCATCAGCGGAGGTCAGGGGGGCCCAGGCGCCCCCCCGGCGCGGCCAGGAGGGGGGCCGCGTCCCTAGGGCGCCTGGAGCCCTGGTGGCCCCCCTCCGGCCCTACTTTGGCCGCATGGAAGCTTCTGGAGCGCTGATTTTTTATATATTTTTCCCGGATTTTTTCTAGCAATTTAAGTAATGGGAAAACCTGAAATACAAAAACAGCAGAAAACAGAAACTGGCACTGAGGTGCACTGAGTTAATAGGTTAGTCCAAATATGATCAAAAGTGTATGGAAGTGCATAAATATCATAGCAATATCACACAAAAGAGGCATGGAGCAAGTTGAAATTATAGATACGTTTTGGACGTATCAACATCCCCAAGCTTAATTCCTGCTCGTCCTCGAGTAGGTAAATGATAACAAGCATAATTTCTGTGGTGACATGCTATTAACCATATAAGGACTTTTCACAGTCACATGACAAAAGCTTACTGAGACAATGAATCTGTAGTAATTAAGTTGCCTCATGAGAAAATCACAAAGAACTGAAAGTTTTACAATATGATACTGAAACATCAAATAGATTTGTAGTGAGCATGGTGTGCAAATATGATAAAGTGGTACCTCGCTTGCCCCCTTTAGTGAAGCAAAACATAAATGCAGGGGCACCTCCAAGGTTTAAGTGACGACTAGATACAATGATTTCAGAATAAACGATATCATAATCATGCAAAAGACAATGGTACTTTGGGACAATGCACATTACACTCAGAATGACAATCATGCTCTCAATAGTTGGTGCTTTAAAGAAGGTGGAGACTCTCGAACCGTGGCTTTTGATGGCAAGGTTGAAAACCCGTGGTCGGAAACAAAAACTAAACATGTACCAGAGCTCTTGGTTTTTAAAAACAGAGGTAAAATTATTTTTGGGATATGCATATTTCGTCAACGAATGCTAGCAGATAACTCAATTACTTCTCGAGCTGGACAAGTTTCGAGGAACGGCTCCCGCACGAGGACGATCACATCCTCTTAATCTCCTTTGTTTATCACTGCCAAAGTTTTCTGATTTCTCATGAACAAAGCGTGAAGGAGGGTTTGTTTGTTGTATATTTTTTTAATGAGCCGGGCACACTCTTTGCCAGTTCCTTCTCGTATTAGGGGTTTGCACATTAGACATGCAATCCCGGGGTGAAGCTTGTCCAACTTAAAAAGATCATGAATTAACTACTACTTCCTCATGAGCTAAAACAGAGGCACAAAAGAGAAATGCTTTTTTTTGATTAATTTCGAGATGGTACACGATAGTCTTCGTTAGGAATGGCAGGTAAATACCATGTATAGGAAGGTATGGTGGACTCATATGGCATAACTGGTTTAAAGGATTTTGGATGCACAAGCAGTCAGTCCGCTTAGTACAGGTGGAAGTCAGCAAAAGACTGGGAGCGACCAACTAAGAGAGCAATGGCGGTCATAATCATGCAGAGCGACAAAGCAACATTGAATCGGGCATGGAAGTTATATCGCTACTCAGAAATTAAAGATCATCAAGGCTTGATGGACTTTCTTTACAGTCTTAAATATGCGTGAGCATATGCCAAGTCAATCAAAATAAATTCTTGGAGGAAGATATCACTAAACCATACCACATCATAGGCAAACAAATCATGTTGGTACTCCAATAACACATTGGGAACCCCCCAGCTATTTGAGACTAACCATAAGAAAACATGAACTACTAAGCACCATTATGCACATAGCATTTTTATCATGGACATATCAACCAGTGCAACAGAAGCCAACTCTCTTAACAAGATAAGCATGATAACTCAAGAGAGTTCCAGCAACCAACTAAACAAAAGCTCTTTAAAAAGAAAAGCATGAAAACTAAGAGCTAAGCATGACAGTAGCTATTGAAAGACAAAGAACACACACATCAAAGATAGACATGAAAATTCTATGTTGTGTTCTAGGTTGAAGTGGAGCGTGTTTATCTCCCACACAAAGAAAGCTGAGTTCCAACTCATTATGAAAAGCAAGCAAAGCTAAAGAAAACTAAAAAGGAAACTAAAAGCAAGACGCTCCAAGCATAGCACATAACACATGAAGTGATTAAAATATAGTGGAACGAAAGACGAACTGATAATTGTTGATGGAGAAGGGAATGCACGGGGGCATCCCCAAGCTTAGACGCTTGAGTCTTCTTGAATATTTCTTGGGGGTGCATGGGGGCATCCCCAAGCTTGAGCGTTTGACACTCCTGAATCTTTTTATCATCTTCCCTCGCACACTTGAAAACTCCCTTCATACATAACTCATCATAATCTGATTAGCGAGGTTAGTACCCATAATAAAATAATTTTTCCTTGCTATAAATAAAGATAATCTTGAAGGTCTAATGTTTCTCAAGATTGCCAAAAGGTTTTTGCAAAGAAAAAGCAAGCTCAAGGTTTGCAAAACGAAGAAAAGGCAAAACAGGACAGAATCTGAGAAAAGCAGACCAGCAGGTAGTAAATAAATGTTTCGGGGCACTTCTGCAACTCAAATCAAAAAACTCAGAACAGACGCCCGAAAGCCAATTGTATATAGCACGCTGTCGAAAAAATTCAGACCAAAAAGATGATCTGGTGATTTTATACGAATTTTTCTATCCAAGGACAGAATCTGTTTCCTGGACAGCACGTCACAACTTTTGAACTTTCTTTCAATCAGAGGCTAAACTTGGCACAAAGCTGAAAAGTAAAGATACAATGATGATGATACTGTAGTAACAAACATCAATACACAACAAAAGCAAAATAAAAAATTAATTCATTGTGGGCTGCCTCCCAAAAGCGCTTTCTTTTATGCCTTTAAGCTAGGCATGATGCAAAGAGATCAAGTTTTATCAAGAGTAAAAGAATAGCTAGCCCGTATAACGGACTCAAAAGGTAACTTAATCTTCTTTCTAGGGAAGTGTTCCATCCCTTTCTTGAGAGGAAATTGGAATTTTATATTCCCCTCTTTCATGTCAATGATAGCACCCACGGTGCGAAGAAAAGGACGTCCCAAAATAATTGGACAAGAAGGTTCACATTCAATATCCATAATAGTGAAAACATAATTGTCATTGACAATGATAAGAACATCATCGATCCTCCCCAAAGGTTTCTTAATGGAAGAATCAACAAGATGAACAACAAAAGAACAAGAATCAAAAGGTTTCAATTTAAGCATATCATATATTCTTTTGGGCATAACGGAGGTACTAGCTCCAACATCACATAAAGCATAGCAAGAGAAGTTATTCAACTTAATTTTAATCATAGGATCCCAACCATCTTCTAGCTTTCTAGGTATGGAGGCTTCTACCCTAAGTTTCTCCTCCCTTTGATGGAAATCTAGAACTTCTGATTCCCTCAAAGCACCAAATCCTAACATGCTTGACTAAACAGAAAGGACTACTAACCGAAAAGCAAATAATTTATTTATTTTTTGTGATTTTTGATAAAGGACACTAAAGCAAAACTGAAAGGTAAACTAACAAGACTAAAAAGCAAAGGTAAAAGATAGCGTGCAACTCCCCTATCTTTAAGAGTGGAGTCCCCGGCGACGGCGCCAGAAAACTTTGCTTGATGGCTTCTCGCCCCTCGTTGGTTACCCCAAGTGGAAGGTTTGAGATGCAGTGTAGCGGTAGTTTTCCCTTGGCAAAGATACCAAGGATCGAATTCCCCTGAGACTCCGAGGGTCAACAAGAAGGTGTCAACTGCTAACGGCGCCAGATACTTAGCGATTGACAGGACCTGCACACAGATACAAATAACTTTGCTCCCAACGAGTACAGAGAGGTTGTCAATCCCTCCGGCCTTGTCGTTTACAAAGGATCAAACACAAGAGATAATAGTGATAGGTATGACTGCAACTAGTAAGTAAGAACAGAAAGTAAATAGCGGATGTGATCAGTGATGGTAATATGGACCGGGGTCCCATGATGTTCACTAGTGATGTCTCTCTCCCAAAAGACGATAAAACAGCTAAGCGAGGTAAACGAATTACAGCTGGGCATTTGACATGATTATGTGCGCAAACCAATGCTAACTATGCTGCAAGAAAGGTAGAGGCTCAAAAGCATGGGCGGTACGCCAAGGCAAGTAGACCGAAATCCATCTGCATCTACTACTAATCATCCACCTTGAGATATCTATCCAGAACATCTCGCTGGTATTAAGTTGCGAGTCCCACCCATAGTGTAAACTCAAAGCAACAGACAACTGCATTAAAAGAACTTTGCGTAAAGTAAACAATCCTTGCACCCGCAAGTACAAGCACCGTTGTTTTCCCCCTTGTGGGAACAGCACATCCCCTAGACTCATGTTTCTGTCACTCAAGCTAGTCATCGAGGGGCATGAACCCACAATCAAGCATAACGTTCCCTCTTGGAGTTACTACCTACTACTTGGCCAAAGCAATAAACAGCAACGGAGAACATGCAAGAATTACTCAAGAACATAAATATAAAAGAGGTGAATCAAATATATTACTCAAACACAATCTGAACATAATCTCATAATCCATCGGATCCCAGCAAACTCATCATAGCAACATCATAAGGATTACATATGTGCCTCGACCATGTAGGGCAGCTCACGAGGTCTAATCGGTGAAGAACAAAGAGGGGAGGATAACATCACATAGCTATTGGTCATGGACCCATGGTCTAAGGGAGACTACTCACAACTCATCCGGGAGGCGTCCATGGTGGTGGAGAAGCTCCCGGTGGTGATCCTCCCCTCCGGCAGGGTGCCGGGAAGAGTTCTCCTGGTGCTCCCGATCTTGGAAGCGCGGCGGCGGCGGAACAGAGATGAGATCGTGAAAAAGGGTTCCGTCCTCGAGGGTTTCGGGACACGGTGTAAATATATGCCAAAGGGGGGCATCAGCGGAGGTCTGGGGGGGCCCAGGCGCCACCCCGGCGCGGCCAGGAGGGGGGCCGCGCCCCCAGGGCGCCTGGAGCCCTGGTGGCCCCCCTCCGGCCCTACTTTGGCCACACGGAAGCTTCTGGAGCGCTGATTTTTTATATATTTTTCCCGGATTTTTTCTGGCAATTTAAGTAATGGGAAAACCTGAAACACAAAAACAGCAGAAAACAGAAACTGGCACTGAGGTGCACTGAGTTAATAGGTTAGTCCAAATATGATCAAAAGTGTATGGAAGTGCATAAATATCATAGCAATATCACACAAAAGAGGCATGGAGCAAGCAGAAATTATAGATACGTTTTGGACGTATCACCACACCATCGTGCTGACGAAACTCTCCCTCGACACTTGGCTAGATCAAGAGTTCGAGGGACGTCATCAAGCTGAACGTGTGCTGAACTCGGAGGTGCCGTACGTTCGGTGCTTGATTGGTCGGAGCTAGAAGAAGTTCGACTACATCAACCGTGTTGTCAAACGCTTCTGCTTTTGGTCTACGAGGGTACATGGACACACTCTCCCCCTCTCGTTGCTCTGCATCTCCTAGATTGATCTTGCGTGAGCATAGGATTTTTTTTTGAAATTGCATGCTATGTTTCCCAACAGCCGGTGCCTGCGCGGCCGGTGTTGATCCCGACGCTCTGGCCGACGTCGCATGTGGCGCCCCTTCCAAGGCGACGTCTACCACGCGCCCCCTTCTCTGGCCTCCGCCCGCTCATCCACGGAGATCTCCTCGACGCCGTCGGAGTCGCTATCGTCCACCTCCACCAGCTCGCGCGGGCTGCGCCCCTCGTCTGTCTGGGGCTCGACGACGATTTTGGCCAGGGTCGTCCCCTCCGCCATCTCCGGCCAGGCCGGGTCCTCTGCGCCCCTTCCCCCTGTCTTGGCGGCTTTCGCCCATGCCCGCTCTGAGGACTCCCTCACCGCCTTCTCGGCCGCCGCCAGCTCCGCCACGGCCGCGTTCCGGCCCCGTCAGGCGATGCGCTCGGCATCGGACAGGTCCATGCCAAGGTCCTCCTCGGGCTGGCTCTCCTCCCGATCGATGGCGCTGCTCCGGGTCCTCCTGAAGATGACGTCCTGCCCGTATGCGGCCATCGTGGCCGCCAACACCAGATCAAGTGGCGTCCTACAAGCCGCACAAGTGGCGTAAGAAATATACAACCAAATTTCGAAGTGCTATGCATCTGGCAAGGTATGGCCACACTCACCCAATCACCGTCGGCATGGTTTGTGTCACATCCCTAGATCAACCCATGTGGTTTTTGCCTGATCATCATGTCATCATGTTTAAATTTTTGCTAAACCTGAAATGGGGAATGTTCAAACCCTAGCACCAAAAGAACCCACCTAGGTTTAACCTAAAAATATTTTCATTGTACCCAAAGTGCCTCAAGAAAAGTTCATGATTTTTGGTTAAGGTAGAAACCTCTGCCAAAAATGATGAATATATTTCTAGGACATTTTTGGATTTTTGAATTAACTCATATTGTATTTGAGTTGGCGCAAATAAATCCTATAATTATTTTATTGCTCCAATTATTCTGAAAACATTTTGTGGAGTTTTGAATAATTCATATTGCATCCACAAATAATTTCAGAAGCAACAAAAATGGTTTAGTATTAGTACTAAATCAAAATAGAGCAAAACAAATAGAAAACAAAACAGAAAATATAAACTTAGCAGAAGAACTTACCTGTAGCTTACCTGGCGCAGCCCACCTAGCGCCCAACCGGGCCAGCTAGACGATCCAGCCCACCAGGGGCAAGGGCGTCTTCAACCTCCTGCCAGGAGGACATGCAGGTGCGTGGCGAGCGCGCCGGCGATGCCTTGCCACCTCCTGCTTGCTAGCTCACTGCTGGATATGGCCCCGAGCGCCACGCAAACCCCCCGACCCCTCTGGCCTGTCCGTTCCTCCTCTCCCCTCCTCTGTCTCTCTTGCACGCAACCATCGAGCGGGCTCGTCGCCGCCTCTCGCAACACCCGCAGCCACAGCCACCGCCCCGCCTCCCCGAGCTGTCCCCGAGGTCCGCCGCGACGCTCTCCATCTCCAAGCCGAAGGAATCGAGCCCGGACGTCCTCCATCGTTGCCATCATGGCCTTCTTCACCGCCGGCCACCGAGGACCTTCACCGATCGATTCGCCGCCCCCAACACGTCCCCGAGCTCACTGACCCTCCCAACGGACTCACGGTGAGCCCCCGAGCCGTTTCCCCCTTCTCCCCTAGTCGCGTTTGACCTCTAGGACATAGCTCCGCCGCGGCAGAACCCCGGCCGTCGGTGAACTTGTCGCCGCTATGGCCACAGCCGCCTCTGCCCGTTTTTGAGCGCGTCACCGTGCTCAGCACATCACCAGGAGGCCATAGCACCTAGCCGTTCGTCCCCTCGTGCACCACAGCATCGACTCCGTCGATGCTCGATCGCCGGCCGCCGCCGCGAGCTCGTTTCCGACGAGTTCCGGCCACCCCAGCGACCGCTTCCACCACCAACCGACGCGGCTCGATGTGTTGCGTCCGTAGAACCCAGCCACGAAAGCTCCCGTCGCCGGAAACGGCCAGGAGGGCAACTCCGGCGAGCCACCGCCGTGTTTTTGGTCGCCGGCGCCTATCGCTGACGTGGCCGCCTACTTAGGGGCTAGTCACCCCACTAACTAACCACCTGGCCCATTGACACATGGGCCCCACACACTTAATTAAGCACAATTTAGTTTCTATTTAGTTTTAACTAAGCACAGCGGCCCCACGCATCAGCATTGACCACGCTGACGTGGCCCTTGACCGGCCCCACATGTCAACGACCCTAACCAGCCCCGGGTCACTGACCAATGGGTCCCACGCGTCAGGTTTGACCCTGGCCGACCCTGTTGACTAGGTGACGTCAGAGTGACACAGTGCTGATGTCATAAATGCTTTTCTGGAATTTTAAATAAATCAGAAACGATTTATTTATTTCAGAAAATAGTCAAAACTTCTAAAAATCACAGAAAATAATCTATAACTCAGATGAAAATAATTTATATATGAAAATTGATTAGAAAAATCCAAGGAATCTGTTTATGGCATTTTAATGCATGTTTGAATAACTTACAGCCACTGTTTAGGACAATTTGAATAAATGGCATTTGAATAATCACATATGGAGTTTGAATTTGAACCTTTGGTTCAAATCAACTTCATTTAATATGGTTGCTAGTTGCATAAGGCCAAATCACATCATATTGCCATGTCATGTTCATGCATCATATTGTTGCATTGCATTGATTGTGTTCTTTATCTGTTTGTCGGTTTTGTCCCCTCTCAGTAGACGACGTTCCGACGATGAGTTCGATGACACCGATGAAGAACTATTACTATCTTCAGAAGTGCCAGGCAAGCAGAACCCCCTTGTCCATTCCGATACAATCCCACTCTCTCGCTCCTGCCCTCTTTTATTGCATTAGGACAACAACGTTCAACTGCTACATGCTGCGATAGATGAACCCCTTTCCTCTGCATGACCTGTCATTGCCACAGTAAATAGTTGAAACCCACTAGCATGAGTAGGAGTTGTTTGAGCCATGTTGTGCCTACTCATTCATGCTTTCTGGTTATGCCTGCTATTGCTTAGAGTTGTGTCAGTTCTGATTCATCGGGAATGAATTGGGAAGTTATGAACATGTCCTACTGTGGGTGAGCCAAGTATGTGAACACGATTTGGTAAAGGTAGCGGTCACAGGCCATGTAGGAGTACATGGTGGGTTGTCTCACTGGAACCGTCCTTAAGAACTGAGTTCTGTGTAAGTTGTCCAATGACTAGCTACTACCACACATTGGGTTCCGATAACTCGACCCCTCTCGACTTATTAATCAACTAGATCTCTGTCCAGGAGTTGCAACTAGTTTCTGGTGTTTGTAGGTAGTGTTAGTGGTCTACCAAGTGGCACACGGTACATGTGGGCTTGGGACAGACTAGGCACCATGGCACGGTGTACCAAGCGTAGATCCATCCGTCGAGGTGGGCTTGGGAACCCTGCGCACATCGTTTGGGGCCGTGAGCGACACCCCGGCCGGATCTCCCCACGGATGGAACCCGAATAGGCGATAAACCTGGACTAGAGTCTTGTGTGGTTAGTCAGGTCGTGGCCGACACCCTTGCCAGGCTTCCGCTTGAAGGTTGCCGAGATACACGACGTGTACATGGCGGTAAGTGGCGAGAGCGTGTGTGAAGAAGTACACCCCTGCAGGGTTAACATGATCTATTCGAATAGCCGGGTCCGCGGTTATGGACTTCTTGGATGCTTACTTGTTACATAGACAAGTGAAGTGGATACTCTAAAATGCTCAAGACAAGTGTGAGTGCTATGGATGGCCTTCTCGTAGGGAGACGAGAGCGGATCCATAGTGGTGTATTGATTGGTGAATATGTGGACTCGTGTGCGCCACCTCAATAGAGTTACTTGCAGTCGTAGTTTAGAATAGCCACCGAGTCAAAGCTGGCTTGCTGCAGTCAAACTCCACCACCCCCTTTGCTAATACTGATGCATATGTAGTTAGTTCTGATGTAAGTCTTCCTGAGTACCTTTGTACTCACGTTTGCTTAATTTATGTTTTTGCAGAGAGATTTCAGTCTCGCTAGTGGTTCCGCATGGACTTCGACGTTTAGCTTGTTACCTCAGCTACGATCTTGTACCCTTGGGAGGGTCTTGTAGATAGTTAGACTTCTCAGCCTTTTTCATTTGTAGTTGTCTGTACTCAGACATGTTATGCTTCCGTTGCCTGTATGCTCTGAATGTTGGGTCATGTGACCTCTGATTGTAATAAATGCTATGATGGCTCTTCTAGGCCTTATCTATATGAGTTGTTGAGTTATGTTGTGATGCCATGTTGTACAGCACATACTTGCATGCTATGCGTACGTGTCATGTGTATTGTTATGTGTGGGATCCGACACCTAGTTGTTTACCCTTGGTAGCCTATCTTACATGGAAATGTCTCCTAGTGCTTCCACTGAGCCTTGGTGGCTTGCTACTGCTCCGGAACACTTAGGCTGGCCGCCATGTGTCCTTCTTCGTTCCTGTGTCTGTCCCTTAGGGGAAATGTCACGCGTTGTTCCTTTAAGTCCTTATAGCTTGCTACGACTTGGGTTCATACGTTGATGACCGACACATTCGTTGTTGGGTCATGTATGCCTGTCTGTGTAATTTAGCGCCACTTTTGGTTTATAACTAGTCATGTCGGCCCGGGTTCTCTGTCATATGGATGCTAGCGACACTATCATATACGTGTGCCAAAACGCGCAAACGGTCCCGGGCCAGGTAAGGTGGCACCCGTGGGGATACCGTGCGTGAGGCCGCAAAGTGATATGATGTGTTACAGGTTAGACTTGTGTGGCTTAGGATCGGGGTCCCGACAGCTTTGGTATCAGAGCCTGACTGCCTGTAGGATTAGTAAGCCAAACTGGTCGAAGTCGTGTCTAGAAATTCTTTAGTTATATAAGGTAATTGATTGTGGAAGGGAACGCAAGGCTCTTTTTACTACTTTACCCTATGACCTTTTGATCTGAGTCACCTTCTTCTATTCTACGGGGATTAAGAACTAGGCTTTCTTCTCTGTCTATCAGGATCGAGTTAATTGTGGATTCAACTCTCAGTTCAGTTTATTCTACTTCTGTGTGTTCAACTGTTGATCTCAGAACCTTGACATTATGATGTTGAGTGGTTATGCTATCTTTGTGCATGAGTCTCAACAGTATTTTCGAGCATTTACAGCCGTTATGCTGTCCGAGTCATCCCAGGTCTCTAAACAATCTGATGCATTTGCAAATCATTCCTCCGTGTTCTTATTGTCCTTTTAGGCCAGATTAACCACACTGACCAGTGTGATGAGGTACTCTGTTACCTCGATATATATGTTGGAGCTATTGTTATGACCCTAGGTGTCTTAGAAGATCACCCAGTAATCTAGCAATGCTTTGTGTTCCTAGTGTGATGATTCTGGCCATCATTCTCGAAAGCATCCCGTGATGCTATTTAGTTGGTAGGTATTCTATTCCTGGGTTCTTGAACCCGAGAGTCACCCTACTTACTTCATGTTGATAGTATTTGCTCGTCCCTTTAGGATTTTAGTAACCTTGTGATAGTCCTCGAGGTTCGTGGTTATCGTTCTTCCAAAACCATGAACCATCCTTGGCAGAAGTTCCCCCGAACCAAAAGATCACAACCAGAGTGCTCCTGAGTAGTACTCCATTCATATTGTGACCCTGCCAATCCTACCTTTCTGCATGGGTTATCCGGAAGAAATATGTTGAACTCGTTCGACATGCTAATCTATGCATCCACAACTCAGAAAGTTATATGTTCCTTTGAGTTGTCCCTCTTTAGTTGTATTATGACCCTCGTCTATCAGTTGATAGTCAGGAGTAGTTGTGCATTCGCGTTCATCGATGCCTACTACTCTTGTGGTCCATCAAGCCATTCTATTCGGAATGACTATGAGAAACAAACTCCAGTACCTTATCCATATCCTGGATCGGGTCAAAGAAGTTGTACTCCGCAGATGAAGAATGTCAATCCATCTTCTAATCTGTTCTACCTTGGAGTATTACCTCCTTTATATCAAGAATGTCATGGGAATTGCACAACCTCCTATAAACTCTTGATACAGTAATACTTCTCGCCCTCATTATTCATTTATCGGTCCCCGTGTTATTGTAACTGGAACGCCGACAAGTGAATCATGATGTGTGAATCAATAACCCTAGCAACCTCGTTGCTTGGTGGTTAAAGGACAACAATTTCATTCTTAGTGTGTTGGACTGTTGGTTACTAAATCACCATTCTCAGATTGATCGTGCTACCTAGTCCATTTTTCTGGTGCACTCTTTGATCAATGAGTTAGGATTGCATAAATCCCTCACTCTTGTGATCATGTCATCTTGCCCTGAAAAGCAAGATTGTTTGCGAGCTTAGTAACATATTGGTGGTTCATGATTTTCCGAATATCTTCTCGGAAGTATCACCAGGTTGTCACCTGACCGCTATGTTGAGTCCGTGATCAAGTTGGTTTTCTTATAAACCATCCCTTCTCCAAGAATCTGTGTTGGATACCCCTGAACTAGTTGGTTAAGCTAAACAACAACTTGGAGAGTTGGAAGATAAAAGCTTAATCCACATAGCTCACCCCAAAGGGATATCTTGTGTGTGTGTTGAAGAAAGATGATATCTTCATCGATTGATCTCCGTGATCATTTGTGGATCTATTGTCTTGTCCAAACTTTGATTTGAGTATGGGTTATCGCCAAGTCAAATCAGAACCAATGATATTCGTAATGTTGTCTTACTCGTGGTTGATCCCTCGAGCATACACTGTTACATCTATTGGTTTGACCAATGCTATCGATTTGTTCACATAGTTGTGGAATTCCATCCTCATGGAAATCTGGATGACCTGTTGTTGAGCCCATCAGCAATATTTTCATCTTATCCATGATTCATGTTGGACATCTATGTTAGTGTTGGAAACTTTTATAAGCATTATCTTCATGTCCCGTTCATGAAGCATATGTTGGATGACAGAAATGACTTCCTCAAATTCACATACATTTGGTGCAAGTTGCCGCCGTGAATATGAGAAGGCTTATTTTTGCTTCCTCTGGAATCATCCCAAGTTAGTCACGCATATGTGCGAAGTACTCTATGGTTTGATAGGCTCGCTACCTCCATTCCATATGTATTCCCTAGCACACCAAGCCACTGATTGATTTGTTCAAGGAGAAGAAGTTCCATCATAAGAGCTAATCATATGACTTATGTAAGGACTTTGTTATCCTCGATGATGATTCCCCACCCGAACTCGGTAGTGTTTTATTATAAGACTACTATGTGGTCATGTTTGTCTGCGACAGCGTGTTCACATGTGTGTAGCAGAACCAGCTCATGTTTTGGAACTTACTATCGCAGTTCATTCCCTGAGAACCTCGCAACGTCATCTCGTCGATTTGTGTTGCAAACTTTCACTTTTCTTTCTAGACTCGATGTCCTGACACCAACCAGAACTGAATCTCAGGCAGATATGATGGTTGGAGCATTTTCCAAGAACTATAATATTGGTCTCTCGATAACCGGTAAAGTGGATGTCGTGGCCAACACACCCAACCGGAAGACCTATTGTTGTAGAATCTTGATTGAAGAAGTTGGCCACCTCCCCATAAGGATTTCGTAGGATTTACTCCAACAATTGTTCCTTATGGATTCTCGTGCTCCCGAAGTCCGACCTTTTACTTGACGTTCTAGGTACCTAACCATTTTAATAAATGGGTTGTGCTAGCACATCAAGGAGAACATTAGGAGATGAATGCTAAATGTCTCTCGGTCGATCATCCAGATTTTGCCCTTGACTCCGCCAAGGTGAAATCTGAGAAAGTGTTATCTTCCTTTGCATCTGCATCGCCCATCATTATTCATCATGGTAGTATGTTGTGTTGCCAGGATCCTGGACTCGGATATTGGTAAAACCTTGATGAATATGGGCATGCTCAAGTTCTTGAGAGCACGCACAAGCACTAGGCGTTATCACCGACACTTACCGGGATTGCTCCCAGTGTTCTTGGTTATGCTATAACTTCTCCAATAGTAGATTTACTCTCGACTGTTGGGTTTCTTCCCGGTTACCAGAATCATTCCCAGCATTTGCATTTTGTTCCCAGCTTGCACCGCCATTGTGCCATCTACCATGGGCTGCCCTTTTCAGCAATTGCTGTTCAGGATCATCTTCAAAAGCGGACTTACCATGGGTTCCATCCATTTCCGGTGATAAGCAAAATCATCCGTTGTGTTGTCTTCAACAAAGTAGTCCCCATCATCTATTCTAGATGGAGTATGTCGTTCCTTCGAACTCCTTCAAACTATCGATTGTGACTTGCCTCAGGCTGGTATAGGGAATTTCAATGATCTCTATATCTAAAGTAATTCTTTTTGCCACTTAAGGGAATAATTATAGGAGTCACCTTCTCTAAGGTGCCCCGTCTGGTGACACCGATCACCATCTTCTTAGGTGTGGAATTTTTCCTGCCAAGTAAATCTTCATCGTCTGTTTTATTCCATCCCTCCAGATGTATGTTCCGTGTCTAAGCTCAAGAGATGTTTCAATGTCTCACTCCATGAGTTGATCCCGAGTTCCTCGATCTTCGGGAAGATCGGTTTCTATAGTGTATGTCTCCGTTATCATCTGGTTGGATGAAGATCTCAAAGCAAGGATGACAATATCAATATGATGTAATAAATCAACATCTCCGAGAAGGAAAATTGGATCGTGAAGACTGTGTTAGTTAGTATCCCCTCTGATTTCCTACCTCACGTCTTGAATCTCGGGACGAGATTCTTGTTTTAGTGGGGGTGAGTTGTCACATCCCTAGATCAACCCCTGTGGTCTTTGCCTGATCATCATGTCATCATGTTTAATTTTTTGCTAAACTTGAAATGGGGAATGTTCAAACCCTAGCACCAAAAGAACCCACCTAGGTTCAACCTAAAAATATTTTCATTATACCCAAAGTGCCTCAAGAAAAGTTCATGATTTTTGGTTAAGGTAGAAACCTCTGCCAAAAATGATGAATATATTTCTAGGACATTTTTGGATTTTTGAATTAACTCATATTGTATTTGAGTTGGAGCAAATAAATCCTATAATTATTTTTATTGCTCCAATTATTCTGAAAACATTTTGTGGAGTTTTGGAATAATCCATATTGCATCCACAAATAATTTCAGAAGCAACAAAAATGGTTTAGTACTAGTACTAAATCAAAATAGAGCAAAACAAATAGAAAACAAAACAGAAAATATAAACTTAGCAGAAGAACGTACCTGTAGCTTACCTGGTGCAGCCCACCTAGCGCCCAACCGGCCCAGCTAGACGGCCCAGCCCACCAGGGGCAAGGATGTCTTCACCTCCTGCCAGGAGGACAGGCAGGTGCGTGGCGAGCGCGCCGGCGACGCCTTGCCACCTCCTGCTTGGTAGCTCACTGCTGGAGATGGCCCCGAGCGCCACGCAAACCCCCCGACCCCTCTAGCCTGTCCGTTCCTCCTCTCCCCTCCTCTGTCTCTCTCGCACGCAACCACCGAGCGGGCTCGTCGCCGCCGCTCGCAACCACCGCAGCCACAGCCACCGCCCGCCTCCCCGTGCTGTCCCCGAGGTCCGCCGCGACGCTCTCCATCTCCAAGCCGAAGGAATACAGCCCGGATGTCCTCCATCGTTGTCATCATGGCCTTCTTCACCGCCGGCCACCGAGGACCTTCACTGATTGATTCGCCGCCCCCGACGCGTCCCCGAGCTCACTGACCCTCCCAACGGACTCGTGGTGAGCCCCCGAGCCGTTCCCCCCTTCTCCCCTTGTCGCGTTTGACCTCTAGGCCATAGCTCCGCCGCGGCAGAACCCCGGCTGCCGCTGTAGCCACAGCCGCCTCTGCCCATTTTTGAGCGCGTCACCGTGCTCAGCACATCACCAGGAGGCCGTAGCACCCAACCGTTCGTCCCCTCGTGCACCACAGCATCGACTCCGTCGATGCCCGATCGCCAGCCGCCGCCGCGAGCTCGTTTCCGACGAGTTCCGGCCACTCCAGGGACCGCTTCCACCACCAACCGACGCGGCTCGATGTGCTGCATCCGTAGAACCCAGCCACACGAGCTCCCGTCGCCGGAAACGGCCGGGAGGGCAACTCCTGCGAGCCACCGCCGTGTTTTTGGTCGCCGACGCGTATCCCTGACGTGGCCGCCTACTTAGGGGCTAATCACCCCACTAACTGACCACCTGGCCCACTGACACATGGGCCCCACACACTTAGTTAAGCACAATTTAGTTTCTGTTTAGTTTTAACTAAGCACAGTGGCCCCACGTGTCAGCATTGACCACGCTGACGTGGCCCTTGACCGGCCCCACATGTCAGCGACCCTAACCAGCCCTGGGTCACTGACCAATGGGTCCCACGCGTCAGGTTTGACCCTGGCCGACCCCGTTGACTAGGTGACGTCAGAGTGACACAGTGCTGATGTCATAAATGCTTTTCTGGAATTTTAAATAAATCAGAAATGATTTATTTATTTCAGAAAATAGCCAAAACTTCTAAAAATCACAGAAAATAATCTATAACTCAGATGAAAATAATTTATATATGAAAATTGATCAGAAAAATCCAATGGAATCTGTTTATGGCATTTTCATGCATGTTTGAATAACTTACAACCACTGTTTAGGACAATTTGAATAAATGGCATTTGAATAATCACATATGGAGTTTGAATTTGAACCTTTGGTTCAAATCAACTTCATTTAATATGGTTGCTAGTTGCATTAGGCCAAATCACATCATATTGCCATGTCATGTTCATGCATCATATTGTTGCATTGCATTGATTGTGTTCTTTCTCTGTTTGTCGGTTTTGTCCCCTCTCAGTAGACGACGTTCCGACGATGAGTTCGATGACACCGATGAAGAACTATTACTATCTTCAGAAGTGCCAGGCAAGCAGAACCCCCTTGTCCATTCCGATACAATCCCACTCTCTCGCTCCTGCCCTCTTTTATTGCATTAGGACAACAACGTTCAACTGCTACATGCTGCGGTAGATGAACCCCTTTCCTCTGCATGACCTGTCATTGCCACAGTAAATAGTTGAAACCCACTAGCATGAGTAGGAGTTGTTTGAGCCATGTTGTGCCTACTCATTCATGCTTTCTGGTTATGCCTGCTATTGCTTAGAGTTGTGTCAGTTCTGATTCATCGGGAATGAATTGGGAAGTTATGAACATGTCCTACTGTGGGTGAGCCAAGTATGTGAACACGATTTGGTAAAGGTAGCGGTGAGAGGCCATGTAGGAGTACATGGTGGGTTGTCTCACTGGAACCGTCCTTAAGAACTGAGTTCTGTGTAAGTTGTCCAATGACTAGCTACTACCACACATTGGGTTCCGGTAACTCGACCCCTCTCGACTTATTAATCATCTAGATCTCTGTCCAGGAGTTGCAACTAGTTTCTGGTGTTTGTAGGTAGTGTTAGTGGTCTACCAAGTGGCACACGGTACATGTGGGCTTGGGACAGACTAGGCACCGTGGCACGGTGTACCAAGCGTAGATCCATCCGTCGAGGTGGGCTTGGGAACCCTGCGCACATCGTTTGGGGCCGTGAGCGACACCCCGGCCGGATCTCCCCACGGATGGAACCCGAATAGGCGATAAACCTGGACTAGAGTCTTGTGTGGTTAGTCAGGTCGTGGCCGACACCCTCGCCAGGCTTCCGCTTGAAGGTTGCCGAGATACACGACGTGTACATGGCGGTAATTGGCGAGAGCGTGTGTGAAGAAGTACACCCCTGCAGGGTTACCATGATCTATTCGAATAGCCGGGTCCGCGGTTATGGACTTCTTAGATGCTTACTTGTTACATAGACAAGTGAAGTGGATACTCTAAAATGCTCAAGACAAGTGTGAGTGCTATGGATGGCCTTCTCGTAGGGAGACGAGAGCGGATCCATAGTGGTGTATTGATTGGTGAATATGTGGACTCGTGTGCGCCACCTCAATAGAGTTACTTGCAGTCGTAGTTTAGAATAGCCACCGAGTCAAAGCTGGCTTGCTGCAGTCAAACTCCACCACCCCCTTTGCTGATGCTGATGCATATGTAGTTAGTTCTGATGTAAGTCTTGCTGAGTACCTTTGTACTCACGTTTGCTTAATTTATGTTTTTGTAGAGAGACTTCAGTCTCGCTAGTGGTTCCGCATGGACTTCGATGTTTAGCTTGTTACCTCAGCTACGATCTTGTACCCTTGGGAGGGTCTTGTAGATAGTTAGGCTTCTCAGCCTTTTTCATTTGTAGTTGTCTGTACTCAGACATGTTATGCTTCCGTTGCCTGTATGCTCTGAATGTTGGGTCATGTGACCTCTGATTGTAATAAATGCTATGATGGCTCTTCTGAGCCTTATCTATATGAGTTGTTGAGTTATGTTGTGATGCCATGTTGTACATCACATACTTGCATGTTATGCGTACGTGTAATGTGTATTGTTATGTGTGGGATCCGACACCTAGTTGTTTACCCTTGGTAGCCTATCTTACAGGGAAATGTCTCCTAGTGCTTCCACTGAGCCTTGGTAGCTTGCTACTGCTCCGGAACACTTAGGCTGGCCGGCATGTGTCCTTCTTCGTTCCTGTGTCTGTCCCTTAGGGGAAATGTCACGCGTTGTTCCTTTAAGTCCTTGTAGCTTGCTATGACTTGGGTTCATACGTTGATGACCGACACGTTCGTTGTTGGGTCATGTATGCCTGTCTCTGTAATTTAGCGCCACTTTTGGTTTATAACTAGTCATGTCGGCCCGGGTTCTCTGTCATATGGATGCTAGTGACACTATCATATACGTGTGCCAAAATGCGCAAATGGTCCCGGGCTAGGTAAGGTGGCACCCGTGGGGATACCGTGCGTGAGGCCGCAAAGTGATATGATGTGTTACAGGCTAGACCTGTGTGACTTAGGATCGGGGTCCCGACAGCTTGCCTCAGCGGGACAACCGGGGCGGCTCGGCATGCCTTCTTGATAGTGGTCTTGGCCCATGTCGGTAGCGCATCCGCCACACATTTTGGTGCGGCTTCGGTGCCACCCAGTCCTTCCCGTGCGGATGGATTCCCTCCGTCGACTCGCGGGACGGTCTGGTCTCGCCCTCTTTCCTTAGCCGCATTGGGGGATCAATGCTGTCATCTCCTCCCGTCGGTGGCTCTGCACCGCCCGTGACCATCAAGTCCTCCTCCTCCTCGTCCGGTCAGTCTCGCAACAGGTCTGGGGGCAGATACTTACCCGCACGACGTGCCACATTGGCCGTTCGCGCGTCGGCCGACCCTACGCGCTCGACGATGACCTCGCCGCCGCTCGGTCCGGCCCGCTCGTCCGCCACAACATGCGCCTTCGGCCAGTCACGAATTCGTTTGATCATGAGGATAAACCTCTCTCTCGTCACGTTAGGACCAATGAAAAGCTCGGCCGTGGCAAAGTACGGAGCCAAACCGTCGTCAGTTATTGGCTGTAGGGAAGCTTCCCGAAGGCCCAGTCCAGAGCCAACCCGGCCTTGGAGATGTTGTCGACCCGGTCAGCAATCTGTCCCAACGTTAGGTTCCAGCTCGATGTCCGGGTAGGATCCTGGCTATTGCCCATCTCGGTGATGATGTGCGCCTGATGGCTTCTCGCCCCCTCGTTGGTTACCCCAAGTGGAAGGTTTAAGATGCAGTGTAGCGGAAGTTTTCCCTTGGCAAAGATACCAAGGATCGATTTCCCTTGAGACTCCCAGTTTCAACAAGAAGGTGTCAACTGCTAACGGCGCCAGATATTAGCAATCAACGTGGACCTGCACACAGATACAAATAACTTTGCTCCCAACGAGTACAGAGAGGTTGTCAATCCCTCCGGCCTTGTCGTTTACAAAGGATCAAACGCAAGTGATAGTAGTGATAGATATAATTGCAATAGTAAGTAAAAGCAGAAGAGTAAATAGCGGATGCGATCAATGATGGTAATATGGACCGGAGTCTCATGATGTTCACTAGTGATGTCTCTCTCCCAAAAGACGATCAAATAACTATGTGAGGTAAACGAATTACAGCTGGGCAATTGACAGGACCATGTGCGCAAACCAATGCTGACTACATTGCAAGAAAGGTTGAGGTTCAAAGCATGGGCGGTACGCCGAGGTAAGTACACCGAAATCCATCTGCATCTACTACTAATCATCCACCTTGGGATATCTATCCAGAACATCTTGCTGGTATTAAGTTGCGAGTCCCACCCATAGTGTAAACTCAAAGCAACAGACAACTACATTAAAATAACTTTGCGTAAAGTAAACAGTCCTTGCACCCGCGGGCACAAGCACCGTTGTTTTCCCCCTTGTGGCAACAACACATCCCCTAGACTCATGTTTCCGTCACTCAAACTAGTCATCGAGGGGCATGAACCCACAATCGAGCATAACATTCCCTCTTGGAGTCACTACCTACTACTTGGCCAAAGCAATAAATAACAACGGAGAACATGCAAGAATTACTTACGAACATAAATATAAAAGAGGTAGATCAAATATATTACTCAAGCACAATCTGAACATAATCTCATAATCCATCGGATCCCAGCAAACTCATCATAGCAACAACATAAGGATTACATATGTGCCTCGATCATGTAGGGCAGCTCACGAGGACTAATTAGTGAAGCACAAGAACGGGAGTTGAACATCACATAGCTACTGGTCATGGACTCATGGTCCAAGGGAGACTACTCACAACTCATCCCGGAGGCGTCCATGGTGGTGGAGAAGCTCCTGGTGGTGATCCTCCCCTCCGACAGGGTGCCGGGAAGAGTTCTCCTGGTGCTCCCGATCTTGGAAGCGGTGGCGGCGGCGGAACAGAGATGAGATCGCGAAAAAGAGTTCCCGTCTCGAGGGTTTCGGGAGACGCTTTAAATATATGCCAAAGAGGGGCATCAGCGGAGCCTCGGGGGGCCCAGGCGCCCCCCCGGCGCGGCCCGGGGGGGGGGGTGCCGCCAGGGCGCCTGGAGCCCTGGTGGCCCCCCCGGCTGTACTTCGGGCGCACGGTAGCTTCTGGAACGCTGATTTTTTATATAATTTTTCTGGATTTTTCCTGGCAGTTCTCGTAATGTGAAAACCTGGAATACAAAAACAGCCGAAAACAGAAACTGGCACTGGGGTGCACTGAGTTAATAGGTTAGTCCAAATATGATCAAAAGTGTATGGAAGTGTATAAATATCATAGCAATATCACCCAAAAGAGGCATGGAGCAAGCATAAATTATAGATACGTATTGGACGTATCAACATCCCCAAGCTTAATTCCTGCTCGTCCTCGAGTAGGTAAATGATAACAAGAATAATTTCTGTGGTGACATGCTATTAACCATATAGGACTTTTGCATAGTCATATGACAAAAGCTTACTGAGACAATGAATCTATAGTAATTAAGTTGCCTCATGAGAAAATCACAAAGGACTGAAAGTTTTACAATATGATACCGAAACATCAAATAGATTTGTAATGAACATGATGTGCAAATATGATAAAGTGATATCTAGCTTGCCCCCTTTAGTGAAGCAAAACATAAATGCAGGGGCACCTCCAAGGTTTAAGTGATGACTAGATACAATGATTTCAGAATAAACGATATCACAATCATGCAAAAGACAATGCTACTTTGGGACAATGCACATTACACTCAGAATGACAATCATGCTCTCTGTAGTTGGTGCTTTTAAAAGAAGGTGGAGACTCTCGAACCGTGGCTTTTGTTGGCAAGGTTGAAAACCCGTAGTCGGAAACAAAGACAAAACATGTACCAGAGCTCTTGGCTTTAAAAACAGAGGTAATAATTTTTTTTTCTTTCTTAGATCATGCATGTTTCGTCAACGAATGCTAGCAGACAACTCAATCACTTTTTGAGATGGACAAGTTTCGAGGAACGGCTCCCGAATGAGGACGATCACATCCTCTTAATCTCCTTTGTTTATCACTGCCAAAGTTTTCTGATTTCTCATGAACAAAGCGTGAAGGAGGGTTTGTTTGTTATATTATCTTTTTGAGCCGGGCGCACTCAATGCCAGTTCCTTCTCGTATTATGGGTTTGCACATTATACATGCAATCCCGGGGTGAAGCTTGTCCAACTTAAAAAGATCATGAATTAACCACTACTTCCTCATGAACTTAAAACAGAGGCACAAAATAGGAATGCCTTTTCTTTGAATAATTTCGAGATGGCACATGCAAGTCTTCGTTAGGAATGGCAGGTAAATACCATGTAGGAAGATATGGTGGACTCATATGGCATAACTGGATTAAAGGAATGTGGATGCACAAGCAGTCAGTCCGCTTAGTACATGCGAAGGTTAGCAAAAGACTGGGAGCGACCAACTAAGAGAGCAATGACGGTCATAATCATGCAGAGCGACAAAGCAACATTGAATCAGGCATGGTAGTTATATCGCTACTCAGAAACAAAAGATCATCAAGGCTTGACAGACTTTCTTTACAGTCTTAAATATGCGTGAGCATACGCCAAGTCAATCAAAATAAATTCTTGAAGGAATATATTACTAAACCATACCACATCATAGGCAAACAAATCATGTTGGTATTCCAATAACACATTGGAAACCCCCCAGCTATTTGAGACTAACCATAAGAAAACATGAACTACTAAGCGCCATTATGCACGTAGCATCTTTATCATAGACATATCAACTAATGCAACAGAAGCAAAATCTCTTAATAAGGTGAGCATGGTAACTAAAGAGAGTTCAAGCAACAAACTAGACAAAAGCTCTTTAAAAAGATAAGCATGAAAGTTAAGAGCAGAACATGATAGTAGCTATTGAAAGACAAAGAACACACACAACAAAGATATACATGAAAATTATATGTTATGTTCTAAGTAGAAGTGGAGCGTGTTTCTCTCCCATATAAAGAAAGCTGAGTTTCGACTCGTTATGAAAAACTAAAAAGGAAGCTAAAAGCAAGACGCTCCAAGCATAGCACATAACACATGAAGTGATTAAAATATAGTGGAACGAAAGACGAACTGATAATGTTGATGGAGAAGGGGATGCACGGGGGCATCCCCAAGCTTAGACGCTTGAGTCTCCTTGAATATTTCTTGGGGGTGCATGGGGGCATCCCCAAGCTTGAGCGTTTGACACTCCTGAATCTTTTTATCATCTTCCCTCGCACACTTGAAAACTCCCTTCATACATAACTCATCAGAATCTGATTAGCGAGGTTAGTACCCATAATAAAATAATTGCACTTTGCTGGAAATAAGGATATTCTTGAAGGTCTACTGTTTCTCAAGATTGCCAAAAGGTTTTTGCAAAGAAAAAGCAAGCTCTAGGTTCGCAAAATGAAGGAAAGGCAAAACAGGACAGAATCTGTGAAAAACAGAACAGCAGGTAGTAAATGATTTTTTCGGGTACTTCTGCAACTGTAATCAAAAAACTCAGAATAGACGCACGAAAGAAAATTATATAGAGCACGCTGTCAAAACAATTCAGACCAAAAAGATGATCTGGTGATTTTATACGAATTTTTCTATGCAAGGACAGAATCTGTTTCCTGGACAGCACCTCACGACTTTTGAACTTTCTAGCAATCAGAGGCTACACTTGGCACAAAATTGAAAAGCAAAGATACAATGATGATGCTACTGTAGTAAACAACATCAAGACACAACAAAAGCAAAATAAAATTTATTCATTGGGCTGCCTCCCAAGAGCGTTTTCTTTTATGCCTTTAAGCTAGGCATAATGCATATAGATCAAGTTTTATCAAGAGTAAAAGAATAGCTAGCCCGTACAACGGACTCAAAAGGTAACTTGATCTTCTTTCGAGGGAAGTGTTCCATCCCTTTCTTGAGAGGAAACTGAAATTTTATATTCCCCTCTTTCATGTCAATGATAGCACCAACGGTGCGCAAAAAGGGACGTCCCAAAATAATTGGACAAGAAGGATCACATTCAATATCCATAATAGTGAAATCAACGGGAACATAATTATCATTGACAACGATAAGAACATCGTCGATCCTCCCCAAAGGTTTCTTTATGGAAGAATCAACGAGACGAACACCAAAAGAACAAGAATCATAAGGTTTCAATTTAAGCATATCATATATTCTTTTGGGCATAACAGAGGTACTAGCTCCAACATCACATAATGCATAGCAAGAGAAGTCATTCAACTTAATTTTTATCATAGGATCCCAACCATCTTCTAGCTTTCTAGGTATGGAGGCTTCTACTCTAAGTTTCTCCTCCCTAGCTTTGATGAGAGCATTAGTGATATGCTCTGTGAAGGCAAGGTTAAGCGTGCTAGTGCGGGGGTCTCTAGACATCTTGTGAAGGAAATCAATAACTTCGGTAAGAGTGCAATTATCAAAATCAAGGTCACTAGCATCAAGTAAAGTGGTAGTGGTGTCCTTTAGGTTCACTTGTTTGGTAGTTTCTATAGTCATAGCATCACCATTAATAGGTCCAATGGGACCAGGAGTACATTGGGTGCTAAGAGTTTGGATATCCTCAACAACTTGGATAGTTGCAACAGTGTGGTGGGTAGGAAGGTTCTTAATTCTATCTTCTTCCTCCCTTTCTCTAGCCCATGTCTCTTTAAGTTTAGCCATCATCCTAATATTTTCATTAATTTGCACTTGAATAGCATTCATAGGAGTGACCTTCCTCTCCTCAATAGGAGAAGTTTTAATTTTAAGCAATCCTACCTCATTGGCCAAATGGTCTACCTTCGAAGAGAGATCATCTAGTTTATGTAGTTTTTCTTCTACACTCTTATTAAAGGCTTTTTGGGTAGTGATGAAATCTTTAAGCATAATCTCTAGTTCAGTAGTGGAGTTCTTGGTGCTAGGATAAGCATTGTTGTTCCCATAAGAATTAGAGGGGAACGGTCTAGGATTGTTACCAAAGTTACTCCTATAAGCATTGTTGTTAAAATTGTTTCTAGAGATAAAGTTCACATCTACTTGTTCTTGAGCAATCAAAGAATTTAAAGGAACATCACGAGGATCAACAGAGGATTGCTTCGAAAGTAGAGACATGATCAAGTCAACTTTTTCATTAAGGGAGGAAATCTCCTCGACAGAGTTTACCTTCCTACCTGTTGGAGCGCGTTCGGTGTGCCATTGGGAATAGTTGGTCATCATCTCATCGAGAAGCTTCGTGGCAGCACCAAGTGTAGTTGACATAAAGGTTCCTCCCGCGGCCGAATCTAACAAGTTCCACGAGGTAAAGTTCAAGCCTGCATAAAAAGTTTGGATAACCATCCAAGTAGTCAAACCATGAGTAGGGCAGTTCTTGATAAGAGACTTCATACGTTCCCAAGCTTGGGCAACGTGTTCATTATCCAATTGTTTAAAATTCATTATGTTACTTCTTAGTTGGATAATTTTAGCAGGTGGATAGTATTTTCCAATAAAAGCATCTTTGCACTTGTCCCAAGAATCTATGCTATTTCTAGGCAAAGACTGAAACCAAATTTTATCTCCTCCTCTCAAGGAGAAAGGAAAAAGCTTAAGCTTAACAATATTACCATCTATTTCTTGGTACTTTTGCATATCACAAAGTTCAACAAAGTTGTTTAAGTGTAAAGCAGCATCATCTCCAGCACCGGAGAATTGATCTTTCATAACTAAGTTCAGTAAAGCAGGTTTAATTTCATATGAAGGTGCTGAAGTGGCAGGTGTAGTGATAGGTGTGCTGATAAAGTCATCGTTGTTGTGACTAGTGAAGTCACACAACTTGGTGTTCTCGGTGGAACCCATAGTAGCAAGCAAGCAAGATAACTATTTTTGTGATTTTCGATAAAAGATACTAAAGCAAAACTGAAAGGTAAACTAACAAGACTAAAAAGCAAAGGTAAAAGATAGCGTGCAACTCCCCTATCCTGAAGAGTGGAGTCCCCGACAACGGCGCCAGAAAACTTTGCTTGATGGCTTCTCGCCCCCTCGTTGGTTACCCCAAGTGGAAGGTTTAAGATGCAGTGTAGCGGAAGTTTTCCCTTGGCAAAGATACCAAGGATCGATTTCCCCTGAGACTCCCAGTTTCAACAAGAAGGTGTCAACTGCTAACGGTGCCAGATATTAGCAATCAACGTGGACCTGCACACAGATACAAATAACTTTGCTCCCAATGAGTACAGAGAGGTTGTCAATCCCTCCGGCCTTGTCGTTTACAAAGGATCAAACGCAAGTGATAGTAGTGATAGATATAATTGCAATAGTAAGTAAAAGCAGAAAAGTAAATAGCGGATGTGATCAATGATGGTAATATGGACCGGAGTCTCATGATGTTCACTAGTGATGTCTCTCTCCCAAAAGACGATAAAACAGCTATGTGAGGTAAACGAATTACAGCTGGGCAATTGACAGGACCATGTGCGCAAACCAATGCTGACTACATTGCAAGAAAGGTTGAGGTTCAAAGCATGGGCTGTACGCCGAGGTAAGTAGACCGAAATCCATCTGCATCTACTACTAATCATCCACCTTGAGATATCTATCCAGAACATCTCGCTGGTATTAAGTTGCGAGTCCCACCCATAGTGTAAACTCAAAGCAACAGACAACTGCATTAAAATAACTTTGCGTAAAGTAAACAGTCCTTGCACCCGCGGGCACACGCACCGTTGTTTTCCCCCTTGTGGCAACAGCACATCCCCTAGACTCATGTTTCTGTCACTCAAACTAGTCATCTAGGGGCATGAACCCACAATCGAGCATAACGTTCCCTCTTGGAGTCACTACCTACTACTTGGCCAAAGCAATAAATAACAACGGAGAACATGCAAGAATTACTTACGAACATAAATATAAAAGAGGTAGATCAAATATATTACTCAAGCACAATCTGAACATAATCTCATAATCCATCGGATCCCAGCAAACTCATCATAGCAACAGCATAAGGATTACATATGTGCCTCGATCATGTAGGGCAGCTCACGAGGACTAATTAGTGAAGCACAAGAACGGGAGGAGAACATCACATAGCTACTGGTCATGGACTCATGGTCCAAGGGAGACTACTCACAACTCATCCGGGAGGCGTCCATGGTGGTGGAGAAGCTCCCGGTGGTGATCCTCCCCTCCGGCAGGGTGCCGGGAAGAGTTCTCCTGGTGCTCCCGATCTTGGAAGCGGTGGCGGCGGCGGAACAGAGATGAGATCGCGAAAAAGAGTTCCCGTCTCGAGGGTTTCGGGAGACGCTTTAAATATATGCCAAATGGGGGCATCAGCGGAGCCTCGGGGGGCCCAAGCGCCCCCCCGGCGCGGCCAAGGGGGGGGGGGGGGGCGCCGCCAGGGCGCCTGGAGCCCTGGTGCCCCCCCGGCTGTACTTCGGGCGCACGGTAGCTTCTGGAACGCTGATTTTTTATATAATTTTTCTGGATTTTTCCTGGCTGTTCTCGTAATGTGAAAACCTGGAATACAAAAACAGCCGAAAACAGAAACTGGCACTGGGGTGCACTGAGTTAATAGGTTAGTCCAAATATGATCAAAAGTGTATGGAAGTGTATAAATATCATAGCAATATCACCCAAAAGAGGCATGGAGCAAGCAGAAATTATAGATACGTTTTGGACGTATCAGCGCCCGACGCTGCAAAGTCAGCACCCGGCGCATGATGAAGGTGGAGATGAGATCCGTCCCAGTGAGCCCCTCGCGAGCCTCCATCCCGGCTGTCGGCATCCTGGGAACGGGGGTACCCGGACTTTCCTGCCTGCGGCCCAGAGCGTGGCTCGTCCAGCATCCTGGTACAGCCCAACCTCATCAGCAACCACTCGAGACCCTCGCGAGGGCCCAAGCCACACGAGGCAGACGACGCAAGACCTCCCCTGGGGTGGCCTCACTAGGCTAGCTCCCGAGGAGCAGATATATCAAAGCAAAGGGCACCTCACGAGGTCCCCGTGACGTGAGCCATGACGACCAAGGCCAGGCGGGTGCCAGCGGGCGCAAGATGCCAGTTTCCTCTTCCTTGCTAAATGGGCAGGTGTAGGCGAGGAGTCCCGAGGCATGAGGAAAAGGTTTCCTAATCGGTGCAACAAGACCAAGACCAGCATGACGACATAGCGGAGGTCATCGCGGAGCCCACGGGGCATCACCACCAGAGCCTTTGGCAGGCGAAGACCACCTTTTGTCAGGATAGCTTGTACTAGTTGTCCCCCTTCAAACTCGGCCGTTGTGGGATCCCTTCCCACTCAATATTTGGGAACAGGACCCGGGCCTCAATAAATAGGACTAGCCACCACCATATGGGGCATCTCATCTTGAGCCGACCCAAACCTAGGACGAGAGATCGGATCATCAAGACCACCCTTGCACTCTCCAAGCACAAGAACACCTCTCCTCAGGAGGCTGTTATTCCCATGTACTAGTTCTTCCCCAGCCTTGAAGGCAATCCACCACAGCACACTGGATTAGGGTATTACACCACAACGGTGGCCCGAACCAGTATAACCCTTGTGTCCCTTGTTCTTTGAGTTCGACGTGCTAGGCCTAGGAATCGGTGCGAGAGCGAGCTAGAGCGGAAAGGAGAGATCTTTGTGCGCACCCTAGTGTTCGAGCCTAAAGGGTTTTGCCGGAACCCAAGGTCCGACATTTGGCGCCCAGGTAGGGATGTGCCGAAGCTTCCTTTCCGTCGATCCACGCTCCGTCATCCCACCGGTTCCATGGCCGATGCTCGCCGAGCCCGTGCTGAGCGGCGGGCCGCCCTTGGCGCCCACGTTGCTCAGACAGCTCCCGCTGGCGGACCTCCTCGCCGTTCTCCATCGCCCGCTACCAATGCCGCCACCGGCCTGGTGCAGCACGAGCAGCAGGCCTTGTCCCTGCACCCCTCCGTGCGGCAAGACGGACGCACCGCGACCCCATCGCTGACCCCGGCGGGCTCGTCGTCTCACGCTCGCCGCGGACCCGCGGACGCGCAGGCTGCGTTGCTCATGGCACGTGAGCTCCTGCGCTACCTCCTCGTCAACAACTTCTACGAAGAATGGCTCGACCGCATCGCCGAGCTCGTTAGCGCCGCTGGGGGCTCTCCTGCACCGTCCGTCTCGCTACCTCGCCCGCCTCCCCATGCGGGCGACGTGGCCTATGAAGCGCCTCTGCCGCCTCCGCATCAAGGCGTCGTCCATGACCCAAGGCATGTGGCCCCGCGGCGCGACCCCCCCGCGCGGCGCCAGTGCAAGAAGAAGGAAGCTGCCAAGAGATCTAGCGGCCTCGAGGAGGAGCGCCAACGCTCCCTCCACCACCGTGTCGAGACCGTGCGCCCCCTGCCGTGGTGGCACGCGAGGACCAAGAACAAGCTTTGCCTCCACGACAAGCTCCGGCGTCGATAGCAGGCTGCAAGGCCCTCGCCCCGAGCTGCGCTACGTCAACTGGCCTGGGAAGTTCAAGCCCGACCTGCCTCCACGCTACAACGGCACCTCCAACCCTGCTGAATTCCTGCAACTCTATGAGCTGAGCATCGAGGCATCCGGCGACAACGAGAATACCATGGTGAACTAGTTCCCCATGGCTCTCAAGGACGACGCGCGCTCGTGGCTCCTGAACCTGCCTGCGGGATCGGTCTCCACCTGGGGAGAGATGCACAAGCAGTTCATTGCCAACTTCCAGGGCACCCGCGACCGCCCCCGGGCCATAGGTGACCTACGGTGCATCAAGCAACAACTGGGAGAGACCCTGCAGAAGTTCATCCAGCGCTTCAACAGTGTCCGCGTCAAGATCCCCAAAGTCACGGACGAGGCCATCATTTTAGCGTTCTCGGATGGTGTCCATGATGTCAAGATGAAGGAGAAGCTCGCCATCCACGAAGATCTGTGCATGACCCTGGAGCTGTTCAACCTCGCGACCAAGTGCGCCAGAGCTGAGGAGGGGCGCCTCTCCCTCGTCGAGCTCCCCACTGATGACCCTGAAGACAAGAAGGCCAAGAGCAAGGACGTGAAGCGCAAGGGGGTGGCAGTGCTCGCGACTGAGCCAGAGATGAAGCGTGGCTGCGACTACCCAGAGTCATCCAAGAATAGCCGTCCATTTTGCGCCTTCCACAACGTGCATAGCCATAACACCCATGACTATCAAGAGCTCATGGGCCTCAACGAAGGGCGCATCAGCCAACGCCCCGAGCGCAGCAACCGTGGCTGCGGCCGTGGAGGAAGTCGGACTGGTGAACGCTGGGATGACCGCGGCCCTCGCCAGGAGTGGCGTGATCAGCCTTGGGAGGACCGTTGGCGTGATCAGCCTCGTGAGCATGCTTGGAGGGACCAGCCTCGTGAGGGTGCCTTGAGGGACCAGCCTCGTGAGGACCGTCCCTAGGGCAAGGCCGACCTCCCTCCTCTGCCGCCGCCAAGAAGGAACGACGACTAGGACGAGGGGGCTCGGGGCTTCTAGGAGCCTCGCGCCATCGCCTGCATCTTGGGCGGAGCGTAGGCCCTGGCCTCTCAGCGCCTCTTCAAGCAGTTCACCCGAGAAGTAAACGCGGCTCTCCCCAAGCTTGAGGCCACGAGGTGGCCCAAGTGCCCCATCACCTTTAGTTCAGCAGACCAGCTCAAGTGCGCAGCGACGGCCGGCGCCCTCCCGATGCTTTGTTCACCCGTCATCAGCAACGTTCAAGTTACCAAGACCCTCATCGATGGCGGCGCAGGGCTCAATGTCCTGTCCGTCGAGACGTTCGACAGCCTCCAAGTACCATACGTTCAGCTGCTTCCTACCAAGTCTTTCTCTGGAGTGACCGACGGCTCCACCACCCCTATAGGGAAAATCCGCCTGCCTGTCACCTTTGGCAAGCGCGACAACTACCACACTGATCTCAACGACTTCGATGTCGCCCACATTCATCTCCCATACAACGCCATCCTCGGGTACCCAGCCCTGGCCAAGTTCATGGTAGTGACTCACCACGGCTACAATGTCCTCAAGGTGCCAGGAAGCGGCGGCATCATCATCGTCACTTGCGAAGAGAAGGACACGGTGTGCTCGCTTGAGTGTGCTTATCAGGCAGCGGCGGTCGAGGATCCAGACAATGTTGGCACCGTCTACCCTCCTGAGGCCGTCCCCAAGAAGAAGAAGCGGCTGCTCACCCTGGAGCCTCATGAAGATGCGGCGCCTGGCGGCCACACCTCAGGACCTGCGCCTAGGGATGGGGCGCCTTCCTCCCTCACATAGGAAGGCGCGCCCGGCGCTTCGCTCAAGCTGGTCTTGGAGGCTCTCCTCTGGAGGGCCTATGACCTAGCCAATGTCTCGAGGGAGGCGCTCGGGCACCATGTGGAGGCGTGCTTCACCACACGTTTCCCTCCGGAGGCCTCAAGGTGTGAGGCACAAAGCGCTCAGGAGTTCATCAGCCAGACCATCGAAGACTCGCAGGTGCCAAGAGCAATGCGGGGCGAGCGCCGCCCGGCACCTCGAAGTGCAGCAGTCGCCCCAGGCTTGGGCGATGGGCTGCGCATCTGTGTTGACGTCCTAGCACTCAATAGGATGGTGTCTCAGGAGCTCTACTGGCTCTCTCAGGTAGGCCGGTGCGAGGGCCCCCTCACAGCTACGTTCGCATGCCCTTCGGCTTGCCGAACCAAGCGACCCTGCACCAGCGCCACATGCGGGAAGTCTTGGCGACTCGCGAGGCCAGGCATCAGGAGATCCTAGCGGAAGTGGCCTCGGTTCTTCGCGAGCTCTGGGAACCTCCGGAGCCTCGCGAGGCCCCATAGCTAGGCGGCACGTAAGGAACGACGTTTGCATCGAGCATCTTCAACTACATCAACACTACTTCAGCAACTGTGCCAGGTTACATTTTCCAGTTTTTTTTAGATGGGAGTGCCCCTCGGGCTGCATCATTCCCAGGCCGCACGGGCCTGTCCCTACGGCGTGTTTCCTTTTGCATCTTTAGCTTACTCTGTTGGGGCCGCCCCTTCGGTCCGCATCATCCCCAGGCCGCACGGGTCCGTCCTCGTGGCATGCATCTCATTTTGTGACGCTTGGTTTAGCTCATCTCCTCCTACGATTTGCCTGACGAGCATCACCTACTCACTCATCACCTCTTGTGGCTTCCTTCGCTGCCTAATGGACTTCTGCTCATCTCGCAATGGGGGCTGCAAATGTTGGCACGACGCCTTGTGCTCGGGTCCGTCCCTGCAATGCTGACAAATCTGAGAGATCAAGCTCTGACCCGCGGCCCGCTCTGCATGCATCACCTCACCAGGTCCTCAGTGCCTTCGTCTTCCTGCGGAATTATCAGAGGCCCGGTGACAGGCACGGCTCCAAAGGATGTTGTTTCAAGCTAACCTGCAGGAACCTCAGGAGCACGACGGCAGGCGACCCTGCCGGTCTCTCCTCCCCATGTAATTCACTTGCACGTTAAAGGGGGGGGGGGCTCTGAGCATCGCGTCTCAGGGGCTCCTACTGACTCTCCAGCCCTCACCCCTGGCCTTGACCACGGCACCGGGACCTGGCATACCAGCGGCGGCTGAGCTTCGCTCGAGGGTCGGGACCTGAGGACATAGAGCATCAAGAAGGATGGGGGAAGGGGAGGCCGGCTTAGAGGGCTCAGGTCTATTCGTACATCAAGGGGGACCCTTGGGCATCGCGACCCAAGGGCCTAACTGGCCACATAGCCCCTCACCCCCTGGTCTTGTCTTGGTGATTCGAACAAGCCAGCGGCGGCTGAGGTACGCGCGGGGCCGGGCCCTGCTGACGTAGAGCATCAAGGCCTAAGTGCAGCATTTCCTTCCAAAGGGCCGTTCGCACGTCAAGGGGGACTCCTGAGCATCGCGAATCAGGAGCCTAACTGGTCACGTAGCCCCTCACTCCTTGGTCTTGTCCTGGTGATCCGGACAAGCCAGCGGCGGCTAAGGTACGCGCGGGGCCGGGCTCTGTCAACGTAGGACCCTAGGGCAAGCTAGAAGGAAATTGCGAAATCTCTGCCACGCAGAATCAGAAGCGAGCGAGGCACGCTGCTTGAGGAATCACCTCATACCCATCAAGATAAGTTGTGAACCCCATTAGTATGCCGTCATCACTTGAGGAGTTGAATTCAGCAGTCATGTGTCGCCAATGCCACCTCCCTTTTTAGCCTCCGGAAGCTGCTTGCACGCCAAGGGGGACCTCTTGAGCATCGCACCTCGAGAGATCTTACCGGACCTCAGGCCGCTCACCTCCTGGCCTTGACCACGACATCACGACCTGGCATACTAGCGACGGCTGCAGCCTGCCTTGGGACTGGGACCTGCCGGCGTAGAGCACCAAGCTATTGAAAGGATAAAACAGAGCAATATTGCCGGAATGAGGATTGCAAACAAAGTCTATTAGCAAAGATAATACAACAGGAGCAAAAGCATTACAAGTTCTTTACACACCCCCATGGGGTTGGCCTTGATTCCTCGCAGGGAACACCAGGAAGGGATTTCAGGAAGCCCTAGCTACAGCTACCATCGTCGACACCATCATAAACAGTGCGCCACGAGGGGCCACCTCCAACCCCGCTCAAGTCACCATCGGCGATGAGCTCGTGAAGCTGATGTGCTTCGGGCACGACGCGAGCTTGGAGGCACGTAGCTACCGTCGCTTGTCTTCGGACACTAGTCAGCTTTAGGAGAGCTGCTGGACTCCTGAGGTCCATCACTGCTACTGGGAGAGCTGGCGGTAGGGTCGATGGCTGGCATGGCGCCCGTCGCCGTGCCTTCCCAACGGCCCCCTCCGGGGCAGCATTCCAGGCGGCGCCCTTCTTCGTCGAACACATTGAAGAGCATCATAGAGGCGCTGTCGTACTCTAAGTCGATGGCGAGGGCGCCCTCCGCACAGCAGACGCAGGCGACCTCGCCCCATCCGCAGGGTCATGAAGATCTTACCGGGGGAGACGACCTCAACCTCAGCCCCCGTCACCGGGGCCCGGCACTCGGCGTGCTGCAACCACAGCTCGAGCGGCCCCCTCGGCGGCATCTCTGCGGAGAAGGATGACGGGAAGCGGATCCAGGAGCTAGGAGGCATCACCGCCCACACCACGAACTCGCACGTAGATCTTCCAACGTGCATCCACGGGACAGCGGCGTGCACCACAACGGCACGATCGATGCGGCCGGGCGGCGCTGGGCGCTGCCTTCCCATCCGGAGCCTTGCGTTCTGGCATACAAGGGCAGCGGGTAGCCGTGGGGAGGCCACTCGTGCCAAGGCCTCATCACTTCAGGTCTCTGGACGGCGCCATGAGTGCGGAACGGTCTTTTCTTCGGCGGGAGCAGCCCGGGCTCCTCACGAGGAGTCTTCCCTTTCTCGGCGGTGAAAAATCGTCGAATTGGCGCCATGGGTGGCGCTGCCAAGCAAGGAGCAAGGAAGAAGAAGAAGAAGCAAGAGGAATGGAGGAAGAAGATGGGAAACAAGGGCTCCACGGATCGCCTTATTCATAGCCAGGAGAAGGCCAACCGCCGACCTCCATATTCGCAAGTAATGATGGTCTTTCGTGCATGCGGGGACTTGTCGAGTCGTGCAGTTTCCGAGGCGGCGTGGGGGGAGTGCAGACGCCCACGTCCTATCAATCACCACACATCAATCAAGGCTGCATGCTTTGGGGCCCGCGGTGCTCCGCACTTGACCCTTGGCTTCGCCGAGAAACCAAGTCCGAGCGCGCCTTGGGCCCGGGGACTACCGTCGGCGTCCTGGGAATGGGGATACCCACACTTGCTTGCCTGCGGCCCAAAGCCTGGCTCGTCCAGCGGCCTGGGATGGCCCAACCTCATCAGCAACCACTCGAGACCCTCGCGAAGGTCCAAGCCTCGCGAGGCGGACGAAGCAAGACCTCCCCAGGGGCGGCCTCACTAGGCTAGCTCCCGAGGAGCGGAGATATCAAGGCAAAGGGCACCTCATGAGGTCCCCATGATGTGAGCCATGACGACCAAGGCCAGGCGGGCACCAGCGGGCGCAAGATGCCAGCTTCCTCTTTGGTGCTAAAGGGGCAGACACAAGCGAGGAGTCCCGAGGCATCAGGCAAAGATTTCCATATCAGTGCAACAAGACCAAGACCAGCAGGATGGCAGAGCGAAGGTCATCACGGAGCCCACAACGGCGTCACCACCAGAGCCTTTGGCAGGCGAAGACCACCTTTTGTCAGGATAGCTTGTACTAGCTGCCCCCCTTTCAAACTCGGTCGTTGTGGGATCCCTTCCCGCTTAATATCTGGGAAGAGGACCCGGGCCTCTATAAATACGACTAGCCACCACCATATGGGGCATCTTATCTTGAGCCGACCCAAACCTAGGATGAGGGATCAGATCATCAAGACCACCATTGCACTCTCCAAGCACAAGAACAACTCTCCTCAGGAGGCTGTTCTTCCCATGTACTAGTTCTTCCCCAGCCTTCAAGGCAATCCACCACACCACACTGGATTAGGGTATTACACCACAATGTTGGCCCGAACCAGTATAAACCTTTGTGTCCCTTGTTCTTTGAGTTCGACGTGCTAGGCCTAGGAATCGATGCGAGAGCGAGCTAGAGCGGAAAGGAGAGATCTTCGTGCGCACCCCAGTGTTCGAGCCTTAAGGGTTTTGCCGAAACCCAAGATCCGACACCGGCGATCCGGTTGTACAGGTTCCGCGTCGCTTGCGGCGGGTTCCTGGGCTGGCGACCCCAGTTCATCTTGGCGAGGGGTCGCTCGTTGATGAAGGGCTGTAGGTTGATGCGGTCCGTGCAGACATTTTGCGCCTAGAAGAAAGTGTTCTACCACTTCTTGGTAGAATCCTCCAAGGGCATCTTGGGGAACGGGCCGTTCAATCGTCCCGAGATGACGGCGGGCCCACAGTGAGACATGACTCTGGCCTCCGGGCCCTGTTGTTTGAGGAAGAAGAAGCAGCTCCAGAGCTCGATGTCCGGCTCCACGCGAAGATACCCCTCGCAGAGGGTCTGAAAGTGGAACTAATCTCCGGGTGGTTTTGGTAATTAATAACAACATATAGCTCATTGAACTAATGTCCATTCAAGTTAAATATTTCAGGAAGTTCAATGATTGGCATGGCATGGACTAGAGAAGTGGACCCCTCAAAATGCTAAGGAAAAACATTGTCAAAAGCTCAAGACTGTCCATTTTCATTTTAGTGATCCAAGATCACACTGAGTCTATATGAAAGCCAATACTATTAAAAGGGCATGAGGTGTTGCTTAATGATCTGGTTGCTGAAGTGCTTAGCGATATTGCTCCAAAACCCTCAGTCACTTTCTCATTTCCACATATGTCCAAAACCCTAAGTCAAACTCGGTCCCATCAATTTGATCTATCCGGCGCCACCGAGTTCATTTGACATAGCCACTGCCAGAAACCCTAGACAATCCAGTCCCACCAATACGGATCTCGGTCTTGCCGAGATGGCCTTGCAAACTCTCTGTTGCCTATTGTAATTATTTTGGTCTCATCGAAATGTGCAATCGGTCCCACCGAGTTTGCTTGACCAACTCTCTGTATTGCTCTTTGCTGAAATCGGTCTCACCTAGTTCATGCAATCAGCGCCACTGAGATGAGGTTTTGCCCTTGCCCTAGCACATCGGTCACACCGAGTTGATCCAGTCGGTACCACTGAGATTCCTAACATTCACATTTTGAACCAGCTTGGTCTCACCGAGTTCTTCTATTTGGTGTGACCGAGTTGGGCCAAATTTGTGTAACGGTTGGATTTTGTGTGGAGGCTATATATACCCCTCCACCCTCTCCATTTGTGAGAGAGCCATCAGAACGTGCCTAAACTTCCACTACTCATTTTCTGAGAGAGAACCACCTGCTCATGTGTTGAGACCAAGATATACCAATCCTACCACAAGAATATTGATCTCTAGCCTTCCCCAAGTTGCTTTCTACTCAAATAATCTTTCCACCATATCCAAATATGTGAGAGAGAGTTGAGTGTTGGGGAGACTATCACTTGAAGCACAAGAGCAAGGAGTTCATCATCATCACACCATCCATTACCTTTTGGAGAGTGGTGTCTCCTAGATTGGTTAGGTGTCACTTGGGAGCCTCCTATAAGATTGTGGAGTTGAACCAAGGAGTTTTTAAGGGCAAGGAGATTGCCTACTTTGTGAAGATCTACCCAAGTGAGGCAAGTCCTTCGTGGGCGATGGCCATGGTGGGATAGACAAGGTTGATTTTTCGTGGACCCTTCGTGGGTGGAGCCCTCCGTGGACTCGCACAGCCGTTACCCTTCGTGGGTTGAAGTCTCCATCAACGTGGATGTACGATAGCACCACCTATCGGAACCACGCCAAAAATCTCCGTGTTTCCATTACGTTTGCACTCTACAAACCCTTCCCTTTACCTTCATATGCAATGTTTTACTTTCTGCTGCTACACTCTTAGAATTGCATGTGCAGGTTGCTTACTTCACTTGTTCTAATTGCTAAAATATGGCAACACTTAAAATTGCGAAGAGGCTAGATTTTTATTTGGTCAAGTAGTCTAATCACCCCCTTCTAGACCTACTTTCGATCCTACAGGGTCACAAAGCCAGCGAGTTGCAACACGGTGTTGGCACCAAGGTGGTGCGGCTGCAGCCTAGAAAAGGAAAGAAAGGCGCGGAAGAAGGTGCTCGCGGGGAGGACAAACCCACGCTTGAAGTGGCTGAGGAAGACCACCCGATAGCCCTCCTGTGGCTGCGGCTCCACCTCGTCGCCCGGCGTGCGCGCTGCAACCTCCATCACCGGAGGTATCCGCCTGGTGTCACGGAGGTATTGGATATCATCCTCGGTGGCCACGGATCCCTCCCATGAGCCCTTTGGCCGTGCCATCGGAATGGCTTGTGGGGGCGCAAGGCGTGGTGGAGAGAAGAAGACGACGTAGTTGACAAGTGCCGCGGGTAGTGCTTGGGCGCATTGCGGCAAAGGCGTGCTCATCGGAGAAGAGGAAGGAGGCGAAGGGAGAGTGAGGGGGGCGTGCGGGAGCGTTTCCGCCGCCCCTCCCTCCATTTTTATAACCACAATGAGAAATGGGGAAGTGGGGTCGGTTGTGCCCACGGTTCCACTTGCTTGCGCTATGCGGGCGCATTTCCCCCATGACTTGATTATATCTAGAAGCGCAACCGTCCGTGGTGGCTGCAATAAATCCCCCGCATGCGGGCCGAGGGTGCGGCGTGGTGGGTGATACGTCCATTTTGCATCATGCTTTTATATTGATATTTATTGCATTATGGGCTGTTATTACACATTATATCACAATACTTATGCCTTTTCTCTCTTATTTTACAAGGTTTACATGAAGAGGGAGAATGCCGACAGCTGGAATTCTGGTCTGGAAAAGGAGCCAATATGAGATGCCTATTCAGCACAACTCCAAATGTCCCGAAACTTCACGAAGAATATTTTTGGAATATATAAAAAATATTGGGCTAAGAAAGCACCAGAGGGGGGCCACCAGCCAGCCACAAGGGTGGAGGGCGTGCCCAGGGTCCTTATGGGCCCCCTGGCAGGCCCTCGGAGTCCATCTTCTGCTATATCAATGTGTTTTGACATGAAAAAAATAAGAAGGAGGCTTTCGGGATGAAGCACCGCCGTCTCGAGGCGGAACCTGGGAGAAACCAATCTAGAGCTCCGGCATGGCTGTTCTGCTGGGGATACTTCCCTCCGGGAGGGGAAATTGAAGCCATCGTCATCACCAACGATCCTATCATAGAGAGGGGGTCAATCTCCATCAATATCTTCACCAGCACCATCTCCTCTCAAACCCTAGTTCATCTCTTGTATCAGATCTTTGTCTCAAAACCTCAGATTGGTACCTGTGGGTTGCTAGTAGTGTTGATTACTCCTTGTAGTTGATGCTAGTTAGTTTATTCGGTGGAAGATCATATGTTTAGATCCTTCATGTTATTCAAAACCCCTCTGATCATGAACATGAACATGCTTTGTGAGTAGTTACGTTTGTTCCCGAGGACATGGGAGAAGTCTTGTTATAAGTAATCATGTGAATTTGGTATTCGTTTGATATTAATTTTGATGAGATGTATGTTGTCTTTCCTCTAGTGGTGTTATGTGAACGCCGACTACATGACACTTCACCATTATTTGGGCCTAGGGCAAGGCATTGGGAAGTAATAAGTAGATGATGGGTTGCTAGAGTGATAGAAGCTTAAACCCCACACTAGAAAAAAACACTTCCGCGATGATACGTGTTTGTCACAGTAGGTCACGTTTTCTGTCATGCAGGTACATCCATGACAAATTTATGACAGAATCAAGATAGTCATACCTGTGCTGTCGTAGAAGTGTTCCATGACATTACCAAAATTATCATCACGGAAGTGTCCACTTCCATGACGATAAATCATGCGTCACAGAAGTGCTTTCGTCAAGGGTGACCAACACGTGGCATCCACCGTAATGGAACACCGTTAAGCTATCAGGTCCGGTTTTGGATTCGATAACCCGTTAACAGCCCCGACCAATGGGGATTTTCCACGTGTAAAATCATCATTGGCTGGAGGAAACACGTGTCGGCTCACCGTTGGGACAGATGTCATCCACTCATTGGACCCAAAGCGCCTATGATACGTCAACACGTGGCACGGCCAACAGAGGCCCATTCCTGTGAAAAGGCCGGCCCGTTTGACTTGGTCAAAAGGTGGCGGGCCAGCCCACAACAAGCCTGTGAACGACCTGTTCGCATATAGCCCATTTACAGCCCGCTAACCCAGGGCCCGTTTATGGCCTATCCGAATTAGAGGCAGTAGCGTCATCTGGGCCGTCCAATATAATTCCAGCCCGTTTTAACTTCCGGCCCATGTATGGCCCATGACGTCTTTCGGCCCATATGAGGCCCTTATTACTCTCGGCCCATTAACGGCCCGTGGTAAAACTGGCCCGTAATGAACAATGTATCACTTTATACCCATTAACGGCACGTAGTGAAACTGGGCCGTAATGAACATTATATCACTTTATACCCATTAACAACCCATTATTCCGTTGGGCCATTTCCAGCCCATGTTATCTTTCGGCCTTCTCGGGGCCCATTTATTCTTGGGCTCATTTCCACATTCGTTTACTTACCGCCCGTTACTGTCATTTTCTGCTTATGGGCCAAATTCAGCCTGTGGTTACAGTTGGACCGTTTGTGGCCCGATAATACATTGGACCGTTTTCATCTCGAAAAAATCCATTGGGCTGGTTTTATAGAGTTATCAAATACGGCCTATTAACGGCTCGTTATTGTCCACGAATAGTACGACCCATGATTGGAGAAATGATGATATGCCCCGTAGAAGGCCCATGGATCCTACGGGCCATAAAAGGCCCATGAATTGTACGACCCGTAGAAGGCCCATGGATCCTACGGCCCGTACAGAAGGCCAATGGATCCTACGGCCCGTGGAAGGCCCATGGATCATACGGCCCGCAGGAGGCCTATGGTTACAACAGTCTGTGTGTTGCCATGATTATTTTGGCCTAGTTTCCAAAGATAGGTTATTGTGGCCACTAGAAAAACACAGACAAAGAATTGTAGTGACTACAAGCAAACAACTAAACAAGACAATAAGGAAATAAATAAGCAAGCAATTAACGCTAGCCTATCACCTCTATTACACATATTACATCCACTGGGCATCAAAGTTCGCCACCAGTGCAAATATAGGGAACAAAGCAGCATATTACATACACTGGTCATCAAAATTGGCCACCAGTGCAAATAAACGCGGCAACAAAACAAGAGCATAACTGAAAGAACTTCAGAAGAGCTCAAGAAACATGGTATCCACCATGCTGGCAATAAGCTTAGCAAGCTTATTAGCTTTGTCCTCTTTGGCGCTAAAATCCTCCAACGCTTGCTGTTGCACCAGAAAGTATGCATCTGAATGCTCCAGGGACTTCCGCAGTCCTTCCGCTTCTTGTCGCAGCATAGCTGATCGATGTCTTTCAGCTTGTAGTTGAGACTCAAGAAACCGAACTGATTCAGACAGTGAGTTTGAATAGCTTGTGCAAGTGGTAGTGGCCAGTAACTCCAACACTAAACCAAGACAGGACTTTGGGGTTGTCTCACTGTCTTCGAGATAGTATTCCTTAGCTGTTTTATTAGCTTTGTTGGAGACCAACAAGGATGTGTCACTATCCTGAACCTTATCTGCATTACTTCCTTTACCATTGCTTAATAAGGCACT
Source organism: Secale cereale (assembly GCA_902687465.1). NCBI lineage: Eukaryota > Viridiplantae > Streptophyta > Magnoliopsida > Poales > Poaceae > Secale > Secale cereale. The sequence continues at coordinate 131,800,679 of LR738715.1, forward strand.
CTTCCCCAATATCCTGTCAGCATTCTAAAAGAAGAAACAAGCAGACACATAACAATTTAGCATGTACTAGTATATGAAACTCATTTCGGTGAACCAATTCATTAGTAAGGTGGACAGGATTAAACTACCAAGTCTTCTATTGCCAAGTACTAGTACATAATAAAAGCATCAAACAAACATATATCTATGTCCTATGGTCACTGCATTGTCTTGCCAAATCAAAATAGAGACACTGTTCAAATCATATCAGTTTAAGACAAAGCAGCAGTGAAAGAATATAAAGCGTGGGAAACTACACGACACAACAAGATTTCAGATGGGTACCACGGGTCTACATGTACAACAACACTATTTGCTTTGTTGTGATGCTAGTAATGTGCATGATATGGGAAGTCAACTGTATACACAATTGATATTGAAATCAACAGAGCTATTGATAAGAGCAAGCCTGTTAAAAAAACATGCGTGAACATACCTGCTGTGCCATTGGAGTTTCGATTGGATCCTTCAATTTAAAAATAAGTTTGTATGAGTAAATACAGTGATACAAGAGCAAAGCAGTATGCACGATAGCAATCATAGTTAAAAAAGGCGCGCCTAAGCGAGCGCTTAAGCGCGCCTAGGCTCTAGGCGTTGGCGAAACGCATTGCGCATAACTATGCTTAATCTGTGCATAACTGCGCATAAGCATGCGTTTTGGTCAGTAAAGCGCAAGGCGGTGGCAAAACACATAATTGACGCCTAGCGCTTTTTGGAACTATGATAGCAATGGAATCTTAAATTAGAACAGTTGTTCTTCAGGTTTAGGCACTTGTTCTACATGAACAGAGTACAGTAAGACGCAAGAATATAGTACTTAAAAATAGAAAATGAGCTCATAGACCTTACCACATTCTTGGTTCGGGACCAGTACAGAACAAGGCGTTCCTAGTCATCGTCCAGTAAATGTGTCTCAGGAGAATGTAAGGGAATTTGATGAGTTTCTTTGCCGGTGAAGTACGTTTTCTTCAGGTAATTTCGATACTGCCACCAAGCATTATTAAAGATAGCAGAGGTATTAGCACAGGTTACCTCATCCTGAGTTTCCAAATCGGTCCTTCTCTATAGAGAAAAATAGGAAAATTTGCTGTATTATAACCATCATGGAGGTAGGATGTATGGGACAAAGCAAAGTAATTGCCATGAATAACATTACTTACACATAACTCCTGGACAAACACCTGCAACTGGCATTTTCCTTCATCTTCAATATAATATTTGCAAGATGGGAAGATACGCACATACGATTTAACAACATCAAATGCGATAGATGCTAAAGTACGACTAGCTGGTTGTGCTTCTTCCACAGGAATAGGCGTACTAACTGGTGGAGTTGGGGTTCGCCGTGGTAGTACTGGCCCTTTGGGCACTGGAGCTGCCTTACTAACTGCTCTTGTTTGGGAGCTCTGTGGTGGAGATGGTGCTGTGTCAACAGGAACTGGGTTACTATCTGCTGGGGTTGGGGTTAGATTGGGTGAAGCTGGTTCTATGTCCATCGCAGTAGGGGTACAATCTGCGAGAGTTTGGGTTATGTGTGGTAGGGCTGGTTCTCGTGCATGTACAACCGGGGTGCTATCTCCACCAAGAGGTAGCACTGTTTTATTTGAAGACCGTGTTTTAGTCTGCTAGATGCTGGCATTAGCCGCTCCAATTCAAATGGCTGATAAATAGGAAACATAGTTGAATTTACAGAAATTGTTTGAGAGATAGATGCAATAGATAGTGTGGAAAAAAGAGGACATGAAATAGTTGACATGTATATTGTTTAACTAAAACGGATAGCATGACATAATTTCACATATATGATGTCTATCTAAACTGGATAGCATAGCATAACATAATTCAAAGATATGATGAATAACTAAAACGCCATGCCAAGTTAGAGCATACACCTCGGTGGGGGAATAGGACTAGTCATCTGTCTCTGAATCCATCTCTGAGGAGCTATCGGGACCCAACAAGAGATCTGCTTCGACATGTAGCACTGTCTGCTCTGAAGGCCTTGTTTTCACTCCAGATTTTTCAATCTCCCACCCAAATGGCTGATTCACAGGAAGAGTAGTTTAATGTACAAACATTGTCGACAAATGGAAATGTAATGAAGAAAAGGATGGGCAAGATATCATTCAAATATATGATGCCTGGTTAAACAGGATGGCATTGCACATTTCACATATATTATGGCTGGCTAAAAGACATGAGACTGCATAATTCCCATATATGATATAGAAACTAAACAGGTGACGACAAAACATGTCTAAACTAAGCAAATGACATATATGATGTCAAAAGTAGGCACTGCAAGGCAACATATGCATGATATGACTAACATCATCATGCCAAGGTAGATAAAACACCTTGGGGGGTAAATAGGAGTGGTCAGCGGCGTCTGAATCTGCCTCAGAATAGATATCTTCCTCTGGATTACAATCTGGAGAGGGGTGGGGAGGGTTTGCCATTGAACCAACCATGGAGCGATGTCTGCATGACATTGTATTGCCGCGCAAAACTCTTCTCTTTTTCTCTACATGTTCAGCATGACTGTGTACAATATCTGACATGCATACGAAAAAATATGGTGAGATTATGTAAGGAGGGCATGCAGAAATTTAGAGTGATGGTAACAACCAGTGGATGGATCCAAAAATAATGATAGCATGCTAATGATTGCTTTAATTTAATAAAAAGACAGATGATGATTGCTTTACTATTTGTTTCCCACCCAAGATAAACAACATAGGCATACCCTAGGTGAACCTGATATTAGACAGAGATACTATTCATTACTTCCTCGGTATGTGCCCCACAACTAATTTAGAACTCAAGTTTGAACATTAATTTGGACCTGAGTTGGAATCCAAGAGGTGAACAGGATGATAAAGTAGCAGGTAATTTTAAGCAATGCATAACATAAGCAGAATCAAAAGAGTGCGACCTCTCTTGTGGAACCGTGTACTCCTCAGGTTCATCTGTTGAGTCGATGATGGTGATGCCGTTGCGGTGGGTGCCGGCGGCAGGGAAGGAGATCTGAGGCGGCGAAAGACGTTTAGGAGTCGTGATATCTGGTTTGGTGGATGTTTCTGTCGATGGAACACCTCACGTGAGGTGGACGACGTCGCGGCAGGAGCAGGACAAACCACACAAAGTTCCCTTCGACACCTACCTGTAACTGAAGTAATTCTATAAGGGCTCATTTGGCTTGCATGATTCTAAAAACTGAGGGATAGGAAAAACACCAGAATAGGATAGGAATGCACATGGTAAACAGAGCATTTGTAAACACATGATTTCTGTCAACTTGGGTGTTTGGTTTACAGGAATTGGAAGATCATGGGGATGCAAAGAAACATGGCTAAAATAAAGTGAAACCATATGAAAGCGTGTACAGTTAGAATGTTATTCTGCCAATAATGCACTTGGTCTTGTTTTCATGCATAGGATTTTGAAAAGTAGGTCCAGGTGGATGTTTTGCTTCATTCTTTTCAATAAAATGCATGAATAATTGAATAGTAGAGTGCCATTGGAAAATTCCCTATTGCTATGTTGTTCCGTCGAACCAAAATAGCCCTAATGGATCGACATGAATGTATAGTAATAAGTGATGCAACAAGTGTACAACCTCTTTGCCGTAGCCGTGTCGACCTCAGCATCATTGGGTTGGTCGCTGAAGCAGTTGAGGTAGAGGTGGCTGTCGGAGGTGTGGAGGAAGATATGAGGAATCTATAGACGGCGTCCAGTGCACTGCTGTATTGTGATGGATCATTCTGTCGTTGGAGCAGCCCCGGTGAGCCGTAAGACGTCAAGGCTGAAGCAACACAAGACAGACATCGTCAATCTCAAGTGAGATTCTAATAGCATCTCCAATAGATGATGTAAAATAGATGTAAAATTTACATCACCAAAAACCACCTGACTACAACAGATGAGGTAAAAACTATTGACTCTGAACTTAACTGTCGAAACTGAAATTAATTGTGGAATCTGAATGTTGCTGTCGAAACTGAACGCAATGGTAGCAGAGAGGTACTTGACATGTAGTTTAGGGAGGGCCTGCAGTTCATCTTCAACCTGCACCCCCCCTGAGCCGCCAGCCACCACCAGCCGAACCACTGGCCCCAGCGCCGCCTCGCCGCCCCAAAACAACTCCCCACCGCCGGTCCGCCGCCACCCCGGCCAGCCCTATAGGCCCCCCACCCCCACCCTGAACCCTAAGATAGATAGTGGGGTACCTCTTCGGCGAGCCACGTCCCCGCTGCGGGTGGTTCTTCCTTAACTCCGGCGAGCCCCCCCACCCCTGAAAATCGTCTGACCCAAAAGTTGATTCAGTCGACTGAAGTGTAGCTAAATCGGAGTAGAGCAGCAACACGAGTGAGGGGGAGAGCAACAATAGCAGCTGGGCGAGCGAGCGATCGAGCGAGAACCGGAGCAGGAACAGCAGCGCGAGCGAGCGAGCGAGAGCCGTAGCAGCATTAGTTGGGCGAGCGAGCGATCGAGCGAGAGCCGGAGCAACAGCAACAGTGTGAGCGAGCGAGAGCCGGAGCAGCAGCAGCAGATCCGGCTGGTATGGACGCCACCACCGAAGGGGCCTCGCACTGGGGGAGAGCCACCGTGGAGATGTCACCCATGGCGCCGGCTTCAAGGTAGCCGCTCCGTGGGGGTGCGGGATGGAGCACCGTCGCCGCTGGGAGGTCGAGCTAAGGAGAAGGTGCGATGCGATGAGTGTACAACCTCTTTGGTGGCGCCGAGTAGGCCTCGGCTTTGTCCGAGGAGTCGGTGAGGATGTTGCAGTTCTGGTGGAGCAGGTTAAGGCGGCGCTGTGGGGATGGAGCAGCCGTGATAGACGAGGCGATCATAGGAGCAGCTCCATGGAGGTGGAGGACGGGGCGGCTGAACCGGCGGGACGACGGATCCTCATCCGGGGAGGTGTACGAGGGATGTCGAGCTGTTGCGGCGGACGACTTCATCGGGGAAGAGGCTCCGGCTGGGCAACAGTGAGGTGGCGGACGGAGGAGGGTGGGGTTTCGCGGCTGGAGCGGAGAGGTTATGGTGGCTTGTGATTCGAATGACAAAAAGGAGGCGATGGAGACGCGCTTATCCGAAATGTAGGTGTGTTACAAAAGTACCCCCCGCCGATTTGAACTAGCGGCCCTTTCGGCTCTGGGTTAGAAGGGGGATTTCGCGTGTTGGGATTTGACAACTGGAGGGAGTTTTCGCGCGCGTTGTAATTTCGGGATAGCAAGGCGCGAGTTGTGAAGGCGCCAGTTTTGGGAGCACGATATCTGAATTTTCGGGATATAACAAGGCGCGGGTTGAATTTTAGGGACAAGCCTAATGTGTAATATTGTACTTGTACGTACCAAATCAATTCGCACTTCCCTCAACCAAAAAGAAAACAAAAAAAATAAAACTATTGACACCACACAAAGAGAGAGTCTTGCCCCGTTTTACTATAAAAATGCTATTTAAAGCTACTCATACCAACAATTTAGTGCAATTAAATGCTATTCGGTAGTATGAATCCATGTTATGTCAAATTAATTTTTTCCGCTTGTTGTATAATGCATGTAACCTACTCATACCAACATTTTAGTGCATTCCAAATATCTATACTACTACTGCAATTCGAACTGAATTTGAATTCGTTTCTTTGTTTCAATAACAATCTACAATCATGATTGTTGCCAACTTCAACCATCATTCGTGTATTACCTTAATAACACACCACATGATTACTATAGAGATAGATATGAACTATGTGTACTACATGAACTCGAATTCTATTTTTTGAATACACTTGATGTTGATTCCAAATAATAGTACATTTGATGTACTAACTATATATTTCATAATCTAAACGATGTTCCATACGTGTACACCGTGTTTATCACACATAGTATAGTGCCCCGCCCCCTACATTATGACAAGTATTTAGACCTAAGCTGCAAAAGCCACACATTAGCCCAAATTATGATCAATGTTCTATATATTATACGTAGTACTAGCAAGATGCCCATGCATTCCACGAACATCAACATGATCAAGGGTAGGCCTAATTTGCAAATATGGAGAGGGGTGTGGGTATCTTTTTTCAAAATTGCCATAGTTTCCTTCCTATCCATCAGATATAAATCGAACGGCCTATATTGCAGGATGGCAGACACACCATCATCAACAACTCCGTTTTTTATAAGAGTAGAGATAAAATATATTATATGTAGTATAACATGTTCATAACCATACCATGTGTATCATCATTATATATATTCACACATGCGTCGGTTTAAAACACTATGATAAATTCTTCAAATATCCGAATTCGCTTTTTATAATGAAGTATGATCTCTGTTCGTCTTTTACACCCACACAATCCTCTTATCTTTGTAGCTAGCTAGCGTTAACTTTCTCTCGTGCATGCACACACCCGCATCCCTCTCACCCTCCCTCAGCATTCTCTAGCTCCATCGCGCAAATTCGTCTTTTCACTTTAGGTCGTTCATGCACGGTGTGTGTAGGCCCCCCAGCTCCTTCTTTACGGCACACATCAATCGATATGCCTCTCTAGCCAGGTGTGACTGGCACAAACACAAGCTTCCCCTCTTCTCTTATCACCGTCCATGCCTCACTCCCACCACTCTTTTCATTGATCTCGTACTCGCACACTCCTTCCCCCTCGATATAGTATGACTCTCGCACCACCTCCTAGATGCATCCCTCTCTCTCTATCCTTCTCCCCGTGCCTCATTTGCTTCTAACACACACATGCATGTATACCGATCGATCTCCCAACATATACCTAGGTCGACTTTAACTATTCCCCCCATCGATCGACGTACCTCACAAGTTATGTCTCTCCTTTCTCTGACAAAGGACGATTGATCTTCCTATGTAGTTATGTATGCTTACCACAGCCATATCGCCCCCCTCATCATTCGTGCATGCCTCCTGACCCGTCTCTTACACGCACGTGCACAGACAGGCAACCATCCCCTCTCTTATTGATATTGCAGGCATGCCCTCCGGTTGTCTAGAAGGCGTATCCCACCATTTGTTAGAAGCAACTCCACTACCACCCCCTCCAACACTCTAGCTCTGTCTCTCTCCCAACCTTATTCCTCTCCTACACATATGCATGGATGCCGATCGAACTCCCTTAATACATGAGGTAGATCAATTTCCCTTAATACACGAGGTAGGCCTCTCTCCTCCTCCACACATATACCAGCCATTGTACCTCTATAGTTAATTAGGCCTCCCCCACCACACACCGATAGTCGAGTGCTGTAGGTAGGTATCCATGCCACAGAGGCAAACTGCACCTATCCCCTCTCTCGTTCTAGTAGGCCAGCCACTCTATATCTTTGACGTGGGCACACACAAATTCGATGGCACTCTTTATCGACCGCGCGCGCACACACACACACACATCATCCCTCTCTTCGATTCTATGGACACCTCAAGTCGATGATACCTCCACTCTCTTCTCGTGGATCGCCCCCTCTATATATATGATATATTTAGGACTCTATTCCACACACATTGCATATGTTACATTTTTTGATTGACCCCCCAAAAAAAAACTCTCACAAACCCATACACTATATCTCTCTACGTTTGTATCTCTCTCACACAACCCCATGTAGGTGGTGTACGTATACAAGAAATGAATAGGTGCACCGTGCATGTACTCACGCTTCGTGCCGAGCCACACCCACACGGGTATACGATGGAGCTAATTTGAACACGTGTAGCGGTTGTTTACCTACGGAGGTCGTGTACCACGCGTGCATGAAACAAAGTTCGACTTGATGCGTTGACGCGTTATTTTTAAGTAATGTTATATCGCTCAATGGCACGTACATAGAATATAAAACGATTTTGGAAAAAAAGGTAGTCCGCTCCACTATATACAATGGAGCCTCCCTGCCTGGTTTGTCTCTCTTCAGAGTATCTCACACAAGGCTGCGGTGGCCTCTCTCTCTCTCTCTCTCTCTCTCTCTCTCTCTCTCTCTCTCTCTCTCTCTCTCTCTCTCTCTCTCTCTCTCTCACCGTTGGTCACTGATCCGGCTGCATCCCGTCCGCCGGCGGAAAGGGAGGACGTGCCTCGTTTCTCCGTTCAACGGCGCCGAGGTAGCACGTCCCGATCTGTGGTACACACCGTTCTCTCTGACCAAGCTCCGGGGCGGTAGGGCCCACGCCACCTGCTCGCTGCCGCAGTATGGGCAGATTCCGCTCGCCGCCGCTCACCTAGTTACATTCCGACAACCTCCAGGTATCCCCTCCGGCCTTGCTCCACTGCCCGTCTTCCCACGTCGCTGCATGTGAACCTTCCATAGTTCTTTGCACAAAATGTAGCTCATTCGGTGCACTTTCCATATTGCAATCTCGTCCTCACACCGTTTTAGACAAACACAACCGTGTTGTTATCTTCCCTTAGGACAAGGAATATGCTTCTTTTTTGTCGTCGCAACTGTCATCAACAATATTTGTCTTTTTACAAATTTCAAATGGGCATATCTTAGCGTGTAGATTCACTCATTTTGCGTCGTATGTGTACTCCCTCCGTTCCTAAATATTTGTCTTTCTAGAGATTTCAACAAGTGACAGAGCAAAATGAGTGAATCTACACTCTAAAATATGTCTATATACATCCGTATGTAGTAGTCCATTTGAATCTCTAGAAATACAAATATTTGAGTAGTCACTCGTTGAAATCTCTAGAAAGACAAATACTCCGGAGTATATTTAAGAACTGAGGGGATAGTGCACAACCGCATGGGAGACTCAGACCGGTCGTTGCGCCACATTAATAGTGAGTAATGAGCAATCAAATCATAAGCCCCACCTTTCCCACTGTAAGTTGCTCGGAAGAAGCAACCATCAATACGCTCTTCTTTGAATCCGCTCATACTACTCCATCCGTCACTGTTTATAGAGCACGCTTCAGAAAAAGAGAAAATCTCTGGGACCAAGGCGACTAGCGATCGTCCTGAAAAATAGCATTAGTAGTTATAGCATGGCGTCTATTACTAGAGGAAATAATGCATACACACAGGCATGCAGTGCTTCCACCCCGGGTACACACATGCATGCACTTACTCCACTCCGTAGTACTACATCGAGAGAAAATTGCGGTTACCACGCCCTAATTAATTGAGCATTAAACCAAACGCGTCTAAAGTCTCTTCGGTGGTGGAAATGCATTGAGAGAAATGCATCATAATGAAGGGTGTCCTGTAAACTGTGACGGAGGGGGAGTAGTTTGAAGGTGCAAAACCAAGTACGCGTACGACTAGTCGGTCAACGCACCTCCTCTTGGCATATCACTGACATGTGGGACCGGAGTGTGAGCAAACCGATCTCAATTGACGGCAAAATGGCCAACCCGCCGTTCCTTGAGAGAGACGAGGAGCGAGAACACATAGACATGCTCGCACGGAGGCCAAGATATATTCGAGCATGGTTGATCGATATCATCATTACATGTTGGGCTGCCGTTTTCCGCCCTTCTCCAAAATAAATGTGTACTTTATCAGAGATTAAGAAAAATAAGAGTACATAGGCTCCACCATGCGGTTCTAGTAGTAGTACTACTCGTACTACTAAACCTTGCGCTTGGCTCTTCGCCTCTTCATGAAGTCAAACAATGATGGTACTCCGCATGTTTGATACTACAGTGTATGCCTCTGGCAATCTGACACCGAATGAACTGATGCATGTCCACCGCCTAGGCGAGGGTACGTTGCATTATTCAAAAGGCGTAAGCAAGCTTCACCTTGTCCTGCAAGCTTCTCCTCGTTCTGTGAGTTGACGGAACACACCAACAAGTAGTGCTAGTCCATACTCCCTCCTTTCCGGTTGATATGGCTTAATCCTTTTTTGCAGGTAAATGAGAGAGCATTATTCATATATAAGCATTCTTAGGACGATCAGCCAAGATACTGGTCACTAGGAAGCGAGGTACCCCGCAAAAAAAGAAGTAGGAAGCGAGGTGTTTCATCAAGCCAGCTCTCGGCCACATTCAAAGTGCAGCAAGCACGGTTCGCACAAAGATGCGCCGCATGGTTTGCTGACCTGTTTACATGCTGAATAACAAAAAAGAGGAAATATTACCGAGCGCTCCAATTTGTAACAGGATATGAGCCAGAATTAAGCGAGAATTGTGGCGAGTGTTCCATGCAATCAACTTCCATTATCACATGCGAGAACCCTCGAAGAGAACCAAATGTGTTGAAGATTGCTTTATCACATTTTAAAAATATAATAAGAGTGCAGACGCTCCTCCATCCGGTTCCTAGTACTAGTATAGTAGTACATACCTCTATAGACTATAGTAGTAGTACTAGTACTAGTAAACTTTGTGCTTGGCTGTTCACCTCTTTGGGAAGTGCAACAATAATAGTTCTACTAGTATAGTGTATGCTTCTGGCAATCTGACACCGCATTAACTGTTGCACGTCCACCGCCTGAGCGAAGGAAAGCTTGCATTAGTCAAAAGTTTCTCCTTGTCATGCGAGCCACCACGCGCAAGCTTCTCCCGTCCTGCAAGCTTCTCCTCGTTCGGCAAGTTGACGGGACACATCAAAGTAATGCTAGTCCATACTGCCTCCTCTCCGGTTAATATGGCTTAATTTCAAAGGAGATAAATACACTATCTATCACTGTATATTTGTAAAAATACGGTCAGTGGACTTCATAATACGCTCATTGCACTCAATATATACATTTTCTGGTGTTTATACGATCACTACCTCAACCTGGCTGAGTATGTGTGTGCATGCACGTGTAGGTTGAGCACTTGAGTGTGACCGTGTGTGTTCTGTCGTGTGCTCGGACATGCATGCATTAGGGCGTCGCGCGTGTTTTTGCGTCCATGTGTACGTGTGACTGTTGCACACACATAGGGGGAGTACGTGTAGGGGCCACTAAAGGAGCAGTCAAATCACACAGTAAGTTAGTCGAAAGAAGCAACCATCAGTTCACTCTTCAATGACACTTACGCAATATAAAATGGTTGATATGGAGAGAAAAATAAAACCACTATATATACACTAGCAGGAGCCTAAGCTACAAGCGTGCTTGCTTGGGTTGCTCTCTTCACAAGCATAGAACGACAGTGGCCACACCGCTGGTCACATATCCGGCCTGATCCCGCAGCTGGGGGAAGGGAACAATGTTCTACGTAGACGCGGTCGACATCGGCGAGGGAGAAAATCCACAGTCGATGCGTCCCAATCGGGGTTCACCGCGGTATGGGCCGATGCCGCATCCCAACCGCCCTTCTAGCTACAGCCCGACGTCCGTTTCGAAAATATTAGTGCATGTCAACAAAAAATATACTAGTATCGCTGTTCCATTTTGAAAAAAGCATATAAGCTGTTACTTCTTACCCAAAGGATCTTTATATCCAACAGACACAAAATATCCATTCGACTATTCGAAATTACTTTCACTGCTGATCTGATGTCGAGGTAATTGCTGCATCGCCACCAAAACCCACCATCTCTTAAGCTAAAGTAGACCGAGCTAACCCTATATTAGCATATTACTAAGATAAACAGAAGGCACTGTAGAATCATTTAGGACGTGAGCTTGTCAATCTGAATGTGGAGGGACACCAGCTTAGCCCCGGCCAGCAGCTTGGGCGGAACTGTGAAGAAGGTCAGCTCCTGCACGGCAGCGTTGCTGGGATCCCTGCTGCTTGTCACCTCCATTTCCACCTTGACGACGTCGGTCCTGCCTTTGGGTTCCCCCGGCGGGCCGTTCGCCCACAGCTTGGCCATGTAGTGCGGCAGTGGGGACGCCCCCGCTCTAATGCAAATGACCGACACGGCGATAGGCGCGCCGATGTCGAGCACGCCCGCCGACCAAGAAAAATGCGCGGCCGTCCTCCTCCGCGAATAGCAAGAGCCGTGGATCCAACAGTGGCACTTGCAGCTGGAGCGCCCTGCCGTACTAGTTCCTGTGCACGGGCATGTATGCACGGTACTGATTTGGTGGGAGAGCACCGGCGGCAGGCCTTCGTAGCCACAGACGGGCACAGGGCATTTGTAGGGCATGAGCGGACACACGCTCTGGTGATTGGCGAGCTTGTGGTAAGTGACGTAGAGCCCACAACCTTCGTGCGGGCACTCCACCCTCACCGAGGAGAGGACGGCGTCCGCCATCGTGTTCCGCACGTTGAAGTCACCGCCGCACTCGCACTTCTGGCACTGCCACTGGTTCTCGGGGCGCTTGATGCGGCAGTCGGCGCAAGCCAGGTGCCCTCCCTTGCACTTCACAAATCAATCGAACAACACATCAATCAAGAAACCCACACCTTGCTCGATCACCCGAACGGACGAGGTGTATTCGAACCCCATACACTAGAGGCTTCAAGGGGCGGAGGCACACGGGGCAGTGTAGCAAGGTGAGGTCCTTCGAGACCATAGAGAGCTCCATTGTCGGGTCCTGTTCCGTCTGCATGATCTCGCCCTCCTCGTGCACAACCATCTCTCGCTTTATTATGGCCGATGCATTACAAAGCTTTACCATCACATATTCATACTACTTCAAGGTGCATTAAATCAACACATGCAAGTATCAAAAGGAGAGTCACGGCATGCATGCATGCGTTGTAATTAATGCATCGATAAATGCAAATTATTGAAATATATCGAGTGCAGTGCTTTGATGTGTCGTGTCAACTCGTACAAGACCGAGAAGTTTGATTACTACAACGCCCTCTCGCCTTAACTGCACCTGCCTTTGGCTGGATGACAGGTGTGCCACTGACCTGTTGGGCCCACCTGTCATGGACGCAAAGGCAGGAGCAGTAAGTCAATGAAGCTGCGTCCCTCCCTCGCCCATGAGCATGGTGGCCGGCAGGACTAGGAGAAGCTTTCGTTCGCTACATGCTCTCCCTCCCGTACGCGGTGGACATGCAACAGTTCAATCGGTGTCAGATGGCTAGAAGCATACTGTAGTACTCCTCCACTGCAGTAGTACTCCCGAAGAGGCGAAGAGCCAAGCGCAGCCCGGACGCTCGTGTGGCAGTTTCATGTGTAGAGTAGTCTAAGATAGCGTGTACCGTGCCTGTAAGCTTAAAATCGTTAGGGTCGGCTCCAGTGGCGGAGCTTCATTAGATTAGTTGGGCCGGCCATTCTAAAGAAAACATCATAGAAAAAAGATGGGAAAATTAGTTAGCAGGCTAGCTGAGCAGTGTTCTGCCTGAGATGGGCGGGCCAAAGCATGGGTTGGCCCCAACGTAGCTCCACCACTGGTCGGCTCCATGCTATATTTTTTTGATTAAAATAATCTTCTGGCCCTACCTGTCATCCTGGTGATTCTAGTTTGCACGCTCATCTGGTCAAGACAGGAATATATATTTTAATTTGTGGTGGGGTAAATGTTAGAGGTTGCAGCAAATGGAGTATTGTACACTGCTGGTCTTCCAGCCAAGTTTAGAGGCAACCATGTGGGGCCAATGCTATGACGTATCGCGTCAACTCGTACAACGAGGAGAAGCTTGATTTTACTACTACACGCCTTCTCCCTCGCCCATGCGCGCGGTGGCTCGCAGACGAGGACATGCTTTTGCTTATAGTACTACAACAAGCTACCCCTCCCGCTCGCAGTGGACGGACATGCAGTAGTGGATTCGATAATGTAGAAGAAGTAGTAGTAACATCATTGTCCGTCTTCTCGAAGAGGCGAAGAGCCAAGTGCAACCCGAACGTGGCAGTTGCGAACCTTGGAGCATGCATATAGCCAGGCTCTTGCATGAGAGAAAATTGCCATGTGAGCCCACTATATATCCCTGTAAACCAGAAAGGAGTATTTGCCTATCTAGAGATTTCAACAAGTGACTAGACTACACCGGGACGGAGTACATATGGAGCAAAATGAGTGAATCTACACCGTAAATAAATACATAGTTCTCTCGTTTTCCTCTCGACCTTGGTCGCGGTGCACAATATTGAGTATACTAGTACTATCATCTTGAAATTTACGAACTCACCATAGGCACCTCGTCGTCGACGGGAACGTCTCCTGACACGCGATAGACGCGAGCGGCAGTCGCCTCCATAGGTGCTTGAATGCCAAGGAGGGAGAGGGTAGCGGTTCCCGAGACGTTGAACGGTCAATGATGCATCCTCAAATTACTCTACATGCAGTGGGAATTAATTGGAGAAGTAGAATAGAGCCAGCATGATGTGAATGCAACAGAGTTTGGATTCTCATATAAAGGCGCCCCACCACTCCAATCCATCTACTCCTTAGTCTCTGTGCAACACTGCTCACTCCAATCCAAGACCACGTGACCAGAAGCCAGAAGCACCTATGGAGGCGATGGACGCGAGCGGCAGTCGGCTGTGCCAAATCATCCAAGGCGCCGGCCTGCGGCCCCGCACCGCGTAGCGTTTCCAAACGGTGCTGGCAACCGCCGGCATCGTAGCCCTCGCCGATGCCGGCTTCGCCTCTCGCATGGACGACATGATGGTAAACTCCATCTACAAGTTTGCCGCCGTCAAGAAGCGCGTGGACGACCTTGCCGTACTGCTCCAGCCTACGCGCCCAGGCTCCTCATTGCCTGCCACCCTCATCGGCCTCCATGGTGATGAACTCTTTCAAGCCCTGGTGGCCCTGCAGTTGTCGGAGGTCGCGATGAAGAATGTGCACCTCGAGGCCGCGCTCGTCGCGCAGCGCCTCGCCATGCAAGAAACCATCGACCTGCACATCCACTTCTACGAGGAAATCGTCTACATAGGCCACTACAAGGCCATCGAGGACAGAAAGACGTTGGCCTTCGTCCAGCGACTGGAATGTTTGGACGCCATTGTTCAGAAGCATGTCGACCTGGCCACGATAGACGCTGCTACTTAGCCTCCGTTCGGTGGGCCGGCGCCCTGAGTCGAGGAGGTGGACGTCGTCGATGGATGCATCTCTTCTTCTTGCCTCATGTAACCAGCACTGCATCGCCTCGTGGACTTAATGTTTTATTAGTATAGGAGTATATAGCATTTTTATTCAAGTAGTAACATTTTCACTGTGAGGTGGGGCCGCAGTTGAGCAAACCAACCATCGGCAAATCCCCACCCCGCCCACCGGGCGTTGGCTGAGTTTAGAATTAGAAGAGAGAAACTAGGGAGAAGAGCTAGCTGTAGCATAGACGGTGTTTTCAGATGGGACTCGCGTTGATAGAATATGAGTACTGAGCACTCGTACCTCTTTTTTTAGGGAAAAACAGTCGTATGTCTAGTACTACCACTAGTTGGGTGCGTGCGACCTATACATGTCATCACTTTAGGTCTCCTTTTCGAACCACAGCTACGCTTCACCATACATATTTTTTCACGCATTTATCCTCCTATATGTACTCCTAGGCTATTTCCACGTGCTCCCTTTCGTCGACATGTGGGACATAGAGCATCTGGGTCGTAGTGCATGCACGACTCTGAGCATATGCCGGGGTACTTTACATTTCAGACCTCACGAATTACATGCAAACCCCCCGCAGAAGAATAAATAAATAAATGAATTACTACATGAAACCGAATTATTTTCGTAGAAACCGGAACACGTTCATTAAATTTTGGACATAACACGTTTATAAAAAACTACCGGACCTAAACCAGTCTAAGGGCCTCTTTGATTCGCAGGATACTGAAAACACAGAAACGGGGAAAGTATGATGGCGATGAACCGAGACGAGAAGAACCCTGCTAACTCAGTTAGAGGTTAGAGTTAGATTCTAACCCTGAACTAACTCTAAACCAAAGAGGTGTATGGATGGCAGGGTTAGATTGACAATAAATGTTCTTTCTCAATCACTGTGCAACACTGCTCACTCCAATCCAAGACCAAGTGACCAGAAGCCAGAAGCACCTATGGAGGCGATGGTCGCGAGCGACAGTCGGCTTTGCCAAATCATCCAAGGCGCCGGCCTGCGGCCCCGCACCGCGCAACGTTTCCAGACGGTGCTAGCGACCACCGGCGTCGTAGCCCTCGCCGACGCCAGCTTCGCCTCTAGCATGGATGATATGATGGTCAACTCCATTCGCAAGTTCGCCGCCGTCAAGAAGCGTGTAGCGAAAGCTCCTACTAGTCCTACCAGCCACCACGCTCATGCGCGAGGGAGGAACGCATCTTCATTGACTTACTGCTCCTGCCTTTGCGTCTATGACAGGTGGGCCCAACAGGTGGTTGGCCCACCTGTCATGCAGCCAAAGGCAGGTGCAGTTAAGGCACCGGAGCTCAGTCCGCGAGGGAGATGGCGTTCTAGTAATCAAACTTCTCGGTCTTGTACTAGTTGACGCGACACATCAAAGCACTGCACTCGATATAAGTCTTTTTATACATTTCAAATGGACTACTACATACGGATGTATGTAGACATATTTTGCTTCGTATGTAGTTACTTGTTGCAATCTCTAAAAAGACTTATATTTGGAAATGAGGGAGTACAACGCATGCATGCATGCCGTGACTTCCCTTTTGATACTTGCATGTGTTGATTTGATGCACCTTTACCAAATTTTCACTATAAATTTAACTAACCAAATTTTCATGCATGTCACAAAAAATTACGGGGCTGTTTGGATTGTGACTATGTTTGTCTTATGTTGCCACATTATTTTTCCCACACTTGCCACACTTGCCTAACTTGAGTTGCTCAAATTGTTAGACACACTTTGGCTTGCCTAAGGGAATCTTGCCACACTTTTTGTGTCTATGTGTAGCGACCAGACCTCAAACAGTCTGATCTCTGTGCATCAGTGTCATCCCTGGATCAGTAATGCTGACATGCACAGTACTTGAAGGATTTATAATAGAGTAGCAATCACACACTTATTACATCGATACTCCAACGATGAATTTATTACAAATAATATGGCTGAAGGCCATTTAATACGATAACAGCGGAAGGCTTGGAAGATAAGTGAGTCCATCAACTCCAGCGGCATCACTGAGTATAGAACCACGACCTAAAAGGCATCTTACTCGTCGTCTGAAAAGTCTGCAACATAAAACGTTGCAGCCCGAAAACGGGTCAGCACATGGAATATGCTGGCAAGGTAACACAAGAGAATGCAATGAAGGTAAGACTATACTATATGCAATATGGCTGGTGGAAAGCTCTATGGTTACAGTTTTTGCGTAAAGCCAATTTTTCCCTACATCAAAGGAATAGATTTTGGTTAACTATCATGGTAGTTGAAACATCGTTGAGAAGATAGACATCCTCTCATCCCCAATTAAAATAATCATTAAACCCAACAAAATTAATTAAAGTAACATGATGAGATTCACATGAAAATCCAAGTACTAGATACTCAAGCCGTCCATAACCGGGGACACGGCTAATCATGATCAGTTTGTACACTCTGCAGAGGTTTGTGCACTTTTCCCACAAGACTCGACCGCCTCCGTTTGGTTTCTCGCACTGCATGGTGTTTGAGAAACAGATGACCGAGACATAGTCTTTCAGAAGCGCTAGCACCTTACGATCGGGCGGACCGTACCAACCTACATCCCCTACATCTGCTAGTCCATCACTGTAAGAGTTCGCATGACTTACTCATACTATGCTAGAGCCCATAATAGCATTGTGGCTGCACACGGAAGTTTCTAGTATGAATAATCTCATGATCCCTTTGAGCCTGGGTGGCGGTCCCAAAGAAAAACAGGCAATCACTGGAATACCCAGATGCCTCAATCCACCCAGATGTGTATTAATGTTGCCACCTTAAGTTGAACCATTAATTAACAAACTCACATCTGCCATGGATTTCACTCACCCAATGCACGTCTACGAGCATAGCATGTCCTAACAGCAACGTAGAAGTAACTCCCAAAGGTTTGAATGTAATGCAGGTAATAGGTACTACCTCAATCTACTTCCCAGTCCCACAAGTTAATTAATCCTACTCATGCAATGTGTGAGGGTTGAACTAATGCAATGAAAACTAGGTAATTGGAAAGTGTGATCAAAGTGTTACTTGCCTTGCTGATGATCCGCAAAATCTAGAGACTCAAAGTAGCAAGCGGCGCACTCCGGGTACTCTATGGCAAACAAACAAGCATACAATAAATACTTAACTAATGCACGGGTAAAACTCAAATAAGATATCTAACCAGAAAGTTCAACTTAAGAACTCCGGTTTGCAAAAAGAATCAACTCGAAAGAAGCAACAAAACTCAAACTGCGAAAGAAACGAGCTCCGGTTTACTAGTTGGCCTAAAGTCAAATTTTACAGTAGCCAAAACCTTGTTCAAGTTGATTAAACGTAGAGAGGGCATCGAGACGAAGATCTGGGATTTTGAATCACCTGATTCCGACTCTCGAGCGAAAAGAAAAACGAAAAACAAGATCAGGGCAGAAATCACGATCGGAATAATCGCGGATAAATACCCCGAAAAAGAAAAATAGACGAACATGCTAACGAACGAACGTTCGCTGTCTGCGGCTAGCTAACGAAATTCGTTCGTTAAAACGAACGTACGGACGAACGTCCGCTATATAACTAAACCGAAAAAAATGATGTCGGGACCCCAATCCTAAGTCACACAGGTCTAGCCTGTAACACATCATATCACTTTGCGGCCTCACGCACGGTATCCCCACGGGTGCCACCTTACCTGGCCCGGGACCGTTTGCGCATTTTGGCACACGTATATGATAGTGTCGCTAGCATCCATATGACAGAGAACCCGGGCCGACATGACTAGTTATAAACCAAAAGTGGCGCTAAATTACAGAGACATGCATACATGACCCAACAACGAATGTGTCGGTCATCAACGTATGAACCCAAGTCATAGCAAGCTACAAGGACTTAAAGGAACAACGCGTGACATTTCCCCTAAGGGACAGACACAGGAACGAAGAAGGACACATGCCGGCCAGCCTAAGTGTTCCGGAGCAGTAGCAAGCTACCAAGGCTCAGTGAAAGCACTAGGAGACATTTCCCTGTAAGATAGGCTACCAAGGGTAAACAACTAGGTGTCGGATCCCACACATAACAATACACATTACACGTACGCATAACATGCAAGTATGTACTGTACAACATGGCGTCACAACATAACTCAACAACTCATATAGATAAGGCCCAGAAGAGCCATCATATCATTTCTTACAATCAGAGGTCACATGACCCAACATTCAGAGCATACAGGCAACGGAAGCATAAAATGTCTGAGTACAGACAACTACAAATGAAAAAGGCTGAGAAGCCTAACTATCTACAAGACCCTTCCAAGGGTACAAGATCGTAGCTGAGGTAACAAGCTAAACGTCGAAGTCCACACGGAACCACTAGCGAGACTGAAGTCTCTCTGCAAAAACATAAATTAAGCAAACGTGAGTACAAAGGTACTCAACAAGACTTACATCAGAACTAACTACATATGCATCAGTATCAGCAAAGGGGGTGGTGGAGTTTGACTGCAGCAAGCCAGCTTTGAGTCGGTGGCTATTCTAAACTACGACTGCAAGTAACTCTATTGAGGTGGCGCACACGAGTCCACATATTCACCAATCAATACACCACTATGGATCCACTCTCGTCTCCCTACGAGAAGGCCATCCATAGCACTCACACTTGTCTTGAGCATTTTAGAGTATCCACTTCACTTGTCTATGTACCAAGTAAGCATCCAAGAAGTCCATAACCGCGGACCCGGCTATTCGAATAGATCATGTTAACCCTGCAGGGGTGTACTTCTTCACACACGCTCTCGCCACTTACTGCCATGTACACGTCGTGTATCTCGGCAACCTTCAAGAGGAAGCCTGGCGAGGGTGTTGGCCACGACCTGACTAACCACACAAGACTCTAGTCCAGGTTTATCGCCCATTCGGGTTCCATCCGTGGGGAGATCCGGCCGGGGTGTCGCTCACGGCCCCAAACGATGTGCGCAGGGTTCCCAAGCCCACCTCGATGGATGGATCTACGCTTGGTACACCGTGCCACGGTGCCTAGTCTGTCCCAAGCCCACATGTACCGTGTGCCACTTGGTAGACCACTAACACTACCTACAAACACCAGAAACTAGTTGCAACTCCTGGACAGAGATCTAGTTGATTAATAAGTCGAGAGGGGTCGAGTTACCGGAACCCAATGTGTGGTAGTAGCTAGCCATTAGACAACTTACACAGAACTCAGTTCTTAAGGACGGTTCCAGTGAGACAACCCACCATGTACTCCTACATGGCCTCTCACCGCTACCTTTACGAAATCGTGTTCACATACTTGGCTCACCCACAGTAGGACATGTTCATAACTTCCCAATTCATTCCTGATGAACCAGAACTGACACAACTCTAAGCAATAGCAGGCATAACCAGAAAGCATGAATGAGTAGGCACAACATGGCTCAAACAACTCCTACTCATGCTAGTGGGTTTCAAATATTTACTGTGGCAATGACAGGTCATGCAGAGGAAAGGGGTTCATCTACCGCAGCATGTAGCAGTTGAACGTTGTTGTCTTAATGCAATAAAAGAGGGCAGGAGCGAGAGAGTGGGATTGTATCGGAAAGGACAAGGGGGTTCTGCTTGCCTGGCACTTCTGAAGATATTAATAGTTCTTCATCGGTGTCATCGAACTCATCGTCGGAACGTCGTCTACCGAGAGGGGACAAAACCGCCAAACAGAGAAAGAACACAATCAATGCAATGCAACAATATGATGCATGAACATGACATGGTAATATGATGTGATTTGGCCTAATGCAACTAGCAACCATATTAAATGAAGTTGATTTGAACCAAATTCAAACTCCATATGTGATTATTCAAATGCCATTTATTCAAATTGTCCTAAACAGTGGCTGTAAGTTATTCAAATATGCTTGAAAATGCCATAAATAGATTCCTTGAATTTTCCTGATCAATTTTCATATATAAATTATTTTCATCTGAGTTATAGATTATTTTCTGTGATTTTTAGAAGTTTTGCTATTTTCTGAAATAAATAAATCATTTTTGATTTATTTAAAACTCCAGAAAAGCGTTTATGACATCAGCACTGTGTCACTCTGTGGGACCCATTGGTCAGTGACCCAGGGCTGGTTAGGGTCGCTGACATGTGGGGCCGGTCAAGGGCCACGTCAGCATGGTCAATGCTGACGCATGGGGCCACTGTGCTTAGTTAAAACTAAACAGAAACTAAACTGTGCTTAATTAAGTGTGTGGGGCCCATGTGTCAGTGGGCCAGGTGGTTAGTTAGTGGGGTGATTAGCCCCTAAGTAGGCGGCCACGTCAGCGATAGGCGCCGGCGACCAAAAACACGGCGGTGGCTCGCCGGAGTTGCCCTCCCGGCCGTTTCCGGTGATGGGAGGTCGCGTGGCTGGGTTCTATGGACGCAGCACATCGAGCCGCGTCGGTTGGTGGTGGAAGCGGTCGCTGGGATGGCCGGAACTCGTCGGAAACAAGCTCGCGGCGGCGGCCGGCGATCGGGCATCGACGGAGTCGATGATGTGGTGCACGAGGGGACGAACGGCTGGGTGCTACGGCCTCCTGGTGATGTGCTGAGCATGGTGACGCGCTCAAAAACGGGCAGAGGCGGCTGTGGCCACAGCGGCGACAAGTTCAGCGGCGTCCGGGGTTCTACCGCGGCGGAGCTATGGCCTAGAGGTCAAACGCGACTAGGGGAGAAGGGGGAAATGGCTCGGGGGCTCACCGCGAGTCCATTGGGAGGGTCAGTTAGCTCGGGGACGCGTCGGGGGCGGCGAATCGATCGGTGAAGGTCCTCAGTGGCCGGCGGTGAAGAAGGCGATGATGGCGACGATGGAGGACGTCCGGGCTCGATTCCTTCGGCTTGGAGATGGAGAGCGTCGCGGCGGACCTCGGGGACATCTCGGGGAGGCGGGGCGGTGGCTGTGGCTGCGGTGGTTGCAAGCGGCGGCGACGAGCCCGCTCGGTGGTTGCGCGCGAGAGAGACATAGGAGGGAAGAGGAGGAACGGACAGGCCAGAGGGGTCGGGGGGTTTGCGTGGCGCTCGGGGCCATCTCCAGCAGTGAGCTAGCAAGCAGGAGGTGGCAAGGCGTCGCCGGCGCGCTCGCCACGCACCTGCCTGTCCTCCTGGCAGGAGGTTGAAGACGCCCTTGCCCCTGGTGGGCTGGGCCGTCTAGCTGGGCCGGTTGGGCGCTAGGTGGGCTGCGCCTGGTAAGCTACAGGTAAGTTCTTCTGCTAAGTTTATATTTTCTGTTTTGTTTTCTATTTGTTTTGCTCTATTTTGATTTAGTACTAATACTAAACCATTTTAGTTGCTTCTGAAATTATTTGTGGATGCAATATGGATTATTCCAAAACTCCACAAAATGTTTTCAGAATAATTGGAGCAATAAAAATAATTATAGGATTTATTTGCTCCAACTCAAATACAATATGAGTTAATTCAAAAATCCAAAAATGTCCTAGAAATATATTCATCATTTTTGGCAGAGGTTTCTACCTTAACCAAAAATCATGAACTTTTCTTGAGGCACTTTGGGTACAATGAAAATATTTTTAGGTTGAACCTAGGTGGGTTCTTTTGGTGCTAGGGTTTGAACATTCCCCATTTCAAGTTTAGCAAAAATTTAAACATGATGACATGATGATCAGGCAAAGACCACAGGGGTTGATCTAGGGATGTGACAAGTCACCCCCACTAAAACAAGAATCTCGTCCCGAGATTCAAGACGTGAGGTAAGAAATCAGAGGGGACACTAACTAACACAGTCTTCACGATCCAATTTTCCTTCTCGGAGATGTTGATTTATTGCATCATATTGATATTGTCATCCTTGCTTTGAGATCTTCATCCAACCAGATGATAACGGAGACATACACTATAGAAACCGATCTTCCCGAAGATCGAGGAACTCAAGATCAACTCATGGAGTGAGACATTGAAACATCTCTTGAGCTGAGACACGGAACATACATCTGGAGGGATGGAATAAAACACACGATGAAGATTTACTTGGCAGGCAAAATTCCACACCTAAGAAGATGGTGATCGGTGTCACCAGACGAGGCACCTTAGAGAAGGTGACTCCTAGAATTATTCCCTTAAGTGGCAAAAAGAATTACTTTTGATATAGAGATCATTGAAATTCCCTATACCAGCCTGAGGCAAGTCACAATCGATAGTTTGAAGGAGTTCGAAGGAGTTCGAAGGAACGACATACTCCATCTAGAATAGATGATGGGGACTACCTTGTTGAAGACAACACAATGGATGATTTTGCTTATCATCGGAAATGGATGGAACCCATGGTATGTCCGCTTTTGAAGATGATCCTGAACAGCAATTGCTGAAAAGGGCAGCCCATGGTAGATGGCACAATGGCGGTGCAAGCTGGGAACAAAATGCAAATGCTGGGAATGATTCTGGTAACTGGGAAGAAACCCAACAGTAGAGAGTAAATCTACTATTGGAGAGGTTATAGCATAACCAAGAACACTGGGAGCGATCCCGGTTAGTGTCAGTGATAACGCCTAGTGCTTGTGCGTGCTCTCAAGAACTTGAGCATTCCTATATTCATCAAGGTTTTACCAATATCTGAGTCCAGGATCCTGGCAACACAACATACTACCATGATGAATAATGATGGACGATGCAGATGCAAAGGAAGATAACACTTTCTCAGATTTCACCTTGGCGGAGTCAAGGGAAAAATCTGGATGATCGACCGAGAGACATTTAGCACTCCGCTCCTAATGTTCTCCTTGATGTGCTAGCACAACCCATTTATTAAAATGGTTAGGTACCTAGAACGTCAAGTAAAAGGTCGGACTTCGGGAGCACGAGAATCCATAAGGAACAATTGTTGGAGTAAATCCTACGAAATTCTTATGGGGAGGTGGCCAACTTCTTCAATCAAGATTCTACAACAATAGGTCTTCCGGTTGGGTGTGTTGGCCACGACATCCACTTTACCGCTTATCGAGAGACCAATATTATAGTTCTTGGAAAATGCTCCAACCATCATATCTGCCAGAGATTCAGTTCTGGTTGGTGTCAGGATATTCCAGACTCATCGAGTCTAGAAAGAAAAATGAAAGTTTGCAACACAAATCGACGAGATGACGTTGCGAGGTTCTCGGGGAATGAACTGCGATAGTAAGCTCCAAAACATGAGCTGGTTCTGCTACACACATGTGAACACGCTGTCGCAGACAAACATGACCACATAGTAGTCTTATAATAAAACACTACCGAGTTCGGGTGGGGAATCATCATCGAGGATAACAAAGTCCTTACATAAGTCATATGATTAGCTCTTATGATGGAACTTCTTCTCCTTGAACAAATCAATCAGTGGCTTGGTGTGCTAGGGAATACATATGGAATGGAGGTAGCGAGCCTATCAAACCATAGAGTACTTCGCACATATGCGTGACTAACTTGGGATGATTCCAGAGGAAGCAAAAATAAGCCTTCTCGAATTCACGGCGGCAACTTGCACCAAATGTATGTGAATTTGAGGAAGTCATTTCTTTCATCCAACATATGCTTCATGAACGGGACATGAAGATAATGCTTATAAAAGTTTCCAACACTAACATAGATGTCCAACATGAATCATGGATAAGATGAAAATATTGCTGATGGGCTCAACAACAGGTCATCCAGATTTCCATGAGGATGGAATTCCACAACTATGTGAACAAATCGATAGCATTGGTCAGACAATAGATGTAACAGTGTATGCTCGAGGGATCAACCACGAGTAAGACAACATTACAAATATCATTGGTTCTGATTTGACTTGGCGATAACCCATACCCAAATCAATGTTTGGACAAGACAATAGATCCACAAATGATCACGGAGATCAATCGATGAAGATATCATCTTTTTTCAACACACACACAAGATATCCCTTTTGAGTGAGCTATGTGGATTAAGCTTTTATCTTCCAACTCTTCAAGTTGTTGTTTAGCTTAACCAACTAGTTCAGGGGTATCCAACACAGATTCTTGGAGAAGGGATGGTTTATAAGAAAACCAACTTGATCACGGACTCAACATAGCGGTCAGGTGACAACCTGGTGATACTTCCGAGAAGATATTCGGAAAATCATGAACCACCAATATGTTACTAAGCTCGCAAACAATCTTGCTTTTCAGGGCAAGATGACATGATCACAAGAGTGAGGGATTTATGCAATCCTAACTCATTGATCAAAGAGTGCACCAGAAAAATGGACTAGGTAGGACGATCAATCTGAGAATGGTGATTTAGTAACCAACACACTAAGAATGAAATTGTTGTCCTTTAACCACCAAGCAACGAGGTTGCTAGGGTTATTGATTCACACATCATGATTCACTTGTCGGCGTTCCAGTTACAATAACACGGGGGACCGAGAAATGGATAATGAGGGCGAGAAGTATTACTGTATCAAGAGTTTATAGGAGGTTGTGCAATTCCCATGACATTCTTGATATAAAGATGGTAATACTCCAAGGTAGAACAGATTAGAAGATGGATTGACATTCTTCATCTGCGGAGTACAACTTCTTTGACCCGATCCAGGATATGGATAAGGTACTGGAGTTTGTTTCTCATAGTCATTCTGAATAGAATGGCTTGATGGACCACAAGAGTAGTAGGCATCGATGAACGCGAATGCACAACTACTCCTGACTATCAACTGATAGACGAGGGTCATAATACAACTAAAGAGGGATAACTCAAAGGAACATATAACTTTCTGAGTTGTGGATGCATAGATTAGCATGTCTAACGAGTTCAACATATTTCTTCCGGATAACCCATGCAGAAAGGTAGGATTGGCAGAGTCACAATATGAATGGAGTACTACTCAGGAGCACTCTGGTTGTGATCTTTTGGTTCGGGTGAACTTCTGCCAAGGATGGTTCATGGTTTTGGAAGAACGATAACCACGGACCTCGAGGACTATCACAAGGTTACTAAAATACTAAAGGTACGAGCAAATACTATCAACATGAAGTAAGTAGGGTGACTCTCGGGTTCAAGAACCCAGGAATAGAATACCTACCAACTAAATAGCATCACGGGATGCTGTCAAGAATGATGGCCAGAATCATCACACTGGGAATATAAAGCACTGCTAGATTACTGGGTGATCTTCTAGGACACCTAGGGTCATAGTAATAGCTCCATCATATATGTCGAGGCAACAGAGTACCTCAACTCTCCGACTAGTGTGGTTAATCTGGCCTAAAGAACATTAAGAACAGGTAGGAATGATTTACAAATGCATCAGATTGTTTAAAGACCTGGGACGACTCAGACAGCATAACGGCTGTAAATGCTCGAAAATACTTTTGAGACTCATGGACAAAGATAGCATAACCACCCAACATCATAATGTCAAGGTTCTGAGATCAACAGTTGAACACCCGGAGGTAGAAGAAAGTGAACTGAGGGTTGAATCCACAATTAACGTGATCCTGATAATTAGAATGAGAAGCCTAGTTTTCTTAACCCCCGTAGAAATGAGAAGGTGACTCAGATCAGAAGGTCATAGGGTAAAGAAGTAAAAGAGTCTTACGTTCCCTTCCTCAATCAATTCCCTTAATATAACTAAAGAGTTTCTAGACACAACTTCGACCAGTTTGGCTTACTAATCCTACAGACAGTCAGGCTCTGATACCAAAGCTGTCGGGACCCCGATCCTAACTCACACAGGTCTAGCCTGTAACACATCATATCACTTTGCGGCCTCACGCACGGTATCCCCACGGGTGCCACCTTACCTGGCCCGGGACCGTTTGCGCATTTTGGCACACGTATATGATAGTGTCGCTAGTATCCATATGACAGAGAACCCGGGCCGACATGACTAGTTATAAACCAAAAGTGGCGCTAAATTACAGAGACAGGCATACATGACCCAACAACGAACGTGTCGGTCATCAACGTATGAACCCAAGTCGTAGCAAGCTACAAGGACTTAAAGGAACAACGCGTGACATTTCCCCTAAGGGACAGACACAGGAACAAAGAAGGACACATGCCGGCCAGCCTAAGTGTTCCGGAGCAGTAGCAAGCTACCAAGGCTCAGTGGAAGCACTAGGAGACATTTCCCTGTAAGATAGGCTACCAAGGGTAAACAACTAGGTGTCGGATCCCACACATAACAATACACATTACACGTACGCATAACATGCAAGTATGTGCTGTACAATATGGCATCACAACATAACTCAACAACTCATATAGATAAGGCCCAGAAGAGCCATCATAGCATTTATTACAATCAGAGGTCACATGACCCAACATTCAGAGCATACAGGCAACAGAAGCATAACATGTCTGAGTACAGACAACTACAAATGAAAAAGGCTGAGAAGCCTAACTATCTACAAGACCCTCCCAAGGGTACAAGATCGTAGCTGAGGTAACAAGCTAAACGTCGAAGTCCACGCGGAACCACTAGCGAGACTGAAGTCTCTCCGCAAAAACATAAATTAAGCAAACGTGAGTACAAAGGTACTCAGCCAGACTTACATCAGAACTAACTACATATGCATCAGTATCAGCAAAGGGGGTGGTGGAGTTTGACTGCAGCAAGCCAGCTTTGACTCGGTGGCTATTCTAAACTACGACTGCAAGTAACTCTATTGAGGTGGCGCACACGAGTCCACATATTCACCAATCAATACACCACTATGGATCCACTCTCGTCTCCCTACGAGTAGGCCATCCATAGCACTCACACTTGTCTTGAGCATTTTAGAGTATCCACTTCACTTGTCTATGTACCAAGTAAGCATCCAAGAAGTCCCTAACCGCGGACTCGGCTATTCGAATAGATCATGTTAACCCTGCAGGGTGTACTTCTTCACACACGCTCTCGCCACTTACCGCCATGTACACGTCGTGTATCTCGGCAACCTTCAAGCGGAAGCCTGGCGAGGGTGTCGGCCACGACCTGACTAACCACACAAGACTCTAGTCCAGGTTTATCGCCTATTCAGGTTCCATCCGTGGGTAGATCCGGCCGGGGTGTCGCTCACGGCCCCAAATGATGTGCGCAGGGTTCCCAAGCCCACCTCGACGGATGGATCTACGCTTGGTACACCGTGCCATGGTGCCTAGTATGTCCCAAGCCCACATGTACCGTCTGCCACTTGGTAGACCACTAACACTACCTACAAACACCAGAAACTAGTTGCAACTCCTGGACAGAGATCTAGTTGATTAATAAGTCGAGAGGGGTCGAGTTACCGGAACCCAATGTGTGGTAGTAGCTAGTCATTGGACAACTTACACAGAACTCAGTTCTTCAGGACGGTTCCAGTGAGACAACCAACCATGTACTCCTACATGGCCTCTCACCGCTACCTTTACCAAATCGTGTTCACATACTTGGCTCACCCACAGTAGGACATGTTCATAACTTCCCAATTCATTCTCGATGAATCAGAACTGACACAACTCTAAGCAATAGCAGGCATAACCAGAAATCATGAATGAGTAGGCACAACATGGCTCAAACAACTCCTACTCATGCTAGTGGGTTTCAACTATTTACTGTGGCAATGACAGGTCATGCAGAGGAAAGGGGTTCATCTACCGCAGCATGTAGCAGTTGAACGTTGTTGTCCTAATGCAATAAAAGAGGGCAGGAGCGAGAGAGTGGGATTGTATCGGAATGGACAAGGGGGTTCTGCTTGCCTGGCACTTCTGAAGATATTAATAGTTCTTCATCGGTGTCATCGAACTCATCGTCGGAACGTCGTCTACTGAGAGGGGACAAAACTGACAAACAGAAAAAGAACACAATCAATGCAATGCAACAATATGATGCATGAACATGACATGGCAATATGATGTGATTTGGCCTAATGCAACTAGCAACCATATTAAATCAAGTTGATTTGAACCAAAGGTTCAAATTCAAACTCCATATGTGATTATTCAAATGCCATTTATTCAAATTGTCCTAAACAGTGCTGTAAGTTATTCAAACATGCATGAAAATGCCATAAATAGATTCCTTGGATTTTTCTGATCAATTTTCATATATAAATTATTTTCATCTGAGTTATAGATTATTTTCTGTGATTTTTAGAAGTTTTGGCTATTTTCTGAAATAAATAAATCATTTCTGATATATTTAAAATTCCAGAAAAGCATTTCTGACATTAGCACTGTGTCACTCTGACGTCACCTAGTCAACAGGGTCGGCCAGGGTCAAACCTGACGCGTGGGACCCATTGCTCAGCGACCCAGGGCTGGTTAGGGTCGCTGACATGTGGGGCCGGTCAAGGGCCACGTTAGCGTGGTCAATGCTGACGCGTGGGGCCATTGTGCTTAGTTAAAACTAAACAGAAACTAAACTGTGCTTAATTAAGTGTGTGGGGCCCATGTGTTAGTGGGCCAGGTGGTTAGTTAGTGGGGTGATTAGCCCCTAAGTAGGCGGCCACGTCAGCGATAGCCGCTGGCGACCAAAAACACGGCGGTGGCTCGCCGGAGTTGCCCTCCCGGCCATTTCCGGCGACAGGAGCTCACGTGGCTGGGTTCTATGGACGCAGCACATCGAGCCGCGTTGGTTGGTGGTGGAAGCGGTCGCTGGGGTGGCCGGAACTCGTCGAAAACGAGCTCGCGGTGGCGGCAAGCGATCGGGCATCGACGGAGTCGATGCTGTGGTGCACGAGGGGACGAACGGTTGGGTGCTACGGCCTCCTGGTGATGTGCTGAGCACGATGACGTGCTCAAAAACTGGCAGAGGCGGCTGTGGCCAAAGCGGCGACAAGTTCAGCGGCGGCCGGGGTTCTGCCGCGGCGGAGCTATGGCCTAGAGGTCAAACGCGACTAGGGGAGAAGGGGGAAACAGCTCGGGGGCTCACCGCGAGTCCGTTGGGAGGGTCAGTGAGCTCGGGGACACGTCGGGGGCGGTGAATCGATCGGTGAAGGTCCTCGGTGGACGGCGGTGAAGAAGGCGATGATGGCGACGATGGAGGACGTCTGGGCTCGATTCCTTCGGCTTGGAGATGGAGAGCGCCGCGGCGGACCTCGGGGACAACTCGGGGAGGCGGGGCGGTGGCTGTGGCTGCGGTGGTTGCGAGCGGCGGCAACGAGCCCGCTCGGTGGTTGCGTGCGAGAGAGACAGAGGAGGGGAGAGGAGGAACGGATAGGCCAAAGGGGTCGGGGGGTTTGCGTGGCGCTCGGGGCCATCTCCAGCAGTGAGCTAGCAAGCAGGAGGTGGCAAGGCATCGCCGGCGCGCTCGCCACGCACCTGCCTGTCCTCCTGGCAGGAGGTTGAAGACGCCCTTGCCCCTGGTGGGCTGGGCCGGTTGGGCGCTAGGTGGGCTGCGCCAGGTAAGCTACAGGTAAGTTCTTCTGCTAAGTTTATATTTTCTGTTTTGTTTTCTATTTGTTTGCTCTATTTTGATTTAGTACTAATACTAAACCATTTTTGTTGCTTCTGAAATTATTTGTGGATGCAATATGGATTATTCCAAAACTCCACAAAATGTTTTCAGAATAATTGGAGCAATAAAAATAATTATAGGATTTATTTACTCCAATTCAAATACAATATGAGTTAATTCAAAAATCCAAAAATGTCCTAGAAATATATTCATCATTTTTGGCAGAGGTTTCTACCTTAACCAAAAATCATGAACTTTTCTTGAGGCACTTTGGGTACAATGAAAATATTTTTAGGGTTGAACCTAGGTGGGTTCTTTTGGTGCTAGGGTTTGAACATTCCCCATTTCAAGTTTAGCAAAAATTTAAACATGATGACATGATGATCAGGCAAAGACCACAGGGGTTGATCTAGGGATGTGACAAACGAACCGATCTAATAAAAAAACGATCTACGGTTTTACGAAAAACCGATCTGTTCTAAAAAAAACGTAACTACCTCGACGAACTCCGGCGGGGTCCGGCGGGCAAGGCGGCGGGGCGGGGCAAGGTGCGGCGGCGCGGGCGGCAAGTGCGGCGGCGAGCGGCGGCGACTGCGCGGGGCGGCAAGTGCGGCGGCGAGCGGCGGCGGCTGCGCGAGGCGGCTACGGCGGCAAGTGCGGTGGTGGCGCGGGGCGGCTAGGGCAGCGGCGGCGCGAGGCGGCTAGGGCTGGGGCGCGGGCTGGCTGCGGTTTGGGCCGGCTCGGGCGACTTATAAAGCCCAGAGTCCTGGGCTAGTAAGACTCCAAGTCGGTTTCCTTTTTTTTAAATAGAGTCCCGGCACAGAAAAACTAACGAAAGAAATACTAAACGGACTCCGAAATTCTCGAAATAAATTTTCACCGTCCTCTAATAATATTTAGGACAAAGTGAACATTTTTCCCGGACCTAAATGCAATTTTGAAAAACGCGCATTTTTCCTATGCAAATAAATCCGCAAATAAATCCAGAAAATACCAAAAGTGATTTTAACATTTTTCCTCCAATATTTCTGTTATTTTGGAGAAGTCATATTATCTCCGCTCATATTTTGTATTTAGAATTATTTTTAGGAGAGAAAAATAATTAGAATCACACTGTCCTCGTACCGGTATTCGAGTGAACTGAAATACGAAAACGGTAAAATTCCCAACTCTCTCCGTAGGTCCTTGAGTTGCTTAGAATTTCGAGGAACGCAACAAACAAAAATGCAAAAGCATGAAATGCAATATGATCTATGTATAACATTCCAAAATTGAAAATTTGGGATGTTACAAACCTACCCCCTTAGAATGAATCTCGCCCTTGAGATTCGACTTGGCTAGAGAACAGGTGTGGGTGGTCCTTGCGTAGATCATCTTCTCGTTCCCAGGTGGCTTCTTCCTCGGTGTGGTGACTCCACTGAACTTTGCAAAACTTGATAACCTTACTGCGAGTGACTCTGCTCGAAAATTCGAGAATCTTAACAGGCTTCTCCTCATAAGTCAGATCACTGTCCAACTGAATTGCTTCCAGGGGTACTGTGTCTCTAAGCGGTATATCGGCCATCTCCGCGTGGCACTTCTTAAGCTGCGAAACGTGAAACACGTCGTGCACTCCTGACAATCCTTCGGCCAATTCCAACTTATAGGCAACCTCTCCCATGCGTTCCAAAACACGGTAAGGTCCCACAAATCTCGGGGCTAACTTCCCTTTAACTCCGATACGTTTAACTCCTCCCAGAGGTGATACTCTCAAGTATGCTCTGTCTCCGATCTCATAGGTTATCTTCTTGCGCTTCGAGTCTGAATAACTCTTCTGCCTGGATTGAGCTACCTTCAGTCTATCTCGAATCAACTTCACCTTCTCCTCAGACTCTTTGATCAAGTCTGGTCCAAACAACTGTCGGTCTCCAACTTCGTCCCACATCAACGGTGTTCGACATCTCCTTCCATACAATGCCTCGAACAGTGCCATCTTCAAACTGGCTTGGTAACTGTTGTTGTATGAGAACTCCACGTAGGGCAAGTTGTCATCCCAACTAGATCCATAATCTAATGCACAGGCTCTCAGCATATCTTCCAAAATCTGGTTGACTCTTTCAGTCTGTCCATCTGTCTGCGGGTGAAACGCTGTGCTAAATTCTAGCCTGGTACCCAAAGTTTCACGTAACTGATTCCAGAACTTTGAGGTAAACTGGGTTCCTCTATCTGATACGATGCTCCTCGGAACTCCATGCAGACATACAATTCTGGTCATGTATATCTTTGCCAACTTTGCACTGGTATATGTGGTTTTCACAGGGATAAAGTGGGCTACCTTCGTCAATCGGTCTACTACTACCCAGATTGAATCATATCCTGCTTTGGTCCTGGGCAATCCGGTGATAAAATCCATGCCAAGCTTCTCCCACTTCCATTCGGGTATTGGCATAGGTTGTAACAATCCTGCTGGCTTCTGATGTTCTGCCTTCACTCTTTGACATACATCACAAACTGCTACATACTCCGCAATATCCTTCTTCATACCGGTCCACCAGAAAATATCCTTCAAATCCAAATACATCTTAATATTTCCTGGGTGAATCGAGTATGGTGAATCATGGGCCTCCTGTAAAATCAACTTCCTGATCTTCGGGTCATTAGGCACATAAACGCGGTCCTCAAACCATAAGGTGTCGTGTTCATCCTCACGAAAACCTTTAGCTCTTCCTTCGCTCACCCTCTCCTTTATAGAGGCAATCTCTTTGTCAGCTTTCTGAGCTTCTCTAATTTTATCCATCAGGGTAGACTGGATTTCTAGTGTTGCTACATAGCCTCTCGGAACTATCTCCAAACGTAGTTCTCGTAGGTCCTCGGCTAACTCCTTTGGAAATTCCTCCATCATTCGGGTATTGGCATGGCTCTTACGGCTTAGCGCATCGGCTACTACGTTAGCCTTTCCGGGATGATAATGCAATCTCATGTCATAATCCTTAATGAGTTCCAGCCATCTCCTTTGCCTAAGATTCAACTCCTTCTGAGTGAATATATACTTCAAACTCTTGTGATCTGTATATACTTCACAATGGTTTCCAATAAGAAAATGTCTCCACGTCTTCAATGCATGCACTACGGCTGCTAACTCCAAACCGTGGGTGGCATAGTTCAGTTCATGAGGTTTTAGTTGTCGTGAAGCATACGAAACAACTCTCCCTTCCTGCATGAGAACTGCTCCAAGTCCTCGACGTGAAGCGTCGCAGTACACCTCATAATCCTTATGTTGATCTGGCAGAATCAACACAGGGGATGAGACCAACCTTTTCTTCAATTGTTGGAAACTGGCCTCACATTCTTCTGTCCAACTGAACTTGGTGTCCTTCTTTAACAACTCCGTCATTGGCTTTGCAATCCTCGAGAAATTCTCGATGAATCTCCGGTAGTATCCTGCAAGTCCAAGAAAACTCCGGATCTCTCCAACTGTTGTCGGTGCTTCCCAATTGGTCATGGTGTCCACCTTAGCGGGATCTACTGGTATTCCTTCTCCGGATATAACGTGTTCGAGGAAATCGACTTCCTTCAACCAAAATTCACATTTGCTAAACTTGGCACATAACTGATGTTCTCTGAGCTTCTCCAATACCAGTCGCAAATGCTCTGCATGCTCCTCTTCATCCTTCGAGAAGATCAATATATCATCTATGAACACTACGACGAACTTATCCAAATACTCCATAAACACTTTGTTCATCAGGTTCATAAAGTATGCCGGTGCGTTTGTCAGACCAAACGACATAACGGTATACTCGTACAACCCATACCTAGTGGTAAAGGCCGTCTTAGGTATATCCTGCTCTCGGATCTTCAATTGATGATACCCTGATCGCATATCGATCTTGGAAAATACCTTAGCTCCTTGCAATCTATCGAACAGATCATTGATCATCGGCAATGGGTACTTGTTCTTGATCGTTACTTCATTCAATCCTCGGTAATCAACAACCATTCTTAACGATCCATCCTTCTTCTCCACTAGAAGTACTGGCGAACCCCAAGGCGAAGAACTTGGGCGTATGAATCCTTTATCCAGTAACTCCTTAATCTGTTTCTTAATTTCCTCCAAATCCTTTGCGGGCATCCTATATGGTCTCTTAGAAATTGGCCCGGTGCCTGGCTAAAGTTCAATCAAAAACTCTATATCTCTATCAGGTGGCATTCCTGGCAGTTCTTCTGGAAACACGTCCGGATAATCCTTCACTACTGGCACTTCCTCCTGAACAACTCCTGACAAGGAATTTAATCTACTCCTCCTTGACTCATGCCGGGATACATACTTGATCCTTCTTCCTTCCGGCGTAGTAAGCAAAATGGTCTTGCTGGCACATTCAATATTCCCTTCATACTTAGATAACCAATCCATGCCTAATATCACATCCAGTCCTTGAGATTCCAATACTATTAGGTCCGAAGGGAAAATGTAATTACCAATCCTTAGGGGCAATTGATCACACCATGACTTAGCCATATACTCCGCTCCTGGTGAGGTTACTAACATGGGCGATCTAAGGCTTGGGTCGGCAGCTTATACTTATCCACGAATCCCCTTGAAATGTATGAATGTGATGCACCAGTATCGAAAAGAACGAGTGCAGTAAAGGACTTAACTAAGAACTTACCTATAACCGCATCTGGTTGCTCCTCTACCTCCTCCACAGTTACGTGGTTCACTTGTCCTTTGTTGAACGGGTTGGGCTTCTTCCCGGTGCTTCCATTGCCGTTCCCATTCTTAACTTCTGGGCATTCATTGGCATAATGTCCATTCTTCCCGCACTTGTAACAAGTGACATGACTGAAATCCCTCTTGGTGGGTGTGGATGGTGTAGGACGGTTATGGTTTCCATTGGCTCCATTCCCATTTCCACTTCCATTCTTGGTGCCATTGTGATTGTGCGAGCTACCTCCTCCATGGGTATGCTGAAACCGTCCTACCGCTTTAGGGGTAAAACGGGGCTTCTGCTGAGCTCCAGAGTTATACTTTCCTTGCCCATACTTCCTCTTGCGACTCTCAATATGTTGATGCTTCCTTTCAATCATTAGGGCACGGTCAACCAACTCCTGGTAATTATTGAAAGTTGCCACCATCAACTGTACACTCATCTCATCATTCAGCCCTTCCATGAATCTCTCCTGCTTCTTGGCATCTATAGCCACATCATCTGGGGCATAACGAGATAGGGTACTAAACTCATCCACGTACTGAGCCACAGTACGATTCCCTTGGCGCAAATTGCGAAACTCCTGCTTCTTCATACTCATGGCTCCAGTTGTGACATGGGCGATACGAAAAGCTTGCTGAAACTGATCCCAAGTCACATTGGCTACGTGATAAGTGGCTGTGTAATTCTCCCACCATGCTGCGGCTGGTACAGACAACTGGTGTGCGGCAAACCTCACTTTCTCAGCATCCGAGCAATTGGCGGTGGTCAAATCCCTTCCAATCTTGCGTAGCCAGTCATCAGCCACTATTGGTTCGATGCTGCTAGCAAACACGGGTGGTTGCAACCTTAAGAAACGTGTCAGGTTGTCCACGGGTGGTGGTGGTGGAGGGTTGTTGTTGATGTTGTTCTGGTTGTTCTGAGTGTTCTGGACAAGAAGTTGCATCAGGGTGTTCTGCTGCTGGATCAACTGGGTGAGCTCAGGGGGAAACTCAAATTCACGTCTTGGAGGCATCTGATGGGCGTAGAGGGAAGAGATTAGAATAGAAAAGAGGTCTAAGGGAAAATCACTACCCATATGCACATGAGACAAACACACAATCATATCACACCAATCAATTTCAAACAAGGTCTTACAGATCTAACGATCATTACAAAAGTGCTCTAAATCTAATATATGGAGGTAAACTACTAGTCATAGGGTGGTCATCTAAAAATATTGATCGGCAGAGGATTCCATAATATCTGCTCTAGCTTCATCTTCATAGTCTTCGTCCTTGCTATCCTTAGCTTCCGAATCTGTGTCATCTATAATGATGTAGTCTTCCGGTGGAATCTCCTTGGGTTCTTCTTCGTCTTCTTCTCCCATGAGTATCCCTAACTTCCGTGTCAAATCATCATTCTTCTCCACAAGTATTTTCATCTCCTCCTCATAACCGTCGCGTGTAGATTTGAGTTCTTCTTCTAGCTCCAAATTCCTATTTAGGGCCTTCTTCAAATCTATCATCCCTGCACACATCTGGTGCTCCTGGCGACGAATGTGGTGGTTCAACTCCTGGATGAATGCTGCAATGGACCTATCCTTCTGGGTGCTGATCATATCCCAATTCTCATCGCGACGTCCACAAATCGGGTGGATAGTGTCCTTTAGCTCCTGTTTGTAGACTTCTCCGATCCTTCCTATGGCAATGTGGGCTGCCATACTCCTGCCTAGGCTCCATGTAGGTGCATTAAAGGAAAATGCTAGGAGTGAGGTAACGGGTGCGAACGTCCTTCCTGGAACTTGAGCTTGAATCAACCAACGCTCCTCCTCAGGTAGAGTGGCATTGTAGGTTCCGGTGAAACTTGGTAGTCCAATGTTTAGATATCTGGTGACTTCCTTCAGGTGTCGTCCAAATGGCGTATCATCATCCGGTTGCATGAACTTGTGCTTTGCTTCCACCATCCTAAAGAGTAGAAAAGATGAGGAGTCAGAAAAGAGAAGAGTGAATGGTGCTCTAAGGCTTGTCTTAGTGGTCGTGTCCTACAGTCAGCGTGTGCTCTGATACCATCTTGTAGCGACCAGACCTCAAACAGTCTGATCTCTGTGCATCAGTGTCATCCCTGGATCAGTAATGCTGACACGCACAGTACTTGAAGGATTTATAATAGAGTAGCAATCACACACTTATTACATCGATAGTCCAATGATGAATTTATTACAAATAATATGGCTGAAGGCCATCTAATACGATAACAGCGGAAGGCTTGGAAGATAAGTGAGTCCATCAACTCCAGCGGCATCACTGAGTATAGAACCACGACCTAAAAGGCATCTTACTCGTTGTCTGAAAAGTCTGCAACATGAAACGTTGCAGCCCGAAAACGGGTCAGCACATGGAATATGCTGGCAAGGTAACACAAGAGAATGCAATGAAGGTAAGACTATACTATATGCAATATGGCTGGTGGAAAGCTCTATGGTTACAGTTTTTGCGTATAGCCAATTTTTCCCTACTTCAAAGGAATAGATTTTGGTTAACTATCATGGTAGTTGAAACATCGTTGAGAAGATATACATCCTCTCAACCCCAATTAAAATAATCATTAAACCCAACAAAATTAATTAAAGTAACATGATGAGATTCAGATGAAAATCCAAGTACTAGATACTCAAGACGTCCATAACCGGGGACATGGCTAATCATGATCAGTTTGTACACTCTGTAGAGGTTTGTGCACTTTCCCCACAAGACTCGATCGCCTCCGTTTGGTTTCTCGCACTGCATGGTGTTTGAGAAACGGATGACCGAGACATAGTCTTTCAGAAGCGCTAGCACCTTACGATCGGGCGGACCGTACCAACCTACATCCCCTACATCTGCTAGTCCACCACTGTAAGAGTTCGCATGACTTACTCATACTATGCTAGAGCCCATAATAGCATTGTGGCTGCACACGGAAGTTTCTAGTATGAATAATCTCATGATCCCTTTGAGCCTGGGTGGCGGTCCAAAAGAAAAATAGGCAATCACTGGAATACCCAGATGCCTCAATCCACCCAGATGTGTATTAATGTTGCCACCTTAAGTTGAACCATTAATTAACAAACTCACATCTTTCATGGATTTCACTCACCCAATCCACGTCTACGAGCATAGCATGTCCTAACAGCAACGTAGAAGTAACTCCCAAAGGTTTGAATGTAATGCAGGTAATAGGTACTACCTCAATCTACTTCCCAGTCCCACAAGTTAATTAATCTTACTCATGCAATGTGTGAGGGTTGAACTAATGCAATGAAAACTGGGTAATTGGAAAGTATGATCAAAGTGTTACTTGCCTTGCTGATGATCAGCAAAACCTAGAGACTCAAAGTAGCACGCGGCGCACTCCAGGTACTCTATGGCAAACAAACAAGCAAAAAATAAATACTTAACTAATGCACGAGTAAAACTCAAATAAGAGATCTAACCAGAAAGTTCAACTTAAGAACTCCGGTTTGCAAAAAGAATCAACTCGAAAGAAGCAACGAAACTCAAACTGCGAAAGAAACGAGCTCCGGTTTACTAGTTGGCCTAAAGTCAAATTTTACAGTAGCCAAAACCTTGTTCAAGTTGATTAAACATAGAGAGGACATCGAGACGAAGATCTGGGATTTTGAATCACCTGATTCCGACTCTCGAGCGAAAAGAAAAACGAAAAACAAGATCAGGGCAGAAATCACGATCGGAATAATCGCAGATAAATACCCCGAAAAAGAAAAACGGACGAACAGGCTAACGAACGAACGTTCGCTGTCTGCGGCTAACTAACGAAAACCGTTCATTAAAACGAACGTACGGACGAACGTCCGCTATATAACTAAACCGAAAAAAACGAACCGATCTAATAAAAAAAGATCTACGGTTTTACGAAAAACCGATATGTTCTAAAAAAACGTAACTACCTCGACGAACTCCGGCGGGGTCCGGCGATCCGGCGGCGGCGGCGGTCCGTCGGGCGAGGCAGCGGGGCGGGGCAAGGTGCGGCGGCGCGGGCGGAAAGTGCGGCGGCGAGCGGCGGCGGCTGCGCGGGGCGGCGGCGACGGCTGCGCGGGGTGGCGGCGGCGGCTGCGCGAGGCGGCGGCGGCAAGTGCGGCGGCGGCGGCGCGGGGCCGCTAGGGCAGCGGCGGCGCAAGGCGGCTAGGGCTGGGGCGCGGGCTAGCTGCGGTTTGGGCCGGCTCGGGTGACTTATAAAGCCCAGAGTCCTGGGCTAGTAAGATGATGGCTTCTCGCCCCTCGTTGGTTACCCCAAGTGGAAGGTTTGAGATGCAGTGTAGCGGTAGTTTTCCCTTGGCAAAGATACCAAGGATCGAATTCCCCTGAGACTCCGAGGTTCAACAAGAAGGTGTCAACTGCTAATGGCGCCAGATACCTAGCAATTGACTGGACCTGCACATAGATACAAATAACTTTGCTCCCAACGAGTACAGAGAGGTTGTCAATCCCTCCGGCCTTGTCGTTTACAAATGATCAAACGCAAGAGATAATAGTGATAGATATTACTGCAACTAGTAAGTAAGAACAGAAAGTAAATAGCGGATGTGATCAATGATGGTAATATGGACCGGGGTCCCATGATGTAAAGAACTTTGCGTAAAGTAAACAATCCTTGCACCCGCAAGTACAAGCACCGTTGTTTTCCCCCTTGTGGCAACAGCACATCCCCTAGACTCATGTTTCTGTCACTCAAGCTAGTCATCGAGGGGCATGAACCCACAATCAAGCATAACGTTCCCCCTTGGAGTTACTACCTACTACTTGGCCAAAGCAATAAACAGCAACGGAGAACATGCAAGAATTACTCAAGAACATAAATATAAAAGAGGTGAATCAAATATATTACTCAAACACAATCTGAACATAATCTCATAATCCATCGGATCCCAGCAAACTCATCATAGCAACACATAAGGATTACATATGTGCCTCGATCATGTAGGGCAGCTCACGAGGTCTAATCGGTGAAGAACAAAGAGGGGAGGAGAACATCACATAGCTACTGGTCATGGACCCATGGTCCAAGGGAGACTACTCACAACTCATCCGGGAGGCGTCCATGGTGGTGGAGAAGCTCCCGGTGGTGATCCTCCCCTCCGGCAGGGTGCCGGGAAGAGTTCTCCTGGTGCTCCCGATCTTGGAAGCGCGGCGGCGGCGGAACAGAGATGTGATCGCGAAAAAGGGTTCCGTCCTCGAGGGTTTCGGGACGCGGTGTAAATATATGCCAAAGCAGGGCGTCAGAGGAGGCCAGGGGGGCCTAGGCGCCCTAGCGGCGCGGCCAGGAGGGGGGCGTGCCCTCTGGCCGCCTGGAGCCCTGGTGGCCCCCCTCCGGCCCTACTTTGGCCGCATGGAAGCTTTCGAAACGCTGATTTTTTATATATTTTTCCCGGAATGTTTCTGGCAGTTTACGTAATGGGAAAACCTGAAATACAAAAACAACAAAAAACAGAAACTGGCACTGGGGTGCATTGAGTTAATAGGTTAGTCCAAATATGATCAAAAGTGTATGGAAGTGCATAAATAACATAGCAATATCACACAAAAGAGGCATGAAGCAAGCAGAAATTATAGATACGTTTTGGACGTATCAACATCCCCAAGCTTAATTCCTGCTCGTCCTCGAGTAGGTAAATGATAACAAGCATAATTTCTGTGGTGACATGCTATTAACCATATAAGGATTCACAGTCACATGACAAAAGCTTACTGAGACAATGAATCTGTAGTAATTAAGTTTGCCTCATGAGAAAATCACAAAGAACTGAAAGTTTTACAATATGATACTGAAACATCAAATAGATTTGTAGTGAGCATGGTGTGCAAATATGATAAAGTGGTACCTAGCTTGCCCCCTTTAGTGAAGCAAAACATAAATGCAGGGGCACCTCCAAAGTTTAAGTGACGACTAGATACAATAATTTCAGAATTAACGATATCATAATCATGCAAAAGACAATGGTACTTTGGGACAATGCACATTACACTCAGAATGACAATCATGCTCTCAATAGTTGGTGCTTTAAAGAAGGTGGAGACTCTCGAACCGTGGCTTTTGATGGCAAGGTTGAAAACCCGTGGTCGGAAACAAAAACTAAACATGTACCAGAGCTCTTGGTTTTTAAAAAACAGAGGTAAAATTATTTTTGGGGTATGCATATTTCGTCAACGAATGCTAGCAGATAACTCAATTACTTCTCGAGCTGGACAAGTTTCGAGGAACGGCTCCCGCACGAGGACGATCACATCCTCTTAATCTCCTTTGTTTATCACTGCCAAAGTTTTCAGATTTCTCATGAACAAAGCGTGAAGGAAGGTTTGTTTGTTGTATTATTTTTTAATGAGCCAGGCGCACTCTATGCCAGTTCCTTCTCGTATTAAGGGTTTGCACATTAGACATGCAATCCCGGGGTGAAGCTTGTCCAACCTAAAAAAATCATGAATTAACTACTACTTCCTCATGAGCCAAAACAGAGGCACAAAAGAGAAATGCTTTTTTGATTAATTTTGAGATGGTACACGAAAGTCTTCGTTAGGAATGGCAGGTAAATACCATGTATAGGAAGGTATGGTGGACTCATATGGCATAACTGGTTTAAAGGATTTTGGATGCACAAGCAGTCAGTCCGCTTAGTACAGGCGAAGGTTAGCAAAAGACTGGGAGCGACCAACTAAGAGAGCAATGACGGTCATAATCATGCAGAGCGACAAAGCAACATTGAATCAGGCATGGAAGTTATATCGCTACTCAGAAATTAAAGATCATCAAGGCTTGATGGACTTTCTTTACAGTCTTAAATATGCGTGAGCATATGCCAAGTCAATCAAAATAAATTCTTGGAGGAAGATATCACTAAACCATACCGCATCATATGCAAAAAATCATGTTGGTACTCCAATAACACATTGGGAACCCCCCAGCTATTTGAGACTAACCATAAGAAAACATGAACTACTAAGCACCATTATACACATAGCATTTTTATCATGGACATATCAACCAGTGCAACAGAAGCCAACTCTCTTAACAAGATAAGCATGATAACTAAAGAGAGTTCCAGCAACCAACTAAACAAAAGCTCTTTAAAAAGAAAAGCATGAAAACTAAGAGCTAAGCATGACAGTAGCTATTGAAAGACAAAGAACATACACAGCAAAGATAAACATGAAAATTCTATGTTATGTTCTAGGTTGAAGTGGAGCGTCTTTCTCTCCCACACAAAGAAGGCCGAGTTCCAACTCATTATGAAAAGCAAGCAAAGCTAAAGAAAACTAAAAAGGAAACTAAAAGCAAGACGCTCCAAGCATAGCACATAACACATGAAGTGATTAAAATATAGTGGAACGAAAGACGAACTGATAATGTTGATGGAGAAGGGGATGCACGGGGGCATCCCCAAGCTTAGACGCTTGAGTCTCCTTGAATATTTCTTGGGGGTGCATGGGGGCATCCCCAAGCTTGAGCGTTTGACACTCCTGAATCTTTTTATCATCTTCCCTCGCACACTTGAAAACTCCCTTCATACATAACTCATCATAATCTGATTAGCGAGGTTAGTACCCATAATAAAATAGTTTTTCCTTGCTGGAAATAAGGATATTCTTGAAGGTCTACTGTTTCTCAAGATTGCCAAAAGGTTTTTGCAAAGAAAAAGCAAGCTCAAGGTTTGCAAAATGAAGGAAAGGCAAAACAGGACAGAATTTGTGAAAAACAGACCAGCAGGTAGTAAATAATTTTTTCGGGGCACTTCTGCAACTCAAATCAAAAAACTCAGAACAAACGCCCAAAAGCCAATTGTATAGAGCGCTCTGTCGAAAAAATTTAGACCAAAAAGATGATCTGATGATTTTATACGAATTTTTC
The DNA here is from genome assembly GCA_902687465.1 of Secale cereale. Lineage (NCBI taxonomy): Eukaryota > Viridiplantae > Streptophyta > Magnoliopsida > Poales > Poaceae > Secale > Secale cereale. The sequence goes on from LR738715.1 coordinate 131,843,632, forward strand.
TGTCCAAGGGCAGAATCTGTTTCCTGGACAGCACGTCACAACTTTTGAACTTTCTTGCAATTAGAGGCTAAACTTGGCACAAAGCTGAAAAGTAAAGATGCAACGATGATGCTACTGTAGTAACAACATCAAGACACAACAAAAGCAAAATAAAAAATTATTCATTGTGGGCTGCCTCCCAAAAGCGCTTTCTTTTATGCCTTTAAGCTAGGCATAATGCAAAGAGGAATCAATAATCATCGTAATAATCGGAGTTATAAATTGCTTCAAATGGTTCCTCAACAAGTTCACTCTTGTTCCTTCTAGGAAAGGGGTACATACCTTTTGCCTTCCCGCGTAAGCGGATTTGTCCCTTACCTATATCAATGAAGCCTTTTACGGCTCGGAGGAAGTCCCTTCCAAGCACTATATTTCCTTGGTTTGGCTTCATGATGAAGAAATAAACCATTGCAATCCCTTTAAGGAATGTAACTGGCACGTCTTTTATTCTTCCCTGGATCTCAGAAATATCTCCATTAGTGTGTTCATGATAAGATGATAATCTATCCATGTTAAATTTTAAAGAATCTTGAATAATTTTTGCCATAGTAGAAACCATAGATCCAATATCACAATAAGCAAGGAAGTCTTGATTAGAGATGCTAATCCTAACAAAAGGCTCCCAATCATTGTCTATTTCCAAAATATCTCTCTTATTGGTTTTGGGTTTCTCTACCTTCATTAAGTCTAGTGCATCCATTCTCTTTTCAATAGTAGCAAGTCTATCTATGACAGTATCAAAATTATGATCATAAACAAAGTAACTAGATAGACCATGTATAATTTCAAGAGCTCTAGCTTCATCACACTTTAGGAAATCTCCTTCAGCTATAATATCAAGAGAGTGTTTACACCATTTAAAAAGACCATGGTAAAAATTTCTAAGCACAATTTTTATAGGTATCCAAGGCATAATTCTCCTATGTGCCTCAGAAATTCTGTCCCATGCCTTCTTCATATTTTCTCCATCCTTTTGATGGAAATCTAGAACATCTGATTCCCTCAAAGCACCCAATCCTAACATGCTTGACTAAACAGAAAGGACTACTAACAGAAAAGCAAATAATTTTTTTGTGATTTTTGGTAAAGGGAACTAAAGCAAAAACTGAAAGGTAAACGAACAATACTAAAAAGCAAAGGTAAAAGATAGCGTGCAACTCCCCTATCTTGAAGAGTGGAGTCCCCGACAACGGCGCCAGAAAACTTTGCTTGATGGCTTCTCGCCCCTCGTTGGTTACCCCAAGAGGAAGGTTTGAGATGCAGTGTAGCAGTAGTTTTCCCTTGGCAAAGATACCAAGGATCGAATTCCCCTGAGACTCCGAGGTTCAACAAGAAGGTGTCAACTGCTAATGGCGCCAGATACTTAGCAATTGACTGGACCTGCACACAGATACAAATAACTTTGCTCCCAACGAGTACAGAGAGGTTGTCAATCCCTCCGGCCTTGTCGTTTACAAAGGATCAAACGCAAGAGATAATAGTGATAGATATTACTGCAACTAGTAAGTAAGAACAGAAAGTAAATAGCGGATGTGATCAATGATGGTAATATGGACCGGGGTCCCATGATGTTCACTAGTGATGTCTCTCTCCCAAAAGACGATAAAACAGCTATGCGAGGTAAACGAATTACAGCTGGGCAATTGACAGGATTATGTGCGCAAACCAATGCTAACTATGCTGCAAGAAAGGTAGAGGTTCAAAGCATGGGCGGTACGCCAAGGCAAGTAGACCGAAATCCATCTGCATCTACTACTAATCATTCACCTTGAGATATCTATCCAGAACATCTCGCTGGTATTAAGTTGCGAGTCCCACCCATAGTGTAAACTCAAAGCAACAGACAACTGCATTAAAAGAACTTTGCGTAAAGTAAACAATCCTTGCACCCGCAAGTACAAGCACCGTTGTTTTCCCCCTTGTGGCAACAGCACATCCCCTAGACTCATGTTTCTGTCACTCAAGCTAGTCATCGAGGGGCATGAACCCACAATCAAGCATAACGTTCCCTCTTGGAGTTACTACCTACTACTTGGCCAAAGCAATAAACAGCACCGGAGAACATGCAAGAATTACTCAAGAACATAAATATAAAAGAGGTGAATCAAATATATTACTCAAACACAATCTGAACATAATCTCATAATCCATCGGATCCCAGCAAACTCATCATAGCAACAACATAAGGATTACATATGTGCCTCGATCATGTAGGGCAGCTCACGAGGTCTAATCGGTGAAGAACAAAGAGGGGAGGAGAACATCACATAGCTACTGGTCATGGACCCATGGTCCAAGGGAGACTACTCACAACTCATCCGGGAGGCGTCCATGGGGTGGAGAAGCTCCTGGTGGTGATCCTCCCCTCTAGCAGGGTGCCGAGAAGAGTTCTCCTGGTGCTCCCAATCTTGGAAGCGCAGCGGCGGCGGAACAGAGATGGGATCGCGAAAAAGGGTTCCGTCCTCGAGGGTTTCGGGACGCGGTGTAAATATATGCCAAAGGGGGGCGTCAGAGGAGGCCAGGGGGGGCCAAGCGCCCTAGCGGCGCGGCCAGGAGGGGGGGCGCGCCCTCTGGCCGCCTGGAGCCCTGGTGGCCCCCCTCCGGTCCTACTTTGGCCGCATGGAAGCTTCCGGAACGCTGATTTTTTATATATTTTTCCCGGAATTTTTCTGGCAGTTTACGTAATGGGAAAACCTGAAATACAAAAACAGCAGAAAACAGAAACTGGCACTGGGGTGCACTGAGTTAATAGGTTAGTCCAAATATGATCAAAAGTGTATGGAAGTGCATAAATAACATAGCAATATCACACAAAAGAGGCATGGAGCAAGCATAAATTATAGATACGTTTTGGACGTATCATAAGACTTCAAGTCGGTTTCCTTTTTTTTTAAATAGAGTCCCGGCGCAGAAAAACTAACGAAAGAAATACTAAAGGGACTCCAAATTTCCGAAATAAATTTTCACCGTCCTCTAATAATATTTAGCACAAAGTGAACATTTTTCCCGGACCTAAATGCAATTTCGAAAAATGTGCATTTTTCCTATGCAAATAAATCCGCAAATAAATCCAGAAATATACCAAAAGTGATTTTAACATTTTTCCTCCAATATTTCTGTTATTTTGGAGAAGTAATATTATCACCGCTCATATTTTGTATTTAAAAATATTTTTAGGAGAGAAAAATAATTAGAATCACACTGTCCTCGTACCGGTATTCTAGCGAACTCAAATACGAAAACGGTAAAATTCCCAACTCTCTCCGTAGGTCCTTGAGTTGCTTAGAATTTCGAATAACGCCACAAACAAAAATGCAAAAGCATGAAATTCAATATGATCTATGTATAACATTCCAAATTGAAAATTTGGGATGTTACACTATGACATGTGGGGTTCACTGCTAATAAAAAAAATTCTTGTCTTAGGTGTGGCTAATAAAAAAGACTTCTATTTAGGAACGGAGGGAGTATAAAATATAAATAATAATGCATGTTGGGGCAACCCACGTTTCCGATAATTTTAGCCGTGGGCTTGTTCACAATTTTTACGAGGGGGTGGTTGTTCATTTAATGGAGGGACTTGTGCCAGACTTGAACGATACAAAGTGCGACCTGGCACACCGTAACACCACTTGGACAAGCGGGTAGCTATCTCAAAAAACAATCAACAACTAAAAAAACAGTGACCTGGCACGTAGTACACAATTTTAAATGATTGTTTTGATGGAGTGAAAAAGGAAAACTACCCCACTACGTATATATAGGCCAGAGCCTCCACGCTTGCTTGCTAGGGTTGCTCTATTCACACACTCTCATCCTCTCCAGATCTAAACAAGATAGGGGTGGTAACACTGTCTTTCTCCCTTCAAAAAACACTGTCTTTCTATCCTCACCGCTGGTTACAGATCCGGACGTATCCCCCTCCGCCGGTGAAGGGGAGGAGGGGCAGCGTTTAGGCCATCATCGACAGCGAGGGAGGAGACTCGCTGTCGGCCGCACCATTATCTCTGACCGAGCGCCAGCGTGGGAGGTCCTCCGATCCCTTCGTTGTTGCCCTAGTATGGGCGGATACGGCCTCCCGCCGCCCACCTATACACATCCCAACGACCTTCTGGTATATCTTCCTTCGAAACCGCCTTAGCTCTACTTCCCTAGCTCGCTACGTCGCTGCATGTGCATCATTTTCTACCTCTCAGCCCCTCTCGATCGAATGGTCCAATGTCACCTATTTTTTTCTTCTATTGTTAGAGGTAAAGCTACTTCATGGAGTCGAATCTTGTACTTGGTTCAAACAAGAAATAAAGTGGGGGTGGGGGAATTTAGTATGTAGTACATCAGACTTGGTACAAACAGGAAGGAAAGGGGGTGAAAGTAGTACAGACTGGTCATCCAACCGGTCTCTTGGTCGAAAAGGGAAATATAGGGGTAACGCTGAACACAGTGGTATGACCAGGACTAGATTTGCTATCCACACATAGGATTAGGTGGCTAGAGTGAACAAAAATGGGACCAACCCAGATATGTTTCTTGGATGTTTATTTCTCGGGGCAACAAACTATGAATCACCACTTTATGCCCCTGTTTAGGTACATGGTGCTGGACTGCTGGTGCACCCACTGTCCCATGCCCTTATACCAAATATTTAGCTGTTCTTAATCTAATGCCCCTGGTAAAAATGAAGCCATGCCACTGTTATAATCCATGACAAGTTTAGCCAAATGTTTTTGCCTGTAATTGTTTGAGACTCTGACTATTTCCTTTGTAGATTTTTGTGTAAACAAGGATATCCATTTCACCTGGTTGCTGTTGTGACCTTTTGGTGCACTGCACAAAACTCTTCTTAAAAGAAGTGAATTTTGTGCTGTTTAACTGGAATGTCAGAATGGAACAGTTGGTTCATTTCGGTGGAACTGCACAAAGGGAGATCTGTGTTCCAATCCTCATCATCCATATTGGCACCATAACCTTCCTTTAGGTAAGAATGATATTTAATGCATGTGTTCATCTCTATTTTGCGACTGCCATGAGAAAATAATGCTATTTTTTACTAGTACACTTGTACTCCCTCACTGACAAAACCAATTCTGAAATAGAAGGCCAATCATGTACTCCCTCCGCCCGAAAATACTTGCCATCAAAATGGACATAAAGGGATGTATCTTGACCTAATATACATCTAGATACACCCCCTTTTATTCATTTTGATGACAAGTATTTCCGGACGGAGGGAGTACTTGGTTTCACCAACTAGTGAGGAGAATGAGAAACAGAGCATGAAGAGGAAGAAGAAGAAGAATAAACAGTGCCAAGGCAATCTTGGTGAAGCCAGAGGCCTCAGTCGAGGCCATTCAAGGGCTCCGGCAATGACTACCTTACATGTGAGACGATCCTCCAGGGAGCCCTTCCACTTCTGCTGTCTCACTTAATTAATTAGGAGTACTTAAGTACCACTAATTTATTGCTGCCTAATTTTCTTGTCGGAGTTAAACAAATCTTTAGTAGCACCCTATGCTGAATCATGTACGTGTGTATGTTTGTCTATGGAGGTGAATCATGTGGTGGAGCAGGGAGGGAATATTATTAGTGTCATGACATAATAGTGCTATTGTTTTGCATGTCAATTTATTGCCATTGGTTCAATGAGGCAATGTTTTGCGTATTTTCCATCATGAATTTGATCCTACTGTTAGAGTAATATGCTAATGTCTTTCTATCCTTTCTCACTAAGCTAAAGAAGGTTTCACCTTGTTCCTACTTGCGCAAACAGGGATCATGTTGTGCCAATCATAAATTTTAGTGGAACTACACAAGACAATACAGTGGACTGTATCCCAGCCTGTGCTTTAATTCTGCTGGAAGTTCTTGATAATCTTTCGATATAATCTCAACACTGGTAAACAAGAGTGATTTCAACCATACATTTGAAGTGCACAAAAATATATAATATTGAGTGATTCCAGTGAGTGCTTTATCATCTCTTATGGGACTACAGGAATAAGCTTTTTTCCTCAGGTTGGTACGGGCCTAAGGCCTTCATCCATATTAGTTTGCTGTCATCTCTATTTGTATCATGCTACTGTCATGAGAAACTCCTTTATCTTTGCACGTTAAAGTTTTGCAACCCATGATACATGGCAATGCTTCGAGTGTTGAGCTAATTGGCACTGATTAAATAAGCTAATACCTCTCTTTAAGCAAGACTATGTTGTTAACTTTACCCATTAAGATAATGAGGGTGCTTCTATTTGTTAGTGTATGTTTCATCAACTAGTCCCACTATTACAGTAATCTCACTCTCTCAATATATGTGCCAACAGGGATGCTCGATTTTGGTGGAACCGAACAAAAACTTTGGGTGCTTCATTGCCTCGACAGCTTCCATCCTTTCCTGCCAGTCGCTAATCTGGGCCTATTTTCTTCCTCTGTTGTCAGTCGCTTCGCTTATCTCGGCTTCCAGTCAAAGGAAAAAGTAATTGATATGCTACCTCGCACAGGTTGGTACTGGTCTTTATCCTGATTATTGTGCTTGTCATGTATTGGTAATTTGGTATTGTGCTACTATTTGCCGATTTTACAAAAGAGTAACTTGGAGCCTGAACTCGCAGGCAAATCATTGCATTGGGTGATTTCAGTAGAACTGCACAAAAAGATCAGATGGACAGATACTTATGCTGCTGCTATGTACTCCAAAGTTCACTCAGACAAGCATCGATGTTGACAAGAAGTGCCTATATTCATTCGAGTATCAACCGACGTCAACCAGTTGTCAAACTCCAAGTATTAGGAGAGTGAACGCAAAAAATATTGCTTGGCGCATAGCCCAGAAAAACACAGTCCAGTCTTTGGTCCCAACTTGTGCCTTTTGGTTATCGGCAGATATGTGCTACTTCTCGAGCTTGCGTTGTATTCCCTCGATGAGGAAAGGGTGATGCAACACAGTAGCGTAAGTATTTCCCTCAGTTTTTTGAGAACCAAGGTATCAATCCAGTTGGAGACCACGCGCGAGTCCCTCGCACCTGCACAAACAAATAATAACTTCGCAGCCAACGCGATAAGGGGTTGTCAATCCCTTTACGGTCACTTACGAAAGTGAGATATGATAGACATGATAGTTTGATATTTTTGGATATAAGAACAGAAAGTAAAAACAGTAAAGTAAAGTAGATTGTAGATTGATATGTTGAGAATAGACCCGGGGGCCATAGGTTTCACTAGTGGCTTCTCTCATGATAGCAGATTTCTACGGTGGGTGAACGAATTACGGTCGAGCAATCGATAGAAAAGCGAATAATTATGAGAATATCTAGGTATGATCATTATATATAGGCATCACGTCCGTGACAAGTAGACTGAAACGATTCTGCATCTACTACTATTACTCCACACATCGACCCCTATCCAACATGCATCTAGAGTATTAAGTTCATAAGAACAGAGTAATGCTTTAAGCAAGATGACATGATGTAGAGGGATAAACTCAAGCAATATGAGATAAACCCCATCCTTTTATCCTCGATGGCAACAATACAATACGTGCCTTGCTGCCCCTACTGTCACTGGGAAAGGACACCACAAGATTGAACCCAAAGCCAAGCACTTCTCCCATTGAAAGAACAATAGATCTAGTAGGCCAAACCGAACCGATAATTTGAAGAGACTTGCAAGGATATTATAATCATACATAAAAGAATTCAGAAAAGAACCAAATATTCCTCATAGATAATCTTGATCATAAACCCACAATTCATCGGATCCCGACAAACACACCGCAAAAACATTACATCGAATAGATCTCCTCGAAGACCGAGGAGAACTTGGTATTGAGATCCAAAGAGAGAGAAGAAGCCATCTAGGTACTAACTATGGACCCGAAGGTCTGTGGTAAACTACTCAGAACTCATGGTGAGGCGATGGTGTTGATGTAGAAGCACTCCGTGGAAGATCCCCCCTCCGGCGGAGCTCTGGAACAGGCCCCAAGATGGGATCTCACAGGAACAGAAGGTTGCGGTGGTGGAATTAGGGTTTTCTCTGTTGCTTTGATGTTTTCAGGGTACATGGGTATATATAGGAGGAAGGAGGGCATCGGGGGAGCAACATGGGGCCCACGAGGCAGGGGGGCGCGCCCAGGGGGAGGAGGGCGCCCCCCACCCTCGTGGACGCCACGTGTACCCTCTGCCTTGGTTCTCAAGTCTCCCGTGAAGATATCGTTCCAAAAATATCTCTCCCGAAGGTTTCATTCCATTTGGACTCCGTTTGATATTCCTTTTCTGCAAAACCCTGAAATAGGCAAAAAAAAACAGCAATCTGAACTGGGCCTTTGGGTTAATAGCTTAGTCCCAAAAATAATATAAAAGTGTATAACTAAGCCCATTAAACATCCAAAACATCATATATAATAGCATGGAACAATAAAAAATTATAGATACGTTGGAGACGTATCAAGCATCCCCAAGCTTAATTCCTGCTCGTCCTCGAGTAGGTAAATGATAAAAACAGAATTTTTGATGTGGAATGCTAACCATCATTATTTTCAATGTAATTCTCTTTATTGTGGCATGAATGTTCAGATCCGAAAGATTCAAGACAAAAGTCTATATTGACATAAGAAATAATAATACTTCAAGTATACTAACAAAGCAATCATGCCTTCTCAAAATAACATGGCTAAAGAAAGTTATCCCTACAAAATCATATAGTCTGGCTATGCTCCCTCTTCATCACACAAAATATTCATATCATGCACAACCCCGGTTTCAGCCAAGCACTTGTTTTCATACTCAATTTTTTCAAACCTTTCAACTTTCACGCAATACATGAGCGTGAGCCATGGATATAGCACTATGGGTGGAATAGAATGGTGGTTGTGGAGAAGACAAAAAGGAGGAATATAGTCTCACATCGACTAGGCGTATCAACGGGCTATGGAGATTCCCATCAATAGATATAAATGTGAGTGAGTAGGGATTGCCATGCAACGGATGCACTAGAGCTAAAAATGTATGAAAGCTCAACAAAAGAAACTAGTGGGTGTGCATCCAACTTGCTTGCTCATGAAGACCTAGGGCATTTGAGTAAGCCCATCGTTGGAATATACAAGCCAACTTCTATAATGAAAATTCCAACTAGTATATGAAAATGACTAAACATGAGACTCTCTATCATGAAGAACATGGTGCTGCTTATAAGCACAAGTGTGGAAAAGGATAGTAGCATTGTCCCTTCTCTCTTTTCTCTCATTTTTTTGGAAGGGGCTTTCTCTTTTTTTTTTAGCCCCTCTCTATATTTTTTGGGCCATCTCCCTTTTTTTATTTGGCCTTTCGTCACATGGGACAATGCTCTAATAATGATGATCATCACACTTTTATTGATTTACAACTCGATATTACAACTCGATACTAGAACAAAGTATGACTCTATATGAATGCCTCCGGCGGTGTACCGGGATGTGCAATGAATCAAGAGTGACATTTATCAAAAATTATGCATGGTGGCTTTGCCACAAATACGATGTCAACTACATGATCATGCATGGCAATATGACAATATGAAGCGTGTCATATGAACGGAACAGTGGAAAGTTGCATGGTAATATATCTCGGAATGGCTATGGAAATGCCATGATAGGTAGGTATGGTGGCTGTTTTGAGGAATAATATGGTGGTTGTTTTGAGGAAGGATATATAGTGGGTGTATGGTACCGGCGAGAGTTGAGCGGTATAAGAGAGGCTAGTAATGGAGGAAGGGTGAGAGTGCGTATAATCCATGGACTCAACGTTAGTCATAAAGAACTCATATACTTATTGCAAAAATTTACGAGTCATCATAACAAAGCAATCAACGCATGCTCCTAGGGGTGAGGTTGGTAGGAGTTAACCATCGCGCGCCCCCGACCTCCACACAAGGAATGACACTCTACAAATACCTCATGCTCTAACTTCTTCACATAGTGGTTCACTATACGTGCATGCTACGGGAATCACAAACTTTAACACAAGTATTTCCCAATTTCATAATAACTCCACTAGAATGACTCTAATATCACTATCCTCATATATCAAAACAATCATCAAGTATCAAACTTCTCATCATATTCTATGCACTTTGTATGAATGTTTTTACTACATTTGTCTTGGATGCCTATCATATTAGAACTAGTTTTATAACCAAAGCACATTACCATGCTGTTCTAAAAGACTCTCAAAAGGATATAAGTGAAACATGAGAGATCAACAATTTCTACAAAATAAAATCACTACCATGCTCTAAAAGATATAAGTGAAGCACTAGAGCAAACTGTTTAGCTCAAAAGATATAAGTGAAGCACATAGAGTGTTCTAACAAATTCTAGGTCATATTTAACTCTCTCAAAAATGTGTCTTCAGCAAGGATGATTGTGGCAAACTAACTAGCAAAGACTCAAATCATACATGACGCTCCAAGTAAAACACATATCATGTGGTGAATAAAAATATAGTCCCGAGTATACTTACCGATAGATGAAGACGAAAGAGGGGATGCCTCCCCGGGGCATCCACAAGCTTAGGCTTTTGGTTGTACTTGATTTTTACCTTGGGGTTCCTTGGCAATCCCCAGGCTTAGGCTCTTGCCACTCTTTGTTCCATAGTCCATCAAAGCCATACTCAAAACTTGAAAACTTCACAACACAAAACTTAGCCAAAAATCTCGTGAGCTCCGTTAGTATAAGAAAACAAACCACCACTCAAAGGTACTGCAATGAACTCATTCTTTGTTTATATTGGTGTTAAAACTACTGTATTCCAACTTCTCTATGATTCATATACTCCAATACTACTCATACATTCATCAAAATAAGCAAACAACACACAAAAACAAAATCTGTCAAAAACAGAACAGTTTGTAGTAATCTATAACTTTCGCATACTTCTGTAACTCCAAAAAAATTGAAATAAATTGGTAGACGTGGGGAATTTGTCTATTAATCAACTGCAAAAAGAATCAACTAAATAGCACTCTCTAGTAAAATCTAGTGACTATTCTCGTGAGCGCTAACGTTTCTGTTTTTTACAGCAAGATCATATAAACTTCACACAAGTCTTCCCAAAGGTTCTACTTGGCACAAACACTAATTAAAACACAAAACCACATCTAAACAGAAGCCAGATGAAATATTTATTCCTAAAAAGAAGCAAAAACAAAGAAAATAAAATTGGGTTGCCTGCCAACAAGCGCTATCGTTTAATGCCCCTAGCTAGGCATAATACAAGGATATATCTAGGTATTGCCATCTTTGGAAGGCAATCCATAAGTGGCTCTCATAGTAGATTCATAAGGTAATTTAGTTTTCTTTCTAGGAAAGTGTTCCATGCCTTTCCTTAATGGAAATTGGAATCTAATATTTCCATCTTTCATATCAATAATTGCACCAATCGTTATAAGAAAAGGTCGACCAAGAATAATAGGACATGAAGGATTGCAATCTATATCAAGAACGATGAAATCTACGGGCACATAATTCTTATTGGCAACAATAAGAACATCTTTAATCCTTCCCATAGGTTTCTTAATAGTAGAATCCGCAAGATGCAAATTCAAAGAACAATCATAAAGCTCATGGAAACCTAACAAATCACACAAAGTTTTTGGGATAGTGGAGCACTTGCACCCAAATCACACAAAGCAAAGCATTCATGATCATTAATTTTAATTTTAATAGTAGGTTCCCACTCATCATAAAGCTTTCTAGGCATAGAAACTTCTAATTCAAGTTTCTCTTCATAAGATTGCATCAAAGCATCAACTATGTGTTTGGTAAAAGCTTTATTTTGACTATAAGCATGCAGAGAGTTTAGTATGGATTGCAACAAGGAAATACAATCAATCAAAGAGAAATTATCACAATTGAATCCCTTGAAATCCAAAGTGGTGGGTTCATCACTATGCAAAGTTTTAATCTCTTCAATCCCACTTTTAAAAATTTTAGCATCAAGATCTAAAAACTCCGAATCATTGGCATGCCTTTTAATTAAAGTAGACTCATCTCCAATCCCATCTTTATCAAGATTCATACTAGAAAACAAGGGTCTAATAGGAGACACATCTCCAATCCCATCTTTCCATAAGAGTTATTGTAGGAATTACCATAATTATTAGAGGAATTACTAGGAAAAGGCCTAGAATTAAAGTTTCCTCTATAAGCATTTTACCAAAATTATTCCTATCAACAAAATTCACATCCAAAGATTCTTTATTAGTTTCAATCAACGTGGATAAAGGCATATCATTAGGATCAAAAGAAGCACTCTTAGCAGCAAATAATTTCATAAGTTCATCCATCTTTTCACTCAAAACACTAATCTCTTCAATAGCATGCACTTTTTTACTAGTAGATCTTTCGGCATGCCATTGAGAATAATTAACCATAATATTATTTAGGAGTTTGGTTGCTTCTCCTAAGGTAGTTTCCATGAAAGTGCCTCCTGCGGCCGAATCAAAAAGATTTTTAGAAGCAAAATTCAAGCCAACATAAAAGTTTTGTATAATCATCCAAAAGTTCAAACCATGTGTAGGGCAATTACGTATCATTAATTTCATTCTCTCCCAAGCTTGTGCAACATGCTCATGATCTAGTTGCTTAAAATTCATAATATCGTTTCTAAGAGAGATGATCTTAGCAGGAGGAAAATACTTAGAGATAAAAACATATTTGCACTTATTCCATGAATCAATACTATTTCTAAGCAAAGAGGAAAACCAAGTTTTAGCACGATCTCTATGTGAAAACGAAAATAACTTCAATTTAACAATATATTTATCCATATCCCTCTTGTTTTGCATATCACACAAATCAACAAAGTTGTTTAGATGGGTAGCGGCATCTTCACTAGGAAGGCTGAAAAATTGATCTTTCATAACAAGATTCAACACATCAGCATTGATCTCACAAGATTCAGCATTGGTAATAGGAGCAATCGGAGTGCTAATAAAATCATTATTGTTGGTATTGGAGAAGTCACACACTTTGGTATTGTTCTGAGCCATAGTGACAAGCAAGCAATCCAACACACAAGCAAACAAGAAGCAAGCGAACGATAAACACATGGCAAAAAGAAGGGCAAATAAAATGGCAAGGGTGAAGTGGGGGAGAGGAAAACAAGAGGCAAATAAATGTAATGCGAAGGATAAGGGTTTGTGATAGGTACTTGGTATATGACTTTTGCGTAAGCCTCCCCGGCAACGGTGCCAGAGATTCTTCTTGCTACTTCTCGAGCTTGCGTTGTATTCCCTCGAAGAGGAAACGGTGATGCAGCATAGTAGCGTAAGTATTTCCCTCAGTTTTTGAGAACCAAGGTATCTATCTAGTAGGAGACCACGCCGAGTCCCTCGCACCTACACAAATAAATAAGAACTTCATAGCCAACATGAAAAGGGGTTGTCAATCCCTTTACGGTCACTTACGAAAGTGAGATCTGATAGATATGATAGTTTGATATTTTTGGTATTTTTGGATATAAGAACAGAAAGTAAAAACAGTAAAGTAAAGTAGATTGTAGATTGATATGTTGAGAATAGACCCGAGGGCCACATGTTTCATTAGTGGCTTCTGTCATGATAGCAGATTTCTACGGTGGGTGAATGAACTACTGTCGAGCAATTGATAGAAAAGCGAATAATTATGAGAATATCTAGGCATGACCATTATATATAGGCATCACGTCCGTGACAAGTTGACCGAAACGATTCTGCATCTACTACTATTACTCCACACATCGACCGCTATCCAACATGCATCTAGAGTATTAAGTTCATAAGAACAGAGTAATGTTTTAAGCAAGATGACATGATGTAGAGGGATAAACTCAAGCAATATGATATGAACCCCATCTTTTTATCCTTGATGGGAACAATACAATACGTGCCTTGCTGCCCCTGCTGTCACTGGGAATGGACACCACAAGACTGAACCCAAAGCCAAGAACTTCTCCCATTGCAAGAACTATAGATCTAGTAGGCCAAACCAAACCAATAATTCGAAGAGACTTGCAAGGATATTATAATCATACATAAAAGAATTCAGAAAAGAACCAAATATTCCTCACAGATAATCTTGATCATAAACCCACAATTCATCGGATCTCGACAAACACACCGCAAAAAGATTACATCGATAAGATCTCCTCGAAGACCAAGGAGAACTTGGTATTGAGATCCAAAGAGAGAGAAGAAGCCATCTTGGTACTAACTATGGACCCGAAGGTCTGTGGTAAACTACTCACACTCATGGTGAGGCGATGGTGTTGATGTAGGAGCACTCCGTGGAAGATCCCCCCTCCGGCGGAGCTCCGGAATAGGCCCCAAGATGGGATCTCACGGGAACAGAAGGTTGCGGCGGTGGAATTAGGGTTTTCTTTGTTGCTTCGATGTTTTCAGGGTACATGGGTATATATAGGAGGAAGGAGGGCATCGAAGGAGCAACATGGGGCCCACGAGGCAGGGGGCGCGCCCAGGGGGAGGGGTGCGCCTCCCACCCTCGTGGACGCCACGTGTGCCCTCTGCCTTGGTTCTCAAGTCCCCCGTGAAGATATCGTTTCAAAAATATCTCCCCCGAAGGTTTCATTTTGTTTGGACTCCATTTGATATTCCTTTTCTGCAAAACCCTGAAATAGGTAAAAAAAACAGCAATCTGGACTGGGCCTCTGGGTTAATAGGTTAGTCCCAAAAATAATATAAAAGTGTATAAATAAGCCCATTAAACATCCAAAACATCATATATAATAGCATGGAACAATAACAAATTATAGATATGTTGGAGACATATCAATATGGTAGCGAACTGTATGGCATGGAGTCTAAAGATTCTAGACAAGTTGGTTGACGCGTATATTCATCTGGCAGCCAGGGATGCTCCATTTCAGTTGAACTGCACAAAAAGTTTGGGTGGTTCATTTTCTCAACCGCCTCCTTTCTCGTCTGCAATGTAGAATTTTGGCAAGCTACAGGACCAAGATGAGCCAGTAAACTAGTTGGATGAAAGTAGTGGCCAAGTTGCTCAAACCTCCCTCGGCATGAGGCCACTATTTGAGGATAAACCTACAAGTAAAGTTCAGATTGTCTGTGCTGCCTCTTATGTACTCGAAAGTTTACTCGTACAAGCATTAATTTTAGCAAGAAGTACCTCCGACTGAACACCATTTACCAGTCTGCAATGTATAATTTTGGCGAGCTATAGGACCAAGATGAGCTAGTAGACTAGTTGGATGAAAGTAGTGGCCAAGTTGCTCAAACCTCCCTCGGCACAAGGCCACTATTGGAGGATAAACCTACAAGCAAAGTTCAGATTGTCCGTGCTGCCTCTTATGTACTCAAAATGTTACTCGTACAAGCATTAATTTTAGCAAGAAGTACCTCCAACTGAATACTATTTACCAGTCTGTACCCTAGGTAATTAAAGTTCGTCCTTGGATCATATTGGCTATGATCTCAATCATTTGGATGCATAAACATACTGACATGTGTATATCTGAATCTTTTTGTGAATTATCTATGAATATTGTTGTGTGATCTATCAATCATTTGGATCCATAGACATGCTGAACTTGTGTATATATGAATCTTTTGAGTTGTTCATAGTGAATGTTGGCTATGAATATGAACATGTCCTGTGAACCTGAGTTTGATACGAATGTTTACCTTTTCTGTTGTGTTTGTGTGTGAACTTGTTAGTATGCCTACTGTGGGGTTGTGACGTGTGGGTGTCAACGGCACACCTTCTTCCCGAGAAGAATTGCACCTGCTTTGTTAGGGTAGCAACGGCGCATCAACTCTTTTTAATATTTTTTCTCTATTTTGCCCCTCCCCCGCTCAACCCCTGCCATAATGTTTTTGGCCTCAAAACAAACATAGTACTGCGTTGTTTTTGGGGCCTGATGAAAAATCAAGTGCTGGTTTCTATAGGTTGGCCCGCCCAGCAAATGGGCTGCTGGTCCACCACAGACTGGGAGGCTAAAAATACAAGTTGTATGGTGCAGAGGCAAGTAAAAACACGCCATCGAGAGCCATCCACTGAAGAAAAAACAATCGCTCCTGATGTGCTTCTCCAGTCGTGCCGCCGGCCCCCTCTGTAATCCAGTTCGCTCGGGGATTTGGTATCATTTTTTTCCAGAGGGCGAACAAGTATCAGCTAGGCCTAGGTTTTGTATTTTAATATGCGTAGCCCATGACATACGGTGAAAGTGGTTTCAACTTATTTTTTGAGGTCCATACCGGCTTATGGGCTTTTTCTCAAAGATCGACATCCCAATGTATTTTTTAACCACATTATATATATTTATATTATTACTATTATCTTATATGTTATAGAGACTTATATATACATTATAAAAACACCCCACGTGTTATTAACTTATAAAAGTAAATGTTTAACAGAAGTTGGCAAGGAAAATCCTTGTTGTTTTTGATTCACCGGCAAGGAAAATCCTGGTGATTGTGTACAAAAGCTTGCGAATATTTTAAGGACCAATGTAATAATAACGCCTTCCCATCTCCGAGTCATTCCCGTCCGGTGCCTCGCCGTCGTCCACCACCTCCCTGCGCTCGGTGCGGCATGGTTAACAAACAAGATTCATCGGAAGAGGACTGTAGGTGGAGAGCCTGATGGCTGGGACCCATGAGGTCCATGGTCACACACAAGGAAAGTTCCTCCTTATTAAGCTGAAAAAGAATGTTTCCTCCACCTGACAGCTGGGACCCATCGGCTATATCTTCGCACGAAAGGAAGTGCCTCCTTGTTATGCGAAACAAATTATTCCTCCCGTTGACAGCTGGGACCCGTCAGATTTGGTGGCTGACTTGTGGGCCTACTAAGCGGCAGTCTGGGGCCTCGCCATTGTCCACCAGCCTTTGGTGCGCTCAGCACGGTGTGGTCAACGTGGTCAACAACCGAGAGTCATCGGGAGATGACTGTACGTGAGAGGCTGACAGTGGGGACGCACCACGCCCATGGACGCATGCATGCAACGGAACGCAGCTTGGTCAATGTGGTCAAGGAACGACTTCCATCGGAAGTGTACTGTACGTGGAGAGGCTGACAGCTGGGTCCACAGCCGCAGCAAGGAAGTGCCTCCTTATTACACGGAAAATAATGATTCCTCCACCTAACAGCAGGGACCCACCGGACGGGCTACCGTATTTTGCGAAAAAATGTTTTCCCCTGACTGCTGGGACCCACCGGACGGGTCACCGTATTTCGTGAAAAAAACATTTGTTCCGCTGTCAGCTCAGACCCACCGGAAGTGCCTCCTTATTGCGCACAAAAAAATGAATACCCCCTGCCAGCTAGGACCCACCACAGTGGGAGGCTGACTTGTGGGCCTACTAAGTTGACGGGGATGGAGGGCTTTGTCAACTTAGTCAATATGAACAATTCTAGCTCCAGTGACCGTACGATGTCCATCCAACGGCCTTAGTGCTTCTTCAACCTCTGGTCTTCTTGCTCCAGCCGCCCAAAGCAGCGCCGGTCGTGCCGCCTGCTCCTGCCTCCCGTGGCCGGCTGTGCTGCCGCGGAGGCCTCACCCCCCCCATACTACTCCCACCGCTGGCCAGGCCATCCCTCCACTCACCCACATCCCCTGTTATTCTGCGGCGACGGCAGCCTCACACCGCAGCCGAACCAGTGAACCCTCCTACTCCACTCCACGTGGGCATCCACTGCCGCGTCTTCCCCGGCTCCGCGCCGTCCCCTTCCTAGGCCTCGCCGTCGTCCACCGCCTTGGTGCTCTCTACGCGGCATGGTCAATGTGGTCAACGACTGACTTCCATCGGAAGAGTACTGTACGTGGAGAGGCTGACAGCTGGGTCCACAACCATAGCCTAATTATTTTTTGATTTGCCAAGTAAGTCGCTTTGTCAGGCCTGTTGGGCTACAAATCTTTCAAGACTAGGAGAGCTTCATTCGGCTGGCTGAGAAAATGGCCTATCAGTAATGAGAAATGGGCTGTACATTTTTAGAACACATCAAACCGGCTATTAATTTCAAATTTCTTTTTTTCATTTCGAGATTTTAAATTGCATTGATTTTTATGCGTGGACAATTTGTTGGATTTTATGTTGATATACATTTATTTTTAAAATCAGTTTGAATGTGACTCAAAATTTCGGGATTAAAAACAGTTCGGACCGCACCGAAATATGCAAAAATTCATATAATTTTTTAACCGTGGCCACAATATGGGCTGTAATGCTAACAAAAAGAATATGCTCTCCAAAAAACCCTTAAGAATTAGCAAATGGGCTGTAAATTATTAGAAATAATGGCAGATGGGTTGTATGATGTTTTCCACAGATTTGAGGCTTTCCTAAAAAAAGGTTGACGCACAAGCAGTGACTGTTGGATGTCCATCCAATGGCCGTCGTGCTTCTTCAATCTCTGCTCTTCCTGCTCCAGCCGCTCAAACAAGCGCCGGTGGGACTGCCTGCTCCCTCCTCCCCGCGGCCGGATGTGCTGCCTCGCAGGCCTCACCGCCCCACCGTACTCCCATCGCTGGCCTAGCCATCCCTCTACTCACCCACACCTGCTGTTATTCTTTGGCGACGACAGGCAAACCAGTAAACCCTCGTACAGTCGTACTCCCCTCCATGTGGGAAACAACTGCCGAGTCTTCCCTGCCTCCGTGTCGTTCCCTTCCTAGGCCTTGCCGTCGTCCACCGCCCTAGTGCTCTCGGCGCGGCTTGGTCAACGTGGTCAACGACCGACATGCATCTGAAGTGGACTGTACGTGGAGAGGCTGACAGCTGGGTCCACGGCTGCACGCAAGGAAATGCCTCCTTATTACGCGCAAAATAATGATTCCTCCACCTGACATCTGGGACCCACCGAAAGGGCCTCTGTATTTCGCGAAAAAACATAACCGCCGCTAACAGCTTGGACCCACCAGCTATATCTTCGCACGCAAGGAAGTGCCTCATTATTACGCACAAAAAATGAATACTCCCCTAGCTAGCTGGGACCCAGTATAGTAGCAGGTTGACTTGTGGGCCTACTAAGTTGACGGGGATGGAGGGCTTTGTCAACTTAGTCAATATGCACGATTCTAGCTCCAGTGACCATATGATGTCTATCCAACGGCCGTAGTGCTTCTTCAACCTTTGGTCTGCTTGCTCAAGCCACCCAAACCAACACCGGTCGTGCCTCGTGCTCCTGCTTCCCGTGGCCGGCAGCGATGCGGCGGAGGCCTCACCATCCCCTACTGCTCCCACCGCTGGCCAGGCCATCCCTCTACTCACACACACCCCCTATTATTCTGCGACGACGAGAGCCTCACATCAAAGTGAACCAGTGAACCCTCATACTCCTCTACGCGTGGGCATCGACAGCCGCATCTTCCCCGGCTCTGTGTCGTCCCCTTCCTAGGTCTCACCGTCGTCCACCTCCCTGGTGCTCTCGGTGCGGCGTGGTCAACGTGGTCAAGGAACGGCTTCCATCGGATGTGGACTATACGTGGAGAGGCTGACAGCTGGGTCCACGGCCGCAGCAAGGAAGTGCCTCCTTATTACGAGCAAAATAATTATTCCTCCACCTGACATCGGGGACCCACCGGACGGGCCACCGTATTTCGCGAAAAAAACATTCCCCCTGACTACTGGGACCCACCAGTTACATCTTTGCACACAAGGAAGTGCGTCTCGGCAAGAAAAATGATTCGCCCCCCTGACTGCTGGGACCCACCAGCTACATCTTCGCATGCAAGGAAGTGCGTGACAGTCGAGACCCACCTGGTCGAAGCGTACGTAGCATTGTCATTCTGGTCGCGATCGTGTATGCACATACTGGTCGATGTAGAGGCGCGCACCTGTCGTAGTAGAGGCGCGCACGTAGCATGTACACGTACGTACAGCGGCAAGTGTGCAAGAAAGAAAATACGGCCACATACGTACATACGGGCAGGGTCTCGAACGCCTACTCGTGCATACGTACGGCCAGAGATCGTGTACATGGCTGGGTTGGAACAGAGAAACAGCGTCATCGTCGTGTTCATGGGGAGCCAACCGGCTGGGTCGGAACGGAATGCATCGTCGTATTCATCGAGAGGGCTTGGACGGAACTGCCGATGGAAACGAGGCCTGGCGTACCGCAGAACGGAGGAAACGGCCTTGTGTTCGACTGGCCACGGTCGAAACGGGATCCTGTTCATCGGGAGGGGTCCAACGTAGCGTAAAACGGAGGAAACAGACCTCCTACGGTCGAAATGGGGGTCCTATTGATCGGGAGGGGTGTGGCGTACCGCAAAACGGAGGAAACAGACTTGTGTTGGAGTGCTACGATCGAAACGGGGTCCTGTTCATCGGGAGGGGTGTGGCGTACTGCAAAACGTGACTCTAGGGGATACTGTTCATCTCCACCGTCGACCCCCTCCAGCCTCGACGGGCTACTGTTCATCCACCGTCGACCTCCTCCAGCCTCCACCTGTGACTGTTCATCCACGGGCTCCTGTTCATCCAGCCTCCACCATGCGCTACTCCACCGGCTACAGTTCAACCAGCCCTCTCCACGTGCTCCTGTTCAACCACCCTCCACGGGCTACTGTTCATCCAGCCCTCCACCGTCTACAGTTTATCCAGCCCTCTACGGGGTGGTCCTGTTCATCCAGCCCTCCACGGGGTCCTGTTCATCCAACCCCAACCGACTCGATCGATCGGGGACCTGTTTACCCAGAGGAAACACCATGGGGTCCAGTTCATCCACCCCCACCGAGAACTGTTCATCCAAACCCCCCAGCAACGCTCACTATTCATCCAGAGGCAGCATCGATCGGCTTCAATTAGCAGCAGTAGCGAAGGAATCGCTCGACCGGGTTCAGTTAACAGCCATCGATTGATCGCTCGGGTTCAGTAACGCGTAGCCTACAGCGCAATCGCTCGGGTTCAGTTAGAGCCCAACGCCTCGCACCCACACGCGTGCGTGTACGAGAGAAACACGCATTGCTCGACCCCGACCACCCACCATAACCGGGAACACCCCGATATTTTCCTCGCCCTCGCTTATACCACGGGTTTTTTCGTCATGGATGGCCCAAAGAATGTCATGCAGCTGCGTCTCCGGACCGCCCAGGATGAAAAGCCCATATTCTGGTATGATTTTTTGTCATAGAAGTAAGACCCCACCACATCTATGATGATAACGGGTTTTGTCACAATTATCGTCATAGAAGTGTCATAAGTATGACATAATTTTTTTCGTTCGGCCCAAAATGTCACGGATGTGTCTTTTTTTGTAGTGCTACTTTATGCGTTGCTTCGTAAGGGGCTGATTTGGATCCATATGTTTCATGCTATGGTTAGATTTATCTTAATACTTATTTCGTAGTTGCAGATGCTTGCGAGAGTGGTTAATCATAAGTGGGAGGCTTGTCCAAGGAAGGATATTACCCAAGCACCGGTCCACCCACATATCAAATTATCAAGGTACCGAATGCGAATCATGTGAGCATGATGAAAACTAGCTTGACAGTAATTCCCATGTGTCCTCGGGACCACTTTGCTTTATACTCCCTCCATTCCTTTATATAAGGTGTATTTATTTTTTCAAAAGTCAAACAAGTGCATGTTTCACCGATTTTTAGAAAAATTTATCAATATCCACAATACAAAATCTATAAAATTTGAACCATCATGAAAAGTACTTTCATATTTTATCTATTAGGCATCATGGATGTTGTTTTTTTACTCTATAATCTTGGTCAAACATTCAAATGGTTGACTTGCACGGAAATTAATACACCTTATATTCTGAAACGGAGGGAGTATAAGAGTATGTCCTGGCTTGTCCTTTGTTACGAAAAGGATTGGGACACCTTGCTGCACCTTGTTTACTTTTGTTACTTGTTACCCGTTATGAATTATACTATCACGCAACTATCTGTTACCGATAATTTCAGTGCTTGCAGAGGAAACCTTGCTGAAAACCGCTTGTCATTTCCTTCTGCTCCTCATTGGGTTCAATATTCTTACTTATTGAAAGGACTACGATAGATCCCCTAAACTTGTGGGTCATCAAGACTCTTTTTGGCGTCATTGCCAGGGAGTGAAGCGCCTTTGGTAAGGAAACATTTATATAGTGTGCTGAAATTTACTGTCACATGTTACTATGAAAAATAATCCTTTGAGAGGTTTGTTCGGGATATCTTCACCCCGACCGGAAGAACGAAGAGGTGATCCTCAACCTACTGCACCTACTGAAAATATTTACTTTGAAATTCCTTTGGGTATGGTAGAGAAACTGCTAGCTAATCCATATGCACGAGACGGAACATTGTCACAACCCTAGATTAGCCTTTGTTTGTCTCTGCATGATCATCATGTCATCATGTTTGTTTTCAAAGGAAACTTGAAATGGGGATGGCAGAAACCCCCATCACCCCTTACTTCCAGCTAGGGTTTACTCAAATCTTTTCAATGAGCCCAAAATGCCTTCATCAATGTTTGATAATTTTGGCAAGGCTTTGAGACCAAACCAATATTGGTGAACATTTTTGTGGAATATTTTGGACATTGAATTAAATCATATATTATTTGCATTTGCGCATTTAAATTTTATATATTATTTTAAATGTCCAAATATTCATGAACTGAAATGTTGGCTGTTGGAAATAATCCAAACAGTGGCCACAAGCAGTCTCATGATTATCGAAAATGCTCTAGCATTTCTAATAAAGCCAAAACAAATGTCAAAATTAGAAAACAGAAACAGAATTAGAAAAGAGAGAGAGAGAAGGACTCACCTGGGCTGCTTAGCTGCACCAGAGCCGGCCCAGCTCCTGTTCTGGCCCAGCCCACCTGGCCGTGCCAGTCGTTGCCTACCTCTGCCAGTAGGCAGAGGAGGGACAACACACGCGCGCGCACGAGGCGCCGCGCCTCCTGCCTGCTCGCCTGCGTCGCCGAACAGCGTGGCAATGCCTCGAAACGCATCCTCGGTGCCGCCCCGATCACTCTGACTCCCTCACTCTCCCCCTCGCCTCTCCCTCGTCTGCTCTTCGCCATGGCCGAACGCCACCGTCGCCATCGCTCGCTGTTGCCGCAGCCACCCATTCCCCCTCGCTTCTCCGACGTGCCCACGAGCCCCACCATCGAGCGGCCCGTCTCCAATCTGAAGGAAACGACCTCGGTCGCCCTGCATCGCCACCATCGACCCGTCTTCCCCGAGCACGGTCGCCCGACGCCGCTCGTCGATTCGTCGACTCCGATGCCTCCCGGAGCCCGCTGAGCTGCTCATCGACCCCCCGAGTGAGCTCCGTCGTCGTTTCCCCTACTTCCCGAGCTTGTTTACGCCTCTAGCCGCGCTAGCCGCCACACCCGTGAGCTCACCGCCGCTGGCCATGTCGCCGCCGTCGTTCTAGCCACCGCCGCTCGTGTCCGAGCTCACCACTGCACTCAGTGCACCCCTGCGCGTCAAATTCGGCCACCGGTTGCTCCCGCCGTGTGCTGCAACGCCGTTTCCGCCGCAGCCCGAACTCCGGCGCCACCGTGAGCTCTGTTCCGACGTACTTCTCCGCCCCCGAATCCTCCCGTCGCCTCCCTTGGATGCGCGAGAGCCTGGGCTTCCCCCTAGTTCCCTCAGCCACTGCTCCCGTGGGCCGTAGCGCGGACTCCGCCGTGACCAGAGGTCGCCGATGACAAGCTCCGCCGTCTGAGCCACTGACCGATGGGCCCCGCCGGTCAGGAAATTTGATTAGGACTAATTAACCCCCCCAGTGACACGGACATGTGGGCCCCTGTGCCTGTTTAGTATAGTTTAATCTTGTGTTTAGTTTATTTTTTTAACCCAGTGGGACCCACACGTCAGCATTGACTTTGCTGACGTGGCTGTTGATTGGTCCCACCTCTCTGTGACTTGAGTCAGCTCTGAGAGACTGACCAGTGTGGCCCATAGGTCAGGTTTGACCTGGACCAGCCCAGTTGTCCCGCTGACGTCAGCATGAGGTCATGCTGATCCAGTAAAGCTTTTCTGTGTTTTAAGTAAATCAGAAATGATTTATTTATTTCACAAAATAGCTAAACCTTCTAAAAATCACAGAAAATAATCTATAACTCCAATGAAAATAATTTATATATGAAAAATGATCAAAAACATTCAAGGAATCTGTTTATGGCGTTATCATGCATGTTTGAGCAACTTATGCCTGCTGATCAGGTCAAATCAATTAAATGCCATTTGAATATTAACATATGGAGTTTGAATTTGAACCTTTGGTTCAAACCAACTTCATTTAATATGGTTGCTAGTTGCATTAGCTCAACCAACAGCATATTGCCATGTCATGATCATGCATCATATTGTCGCATTGCATTGATTGTGTTCTTTCTCTGGTTGCTGGTTTTGTTCCCTCTCAGTGCACGTAGCTTCGAGGATGAGTTCGATGACATCGATGAAGAGTATTATTATTTTCAGAAGTGCTAGGCAAGCAAAACCCCATTGAGGATTCCGATACAATCCCACTCTCTCGTTGTTGCTCTCTTTTACTGCATTAGGAAAACAACGCTTCAACTGCTATTTGCTGCGGTAGCTGAACCCCTTTTCCTCTGCATGACCTGTCATTGCCACAGTAAATAGTTGAAACCCACTAGCATGAGTAGGAGTTGTTTGAGCCATGTTGTGCCTACTCATTCATTCTTTCTGGTTATGCCTGCTATTGCTTAGAGTTGTGTCAGGTCTGATTCATTGAGGATGAACTGGAATGTGGTCATCATGTCCTACTATTGAGAGCTAAGTGTGTGAACACGTTTTGGTAAAGGTAGCGATGAGAGGCCATGTAGGAGTACATGGTGGGTTGTCTCATTGAAACCGTCCTCAGGAACTGAGTTCTGTGTTGGTTGATCCATGACTAGCTACTACCACACATTAGGCTCCGGGCACTCCAAGCTCTCTCGACTTATTAATCAACCTGATCTCTGTCCAGGCGTTGCAATTAGTTTCTGGTGTTTGTAGTACACTGGAGGTCGTGCGCAGCGCTGACCCTCGGGGTGGGCTGTGACGCAGCAGGTACGTGGCACGGTGTACCGAGTCGCCAGTTTGGTGTCTCGGGAACCCTGTAAACATCGTTTGGGGCCGTGAGTGACACCCCCGCCGGATCTCCCCACGGATGGAGCCCAAATAGGCGATAAACCTAGACTTGAGACTTGTGTGGTTAGTCAGGTCGTGGCCGACACCCTCGCCAGGCTTCCGCTTGAAGGTTGCCGAGATACATGACATGTACATGGCGGTAAGTGGCGAGACCGTGTGTGAAGAAGTACACCCCTGCAGGGTTATATATGATCTATTCGAATAGCCGTGTCTGCGGTAAAGGACTTCTAGGTTACGTGTACAGTTCATAGACAAGTGAAAGTGGATACTCTAAAACGCGCAAGATAAGCGTGAGTGCTATGGATGGCCTTCTCATAGGGAGACGGGAGCGGATCCATAGTAGTGTATTGATTGGTGAATATGTGGACTCGTGTGCGCCACCTCAAAAGAGTTACTTGCAGTCGTAGTTCAGGATAGCCACTGAGTCAAAGCTGGCTTTGTGGCACCCCGGCTCAGAGAAACCGGAACACCCCGTATTCCAGCCCAGAGACCGAGAAGAAGTCTTCTAGAATATGGCACTGCTTAGCATGGAACAAACCAGCCTTCTATTATTACACGAATATGGATACAAGGTCTCTGATATAACAATGAATAACACCGGCACGATGACACTACGCCTGCAAAGGTTGCTCTATGCAAGCAGGAGAACAACTCGAAGCAGCGGAACAACGAACGACGATGATGGACTCCAATCCGTAGGGAACCTGGCTGGAACGTTTATCCTAGCTCGCGAACATAGGAACAACACCGAACATGCAAACAATCCAGGCATGACCTGCAAACTAGCATGACACACCAGGTCAGTACATTGAATGTACTTGCAAGCTCACAATAAACCAAAAGCAATCAAGACAAACAACAACATGGCATTAGCAGGTTAAATCATACTAACAGAGCAACATGGCATGTACAATAGAACAAGATGCAACTTAGCACTAGCATAGCATGAACTTGATAATACTACATGCAACATGATGATACTATCATGCACCAACTTACTCTGCTCGGATTACCTCAAAACCATCACAAATATCCAACAACTCATTATCCTCGATACCACGGTGATCATTCCGGCGATCCCAACCATGACCAACACTTGGTCTCAAACTGTGATCTTTCCGGCGATCACAACCAACTTATCTCATCATCGATTCGGGGTTGTTATTAAGCACATTATTATTATCACTGTTGACTCACGGTGTGACTGACACGAACTGGGCCCTTATCCGCGGGCGCGGCTATCGATAGGTTAGACACACACTCTGCAGAGGTTAGCGCACTGTACCCACACCGCAGGACCCATGGCCTCTTTTTTCCCATTCGGGTGGACCAACGGCGTTCTGACAAAACCGACCTACTATCATGACACTCTCCCGGCCACTCCGACTCACTCCCCACTGGGATGGTCCTGGGTGGCCCCGTGTCTACCAAAGACACCGACAGCCACCGTCGTGGCAACAACAATAAAAAGTCCCAAACGGGGAAAAGAAAAGCGAGCAAAACAACTCGGGCACACAAGGCTTATGCCGTCCTACCTGGCCAAGGTAGCGCCCGCGCATAACCTTCCCTCATTGGAGGCACCGGCGAGAGGCATGACAATAGACCCAGTTAGGACCTTCTCATAAAGGTAAATGTGGCTGCACTGGTCAGCTCGATTTGGTGGCACCATGTCTCAGCCAACAGTTGTTCAAGTTCATTATTATCCGGTTAAACTTGAATGCAATAAGTTGAGTCATAACATGATGCAACTACAATGCATGAACATGATATCAACATAAGCATGGAGGTGCAACATAATCATCGAGCATAACCAATATGAAATATTTAACCAAATGAGCATGGCATACTGACTAGCATGAATATTACAAGTAAAACACTACTCATAGCATACTTGACCACTAGCATTAATAAACATCATGCAAGAACATATCAAGAACACTACCAAGTGATCATGTAAATAAATAGTTGCAATGAGACATGCATATCAACGGTACTTGACAGACAGCAAGAATGCAACAGATGATCATTACTACTACTAGCATGTACTACTACTACCAAGCATAACATGTGAGCATGATAATAACAACAAGAAGCATCAGATCATATCATGACAGTGAACATGAAACCACACACATAACCGAAACAACGACAGTAGCAGCAAACAAGCAGACGTAAAGCATGCAAACTTTTATTAAATATTCAAGTTGAAAACCATGGCTACTGCATGACTATCATGCAAGTGGTTATTGTGGCTTGCCTGGGGTGGAAGGAGTCACCGGGAAGAAGTGCGAGAAGCTCGCGGAAAGAATCGCCCGAAACAGTACTCTCTCGGAGGGGGCTGTTTACGGCAAGGGAAAAATGGTCATTTTCACAGTGTCAAACCATAGTGAAAATGTTACCAACAGAACGGGCTCGGCGAGACGAAGAAGTGGGCTTTGGATTCACCTCGTTTGGAGTTACGAGTAAAAAGTAGTGATAGTTTTACTACCAGGGACCTATTTGTAAAAAGATTGCTGCAAACTAGCCCCTGACTGAGAAAACAGAAAGCTTATTTCATAGATTACGCTTTCGAACAGAGAAAATGCACTTCCGGACGAAGAAGAATGAAAATACGCTTTCGGAGTGTGGAAAACGTACTCTGTGGAAGGCGTCTCCACTTATTGATGTGGCAGAGGCGGGGTCAGGCCTTGTGCCACTTACAGATGGGGCCGCGCGGGGAGGGACCCGCCTGGCCCTGACTGTCTTCAACCTCCCGCTCGGGAGCGCATCGCTCAGAGGGAGGTGGCCACCCCGACGGCGACTGCCGGCGAGTCCGGCCACCATACGGGACGGGCGACCTATCAAAATGCTCAGGAGGACAAGGCGGATTCGTTCCCTGCCGTGGAAGACGCTGAGGAGCTTAGGAATGGTTGGAGTTGATCCCACAGCGAAGGGGTCTTCGGGTGGAGATGGGAATAGGGATGCAGGGCTCCGGCGATCGAGTGGAGGATCTGGGAGGGTCCGCCGGAGTGTGGTGAAGCGACTGGTGGTGGAAGGAGGGTGAATGGGGCTCTGGTTTGTCGGAATCATAGCGAGGCTTGCCGGCGGCCATGGTGACAAACCAGAGAAGGAAGAGCTCCTGGAGCTCGTGCGAGAGGCTGGGCGAGATCCTGGGAGTGAGGTGGAGGCGATGAGATGCTCGGGAGGGGCTCGGGTGGCTCTTATATAGCCGAGGGTGAGGTGCCGAGCTGGACGCCGCCGCCCGGGCACGACTAAGGCTCTGGCGATGCGCAGAGCTCACGAGAGGGCGCGGGAAGGCGACGAAGGAAGGTGCGGACGAGCCACAGTGCCGCATTATTGCAGGAGGGGCCGAGCGCACAGGAGGAAACGGCCGAACGCCATTAAGGCTCGGTCGGCCATAGCTCGCCCGTGGGCGCGCGGCGACGAGCACCAACGAGGAAGCGGACGGAGGGGGCAAGGGGTCAGGGCGACGTAGGAGATCATGAGGAGGCTAATGGACACAGTGGTGCGTCAAGACGAGGAAGGAACGGACGAATACAACACCGAGGTCGAGCCAGAGCACACTTAATGCATGCCAGGGCGGTGGTCACCTCGCACACTGGCGCAGACAGTGCCATACTATTTGCCAAACCATGTCTGGGGCTTTGTCCTTCCTTGGGAGGTCGCAACTTCTGTGGTAGAATGGTGCAAAG
The DNA here is from genome assembly GCA_902687465.1 of Secale cereale. NCBI lineage: Eukaryota > Viridiplantae > Streptophyta > Magnoliopsida > Poales > Poaceae > Secale > Secale cereale. The sequence goes on from LR738715.1 coordinate 131,872,456, forward strand.
GGCTCTGGTTAAAAGATTATCTACCTCTGAAGTTTACTGCAGTAAACATTGAGGAGAAATGCTGATTAATAGGAAATGAGTTGGAGCCAAAGAGTTTGTCTGGGATGATTAGCTTACGAAGATCTACTAGACTGGGGAGTTTGGAAGAAAATGGACCAAGTTTTAATATGGTTGCTTTGCAACTGCCAAATCTGGTCCAGAAACAAGATGATGAAGTAGCACTCACTTGGAGTAACCACTTGAACTGCAATTTGGTGTAGAGAGGTTATTTGACCACATGGAGATGCTGTAAAAAGATCAGGCCATTTGGAGTTACCAAAGTGGCACTTCCTTCACAATGCTCCATTCTGGCCAGTAACTTAGGAAATTCACTGAGGGTAAATGGATACGTGGATGGAGCCAAAACTTGGTGGAGAAGGTAAATGTAAATGTAAGAATGCCCTGGTAAATTGCCAGCTCAAATGAAGCAAGGTAAAATAGGGTTGCTTCACAAAGTGAAAATTTACCAGAACACAAGATTTGGAGCTGAGCTCACATAGATGATCTCCATGAGCTCTAATTTGGTAGAGACTCAGGATTTGGTCAAATGAAGGATGTGACCAAGTTTCATATCATTTGGACATGCCTAGAATATACTTCCTTCACAAAGTTCCTTTTTGAACAGAAACTTTGGAAAATCATTGAAAAATATTCACTAGGCAAATGAGTGTGAAAGTTGGCACATGTCAATTATATGGACATGAAAATATGCCCAAGGAGTTTGGAGTCAATTGGACAAATATAAATAGCACTTGCTTAACAAAGTGCCATTTAGGGCAGAATAGGAAAAGGGGTATTTGAGAATTATTTTTGAACATGGCAAGGAAAAGTTTTGCTATATTTGATGAAGATATGGCCCAAACAAATTATTAGAATTTATTTGGGAATTTTAGGAGTGACATAAATATAGGTTGCTTCACAACCTAGGGCAGACAAGGTTATTCCTTTAGCAGAAAAAGGAATATTCCCTAGAAAAAGAAATTAGGGTTTGGTCAAGCAGTAGAGTGACATGATCTTGGAAAGGTTTTGAGAATGATGAGCCATTTGGGAGATCAAAAGAGGGTGATTTCCCAGGTGACAAGGCCATAGAACCACTCCAAAAAGAAAAACAGAGCAAAAACCAATAAATCAAAAAGAAAATGAAAAGGGCCAAAAACCAGGCTGTCACAAACCTTCCCCCGTTAAAGAAATCTCGTCCTCGAGATTTGATGGCTCAGGGAACAAGTATGACTTGAGGATACCTTTTCCAACTTGGATATCCATTTCCCTTATTTATTGTTCCCTTGAGAATTTTATTTGATCTGACTACCTTTGCTCGGGGTGGTTTGCTTCACCTTTCTCAAAATTCTGACGGGTTTTTGCTCCCACACCAAATCCTTTTGCTGACGCTGATCCTTTCATCTCTGAAGAGATATCCAATGCGTCTGAGCATACATTTTCTTTTGGTCATGAAAACCCTTTTTGCTTCTGCCATGGGGTTGTTTCAAATAAATGCAGGCCTTCTCGTTCCAATAAATGCTGAAAATTATTCATGGCCATCTTCTGACGGGATCTGATCTTCCCATAGGTGGTACTGATTTATTTTGATTTTATTCCTTTGGCTCGAGCATGAGATATGAGCCAAAGATCCGACTGCCTATTGTTGTGAACAACACAATGGTGTATGGAGTTATAGCTGTGTCATACCTCAAATATTTACATCTTAAGACATGCCTGACAGGGGGCTGACGGACAAATTATTTTCCTGACAGACTGACCGTGTACCTGATTTCGTCGATGGCTATACCGTGTCTGAGTTGATCGTTTGGCTTTTGATTTTCTCATTTTGTCGGTATACTCATTGGGATTTTTTTTCACACTAACCAGTTCAAGCGGGTTAGTGGGATATGAAATCCTTGCAAAACACAGTAGGCCACTGAGGGTGTGCCTTTGTGGGTCCATATGAAATTACGGCCTCCAACTGATTTGGGTATCGGGACCCTGATGGTCGTGCAAAAATCATTATACCTTTGCTGTCAGCCTCCTCCTTTTGACGGTCATGATTTCCTTGGCAGGATACCTTACTAAAATAATCTGGCCATGCTTGTCCTTAATTCTTCGTATGACCATGGGTTCTGTCAGGGAAATTATTTTGATTGGCGTATCTTTATCCTTATCCCCTGATAATCCCTTATCACACTGAGGTGTATATATCTGGCTTCCTTCACATATATTGGAGAATCTAATTTCCGAGGCAGACTTGTTTTCTGACTGATTCTTGCATATGACTAGACTGTTGCGGATCAGATTTTCAGGATGCACTGTCATATGTTGTCATTTCACCATTTAATACAAATGCTGTACCGAAGGAGGTTGGATGGCTTATACTGGAAACCATCGAGAGCATCTTGCTGAGGAAGACCATGTACCGTGCTTCAGAAGCTTCCCCCCTTAAAGAATTGCTAGGGAAAACTTGGTACCGTATGCCGGAAGCCTTTTGTGGTTGCTTGCTGACGAAGACAGAGTACCTGGCACGTGAAGTCCTCCATATATTGTACTGAGGAAGATAGATTAATCTTGCCTGGGAACTTCTCGGGTATCTTGTGAGGAAAGACTGGATTGCTTACAGCAGAAGATTCTCACTGTGATATGTGGACCGATTTTCCACATATTTAACCATCTTAATATTTTTTCTCTTGATTTCTTGAGGCAGACATACGTTTTGACTGAATTGTTCTTCTGACCAAAATATTTCTGATCTGATTCTTGAGCGGTACTGCCACATACTGGAAACTCATCATATAATCTCTGAGGTTGGTGTAATTGTATGGTACTGACGTGGACTGAGTGGCTTACTAGAGAAGCCATTTGAGTAGCTTGCTGAGGAGGACGTGTTAGCTTCTGCGTAAATCTTTTGTCTGGGTATCGTGCAGAAGAAGGCCCTATAGCTCACACACGAAGCTTGGATCTGATTATCGTGCTGGAGAAGCCTGAGTTCCGTACTTGAGAAGCTTTCCCTCGGGTTTGCTGGCTTGAGAAAAATTTATTTTCGTCTGTCACAAGCTTTTACCAAGGTATCTTGTTGAGAAAGACCGGGTATCTTGGACCGGAAGTTGTTCACATATCATGCTGAGAAAAAATTGAGGAGCCTTGCCTCATAAATTTCTCCTGATAGCGTGTGGGATAATGTTGAGTTTCTTATATCCAAAACTTCATACTGATATGCACACTGAAATCCATACACACGCCCATAATATTCTGAGGCTGATTATGAGAAAAATAGTTTGACTGTCATCCTTGAGTATATCACATACTGTCTTTATTTCGGAAGATAACATATTTCAAGCACCATGCCTTGCTGAACCAAAATTTTGTATATAGTCCATACCTTTGCCAGAAAATATACCGTTGATCTGGTACCTGACTTGTCTTGCTGCTGACTTGAATATTACTGCTGTGAGTATTTTGTAGACTTGACTTACTGTTCTGTTGTGAGGAGTGCTCACTGATGCAAAATTGATTATCAGTCTCAAAATCAGATATTCCCCATTTCACTGCAGTCGGCTAAGAATTCCATTCTGTTTAGCTAAGTCTCCAAATATTTGAACTCCTTATTATTTCTTCGAGTCTGGTGTCAGTTCATGAGCCATTCTTTATAGGGGGGAAATAATGTAACACCGGGGCACAAAAAGAAAGAAGCGAAAGAAAACTCAACTAAACAAAAGCACACAACAATAATCAATTCACACACAATCAATGGCACATATTACTGCTAGTCACACAATATGCATACCTACTTAGGCACACAAAATCTCGCGGGATCTCCGGTTCTACGATCTAACATGCTGTGACGATGTGCACAAGAGTGAATAAATGTGTGGAAGGATTGGTGTAACCAACGCTACACCAAGTGCTAGCTTAGCTAGGTAGCAACCTGGACTAGCTCAGAGGCGAGGACGTACTTGGTAACCCTGTAGTAGGACACGAATGTCGCGACCACATTATTATCAAGCAGACGGAAAATATCCGTACTCATCCAAGAAAATAAGATAGCGGGGAAAAACTGAGTCTGCTGACATTGCCCTTTCTTGTTGACTAAGACCATTAAGGGTTGCCAACATGACAGGAAAACGGACGATCCGGGGTAGAAGCATGTCTACCACCGAAACAAACATGGGGCTGAATGAAAAAATTCGGCGCGATACCTGAGCACTATTTTTGCAAACCGTGTCAGGATCACTTGGCACCACTCAGCTGGGACAGAAATGACGCCAAACACCGAAGAACGAGCAAGAAAATAAAACTGGAGAAATGCAAAGGCTGAGCTGTAGTGGATCCGAACCGATGCCATCTACACTCACCAGATAAATCGTTAGTATCAAAATAATAAGGCTATATGCATGCTATGCAACAAACAAATGCAGCAACCAAATGCAACAAACCAATCAAACCCTATACTACCGCATTATAACGTTCGCGCAGTCTAGGACACTCTACAGCTAAAACTGCTCTGATACCAAGCCTGTGGCACCCCGGCTCACAGAAACCGGAAAGCCCCGTATTCCAGCCCAGAGATCGAGAAGAAGTCTTCTCGAATACGTCACTGCTTAGCATAGAACAAACCAGCCTTCTATTATTACACGAATATGGATACAAGGTCTCTGATATAACAATGAATAACACCGGCACGGCGACACTACGCCTGCCACAGTTGCTCTATGCAAGCAGCAGAACAACTCGAAGCAGCGGAACTTCTACTGGCAGCAGAACAATGAACGACGATGATGGACTCCAATCCGCAGGGACCCTGGCTGGAATGTTTATCCTAGCTCGCGAACACAGGAACAACACCAAACAAGAAAACAATCCAGGCATGACCTACAAACTGGCATGACACGCCAGGTCAGTACATTGCATGTACTTGCAAGCTCACAATAAACCAAAAGCAATCAAGACAAACTACAACATGGCATTAGCAGGTTAAATCATACTAACAGAGCAACATGGCATGTACAATAGAACAAGATGCAACTTAGCACTAGCATAGCATGAACATGATAATACTACATGCAACATGATGATACTATCATGCACCAACTTACTCTGCTCGGATTACCTCAAAACCATCATAAATATCCAACAACTCATTATCCTCGATACCACGGTGATCATTCCGGCGATGCCAACCATGACCAAAACTTGGTCTCAAACTGTGATCTTTCCGGCGATCACAATCAACTTATCTCACCATCAGTTTGGGGTTGTTATTAAGCACATTATTATTATCACTGTTGACTCACGGTGTGACCGGCACGGACTGGGCCCTTATCCGCGGGCGCGGCTATCAATAGGTTAGACACACACTCTCCACAGGTTAGCGCACTGTACCCACACCACATAACCCATAGCCTCTTTCTCCCATTCGGGTAGACCAACGGCGTTCTGACAAAACCGACCTACTGTCATGACACTCTCCCGGCCACTCCGACTCACTCCCCACTGGGATGGTCCTGGGTGGCCCCGTGTCTACCAAAGACACCGATGGCCACCCTCGTGGCAACAACAATATAAAGTCCCAAATGGGGAAAAGAAAAGCACGCAAAACAACTTGGGCACACAAGGCTTATGCCGTCCTACATGGCCAAGGTAGCGCCCGCGCATAACCTTCCCTCGTTGGAGGCACCGGCGAGAGGCATGACAATAGACCCAGTTAGGACCTTCCCATAAAGGTAAATGTGGTTGCACTAGTCAGCTCGATTTGGTGGCACCATGACTCAGCCAACATTTGTTCAAGTTCATTATTATCCGGTTAAACTTGAATGCAATAAGTTGAGTCATAACATGATGCAACTACAATGCATGAACATGATATCAACATAAGCATGGAGGTGCAACATAATCATCGAGCATAACCAATATGAAATATTTAACCAAATGAGCATGGCATACTGACTAGCATGAATATTACAAGTAAAACACTACTCATAGCATACTTGACTACTAGCATTAATAAACATCATGCAAGAACATATCAAGAACACTACCAAGTGATCATGTAAATAAATAGTTGCAATGAGACATGCATATCAACGGTACTTGACAGACAGCAAGCATGCAACAGATGATCATTACTACTACTAGCATGTACTACTACTACCAAGCATAACATGTGAGCATGATAATAACAACAAGAAGCATCAGATCATATCATGACAGTGAACATGAAACCACAGACATAACCGAAACAAGGACAATAGCAGCAAACAAGCAGACGTAAAGCATGCAAACTTTTATTAAATATTCAAGTTGAAAACCATGGCTACTGCATGACTATCATGCAAGTGGTTATTGTGGCTTGCCTGGGGTGGAAGGAGTCACCGGGAAGAAGTGCGAGAAGCTCGCGGAAAGAATCGCCCGAAACAGTACTCTCTCGGAGGGGGCTGTTTACGGCAAGGGAAAAATGGTCATTTTCACAGTGTCAAACCATAGTGAAAATGTTACCAACAGAACGGGCTCGACGAGACGAAGAAGTGGGCTTTGGATTCACCTCGTTTGGAGTTACGAGTAAAAAGTAGTGATAGTTTTACTACCAGGGACCTATTTGTAAAAAGTTTGCTGCAAACTAGCCCCTGACTGAGAAAACAGAAAGCTTATTTCAAAGATTACGCTTTTGAACAGAGAAAATGCACTTTCGGACGAAGAAGAATGAAAATACGCTTCCGGAGTGTGGAAAACGTACTGTGAGGAAGGCGTCTCCACTTATTGACGTGGCAGAGGCGGGGTCAGGCCTTGTGCCACTTACAGATGGGGCCGCGCGGGGAGGGACCCGCCTGGCCCTGACCGTCTTAAACCTCCCGCTCGGGAGCGCATCGCTTAGTGGGAGGTGGCCACCCCGACAGCGACTGCCCGCGAATCCGGCCACCGTACGGAACGGGCGACCTATCAAAATGCTCAGGAGGACAAGGCAGATTCGTTCCCTGCCATGGAAGACGCCGAGGAGCTTTGGAATGGTCACAGTTGAGCCCGCAGCAAAGGGGTCTTCGGGTGGAGATGGGAATAGGGATGCAGGGCTCCGGCGATCGAGTGGAGGATCTTGGAGGGTCCGCCGGAGTGTGGTGAAGCGATTGGTGGTGGAAGGAGGGTGAATGGGGCTCTGGTTCGCCGGAATCATAGCGAGGCTTGCCGGCGGCCATGGTGACAAACCTGAGAAGGAAGAGCTCCGGGAGCTCATGCGAGAGGCTGGGCGAGATCCTGGGAGTGAGGTGGAGGCGATGAGATGCTCGGGAGGGGCTCGGGTGGCTCTTATATAGCCGATGGCGAGGTGCCGAGGTGGACGCCGCCGCCCGGGCACGGCCAAGGCTCTGGCAACGCGCAGAGCTCACGAGAGGGCGCGGGAAGGCGACGAGGGGAGATGCGGACGAGCCACAGTGCCGCACTATTGCAGGAGGGGCCGAGCGCACAGGAGGAAACGGCCGAACGCCATTAAGGCTCGGTCGGCCACAGCTCGGCCGTGGGCGCGCGGCGACGAGCGCCGACGAGGAAGCGGACAGAGGGGGCAAGGGGTCAGGGCGACACAGGAGATCACGATGAGGCTAATGGACACGGTGGTGCGTCAAGTCGAGGAAGGAACGGACGAATACAACGTCGAGGTCGAGCCAGAGCACACTTAATGCATGCTAGGGCGATGGTCACCTCGCGCACTGGCGCACACAGTGCCATACTATTTGCCAAACCATGTCTGGGGCTTTGTCCTTCCTGGGGAGGTTGCAACTGTTGTGGTAGAATGGTGAAAAGGGCTCTGGTTACAAGATTATCTACCTCTGAAGTTTACTGCAGTAAACTTTGAGGAGAAATGCTGATTAATAGGAAATGAGTTGGAGCCAAAGAGTTTGTCTGGGGTGATTAGCTTAGGAAGATCTACTAGACTGGGGAGTTTGGAAGAAAATGGACCAAGTTTTAATATGGTTGCTTTGCAACTGCCAAATCTGGTCCAGAAACAAGATGATGAAGTAGCACTCACTTGGAGTAACCACTTGAACTGAAATTTGGTGTAGAGAGGTTATTTGACCACATGGAGATGCTGTAAAAAGATCATGCCATTTGGAGTTACCAAAGTGGCACTTCCTTCACAATGCTCCATTCTGGCCAGTAACTTAGGAAATTCACTGAGGGTAAATGGGTACGTGGATGGAGCCAGAACTTGGTGGAGGAGGTAAATGTAAATGTAAGAATGCCCTGGTAAATTGCCAGCTCAAATAAAGCAAGGTAAAATAGGGTTGCTTCACAAAGTGAAAATTTATCAGAACACAAGATTTGGAGCTGAGCTCACATAGATAATCTCCACGAGCTCTAATTTGGCAGAGACACGGGATTTGGTCAAATGAAGGAAGTGACCAAATTTCATCTCATGTGGACATGCCTAGAATATACTTCCTTCACAAAGTTCCTTTCTTAACATAAACTTTGGAAAATCATTGAAAAATATTCACTAGGCAAATGAGTGTTAAAATTGGCACATGTCAATGATATGGACATGAAAAGATGCCCAAGGAGTTTGGAGTCAATTGGACAAAGATAAATAGCACTTGCTTCACAAAGTGCCATTTAGGGCAGAATAGGAAAAGGGATATTTGAGAATTATTTTTGAACATGGCAAGGAAAAGTTTTGCCATATTTGATGAAGATATGACTCAACCAAATTATTAGAATTTATTTGGGAATTTTAGGAGTGACAAAAATATAGGTTGCTTCACAACCTAGGGCACACAGGGTTATTCCTTTAACAGAAAAAGGAATATTCCCTAGAAAAAGAAATTAGGGTTTGGTCAAGGAGTGGAGTGACATGATCTGGGCAAGGTTTTGAGAATGATGAGCCACTTGGGAGGTCAAAAGAGGGTGATTTCCCAGGCGACAAGGCCACAGAACCACTCCAAAAAGAAAAACAGAGCAAAAATCAATAAATCAAAAAGAAAAAGAAAAGGGCCAAAAACTAGGCTGTCACAGGCTTGCTGCAGTCAAACTCCACCATCGCTTTGTTGATACTGATGCATATGTAGCTAGTTCTGATGTAAGTCTTGCTGAGTACCTTTGTACTCACGTTTGCTTAATTTATATTTTTGGAGAGAGACTTCAGTCTCACTAGTGGTTCCGTGTGGACTTCGACGTTTAGCTTGTTACCTCAGCTACGATCTTGTACCCTTGGGAGGGTCTTGTAGATAGTCAGGCTTCTCAGCATTTTTCTTTTGTAGTTGTCTGTACTCAGACTTGTTATGCTTCCGTTGCCTGTATGCTCTGTATGTTGGGTCATGAGACCCACTACTTGTAATAAATACTATGATGGCTCTTCTGGGCCTTTATCAATATGAGTTGTTGAGTTTTGTTGTGATGCCATCTTGTACATCACATACTTGCATGTTATGCGTACGTGTAATGTGTATTGCTATGTGTGGGATCCGACACCTAGCTGTTTACCCTTGGTAGCCTATCTTACAGGGAAATGCCTCCTAGTGCTTCCACTGAGCCTTGGTAGTTTGCTACTGCGCCGACTTAGGCTGGCCGGCATGTGTCCTTCTTCGTTCCTGTGTCTGTCCCTTAGGGGAAATGTCACGCGTTGTTCCTTTAAGTCCTTGTAGCTTGCTACGACTTGGGTTCATACGTTGATGACCGACACATTCATTGCTGGGTCATGTATGCCTGTCACTGTAATTTAGCGCCACTTTTGGTTTATAACTAGTCACGTCGGCCTGGGTTCTCTGTCTTATGGATGCTAGCGACACTATCATATACGTGTGCCAAAATGCGAAACGGTCCCGGGCCAGGTAAGGTGGCACCCGTGGGGATACCGTGCGTGAGGCCGCAAAGTGATATGATGTGTTACATGCTAGGCCTGTGTGACTTAGGATCAGGGTCCTGACAGCTTTGGTATCAGAGCCTAACTGCCTGTAGGATTAGTAAGCCAAACTGGTCGAAGTCGTGTCTAGAAACTCTTTAGTTATAATAAGGGAATTGATTGTGGAAGGGAACGTAAGGCTCTTTTACTCCTTTACCCTATGACCTTATGATCTGAGTCACCTTATTATTTCTACGGGGGTTAAGAAACTAGGATTCTCATTCTATTTATCAGGATCACGTTAATGTGGATTCAACTCTCAGTTCAGTCTCAAGTACTTCTGTTTGTTAAACTGTTGATCTCAGAACCTTGACATTATGATGTTGAGTGGTTATGCCTTCTTGTGCATTAGTCTCCAAAGTCTTTTCGAGCATTTACAGTTGTTATGCTGTCCGAGTCTTCCCAAGTTTCTAAACAATCTGATGCATTTGCAAATCTTTCCTTCATGTTCCCGATGTCCGTTCGGCCAGACTAAGCAGACTAGTCAGTGTGTTGAGGTACTCTGTTACCTCGACATATATGTTGGAGTTATTATTAGGACCCTAGGTATCTTAGAGAATCACCCAATAATCTAGCAATACTCTATATTCCCATTGTGATGAATCTGGCCATCATTCTCAAAAGCATCCCGTGATGCCATTTAGTTAGTAGGCATTCTACTCCTGGGTTCTTAAACCCGCGATTCACCCTACTTACTTCATGTTGGTAGTGTTTGCTTGATCCATAGGATATTAGTAACCTTGTGATAGTCCTCGAGGTCTGTGGTTATCGTTCTTCCAATACCATGAATCAATATGGCAGCAGTTCTTTTGAACCAAAAGATCACAACCAGAGTGCTCTTGATGAGTTCTCCATTCTATACTGTGACTCTGCCAATTCTTCCTTCCTACATGGGTTATCCGGAAGAGATATGTTGAACTAGTTCGACATACTAACCTGTGCATCCACAACTCGGAAATATATATGTTCCTTTGAGTTGTCCATTTTTAGTTTTATTACGACCTTCGACTATCAGTTGATTGTCATGAGTAGTTGGGCTTTCATGTTCATCGATGCCTATTACTCTTGTGGTCCGTCAAGCCATTCCAATCTGGAATGACTAGGAGAAGCAAACTCCAGTACCTCATCCATTCCTAGGATTGGGTCAAAGAAGTTGTACTCCGTAGATGAAGAATGCTAATCCAGCTTCTAATATGTTCTACCTTGGAGTATTACCATCTTTATGTCAAGAATGTCATGGGAATTGCACCACCTCCTATGAACTCCTGATACAGTGATACTTCTCACCATCATTGTTTATTCCTCGGTCTCCGTGTTGTTGTAACCGGAATACTGACAAGTGAATCGTGATGTGTGAAATCAATACTCCTAGCAACTCCGTTGCCTGGTAGTTAATGGACGATAATATCATTCTTAGTGTGTTGGTTACCAAATTATCATTCTAAGATTGATCGTGCTACCAAGTCCATTTGTCTGGTACACTCTTCGGTCAATGAGTTAGGATTGTGTCAATCTCTTGCTCTTTTGATCATATCGTCTTGTCCCGAAAGGCAAGATTGTTCTCGAGCTTCTTAACATATCGGTGGTCCGTGATTTTTCGAATATCTTCTCGGAAGTATTACCAGGTTGTTCCCTTACCGCTATGTTGAGCTCGTGATCAAGCTGGTTTCTCTCTAAACCACACTTTCTCTAAGAATCTGTGTTGGATACCCCTGAGCTAGTTGGTTGAGCTAAATGACAACTTGGAGAGTTGGAAGATGAAAGCTTGACCCACTTAGTTCATTTCCAAAGGGATATCCTTGTGTTTGTGTGTTTGTTGAAGAAAGATGATATCTTCCTCAATTGATCCTCGTGATCAGTTGTTGGGTCCATTGTCTTGTCAAAACTTTGATTTGAGTGTGGGCTATCGTTAAGTCAAATCAGAACCAACGATATTCGTAATGTTGTCTTACTCGTGGTTGATCCCTCGAGTATACACCGTTACATCTATTGGTCTGACCAACGCTATCACTTTGTTCACATAGTTATGGAATTCCATTTTATGGAAGCCTAGACGAATTATTGTTGAGCCCATCGACAACATGCTTATCCTCTCCATGATTTTGTTGGACATTAATCTAGTGTTGGAAACTTTTATAAGCATTATCTTCATGTCCCGTTCATGAAGCATATGTTTGGATGAAAGAAGTGACTTCCTCGAATTCATGAGCATTTGATGCAAGTTGCCGCTGTGAGTTTGAGAAAGTTTGTTGTTGCTTCCTCTAGAATCGTCCCAAGTTAGTCATGCCCATGTGTGAAGTATTCTGTAGTTTGGAGACTTGCAACCTTCATTCTATATGTATCCCTAGCACACCAAGCCACTAACTAACTTGTTCGAGAAAAAGGAGTTTGTTCTAAGGTTAATCCTTTAGACTTCCACGCGTGGAGATTCTTATATTCTTGATGATGATTCCCCGCCTGAACTCGATAGTGTTTTGTTTTAAGACTACCATGTGGCCATGCTTGTCTGGGACAATGTGTCCACATGTGTGTTGCAGAAACCGCTCATGTTTTGGAGCTTGCTATCGTAGTTCATTTCCTGAGAATCTCGCAACGTCATCTCGTGGATTTGTGATGCTACCTTCCCTTTTCCAGACATGCTGTCTGAAATGTCCCGTTGCCAACCAGATCTGAATCTCAGACAGATATGATGGTTGGAACATTCCAACATTTGCATTTTGTTCCCAACTTGCACCGCCATTGTGCCATTTTACCATGGGAAGTCCTCTCGGTAATTACTGCTCAGGATTACCTTCAAAAGTGGGCTTACCATGGGTCCCATCCATTTCCGATGATAAGAAAAATCACTCTTTGCGTTGTCTTCAACAAGGTAGTCCTCATCATCCATGCTAGTCGGAGTATGTCGTTCTTTCGAACTCCGTCAAAAGATCGTTTGTGATTGCCTTAGGCTGGTATAGAGGATTTCAATGATCTCTATATAAAAAGTAATTCTTTTTGCCACTTAAGGGAATAATCCTATGAGTCACCTTCTCTAAGGTGCCCCGTCTGGTGACATCGATCACCATCTTCTTTAAGTGTGGAATTATTGCCTACCAAGTGAACCTTCATCCTTTGTTTCACTCCATCCCCTGGATGTGTGTTCCGTGTCTCAGCTCAAGAGATGTTTCAACGTCTCACTCCATGAGTTGATCTTGAGTTGCTCGATCTTTCAGAAGATCAATTTCGTAGAGTTTCTTTCGTCATCACCGTGTCGGGCAAAGACCTCAAAAGCAAGGATGTCCGGATCAACATGATGCAAGCAATCAACATTCCTATGAAGCGCAACCTGGATCGTGAAGATTGTGTTAGTTGCGCCCCCCTTCATCTTACCCTACGCTTGAATCTCGGGACGAGATTCTTGTTTAGTGGGGGTGAGTTGTCATATCCCTATATTAGCCTTTGTTTGTCTCTACATGATCATCATGTCATCATGTTTGTTTTCAAAGGAAACTTGAAATAGGGATGGCAGAAACCCACAGCACCCCTTACTTCCAGCTAGGGTTTACTCAAATCTTTTCAATGAGCCCAAAATGCCTTCATCAATGTTTGATAATTTTGGCAAGGCTTTGAGACCAAACCAACATTAGTGAACATTTTTGTGGAATATTTTGGACATTGAATTAAATCATATCTTATTTGCATTTGGGCATTTAAATTATATATATTATTTTAAATGTCCAAATATTCTTGAACTGAAATGTTGGATGTTGGAAATAATCCAAACAGTGGCCACAAGCAGTCTCATGATTATTGAAAATGCTCTGGCATTTCTAATAAAGCCAAAAAAAATGTCAAAATTAGAAAACAGAACAGAATTAGAAAAGAGAGAGAGAGAAGGACTCACCTGGGCTACTTACCTGCACCAGAGCCGGCCCAGCTCCTGTTCCGGCCCAACCCACCTGGCCGTGCCAGCCGTCGCCTACCTCTGCCAGTAGGCAGAGGAGGGACACCGCACGCGCGCGCGCGAGGCGCCACGTCTCCTGCCTGCTCGCCTGCGTCGCCGAACAGCGTGGCGACGCCTCGAAATGCCTCCTCGGTGCCGTCCCGATCACTTTGACTCCCTCACTCTCCCCCTCACCTCTCCCTCGTCTGTTCTTCGCCATGGCCGAACGCCACCGTCGCCATCGCTCGCTGTTGCCGTAGCCACCGCTTCTCCCTCGCTTGTTCGACGTGCCCACGAGCCCCACAATCGAGCGACCCGTCTCCAATCCGAAGGAAACGACCTCGGTCGCCCTGCATCGCCGCCATCGACCAGTCTTTCCAGAGCACGGTCGCCGGACGCTGTTCGTCGATTCGCCGACTCCGATGCCTTCCCGAGCCTGCTGAGCTGCTCATCGACCCCCCAGTGAGCTCCGTCATTGTTTTCCCTACTCCCCGAGCTTGTTTACAGCTCTAGCCGTGCTAGCCGTCACACCCGTGAGCTCACCGCCGCCGGCCATGTCGCCGCCATCGTTCTAGCCACCGCCGCTCGTGTCTGAGCTCACCACTGCAATCAGTGCAGCCCTGCGCGTCGAATTCGGCCACCGGTTGCTCCTGCCGTGCATTGCAACGCTGTTTCCGCCGCAGCCCGAACTCCGGCGCCGCCGCGAGCTCTGTTCCGACGAGCTCCGCCGCCCCCGCGTCCTTCTGTCGCCTCCCCTGGATGCGCGAGAGCCTGGGCTTCCCCCTAGTGCCTTCAGCCGCTGCTCCCGTGGGCCGTAGCGTGGACTCCGCCGCGACCAGAGGTCGCGGCGATGAGCTCTGCCGCCCGAGCCACTGACCGGTGGGCCCCGTCGGTCAGGCAATTTGATTAGGACTAATTAACCCCCCAGTGACACTGACATGTGGGCCCCTGTGCCTGTTTAGTTTAGTTTAATCTTCTGTTTAGTTTATTTTTTTAACCCAGTGGGACCCACATGTCAGCATTGACTTTGCTGACGTGGCTGTTGACTCGTCCCACCTGTCTGTGACTTGAGTCAGCTCTGAGAGACTGACCAGTGGGGCCCACTGGTCAGGTTTGACCTGGACCAGCCCAGTTGACCCACTGACGTCAGCATGAGGTCATGCTGATGCAGTAAAGATTTTCTATGTTTTAAATAAATCAGAAATGATTTATTTATTTCAAAAAATAGCTAAACCTTCTAAAAATCACAGAAAATAATCTATAACTCCAATGAAAATAATTTATATATGAAAAATGATCAGAAAAATTCAAGGAATCAGTTTATGAAATTATCATGCATGTTTGAGCAACTTATGCCTGCTGATCAGGTCAAATCAATTAAATGCCATTTGAATATTAACATATGGAGTTTGAATTTGAACCTTTGGTTCAAACCACCTTTATTTAATATGGTTGCTAGTTGCATTAGCTCAATCAACATCATATTGCCTTGTCATGATCATGCATCATATTGTCGCATTGCATTGATTGTGTTCTTTCTCTGGTTGCTGGTTTTGTTCCCTCTCAGTGGACGTAGCTCCGACGATGAGTTCGATGACACCGATGAAGAGTATTACTATCTTCAGAAGTGCCAGGCAAGCAAAACCCCATTGAGCATTCCGATACAATCCCACTCTCTCGGTCTTGCTCTCTTTTACTGCATTAGGACAACAACGCTTCAACTGCTATTTGCTGCGGTAGCTGAACCCCTTTTCCTCTGCATGACATGTCATTGGCATAGTAAATAGTTGAAACCTACTAGCATGAGTAGGAGTTGTTTGAGCCATGTTGTGCCTACTCATTCATGCTTTCTGGTTATGCCTGCTATTGCTTAGAGTTGTGTCAGGTCTGATTCATCGGGGATGAATTGGAATGTGGTCATCATGTCCTACTATTGAGAGCTACGTGTGTGAACACGTTTTGGTAAAGGTAGCGATGAGAGGCCATGTAGGAGTACATGGTGGGTTGTCTCATTGAAATCGTCCTCAAGAACTGAGATCTGTGTTGGTTGATCCATGAACAGCTACTACCACACATTGGGCTCCGGGCACTCCAAGCTCTCTTGACTTATTAATCAACCTGATCTCTGTCCAGGAGTTGCAATTAGTTTCTGGTGTTTGTAGTACACTGGAGGTCGTGCGCAGCGCTGACCCTCGGGGTGGGCTGTGACGTGGCAGGTACGTGGCACGGTGTACCGAGTCGCCCGTTTGGTGGCTCGGGAACCTTGTACACATCGTTTGGGGCCGTGAGTGACACCCCGGCTGGATCTCCCCACGGATGGAACCCAAATAGGCGATAAACCTGGACTAGAGACTTGTGTGGTTAGTCAGGTCGTGGCCGATACCCTCGCCAGGCTTCCGCTTGAAGGTTGCCGAGATACACGACGTGTACATGGCGGTAAGTGGCGAGAGCGTGTGTGAAGAAGTACACCCCTGCAGGGTTATATATGATCTATTCGAATAGGCGTGTCTGCGGTAAAGGACTTCTGGGTTACCTGTACAGTTCATAGACAAGTGAAAGTGGATACTCTAAAACGTGCAAGATAAGGGTGAGTGCTATGGATGGCCTTCTCGTAGGGAGACGGGAGCAGATCCATAGTAGTGTATTGATTGGTGAATATGTGGACTTGTGTGCGCCACCTCAAAAGAGTTACTTGCAGTCGTAGTTCAGGATAGCCACTGAGTCAAAGCTGGTTTGCTGCAGTCAAACTCCACCATCCCTTTGTTGATACTGATGCATATGTAGCTAGTTCTGATGTAAGTCTTGCTGAGTACCTTTGTACTCACGTTTGCTTAATTTATGTTTTTGCGGAGAGACTTCAGTCTCACTAGTGGTTCCGCGTGGACTTTGACGTTTAGCTTGTTACCTTAGCTACGATCTTGTACCCTTGGGAGGGTCTTGTAGATAGTCAGGCTTCTCAGCCTTTTTCTTTTGTAGTTGTCTGTACTCAGACATGTTATGCTTCCGTTGCCTGTATGCTCTGTATGTTGGGTCATGAGACCCACTGCTTGTAATAAATACTACGATGGCTCTTCTGGGCCTTTATCAATATGAGTTGTTGAGTTTTGTTGTGATGCCATGTTGTACATCACATACTTGCATGCTATGCGTACGTGTAATGTGTATTGCTATGTGTGGGATCCGACACCTAGTTGTTTACCCTTGGTAGCCTATCTTAGAGGGAAATGCCTCCTAGTGCTTCCACTGAGCCTTGGTAGCTTGCTACTGCTCCGGAACACTTAGGCTGGCCGGCATGTGTCCTTCTTTGTTCCTGTGTCTGTCCCTTAGGGGAAATGTCACGTGTTGTTCCTTTAAGTCCTTGTAGCTTGCTAAGACTTGGGTTCATACGTTGATGACCGACACGTTCGTTGCTGGGTCATGTGTGCCTGTCACTGTAATTTAGCGCCACTTTTGGTTTATAACTAGTCATGTCGGCCCGGGTTCTCTATCATATGGATGCTAGCGACACTATCATATACATGTGCAAAAATGCGCAAACGGTCCCGGTCCAGGTAAGGTGGCACCCGTGGGGATACCGTGCGTGAGGCCGCAAATCGATATGATGTGTTACATGCTAGACCTGTGTGACTTAGGATCGGGGTCCTGACAAATATTGCATCCCGATTTGCACCTAATCTATGTGGATGAAGTTTGTCGATTATTTAAGCTTGGAGGTATTCTAGAGGATTTTTTTAAGAAGAAGGTCTTCCCTTTATCTTTGAAGGGAAAGACATTGACATGGTATAGGCTATGTGATGATATTGTATCATGGAACTACAACCGATTGAAATTGGAATTTCGTCAGAAGTTTTATCCTATGCATCTAGTTCATCGTGACCGGAATTATATATATAATTTTTGGCCTTGTGAAGGAGAAAGTATCGCTCAAGCTTGGGGGAGGCTTAAGTCAATGTTATATTCATGCCCCAATCATGAGCTCTCAAGAGACATTATTATTCAGAATTTTTATGCTCGGCTTTCTCATAATGATCGATCCATGCTCGATACTTCTTGTGCTGGCTCTTATTTGAATAAGACTATTGAATTCAAATGGGATTTATTGGAAAGAATTAAACATAATTATGAAGATTGGGATCTCGACAAAGGTAATGAGTCAGGTACAAGCCTTAAGTTTGATTGTGTTAAATCTTTTATGGATACCGATGTTTTTCACGAATTTAGCACTAAATATGGACTTGACTCCGAGACAATAGCTTCTTTATGTGAATCATTTGCTGCTCATGTTGATCTTCCTAAGGAGAAGTGGTTTAAATATCATCCTCCCATTGAAGTTAAAGTAGTTGAACCAATTAAAGTTGAAGAAGAAACTATTACTTATAATGTTGATCCTGTTATTCCTACTGTTTATATTGAGAAACCACCTTTTCCTGTTAGAATAACGGATCATGCTAAAGCTTCAACTTTGGTTAATAAAATTAATATTAGAGCACCTAGACCACCTGAACAAATCAAAGTTGAACCTAATATTTCTATGGTTAAAGATCTCTTGGCTGATAATGTTGATGGGCAGGTTATTTATTTCTGTGATGAAGCTGCTAGAATTGTCAAACCCGATAATAAAGATAAACATAGACCTATTGCTGGCTTGCCTGTCGTTTCTGTTAAAATAGGAGATCATTGTTATCATGGATTATGTGATGTGGGTGTTAGTGTGGGTGCAATTCCTTTTACCTTATATGAAGAAATTATGAATGAAATTGCACCTGCTGAGTTGGAAGAAATTGATGTTACTGTCAAGCTTGCTAATAGAGATACTATATCACCAATTGGATTGTTAGAGATGTTGAAGTTTTGTGTGTGAAAATAAAATATCCTACTGAATTTCTTGTTCTTGGTTCCCCACAAGATGAATTTTGTCCCATTATATTTGGTAGACCTTTCTTGAACACAGTCAATGCTAGAATAGATTGTGAAAAAGATATTATTACTGTTGGTCTAGGGGATATGTGTCATGATTTTAATTTCTCTAAATTCCGTAGACAACCCCGTGATAAAGAATTTCCTAGTAAGGATGAAATTATTGGTCTTGCTTCTATTGTCGTGCCTCCTACTGAACCTTTAGAACAATATTTGCTAGACCATGAGAATGCTATGTTTATGAATGAAAGAAGGGAAACAGATGAAGTATTCTTTAAATAAGGACCTATTCTTAAAAACAATTTGCCTGTTGAAATCCATGCAGATCCTCCTCCACCTAAGGGTGATCCCGTTTTTGAGCTTAAACCATTACCTGATACTTTGAAATATGCTTATCTTGATGAAAAGAAGATATATCTTGTTATTATTAGTGCTAATCTTTCAGAGCATGAAGAAAAGAGACTATTAAAAACTCTGAAGAAGCACCGTGCTGCTATTGGATATACTCTTGATGATCTTAAGGGCATTAGACCCACCTTATGCCAACACAAAATTAAGTTGGAACGAGATACTAAACCAGTTGTTGATCACCAACGTCGATTAAATCAGAAGATGAAAGATGTGGTAATGTCACACCCTGCATCTTGTAACATGGCTATTTCATTAATAAAGCATGAAAATTTGGACCAACAATTTTTTTTGCATCATTTGGATTTTTATTTGGAGTTGGTTTTTCTCTCTATGATTTCAAGTGCTCTCTAAGGTCAACATAGCTTCACCTTCTATACTTCATCTCCCTGCTCCAAACTTCCGCCCGATGATCATACCATGTGTATAGAACATTATATTATTTTATTAGAAAATTAATTTGGCCAAATAGTATTTTCTAAAATTAGTTTTCCAAAAACCCCTGAATTGAGATTTTCACTACAAGTACTTTATTTGGGGTGTGAAAAATCTTTCAAAAGGTATATTTGAATCCTATTAGGTATAGGACTCCCATAAACCACAAAAGTATAATTTTAAAAGTTATTTTCCTATTTTATTTAAAGGCTTTTTCTTTAGGCCAGAAATGGTCTTTAATAGGTTAAAATTATTTTAATGTTTCAAAAATATTTGAGAAAATTCAGGGAGACTCATAGGACATATATTGTTCATATATAAGATTTTCAACATATGGTGATGTTCAAAATATTGGACAAATCCCTCAAAAACCCTTTCTGGATATTTAAAGCTTTCTAAAATATTTACAGAGGAAATATTCTCTAAAGTTTCCAGGAAAATTCTAGCAAGTCACATATGCATAATATGATGACCTTGCAAAGTTTCAGCTCAATCCAAATTGTTTTGGTTTACAAAAGTGCCCCAAAACCATTTCTGTTCAGATTCAAATTTGAACAACTTTACATTACCAACTTATTCCAAATGCCCCCAAACATTGTTTACATGCTCAAAACCCCATATGATGACACTACACCAAGTGGTGCATCAAGGGGAGTGGTTTGACATGACTAGATCTTGATAAATGCATTTATGTTGATTTCTAGGATTTAGAAAAGTTGCATTGGCAACTTTGCCCAAATGAGCTCAAAATTGGTGGAAGGGCCTAATTATATGTGCCATTTCATCTTGTGGAGTCTCATGCCAAATGAAATCCATCTTCTTGCCCAAACAATCTACAAACACCTTCTCGCTATTTACCAAAATAGCAACTATGACCCCTTCCACTAATCCAACTGAGCCCAAATTTTTACCACAGCCCCACTAGGTACCCTTCTACCTCCAGTAACAACAGAAGAACCTCAGCTCAATGATTGAGGGGGTGAAACCACCTCTTTTACCTCTCTGGACAGCCCCTTACACTCCTCTCTCTCAACCCCGTCCCATTCTAGAAGCTCTTCAGAGCATCCAAGGCCATTTCCCTATTGGTTACACCCCCCTTAGGTACCAAACACCACTGGCCGCCCCCGCGGCCACAAAACAATGCTAACGCCGGCCATACGCGCGCTCTGGAGCACGCTACAGTGCACTCTGGCACTGTAGCCGCTCCTGGCCAAGCACCTCCTCCCACTTCAGCTCTCCCCCTTGCGCCAGCCGAGGCGCCTCAACGTCCACGACACACCACGGCCTGGCCTCCCTCCTCCTTCTCCCTCTTGTGGCCTCCCTCGCACGCGCGCCGGCCGCCCACAAGCTCCAATCCTCGTCCTCACACGCGCAAGCTCTCTAGAGCCTTCCCTGCTCCTTCTCTTCCCTCCTCTGGTCGTGGACCTCATCCACAAACGGTCTGCACTCGCTCACGAGTGCCCTCACGGCCTCTAACCTCGCCCGTGACCTCGCCGGCGCACAAGTCCATGGTGGACCGGTTCCCGACTATATAAGCTCGCCCTGGATCCCCTCCTCTCCACCCCACGAGCTTTCTCGCCTCCTATCAACCACCAGCAGAGCCCCAGCTCCTCTTCCCCTCTTTGTGTTCGAGATCGAGCCGAGCACCGCCGCCTCGGGTCACCGACACTCGCACGGTATGGGACTCCCATGCTGCTCCTTTCCCATCGATCTGGACCCCCCGCGGCCCACTGACTCTTTTCCCCTCTTTTTCCTCTTCTCCTGCAGCCGGAGGTGACCGGAGCAACCACCTCCCGACACGCCGCCGCCCTACTTCCTCGTCGCCGGCAAACCCCTGCACTCCGGCGACTGCCTCGACCTCCACTAGAACTGCGACTCTGTCCTGAGCACGTTGGTGCCCTCGGATCACCCCGTCGTCGAGACCACAGCGCCGCCGGTGAGCTCACCGGCCTACTGGTCGCAGGGTTAAAGATGATAGCTGGGGCCCGCCTGTCATCCTCACCTCTCACTTGCCCCCCTCTCTCTGGCAGTTGGGCCCCGCCAATCGGGTTTATACCCAGGCAGGTGCGCGTGCCTCGGCTCGCCCAGGCCGGCTCAGCCACAGGCCGACCCAGCTGGGTCTGTTTTAGGCCCAATAACCGTGAGGCTTTTCCCTTTTCTTTTTATGTGGACTTTCAAATAATTCTGTAGATTTAAATAATTGACCAAATCAAATAATTCCAATTCGACAAATCTTGTAATATTCCCACCTATTAAATGGGATATCTTTCATACATGTTCATGAACCTTTTCTGTACTATTCAAATTTAAATTCAAATTTGAACAATAAATCTCTGAAAATCCATCCATTCTATTCTGCAACTCCAAATAAGAAACTAAGAATTTTCCCCTTCTTAGTTTTTCTCCTAGTATTTTACAAAAATAGGTTGTTTTTTTTAGCACTTTGACTTTTCTGTTTTTATTATTGTCTTATTTTTCCGTTATTTTCTTGCGACGATTAGATCCCGTATTTGACGAAGTTGCCGAAGAAGAAGTAGGAGAAGGATTTGAAGACTTTGAAGACCAACCAATCAAGGCAAGCAGCCCTTTGACTATGACACCCTTCTTGTTCATCGGCCCCTTTTCCGATTGCATGATGATGAAATATGACGATGGTGAAATTGTTGTGAACCACCACATGATGCATACCCCTACTCATGACTTTACCTTGTTCATAAATGCAATGTCAAAAGACTAGTTGATGCATAATGATGCATGTGTACCATGAACTCTTCGTGGTTGCATTCTTTCGAAAACCCCATCGGGTGCCCCTAATGCCCTTGGGTGATGTAGAACTAAGGCCACCACTTGAGGAAGAAGTGGTGTACCGAAGAGAGCTTTTGGAGTGTGTGTAAAATGATGGATTAGATTTATGTGTGATTACCGACCCAACCAAACATGTGAAACCACTCTACCCCTTTATGGGATGGGGTATTATTTATTACTTAGGCTGATATTAGCATGGTGCCCACATACTAGTGACAGTGGTGACTTGAGGTCACTCGGGATGGTGTCGTGCTTGGATAGGCGGCCATTTTTTTCATAGGGCACCGGACACACCGTTGGTCCCTTAGTGTATGCGTGATAATGCGAAAAGGGCAGATTCCCACGATCCTTTACTTATACATTAGGGCTGTGCACCAACGAGTGGACCCTATGTTAGTATCGTCTGGGGAAAGGTAATGATCGGGTGCTTCCCCCGAGTACTTGAGGTACCACGGGATCATGGATGACACGAAAGCTTCTCGGATCTTGTGGGTAAAGTGCGCAACCTCTTCAGAGTGTCAAACTATTCGAATAGCCGTGTCTATGGTCATGGACAGTTGGGAGGTGCTACTTAAACTATGTCCAGAAATTTTACAATCTCGGTGCATGTGTGTGTGTGGAAGAGAACTATTTGTGTTAAGGTGGTGACTTGACATGGTGAATGAAATGGCATTGATCCAAACTCTATTTATGTTGATATCTGTAACCTGTTCTCAAGGTTACCCATGTTCATTGATGCATATCTCACAAGTTGATAGGACATCTCAACTAGCTTGAAGCCAGGTTGCTTACTTGTTGTACAATTGCATTGTTACTTTGAACCTAATCATGGGTTGCTTGCGAGTACATTCAAAGTACTTATTGGCTTGCCACTGGTTATTTAATTGGCCAGGCATGGAAGAGTAGGAATTGGAAGAAGCGTTCTTTGGAGACGAACATGTGAACTAGGACGCTTTCCTTGTCAGAATGCCTGTAGGGTTAAGGCATATGGCATGGGTTCTACTTATCTACGAAGACCTCCGCTACTCGAGTTTATTTGATGTTCAGCCCATAATGCTTTATCCATGTAAGACTTGACCATAATGGCCATAATTTGTGTAAGATGGTATGTATGGATGTAAGACTCTTGTTATTCAGCTTCTGTGTGTTCAGTGAGCATTGATCTCTGGGATCATTGTACACATGCATTCGGTGATCTTGACTTATAAGTCGGGGTCCCCACAGAGGTATCAGAGCCATCCTGACTGTAGGAAGCCTTAGTTAGCATGGGCATTAGATAGGATGAGACCATTTTCATAAACCTTATGAACCTCTCTTCTTTTTAAAACCTTACCAAACCTGAGATATAATCAGTTTATTAACCTCTCCCATTCAACCTTTGTAGATGGCCGTTGTACCTGAAGAGCTCCTGACCACTGGGTTCCCCTTACTTCTCAAGGATAGCCTCCAGGAGTGCTAGTTACACCGAGCACCCATCCTCACCTACCATGAGCATTGGGTTAGCGACACCGAGGCGGAGTACCATGTGGAAGTGATTGTAAAGGCAAATGATCCTCCCACAAGTTGGTTCTTCGAGGGACCCCAGATGGCAACACTACTCCTTGCTGTCGAGGCAGCTGCACTCAAGGCACTAACCCGCCTCCGAGAACTTCTTCTAGAGATGGTAGTCAAGAGGACAACCCACTTCTTGCCTTACCGAAAGGAAGGTGAAGATGAGAGCAGCACATGAGCCCCTCCACTAAAGGAAGGACTTCCACTTTGATTCCAGACCTACTTCGGCCTTTGTGCCGACAACTTGGCACAAGAGTTGGCCTCGGAATCGACGAAGCTCCGAGAAGAACTCCACAAGACCAACGCACTTCTTCGACGAGCACAAGAGAAGACAGATAGGATCAAGAAGGAAGGTGTGCCTGCTGGGCAACCCGCTATCACATATCGAGGTGGAAGACCCTCAGGAGATGTATCGTCCAAGGATGAAGAACCACCCCAATGATGTCGTATGACGCCAAGGGAATTTCACAAGCTCTTTCCCTTACCACCGACAAAACAACGACGTGCTCAACTCCTCCAATCCCCTACACCCTCAAGTGATAGAGGAGCCCAGACAGATGAAGACAAGGAGGAAGATCCAGAAGAGCTAGAATATGCGACCGAGAATTCCACAACTTAGGCATTATTCGCAACTCAGATATGCCAGCTTGTGACCTCTACGGTAGGATAGGTCGTGTAACCCCTATGTGAAGTGGAGTCCTTGTAATGGTTCATATGAAGCCATCTAGTGTTTGCTTTTGTTGTGTTTTGATGTAAGTCGTACCTTTACTCTGGGAACATGTAAACGACTACATCACCCATTTGGATTTTTAATGAATGTGTTTGGCATTTCGGCCCTTGCATGAACACAATTAGTGTCATACCCACCCCATACTAGGCACCCATCTTTATTGCTTTCCCTCATCATTCCCATCATAAGGCCTTGACTGCTCCAACAGGATGCCTATTGTAACTCGTACTCGTACCTCTACCCAGCAGCACGAAGCCGGATCAGCCGCCCAAGGAGAGTACAGCCAAGACCAAACCCATGATCACGCTCCACCACCACCACCTCTCCCGAACATGGACATGGCTCAGCTTCTCCAAGCCTTCCGAGAGGAACGCCAAGCCAACACCGCAGCCCTCCAGATGATTGCTCAGGCCATCACCAACAACCGCCAGTTGGCAGGGAACGGCAATGGGAGTTCCACATTGGCGGAGTTCAAGAAGCATGCACCGCCAACCTTCATCGAGACTGCTGAACCCCTGGATGCAGACGACTGGGTCCGCACCATTGAGGACTTGTTGGAACTAGTTGGATGCACTGAAGACCGCGAGAAGGTGGCTTATGCCGCCCATTGTCTTGGGGGAACTGCTAGAGCTTGGTGGGATGGATTTAAGGTCATGCATGCTGGCAAGACATCACTTGGACCAACTTCAAGGAAGAATTACGCAAGGCCCATATTCCTTCTGGAATCATGGCTATCAAGAAGCGTGAGTTCCGAGGCCTGAAGCAAGGGAGTGGCACTGTCAAGGAGTACATGCGGAAGTTCAATGTTCTGTCAATGTATGCCCCTGAGGATGTCAGCACTGATGCTGCAAAAAGGGAGCGCTTCATGGAAGGCCTCATTCAGACTCTGCAGTACTCACTTGTCGTGTGTGACTGCCCAACCTTTCCTGACCTGGTGAACAAAGCACTCATGCTTGAAGACAAGTGGCATGCTCTGGAAGACACTCGCAAGCGCAAGATGATCAGCAAGGGAAGTTCCAGTAACCAGAAGCCTCGCCCGTGGCAGCCAGCCCCGGTCAGGCCAACCTATCAGCAGCCAAGAGCTCCCGCACCTCGCACCAACTATTAGCCTCAACAACCCCAATAACAGTGGTGGCAACAAGATCAACAACCCAAACCAAGTCACTTGCTTTGGATGTGGTCAGTCAGGACACATCTCAAGGGTGTTCCCTAACAAGAAGCCTGATGACCCACGACCCAATGCGCAGAACCTAGGACAAGGTCACGGAATGTCACCAAGGAACCAAGCTCCTCGCAACCCGCCCAACAATGGCAGGGGGCGTGTGAATCACTTCACAACAGACGAAGCCCAAGAAGACTCGGACGTCGTGTTGGGTACGTTCTTTGTCAACTCAGCACCTGCAACTGTCTTGTTTGATTCTGGAGCCATGCATTCATTTTTCACCCGAAAGTTTGCATTAAAAAGTGGCATGACCCCTACACCCCTGAATAACCCCATGGTGGTACAAACTCGGGAGCCGAGATGAGAGGCAAGATAGGCTGCAAGGGAGTTGGTATCATCGTTAACAAGGTAGATTTCCTAGCAGACCTTATCATCTTGAGATGGCAAGGCTCAGATGTGATCTTAGGAATGGATTGGCTCAGCAAGCACCAAGGCTTATTAGATTGGGCCAGCAGGACTGTCATTGTGACCAATGACCAGGGAGTCAAAGTTAAGTTCGCCCCCAACTCCTCTTCTGCTCAAGCCACCCAAGTCAACTGCATGTCTGAAGTTGGATTGGAGCAGGTGCCAGTAGTATGTGAGTATCCCGATGTCTTTTCGGATGAGTTACCGGGAATGCCTCCTGACCGAGACATTGAGTTCGTCATTGAGCTCATTCCCAGAGCAGGACCCATCTATAAGAAGCCTTATAGAATGGGGACAAAAGAATAAGCAGAGTTGAAGAAGCAACTAGAAGAGGAGTTGAGGAAGGGATTTATCCACGCTAGTGCCTCCCCTTGGGGATCACCTGTTCTATTTGTGGTAAAGAGGGATGGTACCATTCGCTTATGCATTGACTATGGTTCCCTCAATGAAGTTACAATCAAGAACAAGTATCCGCTTCCCAAGATTGAAGATCTATTTGATCAACTTAGTGGAGCCAAGGTGTTCTCCAAGATCGACCTCAGATCTGGGTACTACGAGCTGAAGATCCGACCCCAAGATATTCTGAAGACGACATTTGTAACCAGATATGGCCTGTATGAGTGCACGGTCATGTCCTTTGGGTTGACCAATGCCCCAGCTTACTTCATGTATCTCATGAATAAGGTCTTCATGGAATATTTGGACAAGTTTGTTGTCGTCTTCATTGATGACATTCTTGTCTTCTCGAAGACGGAAGAAGAGCACGAGCAACACTTGAGGATGGTCCTAGACAAGCTTCGAGAGCACCAGCTATACGCCAAATTCAGCAAGTGTGAGTTTTGGCGACATAAAGTTGGATTCTTGGGTCATGTCTTGACCGAGGAAGGATTGTCAGTGGATCCCGCAAAGATTGAAGCTGTGACCCAATGGCAGTCCCCAACTACCGTCAAGGAAGTCAGAAGCTTCCTTGGACTTGCGGGCTATTACCGCAAATTCGTGGAAGGATTCTCCAGCATTGCCCAGCTAATGACTCAGCTCTTGAAGAAGGATCAGAAGTTCGAATGGATGCCGAAGTGCGAAGAAAGCATCTAGGAACTCAAGAAGATATTGACCACTGCCCCAGTTCTGGCAACACCTGACAATCACAAGGAGTTTGTAATATATTGTGATGCCTCTCTGACTGGATTGGGAAGCATTCTGATGCAAGAAGGCCGAGTCATACCTTTCAAGGCAGCTACAACCTCATGAAGAGAACTACGCTACTGACGATCTTGATTTAGCAGAAGTGGTTCATGCTTTGAAGACATGGCAACATTACCTCCTAGGGAAGCGGTGTGACATATACATAGAGCACAAGAGTGTGAAGTATATTTTCACTCAAAAGGAATTGAATATGAGGCAACGAAGATGGTTGGAATGGATCAAGGATTATGACCTCAGTGTTCAATATCACCCCGGGAAGGCTAACGTGGTAGAAGACACCTTAAGTAGAAAGGCTTGCTCCCTGAATGCCATGGTTAGAGGAAGGCAGCCAACCTTGTTTGTAGAGCTGGAATAGTTTGGCTTGGAACTGGTTACCCATGGATATCTAGACCACCTAGAAGTCAAACCAACCCTGATGGACAAAGTCAAGGAAGCGCAGAAGGGACACGTAAGCATTGAAGGCATCAAGAAGAATATGAAGCTAGGCAAGGCCCCAGGATTCTCCAAAGACGAACACAGAATTGTTTGGTACAAAGGCCGTATCTGCGTAACAAACAAGAAGGAGCTGAAGAATTTGATACTACAAGAAGTCCACGACACTCAGTATTCCATCCACCCTAGAGGAACCAAGATGTATCAAGACTTGAAGGGAAGATTTTGGTGGCATGGGATGAAAAGGGAGATTGCCACCTATGTTGCAAAGTGTAATGTATGCCAAAGGGTCAAGGCTTGTCGGATTCAGGGCTCCGCAAAATCTGTTAAGTTCGAACACAGGGGCGTGAACGAAGATCTCTCCCACTCACATCTAATTAGCGCCTCGCTCTCGTCTCGGTGGAAGGATTCAAGCAAACAACGGACATAAAACACAAGATTATCCAGGTTTGGGCCACCTCGTGGTGTAAGACCCTACTTCCTGCTTTGATGGATTAGCCTCGGGCGAGCTGAGATACAAGCTAGTACAATGGTTCCTGAGCTCAGGAGGTGAGCTCAGGAGGGTCGGGAAGCTAGTGTTCTTGCTCATTGTGTGATGGATGAGTGTATGAGTCGATCCCCTTTTACAGTGGGAATTCTAGCTACTTATATAGGCAGCCACGGTCCTCTTCCCCCGAAATGTTTAGGCGGGAAGGGATCCCACAACGGCCATTTTTGAGCGGGAACACAAGGACGTTCCTGCCCTGACAAAAGCAGTCTTCTCCTGCAAAAAGGCCAAGGCGATGACGCGGTGGTGGGCTTGACGGTGACATCCTCCTTATCGTCCTTGCGGTCTTCGGTCTCGTTGCAGCAATGGGGAAACCTTTGCTCCGCTCCTCGGGAACTGGCGGCTACGCTGCCCCCCTTGCATCGAAATGGTAACTGCACCGCTGGCGCGCGCTGGCACCCGCTGGCGCGATGCGTCACTGCTGATATCACTGCCTCCTCCCAAGGCAGGCTTGGCCTTGGATTCTCCGCCCCTCCGGAGCACCTTGCTGAGGCTGCTCCTAAGGAGGTCTTGAAGTTGTTCTCCTCGCGAGGCTTAGCTCCCTCATGAGGGTCTTGGGCAGCTGGTTGATCAGCTGGGCCATACCAGGTCGTAGTAGGAGCGCATCGCGACCCGTAGACAAGCAAGTCTGGGTACCCTGGTTCCCAGTATGCCGACAGTAGCCCCCGGGCCCAAGGCACGCGCGAAGTTGGCTTCGGGGCGAAGCCTTACTCGAGGACGAAGTGCCGCGGACCACAAAGGCTGTGAGCCAGGCTGGCGTGCGACGGTTGGATGGGACGTGGACGGCCCCGCCTCCCACACAATATTTGTAGTCGTGCGCCTTGCCAATCGAACGACCGATAGGGCTTCTTGCTGCCGCCTCTGCTTTCTGCCTCCCAATCGCTCCCTTTCTCTGCTTGCCTTCTCTGCCCCTTCTCCCTTGCCGTCATGCTGCGCAGGATGAAGAAGAGGGGGGACGGCGAGCCTGCCGCGTCACCGCCGGTGCTTGAGCCGGCACTGGATCACTCCACCGTAGTGAACCAGGAAGGTCTGGACAAGGTGTGCCGCGCCTTGGCCGATGCATCTAAAGAGTGGGGACCGACTCGGGTCTGGCTTGCTTCCCGGCTGGTGGCGGAGCTTGGTGCTAACGACATCCAGCTTCATCTCCACGCTATCTTCTGGGGTCTTCTTCCCTCTTTCTCCGCCCTCTTCTATGCAGTGCTCGCGCATTACCAGATTCGGGCATTACACCTGGACCCTGGGTCCATCATCCTACTTTCCGGCTTCGCGTTCCTGTGTGAGGCTTTTAGTTGGCGTTTCCCCTTCCGTGGCCTTGCTTCGCCACTTCTTCGCTCTCTCCTTGGTTGACAGGGGGCATCGCTCGGGGTGTGTGTCGTTGCGCGCGGTGGAAGCGACTGCTGCCTCCGGAATTGACTTCTCGCTTCACCCAACCACAGAAGGGTTTTGCCGCCAATGGGTGTTTGTTGACGCCGCTGCGTACAGCCCCCAATTCCATCTTCCCGATGCACCAGCGGTGCTGAACTCGGGCTGGGGGCATGAGGCCCTTTCAGATCCATGGGCGGAGCCAGTGATGCGCCGACTGGCCAACCTGAGGAGAAGCGGATTGACCCTGGCGATGGTGGTGAGAGACTTCCTTGTCCTCCGTGTCGTCCCACTCCAGCGCCATTCTAGCCCAATGTGGGTTCTTGATGATTGCGCGCGTCTTTAGTGGAAGCAGCTCCCTCCTGATACGCTCCAGGGGCTGATGCGGCTGCTCGTCGGTGGAGTGCGTGAAGCTTGCCCTGGTTCCGCGGTTCCCTTGTACTTGGCTCCTGTAGTCGGAAGGGCTCTTGCTGAAAGGATGCCCCGCTTCGATGCGTGGGGGCTCATCGCGGGAGGCACCACCGATCCTCGTGACGATTCCTTGGTGGTATCCGGGCTCACGAGCCCGTCCTTCCCTTCTGGGGTGGACGCACCTGGCGGAGCCCCTGGCCTGGGGTCGACTTCGTCCCTGGAGCGAGTGGACGAAGCTCTGGCGTCGGTGTTGGCAGAGGTGGCGGAAGGTGCTGAGGCGCCGCTGGCTCCTGAAGCAGCCGATGGGGAGGCGTAGCGGCCTCCGGTCGAGGCGAGTCCGGGAAGCACCACCTCAGGGAGCGGGGTACCAGCCGCGGGCGCCTGCTGCGACCTTGCTCCGGGACTAGGCATATCTGCCTCAAGCAGCCTCGAGTCATCCTTCGCGATGCTAGGCAAGAGGCGGAGGTTGAGAAGCGTCTTCGGTCCTGCCCCAAGGGCCCTGAAGAGGATGAAGCTGACTGTACCAAGCAGGTGTGTGTCCTTCGGCAAGGTCTCTCCCGCTTCCCAATGTGGTTCTACTGACCTCTTGCTCTGCAAGGTCTCTCCTGCTTTGTCCTTGAGTCGTTCGACGAGGCCCGCAGGAGCCTCCGCCTGCATTCCTCCTCCGGACCATGCCGGGCCTTCAGGAGGCCTCGCGCGGGTTCTTGAAATCGCGCCCAGGTCCTATCGCATAGGTCGTGCTCCCAGCCCCCGAGCACCTATGGGGCAAGGCAGCTCTTGGTACATCGGGAGCCCGGTCCGTGTCCCGGGTCTTGCCTTCACCATGGGTCAGCAAGTTCTTGAGGCAGCTCGAGCAGCTGTCCGCCCGTCAGGACCACGCCTGCTCCTTGCGCCGGAAGCACCGCGCGCCCCCGGGGCTAGCCCCGAGGCTTACGCTGAAGACGAGGGAGAGGGGAAGCCCCCTTTGGGCGACGCGGGTGCCGGGGACAAGCCCGGTCGTCTTTTGGAACTTGCAATGCGCCGGAGCGTTGTCCGCCATGACCTTGTGCGGGAGGCGTCGGACGACCTGAAGCGTCTCAAGGTCGAGGTTGCTGAAGTAGATGGTTGCGTTGAGGCCGAGGGTCTGCTTCTGGGGAGGGGTTGGCACCAGCTGAAGACCGCCGTCAACCTGAGCCAGCTGCAGCACGAAACCGCCCGAAGGAAGGCGGAAACGTCGGCCGCCGCGGCTCAGGAGGCTTGCGACCGTGCCCAGAAGGAGGGCCCGACACGTCGAGCACTGCTGCGCGGCCGCCGAGGAGCGTGAGCGCAAGCTTGAAGCCTCAAATGCCACACTCGAGCGCCAGGTTCGTGCTCGAAGGGTTGCCCTTGCTGCACCTGCGGTTGATGATGATAGCCCAGCGGGCTTCTCAGCACGGGAGGAGGCGCTGGCACTTGAGGCGATGGAGCTGAGCATGGAGCGAGAACGCCTGGAGATGATGGAGCGCCAGCTAGCCGAGGCCGAGGGCAACCTTGATGATCGTGAGGTCGTTGTGAAGAAGGTTGCCAGGGAGGCGGAGCATCTTCGGAAGGATTACCGCGAGAAGCTGGGGCTTCACGAGACTCGCTTCGCTGACAAGCGCAAGGAGCTTCAGAAGGAGATCACGACACTTAAGAGCAAACTGGCGGATGCCGAGCGTCGCCTGCAGGTGTCGGAGCAGGCTCGCGTTACAGCCGAGCGTCGTGAATGGGCGTCGAAGAAGGCTTGTGCCGAGGCGATACTCCGCGAGCGAGCGTCGGCGAAGGATCGCGCCACCGCCAGGGCGGAATTGTCCTCCTTCCACCAGCAAGTGGAGGACATTTCCACCCTCGTGGCTCGAACTTCTGAGGAGGCCGCACGAGTCCGTGGGATGCAGCACACCCGCTCGGAGATGTTTGAGGCCCTGCGGCACCGGGCCGGCCGGGCCCTAGGAGAACTTCCTGGCTTGTGGGTCGCCGACCCCCTGGTTAATGATGATGCTGGCTATCTTGGGTTCTTTACCAGGGTGGTGGAGCGTCTTGAAGGCAGGGTCAGGAATGCTCGGCAGCTCATCGAGGAGCAAAGCCGTGACGTCCTGAGGAGTGCGGTCTGCCGCATCTTCGGCAACTTGCACCATCTTGACCCTCATACAGACTTCGAGGCCCTGCTGGAGCCTGCACTTGAGGTAGTAGACGGCCCCTCGGAGAAATGGGTGAGCGACCACGTGGACGCGTTGGTGAAGGAGCTCATTCCAGCTATCGAGGATGCGCTGGTGCCTGAGGGGAGCGACACCGACAGTTCCGGCGAAGGCGTTGATGCTTAGTCCAGTTCCTGTTGTAAATTTGTTTTTGGTTGTGGCTCCAGAGCCGGGTGAGATGGGTGTCACAAGGCTTAAACTTTTGATGATGTAATTGAACACCGTAACGGTGGGTTTTTAGGCACTCCCTTGCTTGTTCCTGAAGGTGTGGCCTTGAGCCCTTGTTGCGTGTCAGGACGGAGCGCCCGCCGACCTCGTCCGGGCGGGCCTCGCGAGTACCTGCTGTGAGCGCAAGAGTGGTTGGCGGTCCGGCCGCGGGCCAGACAGAACGTGCACCCACGCCTCGGCCCCTGCTCGCGAGGAGTGACAGGGCGGGGTTGCGGACGTAGCCCAGCTCGGCTGAGTAAGATGAAAAAATGGACTAGCGAGGAAACACGACGGAAATCGCAAAACACAGACGAAAATTCTCCAATTTATTCAAGAAACGAGTCGCGCGGTGGCGAGATCGGCTTGAGAAAGCGGATACAGAGGGAGCAATTGCGAATGGCAAAAAGGAGGGGCCGCGTCCGGCCCCTGAGCAGGTCTTCAGTCTTCTCCCATGCGCGGAGCATAGGGCTACCACCAGCGAATGTGGGCATAGCCATTGGGGGGTAGTGTCGACGGCCAGCGCGGAGCATGGTGCATCCACTCAGCGTGGGAGGGAGCCCCCGAGTGTTGGATTCAGGGCTTCGCAAAACCCGTTAAGTTGAACACAGGGGCGTGAACGAAGATCTCTCCCACTCACGTCTACCTAGTGCCTCGCTCTCGTCTTGGTGGAAGGATTCAAGCAAACAACGAACAAACACACAAGAGTTTATCCAGGTTCGGGCCACCATGTGGTGTAAGACCCTACTTCCTGCTTTGGTGGATTGGCTCCGGGCGAGCTAGAATATGAGCTAGTACAACGGTTCCTGGGCTCAGGAGGCGAGCTCAAGAGGGTCAGGAGGCTAGTGTTCTTGCTCCTTGTGTGGTGGCAGAGCATGTTTGTCTCCCCTTTGTAGTGGGAGTCCTTGCTACTTATATAGGCGGCCACGGTCCTCTTCCCCCGAAATGTTTAGGCGAGAAGGGATCCCACAACGACCATTTTTGAGCGGGAACACAAGGACGTTCTTATCCTGACAAAAGCGGTCTTCGCCTGCAAAAGGATCGAGCGGTGACACGGTGGTGGGCTCGACGGTGACATCCCTCTTATCGTCCTTGCGGTCTTCGGTCTTGTTGCACCAAAGAGGAAACCTTTGCCCCGCTCCTTGGGAACCAACGGCTGCGCTATCTCCTTTGCACCGAAATGGCAACTGCGCCGCTGGCGGACGCTGGCACCCGCTGGCGCGGTGCGTGACTGCCGACATTACTGCCTCCTCCTGAGGCAGGCTCGGCCTTGGATTCTCCGCCCCTCCGGAACGCCTTGCTGAGGCCACTCCCGATGAGGTCTTGACGTCGTTCTCCTCACGAGGCTTGGCCCCCTCGCGAGCGTCTTGGACAACTAGTCGATCAGCTGGGCCGTACCAGGCCGCTTGTAGGAGCGCGTCGCGGCCCGCAGACAAGCAAGTCTGGGTACCCTGGTTCCCTTGACGCCGACAGTAGCCCCCGGGCCCAAGGCGCGCGCGGAGTTGGTTTCAGGGCGAAGCCTTAGTCGAGGACGAAGCGCCGCGAGCCCCAAAAAGGCTGCGGGCCAGGCTGGCGCGTGGCGGTTGGATGGGACGCGGGCGACTCCACTTCCCACGCAATCTTGGCAACTGTGCGACTTGACAACTCCTTGGCACAGGCAGCGGGGCCATTATGGCTGCGCGTGAGTGGCCGCCGGTTGATCTTCTTGGCTTATAAACGGGAGGTGAGGCACTACGCCCCTCACTTGACTGTTGCAGGCCGATCCCCATGTTTCCATTTCTTCCAAGGCTCCATGGCGCCGATTCGCAGGTTCTCTGCTGCGGAGAAAGGGAAGAGCCCGATGGTAGAGCCTGAGCGGCTCCCCCCGAAGAAGAGGCGCCGTAATTCTCCGAGCACGTCCCTGAGGCCTTCGAACGCCCACACGTGGTGCATGCGGGCACCACCAGGATTTCCGCTTCCCTTGTACGCTCCAGCGGTATGCAGATGGAGCGGGGCCGACGATAGGGGTGGCGCCGTCAGTCGCCCGGGGAGACGGGTGTCTCCTCGCACCTTGCTGCTGTCCCATTCTAAGGATGATGCCCGCGAGTTCATCGTGTGGGCGGGGACCCCTCCGCATTCATGGATCCTTCTTCCTCCATTCTCGAGGGAGGTGCTCCCGGCTCGTGGCCGGGTGACGATGGAGCTGAGGCACGAGGGGTGTCACCTTCCTCCTTCGCATGCCGACGTGGAGGTAGTTTCTTCTGGCCAGGTCTTCATGACCTGGGGCTGGGGTGTGGCGCGCCGCGCCTGCGCCCCCGCCGGTAGGCACATTCTTCATTTTGCGCTGGATACGACGGGCGCGATGACCTTCAAAGTCTTCGGGGCGGACAGTCTCCCGCTGCCGTGTGGCGCAGGGGATGGGCTCGCCGGCAACCATTCCCCATGCCGCCAGGGCAGCGAGGCGCTCGCCGTGGGCTACATCTTCGAACCTCCTGGTAGTAGTTACGCTACCCCTGAGACGACCTCAAGCTCCAACGAGAGCTACGAGCCGCCTAGTCCCCGCCCCTATCGCCAGAGGGAAACGGTGTCCTCCCGGCGTCGCCGTTGTTGAAGGAGTTCAAGCTGAGTTCCTTGGGAGCGTATTCCTTAGCTTAGTTCCTGCGGGACATCACAGAGTGCTCCACAAGGACATGTAAATTCTTGCAATACTTTTGTTACTGTCTAGCTTTATAAACTTATGTCCCGCGTGAGTCCTTTGTTGGAGCATGATTTCCCCTTTTTTCCATTCCCGCGGTAGCCCAAGGCCCAACGCCTGCGAGACCCAGTCCCGGGACAAGCTTCAACCTGCGCTGGTATGATAGGTCATGATGCAGTAGTCAAGGCCAGGAGGTGAGGGGTCCAGGGTCCGGTAAGAGCCCCCGAGGCGCGATGCTCAGGAGGTCCCACTCGGCGTGCAGGCAGCCGCCCACTGGTCCATCGTGAAGGGTTTTCATGCCTTAGCAGATCCGTAACTATAGTAAGTGGTGGTGTAGGTATGCAAGCGGGTGCGGCATTGAAAACTTATCTTAGCAATTCCTGTGGTCAGATGGTGCTTGATTCCTGTTGCCCTCCCCTTCAGGCAAGGTTTGGCGCCCAGGTGCCTTCGTGAGGAGGCGGCAATGATCGCTCCCGAGGCCCTGGGAACAGAAGCCGCGTGGCCGGTGGAGACGTTTCTCCGGGCCGCTGCCATCGCAGCCGAAGAAGAGAAGACCGGTGATGCTGCGCTCGGCGATGCCTGATCTGTCCTGTTTAGTGAAAGAAGTGCGAGTGCCTCGGGGAGGCGTAAGAACTTTGGTTGAATTTGAAAAAACTTGACATTATTGTAATAGCTAGATGATTTCCACGCTTGCTTCCTTTCATGTTTGCTTAGGTGCTCTGCGTCGGCAGGGCCCAACTCCGCGCATACCTCGACCGCCATTGAGCCCTATGGATGACCGGGGTTACCGTAGTAACTAGACTCGCCATTGAGCCCTCCGGATGACCAGGGTTCCCGTAGTAACTAGACTCAAGGGATGAGGGGCTACGTGGCTAGTGAGGCCCTTGGGTCGCGATGCCCAAGGGCCCCCTTGATGTTCAAGCGATCCCGTTTTCGTTCTGCGTCGGCAGGGCCCAACCCTGCGCATACCTCGATCGCCATTGAGCCCTCCGGATGACCGGGGTTATTGTCATCACTAGACTCAAGGGATGAGGGGCTACTTGGCCAGTTAGGTCCCTAGGTCGCGATGCCTAGGGGTCCCCCTTGACGTACGAATGGCTCTCATGAAGGAGAACGAGCACCATACCTTGCCCATGAACCTTCTCCTGGGATGGGGGCACGAGAAGGCCAGGTGTCTGGGCACCTGGTAGGGTGGCGTCTGCCAGGCGTGACCTGAGCATAGCCCCCGTGCCTAGCCCCCCTCGCGACACCCATCCAAGGAGAAGCTGTGAGCGTCGTGAGCTGAAAAGCTCCCTGAGGTTGGTGCGACCACTGAGGGCCACCCTCAGTTGTGTATAACTAGCGCGGAGCATAGAGCTACCACACTTGCGCGGAGTGTGGGCATAACTGCGCCTCGGTCGTATCGGCCAGCGCGGAGCTTGGTGCTTCCACTGGTTCATGGGCATAACCGCTCCTCGGTTAGATCTGCCAGCGCGGAGCTTGGTACTTCCACTGGACCGTGGGAGGGAGCTTCCCACCAAGAGAGACTCCAGGGCGTGTACAACCCCGTCCTGACACGTGGCTTGCACGGTAGGATAGCCAAGGTGTATATGGGCCCTCCTCAGGACGAGCTGAACGACTCTGAGGAAGTTCTCGTGAGCTTACGCATTACTTACGAGACCCTACCCTGAGGCGGGTTGCGCCTGAGTCTTCTTCTGCAAAATGTGAAAAGAGAGGTGTTGTGTCGACCTGCGCCGAGTGCATCTCCAGGGGATACTGCATGAGAAGGCCGCAGCACCAGCGACCCCAGGAGGTGACGTCATGGGGATAACTCGCGAGACAGAGCTCAGCCACTGGATTTGTCGACGCTGCAGGGATGGACCCGAGCACAGACGTCGTGCCCAGTCTTCTCATGCCACGTTCCAAAAGAAAAACAGCCGGCACACGGTTCCCGCGTGAGCGAAGCACCTGCCACGGGCCCCTACTTACCCATCCACGATTAGCCCATGCGAGAACAAGGCACCAAGGACCATGGGAGGTGCCGTCACGGGAATGGCTAGCTAGACAGAGCTCAGCCCTTGGGTTTATCGACACTACAGGAACGGACCCGAGCACAGACGTCGTGCCAGTCCTTAATCATGGGGCGGTCGCGAGTGGGCTCACGAGGGCTCATGACCTCAGTGGCGGTGAGGACGCCGAGCATATAGATAATGCGAATGTAAAGAAATATCTGGCCTTGATCATGCAAAAAGGTTGATAACCGCGGGGGATCAGCCCCCAGCGGCCCGAGGATGATGCAGCCCGAGAGGCGCCCTCGTTTGGATACCTGAAGTGTCACCTGATACTTGCCATAGGAGAGTTGGGGTAGCTGAAGACGCGAGCTGTGCGGGTCGCTCCCGAGGATCGTCGGGCTCCTAAGGCCCAGGGGCTCCGGAGGCTCTTAATGGTCGCGCGGGCCCGGCTCTCAATTCGTCCGGACCTCCTGCCACTGAGCCTCCCGAGCCCCCAAGGCCCGCTGCGCGAGATGCAGGAACGTGGCAGCGGTGTTGCAGAAGCCGAAGAGTGTGCAGACGTAGCTCCAGGGGAGGGCCCTCCTCCGGCCGACCGCCGTCGGCTAGAAGGGCTCCTGAGAAGCGGCTCGGTTGAGACCCGCGATGTCGACGCAGACGCGGAAACAGTCGCTTGGGCTGCGAGCAGGTGAACTTGGGGTTGTGCGGTTACGCCCACCGCGAATGAGTCTTGCGTACTGAAGTTCCTCTATAACTTGGTCGATGAAGTCCTGAGCCCCCAGCGCTGAACGGTTCACGCTGGGCTCACAAAAACGTGCATCAAGATACACTTGCAGGTGGTGCTTGAACACCTCTCTCGAGGCACGGGTCAGCTCAGGGACACTCCAGAGGAGAGCCCCCAAGCCCGTCACGAGAGGGGCGTCGAGCGCGCCTTGCTATGCGAGGGTGGAGGGTGCCTCGTCAGCACGCGCGAGTCCTGAGGCCAGTCCGTCGGGAGCCCCCGCATCCTGAGGTCCGTCGACGGGTAGGTTCTTCTTCTTCTTGGGGGCGGTCTGCAGGGCGAGGATGGCTCCATCCTCATCGGAGCACTCGACCGCCACGGTCTGGTAGGCACGCTCCAGGGAACGCACCGCTTCCCTCTCGTTGGAGGCGATCGTGATGACTCCGCCACTCCCGGGCATCTTGAGGACGTTGTAGCCATGATGGGTCGCCGCCATGAACTTGGCGAGGGCAGGATACCCTAGGATGGCGTTGTACGGGAGGTGGATGTTGGCGACGTCGAAGTCGATGAGCTCTGTGTGGTAGTTGTCGCGGTCGCCAAAGGTGACGGGAAGGCGGACCTGCCCCATCGGGAGTGTGGAGCCATCCGTGACTCCGTAGAATGGCTTGGTGGGGTGGAGCTGGTCGTAGGGAACCTGGAGTGTCTCGAAGGTCTGGACGGAGAGGACGTTGAGCCCTGCTCCGCCGTCGATGAGGGTCTTGGTCACGCGAATGTTGCTGATAGTCGGCGTGCAGAGCATCGGGAGGGCACCTAGGGCCGCAGTGCACTTGAGCTGGTCTTTGGGGTCGAAGGCGATGACTTGCTTTGTCCACTTGAGGTTGCGCGCGGCGTCAGGCCTGGGAAGCGCCGATTTCACCTCACGGGCGAACTGCTTGAAGATGTGGTGAGAAGCCGGGGCATGGGCTCCTCCCAGAATGCCTGCAACTGCACGCGGCTCCTGGAAGCCCCCTGCCCCGTCTCCCTGGCGGTCGTCGTCATTCCTCCTTGGCGGTGGTGGCAGTGGAGGCAGGCCTCCGTTGCCCTGAGGGCGACCCTCACGAGGCTGGTCGCGCTAGGGGGCGTCACGAGGCTGCTCCTACCAGTGGTCTTCACGAGGCTGCTCACGCCACCCTTGGCACGAGTTCCTGCCGTCCCAACGTCCTCCTCATCGGCCTCCTCCATGGCCATATCCGTGGTTGTCGCGCTCAGGGCGCTGCCCGCCGCGCCCACCGCGCATCGCCCTGAGCTCCTGGCAGTCGTTGGTGTTGTGGCTGTGGACGTTATGGAAGACGCAGTATGGGCGGTTGTCTCTGGGGAGGTCATCGTAGCCGCAGCCACGCTTCACTTCTGGCCCCGCAGCCAGCACGGCGGGTCCCTTGCGCTTCGACTCCTTGGCCTTGGTTTTCTTGTCGTCCGCCTCCGCCTCAGGCAGCTCCTGAAGGGAGAGGCGGCCTTCTTCCGCCCTAGCGCACTTTGCCGCGAGCTTGAACATCTCGAGGGCAGTGCACATGTCTTCGTGAATGGCGAGATCTTCCCTCATCCTGACGTCGCGGACGCCATCGGAGAACGCGAAGATGATGGCCTTGTCCGAGACCCTGGGGATATGGAGGCGCATGGTGTTGAAGCGTTGGATGTACTTTTGTAGGGTTTCTACCGGCTGCTGCCTCAGATTACGCAGATCAGCAGCTGCCGGGGTCGATCGCGGGTGCCTTGGAAGTTAGCGATGAAACGCTCGCGAAGCTCTTCCCAGGAGGAGATGGATCCCACAGGGAGGTTCAGGAGCCAGGAGCGCATGCCGTCCTTCAGAGCCATGGGGAACCAGTTCGCCATGACCTGCTCGGTGCCGTTGGACGCCTCGATACTCAGCTCGTAGAGTTGGAGGAACTCCGTGGTCGGTGGTGCTGTCGTAGCGTGGAGGCAGGTCCGGCTTGAACTTGTCGGGCCAGACGAGGCGCCGTAGCTCAGGGGCTAGGGCGCGACATCCATCCACTCTCACGATCACAGGCGCCCCCTGCGCTTGCGATGTTGGTTCTTGAGGTGCTGGCGCCACCACCTCCTGTGGCGCGCGGTCTGGGCGCTGTGGGCCAGGGGGCCCACGAGCCCCTGCATGAGGGTGCGGAACCTCCTGATAGCTCTCCTCGTCGCGGGCGTGGGCTCTACGGGGTTGCTCACGTCGAGGGGCCTCGCGCCGGCCCTCCTGGCCGGCATGGTGGAGGGGAGGCGGAGCCGGGACCCCACGACCCTCGTTCCCTGCCGGGGGCGACGGGGGACATGAGGAGTGCATTGATGCAGGCGCTTCTCCAGCGGCGTTGACGAGCTCGGTGATGCGGTGGAGCCACTCGTCGTAGAGGTCATCTACCGGGCGGTAGCGCAAGAGCTCCCGCGCCATCAGCAGCGCATGCTGCTGGTAGACCGGCCCGCGGCGGACCAGCGAGGACAACACTGCGGCCGGCGAGCGTGAAGGTGTTGTTGTACGGCCATCCCGCCGTA
The DNA here is from genome assembly GCA_902687465.1 of Secale cereale. NCBI lineage: Eukaryota > Viridiplantae > Streptophyta > Magnoliopsida > Poales > Poaceae > Secale > Secale cereale. The sequence goes on from LR738715.1 coordinate 131,913,021, forward strand.
CAGACAGCGACAACGAGGGGTCCTACTGCTCATGGACAGCCGGGTCGGTGGCGGCATTGGCGACCGGCGAGTTGGGGTGGAGTGGTGCGCCGTTGCCCGCGGGCGCCGTCTGAGCGACGTTCACAGCGCGGCAGGCGGTGCGAGCTCGGCGTGTGTCCATCATGGCCGTGGAGCAGGGTCGGTGACGAGAACGCGACGAGGTCGTCGGAGAGGCGAGATTTCGACACGCCCCCTACCTGGTGCGCCAAATGTCGGATTCAGGGCTCCACAAAACCCGTTAAGTTCGAACACAGGGGCGTGAATGAAGATCTCTCCCACTCACGTCTACCTAGCGCCTCGCTCTCGTCTTGGTGGAAGGATTCAAACAAAGAACGAACAAACACACAAGAGTTTATCCAGGTTCGGGCCACCATGTGGTGTAAGACCCTACTCCCTGCTTTGGTGGATTGGCTTCGGGCGAGCTAGAATATGAGCTAGTACAACGGTTCCTGGGCTCAGGAGGCGAGCTTAGGAGGTTCAGGAGGCTAGTGTTCTTGCTCCTTGTGTGGTGGCAGAGCGTGTTCATCTCCTCTTTGCAGTGGGAGTCCTAGCTACTTATATAGGCGACCACGGTCCTCTTCCCCCGAAATGTTTAGGCGGGAAGGGATCCCACAACGGCCATTTTTGAGCGGGAACACAAGGATGTTCTTATCCTGACAAAAGTGGTCTTCACCTGCAAAAGGATCAAGCGGTGACACGGTGGTGGGCTCGACAGTGACACCCCACTTATCGTCCTTGCGGTCTTCGGTCTTGTTGCACCAAAGAGGAAACCTTTGCCCCGCTCCTTGGGAACCAACGGCTGCGCTGTCTCCTTTGCACCGAAATGGCAACTGCGCCGCTGGCACCCGCTGGTGCGGTGCATCACTGCTGACATCACTGCCTCCTCCTGAGGCAGGCTCGACCTTGGATTCTCCGCCCACCCGGAACGCCTTGCTGAGGCCGCTCCCGAGGAGGTCTTGAAGTCGTTCTCCTCGCGAGGCTTGGCCCCCTCGCGACGGTCTTGGAAAGCTGGTCGATCAGCTGGGCCGTACCAGGCCGCTTGTAGGAGCGCGTCGCGGCCCGCAGACAGGCAAGTCTGGGTACCCTGGTTCCCAGGACGCCGACACCGAGGTCCTAGGGCGACGCTCCGGAGACTCCGGGGTGTGTACAACCCCTCTCATTATTACGTGAGAGTGTCACGAGCGGAGATCTTCTGAGGTGCCCACCCCTTCGCTTTGAGGGCCCCGCCCCGCACTAGTCTGCTCCCTCATGAACTCACCCGAAGGCGGCATTCATGAAGTGGGACACTGCGCATGATGGGGGGATGGGACCTTGGCCATAGGCCCCCCTCCGAGCACTAGGCGCACCGCTCACGCGATCTCCGAGCGCGTTTCGCCCCTGAGGGCTAACGTCGTTCAGAGACGCGACGTCCTGAAGTGCGTGGGGGACCCCGCCCTACCCATGCTCCTAATATCCCCTGAGCCCTTCCTGATTAGGGTCGGGCCCAGCGGGTATTCGTGAGCAGGGGGACGGAGCCGTTGTCTTGGGCCCTCCTAGTGCGCGTAGGATGGGTTGCCGTACCGCCTCCAGACGCATCCTCCGCAGCCCGGGGGATGGTACGACGGGAGGCGCGGCGTCTTGAGGTTGAACGGAGGGGGGAGAAGGCCCCTCCCCGCGCGCATCATACCTGCCGCCAGCGAGCCCCTGGTGAAATCCAGGGCTGGCTCATGCGCGACAGGTCATGCGTGGGGGGACGAGGGCCTGACCCGGGCCTTCCCTTCCCTTTCTGTCTTGACGTGGCAACCAGAGTAGCCCCCTGGCCTGCCGAGGCTCGGGGCCAGAGACACTGTTGGCCCGAGGCCTACGATTGGTGCTGCGAGTGCCGGCCCCCGTAGGCACCTGCGCGCGTCTCATTCGCGCTCCATGGCCATGGGCGATGATTATGAAGGGTTGAGGGCTTAGAGTGGGGGATCTGCCTCCCGACCTTCCGCTCCTGAGCCCCCTTGTGCCAGCGCCTGGTTGCACCCGGCGTTCGGCGTAGTCCTGGGGTCGCCTCCTGGTTTCTCCTCGACGGGGGCGGTTCCTGAATACAAAGGGCTTCGAGGCAAAGGAGCGGCGTCGTATGCAGGGTTCAGCGGATCATACCCCATGTCGCCCTTGTAGGTCGCCGCGGGTCTTGACCATATGGGCGACCGGGTGTGGCTGGGGCGGCACCCAGTGTCACAAGCCTAGTTCTGGTATGCACTAGGCTAGATTTGGTGTTTGCATCATGTTTAAATTTTCAAATGAAATTGAAATGGGGACATGTGAAAGCCTCATGAATCTTTTTGAAAAATGACCCAGATAAAATTGCTCCAAAAGGGTCCAAGAAAATGTTCATGTTTCTCTCTGAAAATATTGATCGGAGGTAAAATTCAAACCAATATTTTTTGGAGCTCATTAATATTTATTTTTGGCATTTGGAATTAATACAATAATTATTTGCATTGGATATATATTTATTATATTTTTAATATATGTCCAATAAATATGATTTGTTGTGAGGGGCTTTGGATTAATTCCTTAGGTCCCTGCAAAATTGCCAGAAGAATTTAAATGATTTATTTTAAATCAAAACAAATGTCAGAAATTAGAAAACAGAAAAAGAAAAATAAAGGGAAGGAGTTTTACCTGGGCCTTACCTGGTGGCCACCTGGCCCAATCACTGTGCGGCCCAGCCGGACCAGCCCACCAGCGCCGTCGTCCTCCTAGCGCCAGTCGGCTGGCGTGTGGTCGACGTGCGCGCACGGCGAGTGCGCCACGCCACCAGCTGCCTTCCTACGTCCCCGGGACAGCAAGACGCCGCGATCCTTCTCCTCGGTGCCGGCCGGATCGAGCTCTCCCCCTCACTCGCCCTGCCTCTCTCCCTCTCTCTCTCTCTCTCTCTCATGGCCGACCGCTGCCGTCGCTGCCGTTCGTCGTTGCCGCGCCCACAGCCACAACCTCGCCCCTTCGACTAGTCCACCAGCTCCGCCACGTCACCCACTACCTCCCCGTTGAGCTGTGCATCGCCGGATGCCCCGTGGAGTTCTCACTGCCCTTGTCCTCTTTGCCGACCACCGGAGATCCCCGCTGCCGCCCTGCTCACTCCGGCCCTTCTCCGAGCTCGCCGTGTGCACCGCTGCGTTCGCTGTGAGCTTCCGCGTCGAACCCCTATTCTCCCCCTCGTTCTTGCGTGCTCCAGCTCTACTCCCCGCCATGGCCAAAGCTCACTGCCGCCGGCCATGTCGCCACCATGGCGAGAGCTACCGTAGCTCGCTCCCGAGCACGTCACCGCCTTCGCCACACCGCCAGGAGCCCGTCGAGCCCCTCGGCTAGCCCACCCCATGCCCCGCAGCGTTTTGCCCACTCGAGCCATGCTCCGGCCGCCGCCGCGAGCTCTGCTCCGGCAAGCCCCGACCACCCCATGGCCTCCCGCGAGTTCCTTTGGATGCGCGCGAGCCTGGGCGTTGCTCCGGTGGTCTCCGCCATCCAAATGGTCGCCGGAGCGGCGTTTCCGAGCCCCTCCGCCGTCTCTGGCCTCGCCGACGATGAGCCGTGGGTCAACTCCGGCGAGTTTGACCCCGGTTGGCTGGGTTTGACTCCCCTTTGAGTCACTGACGTGTGGGCCCTGCCCAGCTAATTTGTAGTTAGGATTAGTGTTAGTGCTAATTGACTTATTAGTTAAACTGTGACATTGACATTGGGCCCCAGCGCCACTAACCCTTTTAATTAGTTTAGTTTAACCCCTATTAGCCCAGTGTCACTGACGTGTGGACCCCACACGTCAGGTTTGACTTGAGTCAACGCTGCTAACTTGCTGACGCAGGCATGACGCAGTACTGACGCAATAAATGATTTTCTGGAATTGTTTCAACTCAGGAAAATCTAGAAAATTGTTTAAACTTCAAAAAATCACAGAAATTCAACCGTAGCTCAGATTGAAATAATTTATATATGAAAATTTATCAGAAAAATTCAATCTATCAATCTGTACTAGTTTCATGCATGACAAAAGAAGTTATACCTACTGAATATTTGAAAACACATAAATGGCATTTTAAATGCTTAAGTTGGGAGTTGCATTTGAACCCTTGGTTCAAATGGACTTCACCCAAATGAATGCTAGTTGCATTAGCTCAAACAACATCACATTTTCATGCCATGTTCATGCATCGTATTGTTGCATATGCTTGTGTTTTATTGTCGGCACCGTCCTTCTCGATAGGTCCAGCTCCGGAGACCGTTCCAGAGTACCTGTCAGAGGAGCAGTGCTCTACCGTTGTTTTACCAGGCAAGCAACCCCCCCCTTATTCGTTCCGATACAATCCCACTCTCTCGCTCCTGCTCTCTGTTATTGCATTAGGACAACAACGATTCAATTGCTACTTTATGCTGCGGTAGTTGAACCCATTCCTCTGCATTACCTGTCATTGCCACAGTAAATAGTTGAGACCCACTAGCATGTGTAGGAGTTGTTTGGAGCCATGTTGTGATCTTACCATGCCATGCCTGCTATTGCTTAGAGTGTGTCAGGTCTGATTCATTGGGAATGAATTGGAGTGTTATGCTATGTTCTGATGCTGAGAGTCAAGTGTGTGAACACGATTTGGTAAAGGTAGCGGTGAGAGGCCATGTAGGAGTACATGGTGGGTTGTCTCACTGGAACCGTCCTTAAGAACTGAGTTATGTGTGTGTTGTCCAATGACTAGCTACTACCACGCATTGGAATGCTTAAGTGCCCCTCTCGACTTATTAACCAACTTGGTCTCTGTCCAGGAGTCGCAACTAGTTTCTGGTGTTTGTAGGTAGTGCTAGTAGTCTACTAAGTGGCACCCGGCCAGGTGGGCTTGGGACAGACTAGGCACCGTGGCACGGTGTACCAAGCGTAGATCCATCCGGCGAGGTGGGCTTGGGAACCCTGCGCACATCGTTTGGGGCCGTGAGTGACACCCCGGCCAGATCTCCTTGCGGATGGAACCCGAATAGGCGATAAACCTGGACTAGAGTCTTGTGTGGTTAGTCAGGTCGTGGAAGAAACCCTCGCTAGGCTTCCTCTTGAAGGTTGCCGAGATACACGACGTGTACATGGCGGTAAGTGGGGAGAGCGTGTGTGAAGAAGTACACCCCTACAGGGTTAACATGATCTATTCGAATAGCCGGATCCACGGTTATGGACTTCTTGGATGCTTACGTGGTACATAGACAACTTGAAGTGGATACTCTAAAATACTCAAGGCAAGTGTGAGTGCTATGGATGGCCTTCTCGTAGGGAGACGGGGATGAATCCATAGTGGTGTATTGTGTGGTGCTTAGTGGACTCGTGTGCGCCACCTCAGAAGAGTTACCAGCAATCGTAGTACAGGATAGCCACTGAGTCAAAGCTGGCTTGCTGCAACTAAACCCCACTTTGCCTGCTTGATACAAATGCATATATGATAGGATCTGATGTAAGTCTTGCTGAGTACCTTTGTACTCATGTTTGCTTAATTTATGTTTTGCAGAGGAGACTTCAGTCTCACTAGTAGTTCCGCTTGGACTTCGACAAGTAGCTTGTTACCTCAGCTACGATCTTGTACGAGTGTTGTAGATAGTTAGGCTCTTTAGACTTTTTCATTTGTAGTTGTCTGTACTCAGACATGTTATGCTTCTGCATGTTGCTTGTATGCTCTGAATGTTCGGTCATGAGACCCATGTTTGTAATATCTGGCTCCTCGGAGCCTAATGAATAAATACTTTCTTTCATAGAGTCTTGTTGTGATGCCATGTTGTATTTGCACATATCAAGCATATTGTGTGTATGTTATTGAAATGCTTGGTACGTGTGGGATCCGACAACCTAGTTGTTTCCTCTTGGTAGCCTCTCTTATGGGGAAATGTCTCCTAGTGCTTCCACTGAGCCTTGGTAGCTTGCTACTGCTCCGGAACACTTTGGCTGGGCGGCATGTGTCCTTCTTCGTTCTTGTGTCTGTCCCTTTGGGGAAATGTCAAGCGTTGTTCCTTTAAGTCCTTGTAGCTTGCTACGACTTGGGTTCATACGTTGATGACCGACACGTTCGTTGTTGGGTCATGTATGCCTGTCCCTGTAAGTTAGTGCCACCTTGGGTTTATAACTAGTCATGTCGGCCCGGGTTCTCTGTCATATGGATGCTAGCCACACTATCATATATGTGAGCCAAAATGCGCAAATGGTCCCGGGCCAGGTAAGGTGGCAACCGTGGGGATACCGTGCGTGAGGCCGCAAAGTGATATGATGTGTTACATGCTAGACCGGTGTGACTTAGGATCGGGGCCCGACAGATTTGGTGTCAGAGCCCGACTGCCTATAGGATTACTAAGCCAAACTGGTCGAAGTTGAGTCTAGAAAATCTTTAGTTATATAAGGGAATTGATTGTGGAAGGGAACGTAAGGCTCTTTTTACTTCTTATACCTCATGTCTTCTGATCTGAGTCATCCTACCTTTCCTACGGGGTTAAGGAACTTGGCTTTCTCTTCCCTCTATCAGGATCACGAGTTACTACTCCGTAGTCCCATAGGATTGGTTGATCAGAGTCATACTCCTGTTTTCAAGTTCTTCCGGTGTAGTCTGCCTAGTACTATCACAGAACCTCGAGTGATGATGTTGAGTTGTTATACCACCCCTTATGTTAGCAGGATGTCTCATTCTGAGCATTTTACCGCCGTTATGCTGCCGGAATTGTCCTAGGAGTTCGAGAGATTATAATTTCTTGTTCTACCTTATGCATCCTATAGTGATGTTGATTTCGTCCTTGGTTTTGTTTCCCAGGATGTCTTTAGTTAAGCGAAGCTCAGTTTCTCGCAAACAGAACCACGGAGGTGGTAGGGATGAGGAGTATCCCCCCGACCAGCCTTCGTTGGCAGAGTTAATGTTAGAGATAGAGAGAAACAAGCGTGAGTCTAACCGCTTGTTGGCACGTATTGAGGAGAAGACCGGACATCAGTGCAAAAAGTCAGCGACCATCCATGAATTCATTGGTCTGAAACCACCCACCTTCCATCATCCCATTGAGCCACTCGATGCAGATGACTTGCTTCGCAGTATCACTCACAAGCTGTGTTCCGCGAACGTAGCCGAAGGTGACAAGGTCACCTATGCCACATATCACCTGGATGGTCCTGCTAGTCTTTGGTGGCCGAACTTTGAGGCCATGATTCCAGCTGGCCAGATTCCTACCTGGAGAGTTTTCACAGAGGCTTTTCGCGAGCATCACATTCCTCAAGCCCTTATTGTCCGCAAGAGAGAAGAGTTCTGTAGTGTTACCCAGGCTAAGATGGCTGTTGATGCTTATGGTAGAGAGTTTGAGAACCTCACCCGCTATGCTACAGAGGAGGTGTCCACGGACGCCAAGAAGCAGGCTAGGTTCCGGAAGGGTCTCAACCCCAAGCTGCGTCGTGATCTCCACTTGCATCATTGCAACACATTCCAGGCTCTTGTGAACAAGGCCATGAATGCAGAGACAGCTCAACTCACTTACGAGGATTCTCGTAAGCACACCCTTGATTTGGGATCTTCCTCCGGTTCTAGTTCTCAGAAGCGTCGGATTTGGGTTCCGAACTCTGTTCTTCCACCCGGTTATACACCGAGGCCATCTTATATGGTACCTCATCCAGTTCAGCAGTATGATCCAGCCAGGCCTATTGGTGGACCGCCTGCCAATGCGGGTCCACGTCCTACCTCCAGGATTTGTTACAAGTGTGGAGAGCCAGGCCACATTGCCCGTAATTGCACTCAGACCCGTGTTGCTCCACCACAGTCCTAGAAATCTGTTGGCCGTGTTAAGCCATCACGCAAGATGATCTGTGTCAAGTCACCTCCCACTGAACATGGACGTGTGCATCACGTCTCAGCCAAAAATGCTCATGACGATCTAGATGTCGTTCTTGGTACACTCCTTGTCAATTGTCATCCGGCATCGGTTCTGTTCGATACTGGAGCATCTCATTCTTTCATCTCCGAAAGTTATGCCCGCTTGCATGACATGTCATTTTGTGATATGCCTTCCCCACTACTCATTCAATCTCCTGGATCCAAATCGCAAACTTCTAGTGTAAGCCATGGTAATGAAATCCTTGTTGACAGACTTGTGCTCCTTGCATCACTTGTAGCCCTCAAGTCTTCAGATATTAATATCATCTTGGGTATGGACTGGATGACAGCTCATCATGCCAAGATTGATTGTTATACTAGGTCTGTTCAGCTTACACATCCATCTGGCAAGATAGTCACTGTCACCACTAGAGTTGCAAAGCGTCAACTCTATTCCCTTAATGCCAGCCCTCCTCCAGACCTTGAAGATATCCCGGTAGTCTGTGACTTTCCGGATGTCTTTCTAGAGGAACTGCCAGGTGTTCCACCTGACAGAGATGTATAGTTTGTCATAGATCTTATCCCAGGAACCGCTCCAATTTCTAGGAGACCTTACAAGATGGCACCCTTAGAACTACCTGAGCTTAAGAAACAACTTGATGAGTCCTTGCAAAAGGGTCTCATCTGTCCTAGTCTTCTCCTTGGGCTTGCCCCGTCCTCTTCGTCAAGAAGAAGGATGGTACGGATCGGATGGTTGTAGATTATCGTCCCGTTAATTTGGTCACGGTGAATAAGTATCCGCTCCCCAGGGTCAACGACATGTATGATCAGCTCGCTGGATCCTTAGCCTTTTCCAAGATGGATTTGAGGTTAGGCTACCATCAAATCAAGATTAGAAACGGGGACATTCCTAAGATGGGTTTTGTCACTCGTTATGGCCAGTATGAGTACATCGTCATGTCCTTCCGTCTAACCAATGCCCCAGCTACTTTCTCCCGCTTGATGAACTCGATCTTCATGGAGTACTTAGATAAGTTCGTCGTGGTTTACCCCGATGATATTCTTATTTACTCGAAGAACGAGGAAGAGCATGCCGAACATCTTAGACTTGTATTAGAAAAACTCAGAGAGCACCGCCTTTATGCCAAGTTCTCCAAGTGCGAATTTTGGTTCCAGAAGTAACCTATCTCGGCCATGTAATCTCTGGTAAGGGCATTGCTGTCAATCCCGAGAGAGTTCAGGCCGTTCTTGATTGGACTCCACCTGAATCAGTTAAACAAGTTAGGAGTTTCCTTGGTCTAGCCAGTTATTGTCGCCGCTTTGTTGAGAACTTCTCTAAAGTGGCCAAACCTCTCACAGAACTTCTCAAGAAAGATAAAAAGTTTGAGTGGTCCCCACAGTGTGAGCACAGTTTTTAGGAACTGAAAAGACGCCTAACCTCTGCTCCCATACTTGTGCCACCGGATTTCACTAAGGACTTTGTTATCTACTGTGATGCCTCACGACAGGGACTAGGTTGCATTCTTATGCAGGATCGTCATGTGATTGCCTATGCATCTCGACAGTTGCATCCACATGAGGAAAATTATCCTCCACATGATCTAGAGCTTGCAGCCGTAGTCTATGCACTTAAGACCTGGCGACATTACCTCCTTGGTAATCGTTGCGAGATCTACACCGATCACCAAAGCCTCGAGTATATCTTCACCCAAACAGATTTGAACCTTAGGCAAAGACGTTGGTTGGAGTTGATCTCGGATTACGACTTAGGGATTATTTACACCCAAGGCAAGGCCAATGTCATGGCTGATGCGGTGAGTCGTAAGTCCTATTGCAACAACCTCATGTTGCAGCAGGGCGAACCACTTCTCCATGAGGACTTATGTAAGCTTAACCTTCACATTGCTCGTCACGGATTCCTTTCTACCTTGGTGGCGAAACCTACCCTTGAGGGTCAAATCATTTCTGACCAAAAGTTTGATAGGGGTGTTATCCGCATCAAGAGAAACATTAAGAAGGGAGTTGGTGGATGTTTCTCTATGGATGATCGAGGTGTTGTTTTCTTTGAGAATCGTTTGGTGGTTCCCAAGAATCAACATCTGCGACAACTGATCCTTAAAGAGGCTCATGAATCTTCTCTCACGATTCGTCCCGGTAGTACTAAGATGTATCAGGACCTACGCCAGAGGTTCTGGTGAAATAGGATGAAGAGAGAAATCGCTCAGTTCATTGCTAACTATGACGTTTGTCGTCGCGTTAAGGCAGAGCATCAAAGACCTGCTGGCACCCTTCAGCCTCTAGCTATTCCTGAGTGGAAATGGGATAAAGTTGGTATGGACTTCATCACCGGCTTTCCCAGGACCAAGAGAGGGAATAATGCTATCTTCGTAGTCATCGATCGTCTGTCCAAAGTGGCTCACTTCCTTCCTATTCGAGAGAGTATCACTCCTAGCCAGCTTGCTGACTTATATATTTCTCGAATATTGTCACTTCATGGTGTTCCACTAGAGATCAATTCAGACCGTGGTAGTCTTTTCACTTCTCATTTCTGGGAGAGTTTCCAGACTACCATGGGCACCCATCTTTCCTTCAGTACCACTTTCCACCCTCAATCAAGTGGTTAGGTGGAATGGGTCAACCAAATCCTCGAAGACATGCTTAGATCTTGCGTTATCTCATTCGGTATGGATTGGGAGAAATGTCTTCCTTTTGCCGAGTTTGCTTATAACAATAGCTATCAATCCAGTCTCAAGAAAGCTCCTTTTGAGATTCTCTATGGACGAAGATGTCGAACACCTTTGAACTGGTCAAAAACCGGTGAAAGACAATTCTTTGGACCGGACATGATCCAGGAGGCAGAAGATCAAGTTCGCATCATTCGTGAGAATTTGAAAACAGCCCAGTCTCATCAAAAGAGCCAGTATGATCGTCATCATAAGGAAGTGGCTTATGAGGTTGGCGACAAAGCTTACCTTCGGGTTACTCCTTTGAAGGGTACCCATCATTTCGGTATCAAGGGCAAGTTGGCTCCTTGTTACATTGGTCCTTTTCGCATTCTCGCTAAACGAGGAGAGGTTGCCTACTAGTTGGAACTACCCCCACATCTTTCTCGAGTTTATGATGTCTTCCACGTCTCTCAAATCAGGCATTGTTTCTCGGATCCCATCCGCGGAGTGGACCACGAAACGCTTGATCTCCAAGATAACCTCACATATCGGGAGTACCCCGTTCGCTTTCTGGATCAAGCAGAGCGTGTCACTCGACGTCATAACATCAAGTTTCTCAAGGTTCAGTGGTCTCATCATTCTGAGAGAGAAAATACTTGGGAGCGAGAAGATCGTCTTCGACTGGAGTACCCCACTTTCTTTCCGCCGACTCCTGAATCCCGGGAAGAGATTCTTTCGAGTGGGGGCGAGTTGTCACAACCCTAGTTTTGGTATGCACTAGGCTACCTTTGGTGTTTGCATCATGTTTAAATTTTCAAATGAAATTGAAATGGGGACATGTGAAAGCCTCAGGAATCTTTTTGAAAAGTGACCTATATAAAAATTCCTCCAAAAGGGTCCAAGAAAATGTTCATGTTTCTCTCTGAAAATATTGGTCAGAGGTAAAATTCAAACCAATATTTTTAGGAGCTCATAAATATTTATTTTGGGCATTTGGAATTAATACAATAATTATTTGCATTGGATATATATTTATTATATTTTTAATATATGTCCAATAATTCTTATTTGTTGTGAGGGGCTTTGGATTAATTCCTTAGGTCCCTGCAAAATTGTCAGAAGAATTTAAATGATTTATGTTAAATCAAAACAAATGCCAGAAATTAGAAAACAGAAAAGAAAAATAAAGGGAAGGAGTTTTACTTGGGCCTTACCTGGTGGCCACCTGGCCCAACCGCTGTGCGGCCCAGCCAGACCGGCCCACCAGCGCCGTCGTCCTCCTGGCGCCAACCGGCTAGCGTGTGGTCGACGCGCGCGCACGGCGAGTGCGCCATGCCACCAGCTGCCTGCCTGCGTCCCCGGGACAGCACGACGTCGTGATCCTTCTCCTCGGTGCCGTCCGGATCGAGCTCTCCCCCTTACTCGCCCTGCCTCTCTCTCCCTCGCTCTCTCTCTCTTTCACGGCCGACCGCTGCCGTCGCCGCCGTTCGTCGTTGCCGCGCCCACAACCACAGCCTCGCCCCTCCGACTAGTCCACCAGCTCCGCCACGTCGCCCGCTACCTCCCCATCGAGCTGTGCATCGCCGGACACCCTCGGAGTTCTCACCGCCGTCGTCTTCTTCGCCGACCACCGGAGATTTTCTCCGCCGCCCTGCTCGCTCCGGCCCTTCTCCGAGCTCGCTGTCTGCACCGCTGCGTCCGCTGTGAGCTTCTGCGTCGAACCACTGTTCTCCCCCTCGTTCTTGCACGCTCCAGCTCTACTCCCCGCCATGGCCAAAGCTCGCTGCCGCCGGCCATGTCGCCGCCGTGGCCAGAGCCACCGCAGCTCGCTCCCGAGCGCGTCACCGCCTTCGCCACACCGCCAGGAGCCCGTCGAGCCCCTCGGCTAGCCCCCCGTGCCCCGCAGCGTTTTGCCCACTCGAGCCGTGCTCCGGCCGCCGCCGCGAGCTCTGCTCCGGCGAGCCCCGACCACCCCATGGCCTCTCGCGAGTTCCTTTGGATGCGCGCGAGCCTGGATGTTGCTCCGGTGGTCTCCGCCATCCAAATGGTCGTCGGAGCGGCGTTTCCGAGCCCCTCCGCCGTCTCTGGCCTCGCCGGCGACGAGCCGTGGGTAAACTCCGACGAGTTTGACCCCGGTTGTCTGGGTTTGACCACCCTGTGAGTCACTGACGTGTGGGCCCCGCCCAGCTAATTTGTAGTTAGGATTAGTGTTAGTGCTAATTGACTTGTTAGTTAAACTGTGACACTGACAGTGGGCCCAGCGCCACTAACCCTTTTAATTAGTTTAGTTTAACCCTCTGTTAGCCATGTGTCACTGACGTGTGGACCCCACACGTCAGGATTGACTTGAGTCAGCGCTGCTGACTTGCTGATGCAGGCATGAAGCAGTGCTGACGCAATAAAAGATTTTCTGGAATTGTTTTAACTCAGGAAAATCCAAAATATTGTTTAAACTTCAAAAAGTCACAGAAATTCAACCGTAGCTCAGATTGAAATAATTTATATATGAAAATTTATCAGAAAAATTCAATCTATCCATCTGTACTAGTTTCATGCATGACAAAAGAAGTTATACCTATTGAATATTTAAAAACACATAAATGGCATTTTAAATGCTTAAGTTGGGAGTTGCATTTGAGCCCTTGGTTCAAATGGACTTCACCCAAATAATGCTAGTTGCATTAGCTCAAACAACATCACATTTTAATGCCATGTTCATGCATCATATTGTTGCATATGCTTGTGTTTGATTGTCGGCACTGTCCTTCTCGATAGGTCCAGCTCCGGAGACTGTTCCAGAGTACCTGTCAGAGGAGCAGTGCTCTACCATTGTTTTACTAGGGAAGCAACCCCCCCCCCTTGTTCATTCCGATACAATCCCACTCTCTCGCTCCTGCTCTCTGTTATTGCATTAGGACAACAACGATTCAATTGCTACTTTATGCTGCTGTAGTTGAACCCATTCCTCTGCATGACCTGTCATTGCCACAGTAAATAGTTGAAACCCACTAGCATGTGTAGGAGTTGTTTGGAGCCATGTTGTGATCTTACCATGCCATGCCTGCTATTGCTTAGATTGTGTCAGGTCTGATTCATTGGGAATGAATTGGAGTGTTATGCTATGTTCTGATGCTGAGAGTCAAGCGTGTGAACACGATTTGGTAAAGGTAGCGGTGAGAGGCCATGTAGGAGTACATGGTGGGTTGTCTCACTGGAACCGTCCTTAAGAACTGAGTTATGTGTATGTTGTCCAATGACTCGCTACTACCACGCATTGGAATGCTTAAGTGCCCCTCTCGACTTATTAACCAACTTGGTCTCTGTCCAGGAGTCGCAACTAGTTTCTGGTGTTTGTAGGTAGTGCTAGTAGTCTACTAAGTGGCACCCGGCCAGGTGGGCTTGGGACAGACTAGGCACCGTGGCACGGTGTACCAAGCGTACATCCATCCGGTGAGGTGGGCTTAGGAACCCTGCGCACATCGTTTGGGGCCGTGAGCGACACCCCGGCCGGATCTCCTTGCGGATGGAACCTGAATAGGCGATAAACCTGGACTAGAGTCTTGTGTGGTTAGTCAGGTCGTGGCCGACACCCTCGCCAGGCTTCCGCTTGAAGGTTGCCGAGATACACGACGTGTACTTGGTGGTAAGTGGCGAGAGCGTGTGTGAAGAAGTACACCCCTGCAGGGTTAACATGATCTATTCGAATAGCCGGGTCCACAATTATGGACTTCCTCGATGCATACGTGGTACATAGACAACTTGAAGTGGATACTCTAAAATACTCAAGACAAGTGTGAGTGCTATGGATGGCCTTCTCGTAGGGAGACGGGGATGAATCCATAGTGGTGTATTGTGTGGTGCTTAGTGGACTCGTGTGCGCCACCTCAAAAGAGTTACCAGCAGTTGTAGTACAGGGTAGCTACTTAGTCGAAGCTGGCTTGCTGCAACTAAACCCCACTTTGCCTTCTTGATACAAATGCATATATGATAGGATCTTATGTAAGTCTTGCTGAGTACCTTTGTACTCATGTTTGCTTAATTTATGTTTTGCAGAGGAGACTTCAATCTCACTAGTAGTTCTGCTTGGACTTCGACAAGTAGCTTGTTACCTCAGCTACGATCTTGTACGAGTGTTGTAGATAGTCAGGCTCTTTAGCCTTTTTCATTTGTAGTTGTCTGTACTCAGACATGTTATGCTTCCACATGTTGCTTGTATGCTCTGAATGTTGGGTCATGAGACCCATGTTTGTAATATCTGGCTCCTCGGAGCCTAATGAATAAATACTTTCTTTCATAGAGTCTTGTTGTGATGCCATGTTGTATTTGCACATATCAAGCATATTGTGTGTATGTTATTGAAATGCTTGGTACGTGTGGGATCCGACAACCTAGTTGTTTCCTCTTGGTAGCCTCTCTTATGGGGAAATGTCTCCTAGTGCTTCCACTGAGCCTTGGTAGCTTGCTACTGCTCCGGAACACTTTGGCTGGGCGGCATGTGTCCTTCTTCGTTCCTGTGTCTGTCCCTTTGGGGAAATGTCAAGCGTTGTTCCTTTAAGTCCTTGTAGCTTGCTACGACTTGGGTTCATACGTTGATGACCGACACGTTCGTTGATGGGTCATGTATGCCTGTCCCTGTAAGTTAGTGCCACCTTGGGTTTATAACTAGTCATGTCGGCCCGGGTTCTCTGTCATATGGATGCTAGCGACACTATCATGTACGTGAGCCAAAATGCGCAAACGGTCCCGGGCCAGGTAAGGTGGCACCCGTGGGGATACCGTGCGTGAGGCCGCAAAGTGATATGATGTGTTACATGCTAGACCGGTGTGACTTAGGATCGGGGTCCCGACACCCAGTCCCCGACGTCGTCATGTGGTAGCAGAATGGCTTGGCTCTAGTGCTGGCGGCGTCGAGGAGCTCGGCCACCCTGAGGAGTAGCGCGTCGTGGCCGCTATCGAGCAACCGGCACCTCAGCAGTTCCCTTGCCACCAGTATTGCGGCCCTCATGTTCGCCATTTCGCGCCGGTCCCGTGAGCTTACCGATGCGTGCTCGGCAGCCCGTGCTGCCGCACGACCTTGGTGTCGAGTGGGCAGCGGGTGCTGCTGGCCCTCTGGCAGCGGGTTGGTGATGCTTATCGTGCCGTCGTCCCCGATCAAGGACGGGTGGTGGCGAGTCCCGCGACTGAAGGGCGATGCCTGAGTGGCGCGGACGCCACGGGCGTCTGCACGTGTCTGGTGCGCCTTCGCCATCGTGGTCGCGGTTTGTTGGAGCTAGGTGACGCGGGGTTGATGGATGTGAGCGGGGCGAGGTCGTTGGAGAGGCCAGATTTCGACACGCCCCCTACATGGCGTGCCAAATGTCAGATTCAGGGCTCCGCAAAACCTGTTAAGTCCGAACACATGGGCGTGAACGAAGATCTCTCCCACTCACGTCTACCTAGCGCCTCTCTCTTGTCTCGGTGGAAGGATTCAAGCAAACAACGGCCAGAACACACAAGAGTTTTGTAATGCCCAGGATGGGACTATATCTCCTACGTGTCGAGGCACGACTTAAAGATATAATCCCATCCTAGAATGATCTCAAGTTTGGTATCTTTGCACGACTCATGTAAAAGAGGGATTAAATTGCAAAAGGAGATAGTTGGCTTACACTCGCCACTTCACACAATACATTACATGAGCAGAACATCATTCAAAACATCACAACCCGACTACGGGCGAAGATCCAAAAGAAAGATACCAAAACAACATAAAGCCACAGGTCAGGATCGAATCCTAGTAGAAACCACTACTGAACGTCGAAACGTCACAAGCAAACAGCCAAACTCTTCAACGAGCTCCTGGTGAAGCACTGAACCAGCTCCTGCATCGTACACGGCTGAACCTGCAACTGGTGTGGTGAAGTAACTGTGAGCCACAGAGGACTCAGCAATCCCGTTCCCGGGTAACAAGACTATTTAAGCCTTGGGTGAGGACAAGGCTGAAGAAAGAACGAGAGGTGAAGGAACAAACAAGAGTCTGCAGCAGCAACTAGCACTAACTTACGTAATAGAGAGCGAGAAGAGAAGTGCCTCGGTCGAAAGATGATCACGAAGTGATCCTAACTAAAGCCGGTCAAACATAACCCCACCGTGTTCAACTCCCGAATCCCTATTCGGAAATTGACAGTCACGGTACACACGCTGGTAGTGTATTGAAACATTGTGTCAAGTTTTCTACAACCGGATATTAACAAGCTCCCATCTGCCACATAACCGCGGGCACGGCTTTCGAAAGTTCAAACCCTGCAGGGGTGTTCCAACTTGGCCCATCACAAGCCCACGATCCGCGAAGTCTCAACTCCATAGGTGGGAAGACCCGAGTATTCTCGGAATCCCGTGCTCGAGTTAAACCGAACTAAGGTAAGGCTAATCCAGCAAATCCTCCCGGCGTGTCGACACCCTGATAGTAGCCGCGCGTATCTAAGTCTCAGGACACGACCGGATGAGTCATCCTACAGGTTTTTACCAAACCTCAAGTTTCCTTGAGGTGGCCCCGCAGTCTGCTCGTTTCGGACCAACACTCATGTGGAGCACTGGCCCAGGGGGTTGAATTAAAATAAAAGGGATAGCTAGTCCACATGCAAGTTTTATTAGTTATTAGGCAAATAGTACCAATGTTGGGACTTGCTGGAAAAGACTTAGCACTTAGCGGTTTATCAAGGGGGTCCCATACACCCCAACCGTGTTAGGAACGCATAATCAAGGAACATAACACTGGTTTATACGGTTCCTAACGGCATGAGTGGAACAAATCACCAAGCAAAAGGCTTAGCCTTCCACCCTTGCCAATATATAGATGATTTCATTTTTAAGCATTTATATAGTGTGATATAACCCAACCAAACTTCAACATGAAGCAAGCATCTTCAATCTTCACCTACAACTAGCAATGCTATAAGAAGGGCTGAGCGAAGCGTACTTAGCCAAGCAACGGTTTGCATAGGTAGGGTGGTTAAACATGGCAATTGGTTACAAGTAGGAGGCTGACAAGAAGAACATGGGCATCGAGGCAAAACTAAAGAACGACACTCTAGCAATAGGCAAAGATAGTAATGGTATCCGGGTTCGGTCATCTAGCCTGGGATTCCACAAGGGAGAAGAACGGATCCAAGAAGAAGACGGAGCAACAGACGAGCGAATCCTCACAACTCCGGAACGAAACCGAAGCTATCAAGAGAAGCAAACCGGAAAGAAGAAACAACACGGTAAACACACACGCATAATCATGGCATATGATGCACATCCAAGTATGATGCATGTCCGGTTTAAATATGCAAGGCATGGCAAGGTGCACAAACAAATACTACAAGTTAAGTGGAGATCAATATGCAACGAGTTGCATATTGACGAGACACCACATTTAAATATTTAGTTGACTCTCCTTATTTACAAGACAAGATTAAAAGTTTGTTAACATGGCAAGAGGTGAAGCATAATAAAACTACACTATTAAGGCAATTTAAATGAGGCCGGAGAATAACAACAACAAGTCCGGAAAATCCCCATAAGCATGTTTAATAATTAAAAGCAAACAACAATTAAACATTCAGGGTTGTTAACATGATGCGGATGATATGATCAAGTTTTATGCAATTTATTAAAAGGTTGACTTAAAAGAGATATGAAGCATTTGTCTCCGTGGTGGAATGAAAGGGTGCCACGGCAACGATCCGAAAATGATGCAACGGCAACATATCGGTACCGGTAACTCGTTGCGAGTCTGGTGCAAAAGGAAAGAATCGACGTGAGCAAGTCGAACAAGATGGAAGTGGGTTGATCCCGTTACCGGGTTCCCACGAGTCGGTGACGAGGCAACCGAGGAACATGACAAACGAGGCACAACGGGCACGAAGCACAAGGAAACATTTCATACAACACAACAAACATCACACGGGTCATCGTCTCGGGGTTATACCTTCGAAACACTCGTTTCGGGACGGTTCGAGTTCGTCGAGGAATGTAGGGGAAGTAGTTGTACACGGCCGTAGAGGGAAGTAGTCGTTCCCGTAGAGGTACTCGCCGCGTCGTCTTGTGTCGTCGAGTAGGCGTTCCCGTTCGTAGATGTACTTGCGGTCTCGGCGACGGTAGGGGTACTTGGTGTTTCCGGGCGTCGGTAGTCGTACACGGGGCGACGGTAGTGGAACTCGTTCCGTAGTGGGAAGTAGTTGTTCCGGCGACGGTAGTCGTTCACGTTCATGTCGTGGTACTTGCGACGTCGGGGTACTTGGTCGAAGACGTTCCGTAGGGGTACACGGGCGACGGTAGTGGTACTTGGGGTTTCCGAGTAGTCGTTCTCGAGCTCGTAGTTGTACATGTAGTAGTCGGACTTGACGCAAACGAAGGGGTACTTGACGCGTTGTGTAGTGTCGTCGTGGTACTTGGTGTCTTGAAGAATCCGGAGACGCGGTAGAGGTACTCGTTGTTCACCGAAGATAGCCGTACACGTACGTAGACGTACTCGTCGTCGTGGCACTTGCTGCTCCATGGGTACTTGAGATACACAAAAACAGCAACAACAAAAGAGAAAAAAAAACAGAAAAAGGCTGCGGGGGGTTGCACGGCACTGCGGCGCAGGCGGCTGCTGGCTGGTGGACGAGGAGAATGGAGGGAAGGCCGAGGCGCTCGGGGCCCTGGCTGGCCTCGTGCGCGGCAGACGCTCGGAAGGAGGCGCGCTGGACGGGCGCGGCCTTGCTGCTGGAGTCGGTCGGGCGACGGGAGATGCAACGTCGGGGCGCGGCTTGGACGGAGGACAGGGAGGACGAGGCCTCAGGGACTCGAGGCTGAGGGAGATGCAACGGTGCGGTGAGGACGAGCTCCTCGCGACGCTCGGCGCGGGGGCGGCCTGAGGACGGAAGAGCACGGCGCAGGGGAGCTGCTCTGGCGCGGCAGAGGGGAGCTGCACCGGTGCGGACGCGCTGGAGGACGAAGGTGCGGCGCGGTGCAGAGGCCTGAGGAGGCCTGGGCGCTCAGGGTGGTTCGTGCGCGCGGCGACGAGGCGAGGAAAGGCAAGCGGCGCTGGGGCGCGCTGAAACGGAGGGAGGATGAGGCCGCGGGAGCCTGGCCTTTGGACGAGGAGGAGGCCGGGCGAGCGAGGCGCTGCGGGGAATGGGAGGGCGCTCGACGAGACAAGGGAATCGGGAGGCTCGGTCGCGAGCGGGACAGAAGGTGAGCGAGGGAGAGGGAGAGGGAATCGGGATCGGGGGAATGGGTCGATGCCTGGCGGCGGACGAGGGAAGAGAGGGAGAGAGAGGCTGGAGAGCTAGGGTTCGGTGGAGAGGAGGCCAGATGGGCCAAAGGGACTGGGCCAGGGAGGAGAAGAGGCCTGGTGGCTGGGAGGCTCTCCTTTTTCTCTCTTCTGCTATTTCTCAAAACAGGAAAAAATAGCAATGAAGGAAAAGAGAAGAAGGAAGGGGAAGAATTTTGGGCAAGAGGATAAACTTCCCGGACTCACAAAAATGTCAGGAATTTAAATAAAATAGAAGGAGGGTTTTTTGGAAGAACCTCGAAACAACGGAAAGAAATATAGGGAGGGTTTGACGGTGAAACTTGAAGGGAAAAAGACATGGGGAAATATTGCAAGTGTGTTACGGTGATTCCCACGCAATGGAATATTTATTATATAGCTCCCTAAAATATTGGGATGATATGTTTTAAAGAGAAGACATTATTCCCTCGATTTAAATGGACCGAAGGTCCACACGATTTATTTAGATTGAGATGCAAAAATTAAAATGACATGATGGCATGATGACATGATGCAATGCAAAAATAAATAACACAAGCTCAAAAGAAACACACGGGCAACCCGGAACGTCTGGAATCTTCTGGGACGTCGGTCTCGGGCGTCACAAGTTTATCCAGGTTCGGGCCACCGCGTGGTGTAAGACCCTACTTCCTGCTTTGGTGGATTAGCCTCGGGCGAGCTGAGATACAAGCTAGTACAATGGTTCCTAAGCTCAAGAGGTGAGCTCATGAGGGTCGGGAAGCTAGTGTTCTTGCTCCTTGTGTGATGGATTAGTGTATGAGTCGATCCCCTTTTACAGTGGGAATTCTAGCTACTTATATAGGCGGCCACGGCCCTCTTCCCCCGAAATGTTTAGGCGGGAAGGGATACCACAACGGCCATTTTTGAGCGGGAACACAAGGACGTTCCTGCCCTGACAAAAGCCGAGATACACGACGTGTACATGGCGGTAAGTGGGGAGAGCGTGTGTGAAGAAGTACACCCCTACAGGGTTAACATGATCTATTCGAATAGCCAGGTCCACGGTTATGGACTTCTTGGATGCTTACGTGGTACATAGACAACTTGAAGTGGATACTCTAAAATACTCAAGGCAAGTGTGAGTGCTATGGATGGCCTTCTCGTAGGGAGACGGGGATGAATCCATAGTCGTGTATTGTGTGGTGCTTAGTGGACTCGTGTGCGCCACCTCAAAAGAGTTACCAGCAATCGTAGTACAGGATAGCCACTGAGTCAAAGCTGGCTTGCTGCAACTAAACCCCACTTTGCCTTCTTGATACAAATGCATATATGATAGGATTTGATGTAAGTCTTGCTACAAGTATGATGCATGTCCGGTTTAAATATGCAAGGCATGGCAAGGTGCACAAACAAATACTACAAGTTAAGTGGAGATCAATATGCAACGAGTTGCATATTGACGAGACACCACATTTAAATATTTAGTTGACTCTCCTTATTTACAAGACAAGATTAAAAGTTTGTTAACATGGCAAGAGGTGAAGCATAATAAAACTACACTATTAAGGCAATTTAAATGAGGCCGGAGAATAACAACAACAAGTCCGGAAAATCCCCATAAGCATGTTTAATAATTAAAAGCAAACAACAATTAAACATTCAGGGTTGTTAACATGATGTGGATGATATGATCAAGTTTTATGCAATTTATTAAAAGGTTGACTTAAAAGAGATACGAAGCATTTGTCTCCGTGGTGGAATGAAAGGGTGCCACGGCAACGATCCGAAAATGATGCAACGGCAACATATCGGTACCGGTAACTCGTTGCGAGTCTGGTGCAAAAGGAAAGAATCGACGTGAGCAAGTCGAACAAGATGGAAGTGGGTTGATCCCGTTACCGGGTTCCCACGAGTCGGTGACGAGGCAACTGAGGAACATGACAAACGAGGCACAACGGGCACGAAGCACAAGGAAACATTTCATACAACACAACAAACATCACACGGGTCATCGTCTCGGGGTTATACCTTCGAAACACTCGTTTCGGGACGGTTCGAGTTCGTCGAGGAATGTAGGGGAAGTAGTTGTACACGGCCGTAGAGGGAAGTAGTCGTTCCCGTAGAGGTACTCGCCACGTCGTCTTGTGTCGTCGAGTAGGCGTTCCCGTTCGTAGATGTACTTGCGGTCTCGGCGACGGTAGGGGTACTTGGTGTTTCCGGGCGTCGGTAGTCGTACACGGGGCGACGGTAGTGGAACTCGTTCCGTAGTGGGAAGTAGTTGTTCCGGCGACGGTAGTCGTTCTCGTTCGTGTCGTGGTACTTGCGACGTCGGGGTACTTGGTCGAAGACGTTCCGTAGGGGTACACGGGCGACGGTAGTGGTACTTGGGGTCTCCGAGTAGTCGTTCTCGAGCTCGTAGTTGTACATGTAGTAGTCGGACTTGACGCAAACGAAGGGGTACTTGACGCATTGTGTAGTGTCGTCGTGGTACTTGGTGTCTTGACGAATCCGGAGACGCGGTAGAGGTACTCGTTCTTCACCGAAGATAGCCGTACACGTACGTAGACGTACTCGTCGTCGTGGCACTTGCTGCTCCATGGGTACTTGAGATACACAAAAACAGCAACAACAAAAGAGAAAAAAAAACAGAAAAAGGCTGCGGGGGGTTGCACGGCGCTGCGGCGCAGGCAGCTGCTGGCTGGTGGACGAGGAGAACGGAGGGAAGGCCGGGGCGCTCGGGGCCCTGGCTGGCCTCGTGCGCGGCAGACGCTCGGAAGGAGGCGCGCTGGACGGGCGCGGCCTTGCTGCTGGAGTCGGCCGGGCGACGGGAGATGCAACGTCGGGGCGCGGCTTGGACGGAGGACAGGGAGGACGAGGCCTCAAGGACTCGAGGCTGAGGGAGATGCAACGGCGCGGTGAGGACGAGCTCCTCGCGACGCTCGGCGCGGGGGCGGCCTGAGGACGGAAGAGCACGGCGCAGGGGAGCTGCTCTGGCGCGGCAGAGGGGAGCTGCACCGGTGCGGACGCGCTGGAGGACGAAGGTGCGGCGCGGTGCAGAGGCCTGAGGAGGCCTGGGCGCTCAGGGTGGTTCGTGCGCGCGGCGACGAGGCGAGGAAAGGCAAGCGGCGCTGGGGCGCGCTGAAACGGAGGGAGGATGAGGCCGCGGGAGCCTGGCCTCTGGACAAGGAGGAGGCCGGGCGAGCGAGGCGCTGCGGGGAATGGGAGGGCGCTCGACGAGACAAGGGAATCGGGAGGCTCGGTCGCGAGCGGGACAGAACGTGAGCGAGGGAGAGGGAGAGGGAATCGGGATCGGGGGAATGGGTCGATGCCTGGCGGCGGACGAGGGAAGAGAGGGAGAGAGAGGCTGGAGAGCTAGGGTTCGGTGGAGAGGAGGCCAGATGGGCCAAAGGGACTGGGCCAGGGAGGAGAAGAGGCCTGGTGGCTGGGAGGCTCTCCTTTTTCTCTCTTCTGCTATTTCTCAAAACAGGAAAAAATAGCAATGAAGGAAAAGAGAAGAAGGAAGGGGAAGAATTTTGGGCAAGAGGATAAACTTCCCGGACTCACAAAAATGTCAGGAATTTAAATAAAATAGAAGGAGGGTTTTTTGGAAGAACCTCGAAACAACGGAAAGAAATATAGGGAGGGTTTGACGGTGAAACTTGAAGGGAAAAAGACATGGGGAAATATTGCAAGTGTGTTACGGTGATTCCGAAGCAATGGAATATTTATTATATAGCTCCCTAAAATATTGGGATGATATGTTTTAAAGAGAAGACATTCTTCCCTCGATTTAAATGGACCGAAGGTCCACACGATTTATTTAGGTTGAGATGCAAAAATTAAAATGACATGATGGCATGATGACATGATGCAATGCAAAAATAAATAACACAAGCTCAAAAGAAACACACGGGCAACCCGGAACGTCTGGAATCTTCTGGAATCTTCTGGGACGTCGGTCTCGGGCGTCACAACTCTCCCACACTATCAGAGGATCTCGACCCGAGATCCTAGAGATATCACCGGGTAAAAACGGAAGAGGAAGAGGTAAAACAAAGTTGCTTCTTTGACTGACGAGTGAAACCAAGGAACCTTGAGAGGTTGAACAAGTTGAAAGAAAGAATGCAACGGAGCTGAACGAAGATGAAAACACTCCGTTAGAAAGAGGAACAAGGAACATTATGAGAACCTTGCAGGTTGAAAGACATGGAACAAGAGCTCATGGACGGAAAGAACATGAAACCGCAATGGTATGGCCATGGAATAAGAATGACAGAATTTGGACAGCACTCCGTCTGAAAATGGAAGGAATTAACAAGAACTTGAGGAGATGGAATGATACTTGATGAAAACAACATACTGCCTCCGAAACAATTAAAAGAATGGCACAAGGTTAAGAAGGATTCAGACAGCACACCGGTATAAAGAGAGGCAAAACTTGATAAGATGAGAGAACTTGAATGAAGAATACAACACTCCGGTTAAATAGATAAACAAGGAAAAGAACATGATCTTGATAAAAACGAGATGATGGTCAAGAGAGAGCAATATCACAATGCCTCCGGAACGAAAGAATAGCATATAAATCAACGAAAGAAAAGAATGGAGAGAAAAGACAACTTCTCTCAAAATTGAATTTGAAAGAGCATCCTTACGAAGAAGGGTTGAACAGAGTTGTTGGAAATTCAACAACGAAAGAATAAGCTTGATGTGGGCTTATGGAAAACATCTCAAAATTATGAGGTGACAACCAGCCACTAACTTAAACAATTGATTTGATTGAGATCAACAAGGAGATGATAAACTTATTTCACCGGAATGATAAATGAAGAACTTGGGTCGTTAATAAGCACCATAATAGCAACAATTCTTAAGGAAAGCTTTTAGGTGAATTATAACCCAAGATAACTCCAATGAATAATTGAAGGGTTGAAAAGATCTCCTGAACAAGGAAAATGATGGTTTTAAATATCTCATTTTTGACAACTTGTGAATCATGAAACATGAAGAAAATTGTCAAAAATGACATAACACCATCTGAAAAGATAAGGTAGAAAGAATTGCAATTGGAAAGTATGATGAAGAATTCTTGAGCTCCAACAAGAATCTTGATGAAGACTTCAAGGATGAATTAAATGATGATGAACCACCATGAGAACTCCG
Source organism: Secale cereale (assembly GCA_902687465.1). Taxonomy (NCBI): domain Eukaryota; kingdom Viridiplantae; phylum Streptophyta; class Magnoliopsida; order Poales; family Poaceae; genus Secale; species Secale cereale. Next base: position 131,937,959 of record LR738715.1, read on the forward strand.
GTAATGAAAGCATGAGAAGTGAAAGATGAAAAGAATAAGATTCAAGGCCTGCGATGAATTAGATGTAGCTTTGAAATGATATAATTGAAATAACTTGGAGCTCCGGAAAACAAGATGAACAGCTTGGAACCGAGAATGTGATAAGATGAACAAGCTCCAGACAAAAGAATTAAACACTTGGAAGGAACAAGAATAAGAATTATGTTGTGAGTATCCTTCACCAATTAAATTGATGACAACCAAAGGATTTGGCATACTACTTATTCTCGTTGGGAAGGAATTAAAGAGAGATCTAGCACAAGCTCGGATAATTATTCAACGAACCACTGGTAGGATTATGAAAAGAACAAATGAATCAATACGATACAAGGGAGAGTAATCTTGAAAGAACCACCGTAAGAATATGGAGACGAACGAAGAGACATCAATGAAGAATATTTGGAGGACAAAGTTGAAAACTGAGAATGAAGAATCTTCTGAAATGATGGCCTTCGGAGGATCACAAAGAAAAAGGATTCATGAAATGCTTCGGATGGGTATAAAAGAATTCCTCACAATCAAACGATAATGAGGGTGGCATGAAGCTAGAACCACGAATCTTGAGAAGATGGAGTGATATATGATGAAAACAACAGCATGAAGCTAGGGCCACGAATCTTCAAGAGAAGGCCAAGAATTAAGAGAAACACTTCTCCGGTCTTCAAATGTTGAGAATGAAGACGAGAAATGCCATGAAGAATTGTTGAGCACTCCGGATGAATGACAAGAGGAAAGGTGGAGCTAAAGATGGAAATAATTGAAAACAAGCTTGGAGAAGGCATGTGACTGATGGAAATCATTCTTACGTCACACTTTGACAAGAATTTGAGTATAACCCCGGAATAATTAGAAGAGTCAGGTAAGATCCTGGAAAAAGACCTGTGGGTTAGGGCCCACTGAAAGAAATCACCGTTGAAAAGATTGCTTAAAAGATATTGCACCGGTTGAATTAAATGGCTTGAATAAGATGACAAAGCTCAAAATAGCTTGAATGGATTAAGAATGGAATCACGAATCTTCAACACTCCGGATATGAATGCAAGAGGAGAATGATTAATTGGTGCACCGGAATAAGAAAGCATTATGAAATGAGGAAAAAGGATAAGATCAATACTGAAATCTTGAATTACATCCACCGGCAGAATTTGAGAACAAAAGAATGATGAACTTGAAGCTCTTGAGCATCTTCACGATAATCACCGGATAAGAACATTGAAGAAAAAGAATGAAGAAATATCACATGAATAAATGGATACTTCATCTGAGAATTCCAGCTCCATAAGGAAAAGGGAGGGAGGATGGGAAAAACAAAGACAACTTGGGAAGAATGAAACAGACAATCGTCAGATTTCTCAACGACGTCCATATGGAATAACTAGAAGAGAAGGCACACCGGTTGGAAAAGAATTTAACATGACCATCTTGATGGTCAAGAGGAATTAGCACTCCCATAGAAATATGAGAACACCGATTAGGAAAGGTATGGAATCAACATTTGACAACGAAGCAACTCGAATACCAGAATCAAAACAAAAACAAAGGATAGATATGCAACAGCCTAATCTTCACAACATCATTCGAACAGAGGATTGAACGAATGAATTCTACACGTACATCAACTTGTCGAGAAGCCACTTAGAGAACAAAAGATAAAATAAAAAGGAACAAGGATCAGATAGAACAAATACAAGATAAAAGCTTCGTTCGACATCTTCGTGCTGAAAGCTCATGGAACGTGTTACAAAAGGGTTTTGCAATCCCCGGATCAGCATAGCCAAGGACCCTTTAAGATGCAACTCCCGATCAGAACAAGTCCATAAAACCACTTCACTCAATGTAGAACCCCAAACTTCATATCGTGCATCCGTTGGAAGAATGCCTAGAACTACTAGATGAACCCACCTATAGATTTCCGAAAGATTCCAGTTATGCAATCAGGTGTTGGGGATACACGGGAAGCACCGCGCAATCAACTCTAAACCTACATCCAGGTGTATCCATCCTTCAACACATAACCAGTCTTTCTCGGAAACTGTGTACCTCGGACCTTCGAAAAGCATCCACTATAACAAGCTATGGCAATACTCTCGAACTACCTCCCCAGTACTGGGTGATGTCGGGGTTATCTTGCCACTGGCCGTATAGGAGAGATTTTTTATGTCGGCCGTCTTAAGTATTTAGTACTGCCGCGATATGCTTGTTACAATGATACCCCGAAGCTCAACTCCTCGGTAACAGGAGGCATCGAGAACAATATCCTTGTCACAAGAACATCGAAACAATCCCAGAATACTCGCGGGATCCTAAAAAAAATTTGGTGCAATTTTGAAAGTAGAAGAGGCAAGAGTAATCGTCAGGAGTCCTCACCAGAGAGAAAAGGGGATGAGAAGCAAAAGAAATCCTACTCTCCGATATATATATAGGACTCAAAACATTTTCAGTGTGTGCCTAGACTCAACCGTCAACGATTCGATCAATCAGTGGGGGCTTCTAGGTCGGAGAAGGCTCTGAATACCAACTTGTAATGCCCAGGATGGGACTATATCTCCTACGTGTCGAGGCACGACTTAAAGATATAAGCCCATCCTAGAATGATCTCAAGTTTGGTATCTTTGCACGACTCATGTAAAAGATGGATTAAATTGCAAAAGGAGATAGTTGGCTTACACTCGCCACTTCACACAATACATTACATGAGCAGAACATCATTCAAAACATCACAACCCGACTACGGGCGAAGATCCAAAAGAAAGATACCAAAACAACATAAAGCCACAGGTCAGGATCGAATCCTAGTAGAAACCACTACTAAACGTCGAAACGTCACAAGCAAACAGCCAAACTCTTCAACGAGCTCCTGGTGAAGCACTGAACCAGCTCCTGCATCGTACACGGCTGAACCTGCAACTGGTGTGGTGAAGTAACTGTGAGCCACAGAGGACTCAGCAATCCCGTTCCCGGGTAACAAGACTATTTAAGCCTTGGGTGAGGACAAGGCTGAAGAAAGAACGAGAGGTGAAGGAACAAACAAGAGTCTGCAGCAGCAACTAGCACTAACTTACGTAATAGAGAGCGAGAAGAGAAGTGCCTCGGTCGAAAGATGATCACGAAGTGATCCTAACTAAACCCGGTCAAACATAACCCCACCGTGTTCAACTCCCGAATCCCTATTCGGAAATTGACAGTCACGGTACACACGCTGGTAGTGTATTGAAACATTGTGTCAAGTTTTCTACAACCGGATATTAACAAGCTCCCATCTGCCACATAACCGCGGGCACGGCTTTCGAAAGTTCAAACCCTGCAGGGGTGTTCCAACTTGGCCCATCACAAGCCCACGATCCGCGAAGTCTCAACTCCATAGGTGGGAAGACCCGAGTATTCTCGGAATCCCGTGCTCGAGTTAAACCGAACTAAGGTAAGGCTAATCCAGCAAATCCTCCCGGCGTGTCGACACCCTGATAGTAGCCGCGCGTATCTAAGTCTCAGGACACAACCGGATGAGTCATCCTACAGGTTTTTACCAAACCTCAAGTTTCCTTGAGGTGGCCCCGCAGTCTGCTCGTTTCGGACCAACACTCATGTGGAGCACTGGCCCGGGGGGTTGAATTAAAATAAAAGGGATAGCTAGTCCACATGCAAGTTTTATTAGTTATTAGGCAAATAGTACCAATGTTGGGACATGCTGGAAAAGACTTAGCACTTAGCGGTTTATCAAGGGGGTCCCATACACCCCAACCGTGTTAGGAACGCATAATCAAGGAACATAACCGAGTCGGTGACGAGGCAACCGAGGAACATGACAAACGAGGCACAACGGGCACGAAGCACAAGGAAACATTTCATACAACACAACAAACATCACACGGGTCATCGTCTCGGGGTTATACCTTCGAAACACTCGTTTCGGGACGGTTCGAGTTCGTCGAAGAATGTAGGGGAAGTAGTTGTACACGGCCGTAGAGGGAAGTAGTCGTTCCCGTAGAGGTACTCGCCGCGTCGTCTTGTGTCGTCGAGTAGGCGTTCCCGTTCGTAGATGTACTTGCGGTCTCGGCGACGGTAGGGGTACTTGGTGTTTCCGGGCGTCGGTAGTCGTACACGGGGCGACGGTAGTGGAACTCGTTCCGTAGTGGGAGGTAGTTGTTCCGGCGACGGTAGTCGTTCACGTTCGTGTCGTGGTACTTGCGACGTCGGGGTACTTGGTCGAAGACGTTCCGTAGGGGTACACGGGCGACGGTAGTGGTACTTGGGGTCTCCGAGTAGTCGTTCTCGAGCTCGTAGTTGTACATGTAGTAGTCGGACTTGACGCAAACGAAGGGGTACTTGACGCGTTGTGTAGTGTCGTCGTGGTACTTGGTGTCTTGACGAATCCGGAGACGCGGTAGAGGTACTCGTTCTTCACCGAAGATAGCCGTACACGTACGTAGACGTACTCGTCGTCGTGGCACTTGCTGCTCCATGGGTACTTGAGATACACAAAAACAGCAACAACAAAAGAGAAAAAAAAACAGAAAAAGGCTGCGGGGGGTTGCACGGCGCTGCGGCGCAGGCGGCTGCTGGCTGGTGGACGAGGAGAACGGAGGGAAGGCCGTGGCGCTCGGGGCCCTGGCTGGCCTCGTGCGCGGCAGACGCTCGGAAGGAGGCGCGGTGGACGGGCGCGGCCTTGCTGCTGGAGTCGGCCGGGCGACGGGAGATGCAACGTCGGGGCGCGGCTTGGACGGAGGACAGGGAGGACGAGGCCTCAGGGACTCGAGGCTGAGGGAGATGCAACGGCGCGGTGAGGACGAGCTCCTCGCGACGCTCGGCGCGGGGGCGGCCTGAGGACGGAAGAGCACGGCGCAGGGGAGCTGCTTTGGCGCGGCAAAGGGGAGCTGCACCGGTGCGGACGCGCTGGAGGACGAAGGTGCGGCGCGGTGCAGAGGCCTGAGGAGGCCTGGGCGCTCAGGGTGGTTCATGCGCGCGGCGACGAGGCGAGGAAAGGCAAGCGGCGCTGGGGCGCGCTGAAACGGAGGGAGGATGAGGCCGCGGGAGCCTGGCCTCTGGACGAGGAGGAGGCCGGGCGAGCGAGGCGCTGCGGGGAATGGGAGGGCGCTCGACGAGACAAGGGAATCGGGAGGCTCGGTCGCGAGCGGGACAGAAGGTGAGCGAGGGAGAGGGAGAGGGAATCGGGATTGGGGGAATGGGTCGATGCCTGGCGGCGGACGAGGGAAGAGAGGGAGAGAGAGGCTGGAGAGCTAGGGTTCGGTGGAGAGGAGGCCAGATGGGCCAAAGGGACTGGGCCAGGGAGGAGAAGAGGCCTGGTGGCTGGGAGGCTCTCCTTTTTCTCTCTTCTGCTATTTCTCAAAACAGGAAAAAATAGCAATGAAGGAAAAGAGAAGAAGGAAGGGGAAGAATTTTGGGCAAGAGGATAAACTTCCCGGACTCACAAAAATGTCAGGAATTTAAATAAAATAGAAGGAGGTTTTTTTGGAAGAACCTCGAAACAACGGAAAGAAATATAGGGAGGGTTTGACGGTGAAACTTGAAGGGAAAAAGACATGGGGAAATATTGCAAGTGTGTTACGGTGATTCCGAAGCAATGGAATATTTATTATATAGCTCCCTAAAATATTGGGATGATATGTTTTAAAGAGAAGACATTATTCCCTCGATTTAAATGGACCGAAGGTCCACACGATTTATTTAGATTGAGATGCAAAAATTAAAATGACATGATGGCATGATGACATGATGCAATGCAAAAATAAATAACACAAGCTCAAAAGAAACACACGGGAAACCCGGAACGTCTGGAATCTTCTGGAATCTTCTGGGACGTCGGTCTCGGGCGTCACAAGTTTATCCAGGTTCGGGCCACCGCGTGGTGTAAGACCCTACTTCCTGCTTTGGTGGATTAGCCTCGGGCGAGCTGAGATACAAGCTAGTACAATGGTTCCTAAGCTCAAGAGGTGAGCTCAGGAGGGTCGGGAAGCTAGTGTTCTTGCTCCTTGTGTGATGGATTAGTGTATGAGTCGATCCCCTTTTACAGTGGGAATTCTAGCTACTTATATAGGCGGCCACGGCCCTCTTCCCCCGAAATGTTTAGGCGGGAAGGGATACCACAACGGCCATTTTTGAGCGGGAACACAAGGACGTTCCTGCCCTGACAAAAGCAGTCTTCGCCTGCAAAAAGGACCAGGCGGTGACGCGGTGGTGGGCTCGACGGTGACATCCTCCTTATCGTCCTTGCGGTCTTCGGTCTCGTTGCACAAATGGGGAAACCTTTGCCCCGCTCCTCAGGAACTGGTGGCTGCGCTGTCCCCCTTGCACCGAAATGGTAACTGCGCCGCTGGCACACGTTGGCACTCGCTGGCGCGATGCGTCACTGCTGATATCACTGCCTCCTCCTGAGGCAGGCTTGGCCTTGGATTCTCCGCCCCTCCGGAGCACCTTGCTGAGGCTGCTCCTGAGGAGGTCTTGACGTTGTTCTCCTCGCGAGGCTTAGATCCCTCACGAGGGTCTTGGGCAGCTGGTTGATCAGCTGGGCCGTACCAGGCTGTAGTAGGAGCGCATCGAGGCCCGCAGATAGGCAAGTCTGGGTACCCTGGTTCCCAGTATGCCGACAAGGCTGAATATCAGCGACCAGCTTGTCAGCGTTCTGGGAACGGGGGTACCTAGACTTGCCTTCCTGCGGCCCAGGGCGTGGCTCATCAGGCGGCTTGGTACGGCCCGACATCTTCAGCAACCACTCAACACCCTTGCAAGGGGCCAAGCCTCGCGAGGAGGACGACGCAAGACATCCCCTGGGGCGCCGAACTAAGCCGGCTCATGAGGATCGGAGATATCAAGGCAAGGGGTACCTCGCGAGGTCCTCGTGACGTGAGCAGTGACGACCAAGGCTAGGCGGGCGCCAGCGGGGACAGAGTGCCAGTTTCCTCTTTGGTCCTAAAGAAGCAGGTGCAGGCGAAGACTCCCGAGGCGTTAGGCAAAGGCTTCCATATTGGTGCTACAAGACCAAGACTAGCAGGACGACAGAGCGGAGGTCATCGCGGAGCGCACGGCGGCGTCACCACCAGAGCCTTTGGCAGGCGAAGACCACCTTTTGTCAGGATAGCTTGTACTAGCTGCCCCCCTTAAAATTTGGTCGTTGTGGGATCCCTTCCCGCTCAATATTTGGGAAGAGGACCCAAGCAACTATAAATAGGACTAGCCACCACCATTGGGATCATCTCATCGGATCGGGAGTTGATCTCATCTTGAGTTGTTCAGATAGTAGGCCAGACACCACAAGCTCACCCAAGCACAAGAACCCCTCTCCTCAGGAGGCAGTTCATCCATGTACTAGTTCATCCCCAGCCTACAAGGCAATCCACCACACCACACTGGATTAGGGTATTACACCACAACGGTGGCCCGAACCAATATAAACCTTGTGTCCCTTGTTTTTCGGATCTAACGAGCTAGGCCTAGGGATCGGCAAGTAGACGAGCTAGTATGGAAGGAGATATGTTCATGCGCACCCCAGAGTTCGAACCTCAAGGGTTTTGCCAGAACCCAAGATCCGACATTTGGCGCGCCACGTAGGGGTGTGCCGAAACATCCCTTCCATCGATCCGCCCTCCGTCGTCCCATTGGTTCCATGGCCGATGCTCGCAGAGCCCGTGCTAAGCGGCGGGCTACCCTTGCCACCTGCGTCGCTCAGACTGCTCCTGCCCGTGGACCACCCCGCCGTTCTCCATCACCTGCCGCCAACGCCACCACCGTCCCGGCGCAGCATGAATATTAGGCCTTGTCCCTCCACCCCTCTGTGCGGCGAGACGGTCGCACCGCGACCCCGTCGTATCGTGACCCCGTCACTGACCCCCCGCAGTCTCGTCCTCCGATGCTCGTCGCGGACCCACGAATGCGCAGGCTGCGTTGCTCATGGCACGCGAGCTCCTGTGCTACCGCCCCGTCGACGACTTGTACGAAGAATGGCTCGACCGCATCGCCCAGCTCGTCAGTGCCGCTGGGGGCTCTCCAGCGCCGTCCCTCTCCCTGCCTCGTCCACCTCCCCATGCGAACGACGAGGCCCATGAAGCTCCACTGCTACCCCCGCGTCAAGGCGTCGTCCAAGACCCAAGGCACGTGGCCCCGCTGCATGAGCGTCCACGCGCAGCGCCAGTGCACGAAGAAGGAAGCTGCCAAGAGATCCAGCGGGCCCGCGGGGGAGCACCAGCGCTCCCTCCACCACTGCATCGAGACCGCACGCCCCTTGCCACGGTGGCGCGTGAGGACCAAGATCATGTTCCGCCTCCCCAGCAAGCTCCGGTGTCGACAGCAGGCTGCAAGGCCCTCGCCCCCGAGCCGCGCAACGTCAACTGGCCTAGGAAGTTCAAGCCCGAACTGCCTCCGCGCTACGATGGCACCCCCGAGCCTGCGGAGTTCCTGCAGCTCTACGAGCTGAGCATCGAAGCGTCCGGCGGCAACAAGAAGATCATGCCAAACTAGTTCCCCATGGCCCTCAAAGATGGCGCGTGCTCGTGGCTCCTAAACCTACTCGTGGGATCGATCTCCACATGCAGCGAGATGCGCCAGCGGTTCATCGCCAACTTCCAGGGCACCCGAGACCGCCCCCGGCTGCGGGTGACCTGCGGCGTATCAAGCAACAACCAAGAGAAACCCTACAGAAGTTCACCCAACGCTTCAACAACGTCCGTGTCAAGATCCCCATGGTCACGGACGAGGCCATCATTTCAGTGTTCTTAGACGGTGTCCGCGACATCGAGATGAAGGAGGAGCTCGCCATCCACGAAGATCTGTGCACGTTCCTGGAGCTGTTCAACCTTGCGACCAAGTGCGCCAGATCTGAGGAGGGGCGCCTCGCCCTCGTCGAGCTCCCCGTTGCTGAAACAGAAGAGAAGAAGGCCAAGAGCAAGGACGTAAAGTGCAAAGGAGCGGAAGTGCTCGCGGCTGAACCAGAGATGAAGCGCGGCCACGACTACCCAGAACCATGCAAGAACAGCAGGGCGTTTTGCGCCTTCCACAACGTGCACAGCCACGACACCCACGACTGTCAAGAGCTCAGGGCACTCCATGGAGGATGCGTCATCCAATGCCCCGACCGCGGCAACCGTGGCTACGGCCGCGGGGGGAGTCGGACAAGGGGACGCTGGGACGACCGTGGCCCACGCCAGGAGTGGCGGGATTAACCTCGGGAGGACAGTTGGCGCGGTCAGTCCCATGAGGACGCCTGGAGGGTCCAGCCTCGGGAGGACCGTCCTCAGGGCAGGGCCGGCCTTCCACCTCTACCACCGCCAAGGAGAAACGACGACCAGGACGCGGGGGCTGGGGGCTTCCAGGAGCCACGTGCCATCGCCTGCATCTTGGGCGGAGCACAGGCCCCAGTTTCTCAGCGCCTCTTCAAGCAGTTCGCCTGGGAAGTAAACCCGGCTCTTCCCAAGCTCGAGGCTACTCCCCCACTCAGGTGGTCCAGATGCCCCATCACCTTCAGCTCAGCAGTCCAGCTCAAGTGCGCGGCAACGGCCGGCGCCCTCTCGATGCTTTGTTCGCCCGTGATCAGCAATGTCCTAGTTACCAAGACCCTCATCGATGGTGGCGCATGGCTGAATGTCCTATCCATCGAGACATTCGACAGCCTCCAGGTAACCTACGATCAACTGCTTCCTACCAAGCCCTTCTCCGGAGTGACTGACGACTCCACCACCCCCTTAGGGCAGGTCCGCCTACCTATCACCTTTGGCAAGCGCGACAACTACCACACTGAGCTCATCGACTTCGATGTCGCCCACATCCATCTCCCTTACAATGCCATCCTCGGGTACCCAGCCCTAGCCATGTTCATGGCAGTGACTCACCACGGCTACAACGTCCTCAAGATAGCGGGGAGCGGTGGCGTCATCACCATCGCCTGTGAGGAGAAGGATGCAGTGTGCTCGCTCAAGCGCGCTTACCAGGCGGCAGGAGTCGAAGATCCAGACAACGACAACATCATCTACCCACCTGAGGTCGTCCCCAAGAAGAAGAAGCAACTACATGCCCTGGAGCCTTGGGGGATGTAGCACCTAGCGGCAGCTCCTCAGGACCTACACCTAGGGAGGGGCCGCCTCCGTCCCTCACAAAGGAAAGTGTGCCTAGCGCCCCCCTCAGGCTGGGCTCGGGGGCTCTCCTTTGGAGGGCCTCTGACTAAGCCAATGTCACGAGGGAGGCGCTCGGGCACCATGTGGAAGAGTGCTTCGCCGCACACTTCCCCCCTGGAGGCCTCAAGGCGTGAGGCACCAAGCGCTCAGGAGTTCATCAGCCAGACCATCAAAGACCTACAGGTGCCAAGAGCAATGCGGGACGAGCGCCGCCCGGCGCCTCTGAGTGCAGCTCTCGGCCCAGGCTCAGGCGATCGGCTGCGCGTCTGCGTCAACGTCCCCGCACTCAATAGGATCGCATCTCAGGAGCTCTATTGTCCTTCCCAGGTGGGCCGGTGCGAGGGTCCCCCTCACAGCTACGTTCACATGCCCTTCGGCCTGCCGAACCAAGCGACCCTGCACCATCGCCATATGCGGGAGGTCCTGGCGACTCGCGAGGCCAGGCATAAGAAGATCCAGGCAGAGTTGGACTCTGCCCTCCCGCAAGATCTGGGGAACCCCAGAGCTTCACGAGGTGCCAGAGCCAGGTGGTACGTGAGGAGTAGCATCTGCGTCGAGCATCCTCAGCTGCACCAACACTACTTCAGCAACTGTGCCAGGTGACATTTTCTGGTTTTTGTTCAACTGGGAGCGCCCCTCGGGGTGCATCATTCCCAGGTCGCACGGCCCTGTCCCTGCGATGTTTATCCTTTTGCATCTTAGCTCAACTTGTTGGGGGCGTCCTTGGGGCTGCATCATCCCCAGGCCGCACAGGTCCGTCCTTGTGGCATGTATCTCCCTTGCATTTTACCTTAGCTAGTGTTACAGTTCTATCAGCTGCATTAGGATCACTCATCTATCTGATCTTCATTCCTATACCGTGAACATCTTGCGCCCTCACAAGCTTACTTGCACCCGTCTTATAATCGAGGGCGGGCACGGCGTCTGTGCTCGGGTCCGTCCCTGCAGCGTCGCCAAATCCAAGCGGCTGAGCTCTGGCTCGCGGGCCAGCCCCGTGTACGTCACCTCCCGTGGCCCTTGGTGCCTCGCCCACACTCGAGCCGGATGCTAGCAGGTGAGTTGGGGCGCACGATACTGTGCCCCGTCGCTGCGGGAGCCGCGCGCCGGTTGTCTTTTCTTAGGGCATCCATATGAGAAGACTACGCATGGAGTCTGTGCTCGGGTCCGTCCCTGCAGCATCGATAAATCCAACGGCTGAGCTCTGTTTGGCCGGCCGGCCCCGTTCACGTCACCTCCTGGGGTCTTTTGTGCCCGGCCTTCTCATATGGTGGCCTCGAGGGATTCACCCGGCGCAGGTTGCCTAACCATCTTACAGGATCACCTCAAGCACTCTCACTCAAGACCAGGCACAACCCGCCTTGAGGTAGGGCCTCGTGAGTCCCGCGCTGGCTCACGAGTGCCCAGATACACCTCTCTAGCCCCACCGTGCCAGCCACGCGTCTGGGTGGGGCTCTGTACGCCCGAGGGCTCTCCGCAGTAGGGAGTCCCCTCCCATGGTCCAGTGGAAGCACCATGCTCCATGCTGGCAGACGACACGATCGAGGAGCGGCTATGCCCGTGCAAGAACGGTAGTGACATGCTCCGCGCTGGTGATAAACAACTGGGGGTGGCCTCATGACTACACTAACCTCAGGGAGCCCCTCGGCTCAGTGACCAGCCCCACCACGCTGCGCTCCCCAAGGGAGGGTAGCGCGAGGGGCACGGGGGCTGCGCTCAGGTCACGCCTAGCGTACGCCCCACCAGGTCTCCCGGGCCTGGTCAACACGCAACCCTCCCAAGCGCAAGCCCAGCGAGGATAGGTATGAGGTCTGTTCGTACGTCAAGGGGGATCCTTGGGCATCGCGACCCAAGGGCATAACTAGTCCCGTAGCCCCTCACTCCCTGGTCTTGTCCTGGTTTCCGACGAAGCCAGCGGCGGCTGAGGTACGCGCGGGGCCAGGCCCTACGCAGAACGCTAAGGTAGGCTCATGCACCACTTCCCTCAGGGCTGTTCGTACGTCAAGGGGGACCCTTGGGCATCGCGACCCAAGGTCCTAACTGGTCCCGTAGCCCCTCACTCCTTGGTCTTGTCCTGGTCTCCGTTCAAGCCAGCAGCGACTGAGGTACGTGCGGGGCCAGGCCCTACCGACGCAGAACGCTAAGGCTGGCTGATGCACCACTTCCCTCAGGGCTGTTCGTACGTCAAGGGGGACCCTTGGGCATCGCGACCCAAGGGCCTAACTGGTCCCGTTGCCCCTCACTCCCTGGTCTTGTCCTGGTTTCCAGTCAAGCTAGCGGCGGCTGAGGTACGCGCGGGGCCGGGCCCTGCCGACGCAGAACACCGAAGCCCTGCCTAGCGCTTCCTACCTAGGGACCATTTGGACGTCAAGGGGGACTCCTGAGAATCGCGACTTAGGAGCCTAACTGGCCACATAGCCCTTCACTCCTTGGTCTTGTCCCAGTGACCTGGACAAGCCAACGTCGACTGAGGTATGCGCGGGGTCGGGCTCTGCCGACGTAGAACAACAAATAGGAAGGGAAGCGCGGATATCTAGCGATTATGACAAGCCAAATTGTCCTTCAAACATCAAACAGAAGTTCTAACACCTCCACGAGACCCTTACATGTCGCAGGAAAACAAAGATAGGGAGGAGCGTTGTCACTCAACAGCAGGCCCTTCCTTCAGCCCTGGGCGCTGCCGCCAGGATGCGCCCCCTCGCCAACGGCATCGCCGCGCCCTGAGGAGTCGGTCTTGGCCGCAACATCGGTGGCGCCATCGGCTGGGGGAGGAGGGTTAATGATGAGGAACTTCTTCAGCAAGGCCTCCTCATGGTCCTTCACGGCTTCAGCGGCGGCCTCGCAGCGCTCCGCCTCCACGGGCTCGAGCTGTACCCCGAGATCGGCGTTGGGATTGCAAAGGTGCAGGTGGCTAAGGACGCGCGTCAAGGCAGAAGAAGAAAGCACGCGAGCTTCCTCCTCCGCGAGGGGACCGATTTTGTGGACGACATCCTCAAGCGCCAAGACAAGATAAGGAAGCAGATGTGCAGGGCCTTCATTATCCGTCGCCAGTGGTTTCTCCAAGCTCTTCTCATAGAGCGCCCTCAGCGCCTGGTGGGACCTCTCCTCGAGGGACTTGAAGGCCGCACGGTCCTCAGCCAGAACCTTCGCCTTGGTTTCCAGCTGGGCCTCCTGTGCTTCCATCGCCTGCTTCAACACCTCTAGGCGACTGTGCTCCATAGACAGCTCCTTCGCCAACTTCTCCAACTCGACGTCGCGACTGGCTATGGCAGCTTCTCGGGCCTTCATCCTGTCCTCGTCCGCCTTGCACTTGCTATGCAAGTCCCACAGGCCTGTCTCCACCGACTGGCAGCGCTCCTGGACGGTCTGCGCGCCCTTCAGTGCCGCCTCGCGAACGGCCGCGGCCTGGCCGTCGTCCCGCTTGTCCTCCATGGAGGCCGCCACGACTTGGCTCAGCACCTCCCGGACTGACGCGTTGGAGCTCAGCCAACCGGAAACCAGCTCCAGACGCCCAGCCGCCAGATGATGATTGGTGCCTCGAAGGTCATCCTAGAGCTGCGTCAGTGCAGAGAAGGCCTTCCTCAGGGCACCGGGGGAGGCCGGAGGGCCGCAAGCTGGCGACATGATCGCGGTAGGGGCTATGGCATAGCCAAGACCTCCTGAGCCCCGACAACGCCAATAGAGGAGTCAAAGATAGGCGCCCCCGAAGCCTGCTCAACCAAGGACGTGACCTCCACCTGAGGCTGGTCCACCGGGCCTTTTGGTGACGACCGTGTGGCAGAAGCAGGAGCTCCTCCACCACCCGTCTGTGTTAGGGGGGACGTAGCCGAGCCAGGCGGCTGGACCTCCGGTGCGGTTGCCTCTCCCTTCGTCTTCTTCATCGACGTCGCTGGCCTAGCAATGCAGGGCGAGATGTTAAGAATCAACAAGGGAATCAAGAACGAAGACAAATCCAGGCTAGGGTACTTACTGGTCGACTGCGACAAAACCCCGAGGCCTCTTCAGAACCATGGAGCCCAAGGGCCCCGCAGCCTGCGCCGCGGGAATACGGGCCCCCAATAAAGACAAGGCCGTATCAACCGGCACAACAACCGCGTCTGGCGGCTCCGAGGCTGAGGCGCCACCTCGGGAGATCAGCGTCGAGCGGCTCTTCATCGGGACCCCAGTTGGTGGCTTCTTCGAGGGGGTGAGCTTGGACCTCGTGATAATCCCATCCAGGGGCGCCACCTCCTTCACCGGGTGGTCGTTGACCTCATTGTCATCAGGCAAGGCACGAAGGAGGTCGGCCTTACATGGAGGGGAGAACTCCCCGGTACCCTCCACGGTTGCCTCCGAGTCGTCTTCCCTGCTGGAGTCGCTCGAAGACACCTCCACCGTTGCGGCTGCCACTTGAACTTCAGGGCGCCCGGAGGCATGAGCCCGCGCCTATCGAAGGTGGGCATGGAAGCCGCCACCGTCGCCCGTCCTGGCGGCGGTACAAGGGGACATGGGTAGCAGGCGGATATCCCAGATCGACCCCAACCAGGAGACGGAGAGCTGCCCCAAGCTGCTCGGCAGACAGGGCATCGCAGCGTAGCCGGAGGTTGTCCGTCTCGTCCCCAAGCGTGCACAAGGGGCGCAAGCGAGCCTGCAGTGGAGCCACGCAGCGTGTCAAGAATTCCTTGACGATCATGGCCCCCATCAGCTTCGCCGCCTCGGGGTCATCAGGCTTGAGGTCCGTTGTCATCTTCTCCAACACGTTCTCTGCCCGAGGGTCGGTGAGCTTTGCGACGAGCCACCTATCGCTCGACCCGGGCCCCGCACCCGAAGAACCCGGCGAGCCCTGTACCCGGCGAGTCCCAGCGCCGGCTTCCCGAACAATGACAACCTGACCCCACGGCCTTGTAACATTAGCATTGTATCCCTAGGGGGTTGGCCTATAAAACCCCCCAGGAGCCCTCATGCATACGGGCGAACACACTAGAGAGAACAGGATATACATGTATCTCAGGGAGAAGCAACCTAAGCCCTGGCCTGTCTTCCTCCTTCCTCCATACAACTCAAGGAGCAACTCTGTACTAGTAAACATCAACCATGCTCGGCAGGATTAGGGGTGTTATCTCTCCGGAGAGCCCCGAACCTGGGTATGTCTTGTGTCCCGCGCTCGCTCATGCCAACCTCGCCTGTGAAGCCCACCAGTGCCCTCAAGCCACATCCTATATTTAGCCATCCCTTGGCATTTGCCGTGCGCCCACCACGACAGTTGGCGCACACCGTGGGGTAGCTCGAGGTCCTGGCCAGGAGCATGCTCCAGACGGGGCCCTCCTCCGACTCCGACGAGCTCATCCCACTGGCGGACGACGTCGTCGACGCCCTCGCCGTCTCCTTCGCCGCACTATGCATCTCCGATGCGCCTACGGCCGACGAGTACCCATCGAGGTACTTGACTTTTCTGACTCCCCCATCTCTCCCGGCGGTAGCGTTCCCGACGGAGCGATGGACCTCTGCGTAGAGGTTTTCGTCACCGACACCGGCGCCACCTCCTCGACGAGCGCGGCGAGAAAGGCCGCCGAAGCTAAGGCCGCGGCGGAACGGGCCGGCTCGCCCAACCCGCTGCGCGCCACGATGCAGAGCATCCGCGTTCCCGTCGGCACCGACATCAATGCCTCCAACATTGCTGAGGCCCGGACTCTCCTTGACGGGGACCGCCAGCGCCTACTGGACCTCACCCAGATGCTCACCGCCATGCACCGCCGCCTTGAATCCGTTCAGATGGAGCGCGACGCTGCCTACGACTTTACACCTGGTGCAGCCGAGCCAAGCCGGGTAGCAGGCGTGCGGGCCCTGGGCGGCGCGATCGGACGCGCCCTCGGCGCCCTCGCTCCCATCTACGAAACTCCCGTGAAGAACATGCGTGCTGCTCAGGCGGCCGCTATCGGCCTGGAGCAGCTCACGGGCGAAGAGCTGCGAGAGCGCCTCAAGAGGGTGAACGACCTTCTCATGGTGGCTAACACGCAGCAGGACCGCCTCAACCAGCTCGCCAAGCCGGTCGGATCCGTCTCGGCCTGCATCGCTGGAGCCGGCGACAACCAGCACACGGCGCCTTCGCCATCCAGCGAGGCGCACTCCGGCCGCACCCAGACCCGACGCAACCCCGCTCTGACGATCGCTGGTGGCTTAGGCGACGAGTCACCCTCAGAAGCCTAGCGCTGGCTCAACCCTACTCACCAGCCAACCCGGCAGCAAACGGCGGTCGACCCGGGTCCCAGCGGCGCAGTCACCGGCCGGATGGGTCCGTGCTCCATTGAAACGCCAATGCTCACCACCGCCTCGACTGGCTCGCCCTCTCCCAAGAGCTGGAAGAGACCGGCGCGGGTGGAACGGCATGCTTCGATCCGCGCATCCGGAGAGAGCCCTTTGCTAAAGGGTTCCCCCTTCCACGGGACATGCCCAAGTAAAACGACACCGTGAAGCTAGAGGACTAGCTCACCGACTACACCACCGCCATCGGCATCGCCGGGGGCAACCACCGTCTCGCCGTCCGCTACACACCACTCATGCTCCAGGGGTCAGCCCGCACGTGGCTGAACAGTCTGCCAGTGGGCAGCATCAACACGTGGGTTGATTTCGAGGAGGCCTGTGTGCGCAACTTCACCGGAACCTACCGGCGACCCGGCCGTCCCATCCAACTCGCCATGTGCGTGGAGGGGCCGACGGAAACTATCGGCGTTCCGGGAACGGGGGTACCCAGATTTGCATGCCTGCGGCACAGAGCGTGGCTTGCAAGGCGACCTAGTGTGGCCCAACTTCTTCAACGACACTCAAGACCCTCGTGAGGGGCCAAGTCTCGCGAGGCGGACGACGCATGACATCCCCTGGGGCGGCCTCGCTAGGCCGGCTTGTGAGGATCGGAGATATCAAGGCAAGGAGCACCTCGCGAGGTCCTCATGACGTGAGCAGTGACGACTAAAGCCAGGAGGGCGCCAGCGGGCGCAGAGTGCCAGTTTCCTCTTCGGTGCTAAAGGAGCAGGTGCAGGCGTAGAGTCCCAAGGCGTGAGGGAATATTTTCCATATCAGTGCAACGAGACCAAGACCAGCAGGATGGCAGGACGGAGGTCATCGCGGAGCCCACAGCGACGTCAGCACCAGAGCCTTTTGCAGCGAAGACCACCTTTTGTCAGGATAGCTTGTACTAGCTATTCCCCTTCAAATTTGGCCGTTGTGGGAATCTTTCCCGCTCAATATTTGGGAAGAGAACCCTAGCCACTATCAATAGGACTAGCCACCACCATAAGGATCATCTCATCGGATTGGTGAGAGAGTTGATCTCACCTCAAGTTGATTAGATAGAAGGCCACATACCTTAAGCTCACCTGAGCTCAAGAACACCTCTCCCCAGGAGGCAGTTCATCCATGTACTGGTTCTTCCGCTGCCTACCAGGAAATCCACCACACACATTTGATTAGGGTGTTAAACGACAACGGTGGCCCGAACCAGTATAAATCTTGTGTCTCTTGTTCATTGGATCTGACGAGCTAGGCCTAGAACTGTCGGGTAGAAGGGCTAGGGCAGAAGGAGAGATCTTAGTGCGCACCCCAAAGTTCGAACCATGAGGGTTTTGCCGGAACCCAAAATCCGACATTTGGCGCGCCAGGTAGGGGTGCGCCGGATCTGTTCTTCCGTCGCCCACACCGTCATCACCTCGCATCCTGATGGCCGACGACCAAGGGCCTCATGCCAACCGCTGGGCGACCTGGCCATCGCAGATGGCACTGCCCGACCACGGAGACCTCAACCCCGCGCTTCAGGCTGCCCCGGCGCCACCCAACACCGCAGGCCACGAGCGACGCGGGCCGGCGGCCAACGCTTCGGTGTCCCGGCGCACGCGCTCCGTGACGCGTTCTGCGAACCACGCCGCGGTGACAACACCTTACATCCGATGAGACCAGGCAAAGACGAGGGCTACGCTCATCGTGGCGCGATTGCTGCTATGGTGTGGGCTGGCCGAGAGCGGCCGCGACGTGCTGCTGGAACGAGTTGCTGATCTGCTGGGCTGCGTGCGGAGGCACACCACCGTTTTGCTCCTCACCCGCGCCCCAGGTCGCAAGTGGGGTGCTGGTGAGGCCCCGGCCGGCGCTGCTGCCCCCCGGCGCGATTGGAAGACTCGGCGACACCGGCAGACGCGCCGGTGCCATCCTTACAACCGCAACAACCTCATCACCGGCAAGAGCGGACGCTGGCGGTCCTTCGAGAGGGTACGACGGTGTTCAACCCAACGGGCGCCAAAACCAGATGCTGCAACCCGGGGGTCAAGGCGTGGGGCACGGGGGCTGCGTCCCTGGTGGGGCTGCAGACGAAGCCTACGTGCCCTGCATGGTGGACCTGGCATACGTGTTCGAGGAGGGCCCCAATGCTTTCCATGGACCAGATTGGAACGACGAGGCTCACGAGGAAGCAGATTACCATGGGTCACCCGGGGACGTCGTGGACCCCTTCAGTGACGACAACAGAGCACCACAGGTACCCCAGCAGCATGTCGCTAACCATGGACTGCAGGTGAATTAAACCACGGCGATGATCAACGACTCAAGAGCGACCGCCTCGCCCTCAACCGGAGCGGAACGCTGGGGCTGTGTGTAAAGGCCTAGAGCGACGGCCTCCGCAACGGCGTGAGGAGCAGGGAAGTATGCGAAAGTAGGTCCTCTGTCGGGGCGAGCCTCGCCAAGCTTCCCCCCCTCCCCCCGGCAGAGGGCCTGTGGTCGCCGAGGGCACCGCTGGCGTCGTTTTTCTGCCTCCTTGGTCATGTCCTAGTTTCCGGTCGCCCCAATGGTGGTAGAGTGTGGCGCAAGGCGGGGCCCTCGTCTGGCGATATGAAGTAAGGCTCAGGCATGTGAAGATCTCCGCCCATGACACTCTCACGTAATAATGAGTGGGGCTGTACACGCCCCGGAGTCTCCGGAGAGCCGTCCTCGGGACTCGGGGGCTCCCTCCCACGTCCTAGTGGCAGCACTTAGCTCCGCGCTGGTGAGAAGACTGAAGACTAGATAGGAGCCGGATGCGGCTATTTTCTTTCCTCGCCTTCCTTTTTGTAATTGGATTGGCCGTCTCTTTCGAGTTGAATTTGAAGTCTCGCTTATTGCCAAAAAGGGGGGAAGTTCGCTTTGATTTCTGCCATATTTTGCCACTTCTGGCCGCCTCAAAAATCTTACTCGCCCTCAGGCCCGAGGGCCGATCCCACTTGGCATGCCGCTGCAACCTCGGCAGGACCCTCCCGGGGCAATAGCCTACGCGCTGCAATCATGCCACGTAGGCATCCTGCCGAGGCCAACGGAATGTCACTGGTCCTGTTCCCCGGAGCAGGGCCAAGCACTGCTCAGGAGGCCTACAGCGCGGAGCGACAGCTGGCCATCTCAGGAGAAAGGTGGTCCCACGGCCTCGCAACCCTCACGAAGGCGTGGAAGATCTAGATAAGGTACCACAAGAGCCAGAATGGCTTGAGACCACACGCCGCAGGTTCGGGTTAAATCACCAAACAAAAAGGAAGAAAGCGGAATACTGGTTTACATGCATAGGGGGCTCCCCCCATTAAAATGCTCTCATACCCCACGGGGCCCCTTGTGAGTTTACACGTGCAGGAACAGATCGAAGAATACGAGCTCAATCAGACATATTATTCGCAGACACGCCCAAGCCGCCCTCGTACGCACCACCAATGCTATGATTGGACACATCTCCGGCGTCTTCAACTACGCCCCCTTCATCCGCCAAGACCACGGCATCATCATCATTAGTGGCGAAGACTTGAATAGGGCAGCCACAAGGCCATCCATCCAGTGCGCCAAGTTGTCTAGGACCGCTCCGGGCACGGGGGCGATGGCACCATCAAAGTTAAAATCAGGATCAATATTCTGGAGGTGGCTGAAGACCCAAGAGAATGTGCGACCCAAGAGGCCACGGCTTTTCTCCTCAACGACATGGCGGGCCCTCATGACCCGGTTCTCCAGGCGCGTCACGATCTCGGTGAAGAAAACAAGGTGACCGGCGTAGTCCTCCATGTGGGGGTCAGGAGCGTTCTCCTCGCAGATGGTTCCCAACGCCCCGTTCGCCCTCGACCGAAGGGTCCGGAGCATGGGGCCATGCTTATGCTGCAGCACAAGTCAGCGATCGACCTCATCCTCGTGCTGTCGTGTCAGGGCAGCGGCCTCATCAACCCGTCTTCGAAGCAAGGCCAGCTCTGCCTGCGCGGAGGCCAATCTGGCCTCGGTGGCTGCAGCAGCCCCCTCGCGCAGCTCTGCCTCCCTCAGCCTTGTCCTGAGGGCGGCAGTCCTCCCCTTGGCCTCCGCTCACTGGAACTCCTACTTCAAGTTATACCCCTCAGCGTGGTCCGCGCGGGCCTTCGCTACCCTCCGGTCAATTTCCTCCTGGACCCTGGACTCGCGAGTGGAGACGACGTCCTCAGCCAGGGTCACGTGGCGCTCTCTCGTCTCCAGGCACTCAAGCTCCAGACTGCGCTCCGTGGCCTCCAACATCAGCGCCTCCTCGCGCCTCACGACCTCCACCACATCGAGGGGCATCCCCCGCATGGACGCTAGGGCATCCCTACGCACCTCAGTGTAGTCCTCCAAGTCTGGGGCACATCACCTAAAGGAGACGCTAGAGCCGAAGTGGCTTCGGCATGCTCAACAACCAAGGGGGGAGCCCTTGGCACACTCCCCAGCCCCCAGGTGGGGTCGTGGCGAAGGAACAACGAGAATGCGGGGTCGAGGCGCCAGGCTGGTGCGCTCGGCCTCGTGGGCGGCCTCACAACCAGGGAAGCACATCGCCCAGGGGCACCCTGAGCAAGCAAGAGGCTTGGGGCCGCAGGGGACCGCTCCTTGGTGGGCATGGCAATCTTGGCAGGCGAGACCATGAGGAATCACAGTCAGGAAGGAAGGCAACACACAAGACATTAAAAGAGCAAGCTACTCACTCCTTTATGGCGATGAGCCTCCTCATCTTCAGTGGTCGGGGGGCAGCGCCACCATCACCAGGGATCCTACCTCTCTTGCGGAGAACTTCGAAATTCGGCTGGAGTCGGATAAGCCCCGGAAGCGGTCGGCAACGTCGGGCGCAACCGAGGCACCTCCCTGCGAGGCGCCTCCCAAGGCACCAGCACCCCCCTCAGGACGACGCGAAGGGACCATGGGGGCCTCGGCCTCAGGAGCACCCGGTGGCACCTGCACCCCAACCGCTCCTTCGGGGCGACTCCCTCGAACTCCAGAGGGCATCACTTCAGGAACGTCGGTAGGTGTCAGAGTAGAGGCAACAGTGCCACCGGCACTCGTCAGCAGTTGTCCCCCAACACCCACCACCGAGGCAACCACCTCAACAGCCGCAGACATGGGGGCTACGTAGACTGGGTTCTCGCGAGACCCAGCAAGCCCGGGCGGGCGGAGCCCCCATTCATTGAAAGCTGGCATCTGCCTCACGAACTCCATCTTGTTCGAGCAGCAGTACAAGAGACAACCCTCTTGCGGTAGGCGGGCCGGAGATGAATCACCTGTCAGGATCTTGAGCATTGTGCATCGTGCCTCGGAAGGAAGAGCCAACGCCTAAAGCTTCATTCGGTTCCCATGACCGAAGATGGCCCACATTGGCCGAGTGTGGCGCTGGAGTGGGGCGATGCGGCACCGGATGAACTCCCTCACCACCATCGGCGCCGTAACACCAAGCCTCCGCAGCCTGGCGAGTCGGAACCAAACATGAGCTAGCTTCGGGCTAGAAAGACTCACATGGCCCCAGCCAGAGCTCAGAGTGGACGGACTTCGGGGCGGGAGCAGCAGAGGGCTGCGCACCCCGATGTTGACGAACACCCACTGCTTCCTAAAGCCCCCAATGATCGGCTCAAGGTTGAAATCTATGCCCACGTTGGCCGTCGCCGCAATGGTTTGGAAGGACACACATCCAGAGCATTGGAGCGCGTCCGTCATATGGAGCGAGAAGAAGTGGCGAAACAATGCCACGGAGGGAGCAATTCCCACATGGCCTCGCAGACGAAGGCGAAAACGGCGAGGAGAATGATGGACTGAGGGTCCAGATGCAGCGCGCTGAGTTGATAATGCGACAGCACCGCATTGAAGAAGTCGGGGAAGTGAGGAATCAGGCCAGCCCAAAGGGCGTGAAGATGAAGGGGGACCTCGGTGGCGGACCTGTCAATCGCGGCGCACGAAGCAGGCCAGGCCATCATCGCCCCCACTCGTTGGAGGCGGCGGCAAGTGCCGGACGCACCTTCTCCATCATCTCTTCGTTTATCACCACCGACTGCTCGATGGCAGCATGAAGGCGGGCGGCGAAGAGGCCGAGGCACTGGGCCCCGCTCCTCCTACCTTCTCTACCAGAAGCCATGGCGGTGGGGGGACTTGGAGTTGGATCTGTCCGGGGAAGAAGGTTCAAGAGATGAAGGGAACCGTCGGGCACGCCACTGACAGAGGAGGCAGAATCGAGCAGGTAACAGTGGCTGCCCGACGGGAGAAAATCGAGGCTATATGAGGAAGTGGAGACGCCCACGTCCCGTCAATCGCCACGCATCAGTCAGGACCGTAGGCTTTGGGCCCCATGGTGCTCCGCACTTGGCCCTTGGCTTCGCCACGAAGCCAAGCCCGAGCGCGCCTTGGGCCCGGGGGCTACTGTCGGCGTTCTGGGAACGGGGGTACCCAGACTTGCCTACCTGTGGCCCAGAGCGTGGCTCGCAAAGCGGCCTAGTGTGTCCCAACTTCTTCAACAACACTCAAGACCCTCGCGAGGGGCCAAACCTCGCGTGGCGGACGACGCAGGACATCCCCTGGGGCGGCCTCGCCGGGCTGGCTCATGAGGATCGGAGATATCAAGGCAAGGGGCACCTCGCGAGGTCCTCATGACCTGATCAGTGACGACTAAAGCCAGGCGGGCGCCAGCGGGCGCAGAGTGCCAGTTTCCTCTTCGGTGCTAAAGGAGCAGGTGCAGGTGCGGAGTCCCGAGGAGTCAGGCAAAGGTTTCCATATCAGTGCAATGATACAAAGACCAGTAGGATGGTAGGATGGAGGTCATCGCAGAGCCCACGACGGCGTCACCACCAGAGCCTTTGGCAGCGAAGACCACCTTTTGTCAGGATAGCTTGTACTAGTTGTTCCCCTTCAAATTTTGCCGTTGTGGGATTCCTTCCCGCTCAATATTTGGGAAGAGAACCCTGGCCACTATAAATAGGACTAGCCACCACCATAAGGATCATCTCATCGGATCGGCGACAGAGTTGCTCTCACCTCAAGTTGATTAGATAGAAGGCCACACACCTCAAGCTCACCCGAGCTCAATAACACCTCTCCCCAGGAGGCAGTTCATCCATGTACTAGTTCTCCCGCTACCTACCAGGCAATCCTCCTCACACACTGGATTAGGGTACTACACCACAACGGTGGCCTGAACTAGTATAAATCTTGTGTCTCTTGTTCATTGGATCTGACGAGCTAGGCCTAGAACTGTCGGGTAGAAGGGCTAGGGTGGAAGGAGAGATATTCGTGCGTACCCCAGAGCTCGATCCATGAGGGTTTTGCCCGAACACTAAATCCAACAAAAACTGGCCGGGAGTACCTAACACACTGGACTGAGCTTCGGAACAGCTGCGAGGGCGTCCACAAGGTCGAGGCAATCCAGTACTTCGTCAACGGGTGCCGAGATGGCACCCTCCTCAAGCACAAGCTGCTACGCTCCGAGCCACCACCATGTCCGTGCTCATAGGGATGGTGGACAAGTACGCGAATGCCGACTCCGCCATGAAGATTCAGGTGGCACTGGACAAAGCCGGCAAGGCAAAGCCGGTTTCCCCCCAAAGCCGGCTGGCGAAGGAAGCCGGTAGCATCAGCACAACTAGCAGCAGCACAAGCGCAAGGCCGAACAGCAGGCCCATCGTCATGACAACCGGCTCGTAGCGGCCGCCGAGAAGGCGCCTGCAACCGAGCCAACCACCAAACATTGGCAGACCGGCAAGACAACATGGCAACCCGCCATGAGGTTTGAGGAGATGCTCGACGCTCCGTGCAAGGACCACAGCGGCACGAGGCCATCCATGCACACGCTCCGACAGTGCGCCATCACCAAACGTATCATGAGGGGCGACGTCTATCGGATCTGGGGTTCCGGCAAAACCCTTGAGGCTCGAACTCTAGGGTGCGCACGAAGATCTCTCCTTTCGCCCTAGCTCGTCTACTCAACAACCCTAGGCCTAGCTCATCAGATCCGATGAACAAAAGACACAAGATTTATACTGGTTCGGGCCAGTGTTGTGGTGTAATACCCTAATCCAGTGTGGTGTGGTGGATTGCCTTATAAGCTAATGAAGAACTAGTACATGGATGAACTGCCACCTGAGGAGAGGTGTTCTTGAGCTCTAGTGAGCTGGCGGTGTGTGGCCTTCTATCTACTCAAGTCTGGGTGAGATCAACTCCGTGTCTGATGAGATGATCCCTATGGTGGTGGCTAGTCCTATTTATAGTTGCCTGGGTCTTCTTCCCAAATATTGAGCGGGAAGGAATCCCAGAATGGCCAAATTTGAAGTGGGACAGTTAGTACAAGCTATCCTAACAAAAGGTGGTCTTCGCCTGCCAAAGACTCTGGTGGTGACGCCGCCGTGGGCTCCGCGATGACCTCCGTCCTGCTGTCCTGCTGGTCTTGGTCTCGTTGCACCGATTTGGAAACCTTTGCCTGACGCCTCGGGACTCTTCGTCTGCACTTGCTCCTTTAGCACCAAAGGGAAACTAGGACTCTGCGTTCGCTGGCGCCCGCCTGGCCTTGGTCGTCACTGCTCACGTCACAAGGATCTCACGAGGAGTCCCTCGCCTCGATATCTCCGATCCTCCTGAGCTGGCCTGGTGAGGCTGCCCCTGGGGATGCCCTGTGTCGTCCGCCTCGCGAGGCTTGGCCCCTTGCGAGGGTCTTGAGTGGTCGATGAAGAGGCTGGGCCGTACTAGGCTGCTTGATGAGCCTTGCCCTGGGCCGCAGGCAGGCAAGTCTGTGTACCCCCGTTCCCAGAACACCGACAGTAGCCCCCGGGCCCAAGGTGAACTTTGGCTTGGCTTCGCGGCGAAGCCAAGGGCTAAGCGCTGAGAACCGCGGGCCCTCAAAGATTGCGGCCTTGTCTAACACGTGGCGGTTGATGGGACATGGGCGTCTCCACTTCCCCACGCAGCCTCGGCGGCTGCGTGACTTGACAAGTCCCTGCTTGCATGGCGAATCATCATTACCTGTGATTTCGGAGGCCGGCGGTTGGCCTTCTCCTGGCTATTAATTAGGCGACGAGCAGAGCCTCTGCCGCCCATCTTCTTCCTGTGTTCCTCTCGCCTCTTCTTACTTGCCCTGTGCTCGACCGTGCCGCTCATGACGCCGATCCGACGATTCTCCGCCGCCGAGAAGGGGAAGACTCCTTGCGAGGAGCCAGAGATATTCCCTCGGAAGAAAAGACCACTCCGTCCTCATGGCGCCGTCATGAGACCGGAAGTGACGAGGCCTTGGCACGAGCGGCCTCCCCCTGGCTATCTGTTCCCCTTTACGCGAGGGCACCGGGCCATGGTGAGGGAGTTGGCGCTCAGCGCCGCCCGCACCATGGCCGTACCGACCGTGCCATTGTGGTGCGCGCTGTCGTCCTACGAGCTCACGCTAGAGGCTCCTTGTGTGAGTTCGTGGTGTAGGCAGCGATGCCTCCTAGATGTTGGATTCGCCTCCCGCCATTCTTCGCCGTGGAAGTGCCGCCGAGGGGTCGCTCGGGCTGTGGTTGCGACACGCCAAGTGCCGGGCCCCGACAACAAGGGTCGAGGTTGAGGTTGTCTCCCCAGGCAAGGTCTTCATGACTCGCGTATGGGGCGAGGTCGCCCGCGCCTGCGGCTCGGAAGGCGCCCTTGCCATCCACTTTGAGTTCGACGACATCTCCATGCTGTGCTTCGAGATGTTCGATGAGGAAGGACGCCGCCTCGAATGTTTCCCTGGAGGGGGCCAATAGGGGGATGTTGCTGCCGACGATGCACCGGACATTGATTCCGTCACTAGCTCATCCGGCGGCAACGATGGCCTCCGGAGGTCCAGCAGCTCCTCTGAGACAGCCGAGTCCCCGGAGATGAGCGATGATAGCTACGCGCCCCCAAGCTCGCGGCGCGCCCGAAACGCGTCGGGCTCGCGTGCACGTCGCTGGTGTTGACCCGCCAAGGGTCAGAGGTGGGCCATCGTGGCCCGCCGTTGATGATGGCGTCGGTGATGGCGACCGTAGTTAGGATCCCCTAAAGGCCTTTTGTGGCGTTCCCTGCAAGGATTCAAAGCCAACCCCACGGGGGGTGTGTAAAGAACTTGTAATGCTTTTGCTTCTATCTTGTTGTTTTTCCAGCACACTCTGATCGCGAGCCTCGTTTCAGCAATATCGCCCCCCCTTTTTACCCTTTTGGTAGCATAATGCTCTACGCCGGCAGGCCCCAGTCCCAAGGCAGGCTACAACCGTCGCTGGTATGCCAGGTCGTGATGCTGTTGTCAAGGCCAGGAGATGAGCGGCCCGAGGTCTGGTAAGAGCTCCTGAGGCGCGATGCTCAAGAGGTCCCCATTGGCGTGCAACCGACTTCCGAAGGCTAAGAAAGCGAGGCGGCATTGCTGAAGCGTTACTATCGAATCCCGCCGAGTGAGCGAGGATGGGGCATCGAGGGATTAATGACTTATCTTGACTATCGCGGGGTGGTTCCCCTAAACAGCGCGCCTGGTTTATTCATGAGGCTGATATTTCACGATTCCCTCCTGCCGGCCCTGGTGGTCTACGTCGGCAGGGCCCGGCCCCACGCGTACCTCAGCCGCCGCTGGCCTTAACCAGAAACTAGGACAATACCAGGGAGTGAGGGGCTACGGGACCAGTTAGGCCCTTGGGTCGTGATGCCCAAGGGTCCCCCTTGATGTATGAATGGACCTGAAGGAAGGGAATGCTGGAGTCAGGCCTTGATGTTCAGCGTCGGCAGGGCCTGGCCCCGCGCGTACCTCAGCCGCCGCTGGCTGTGACCGGAAACCAGGACAAGATCAGGGAGTGAGGGGCTACAGAGCCAGTTAGGCCCTTGGGTCGCGATGCCCAAGGGTCCCCCTTGACGTACAAACAGGCCCAAGCTCTCTGAACCGACTCCCCCTCCCCTCGTCCTTCCTGATGCTTTGCGTCCTCGGGTCCCGATCCTCGAGCTAAGCTCAGCCACCGTTGGTATGCCAGGTCGCGATGCCGTGGTCAAGGCCAAGGGGTGAGGGCTGGAGAATCGGTAAGAGCCCCTGAGACGCGATGCTCAGGGACCCCCCCTTTAACGCGCAAGCGAACTACATGAGGACGGGAGACCTGTGGGACTGCCTATCGCCGTGCTCCTAAGACTCCGGTGGGTTAGCCTGCAGTAGAACGACTAAGGGCCACACCCGCGCTGGGCTTCCGATAATTCCGCAGGGGGACGAAGGCACCGAGAACCTTGTGAGGTGACGCTTGCGGAGCGGGCCGCGGGTCAGAGCTCGGTCCCTCGGGTTTGTCAGTGTTGCAGGGACGGACCCGAGCACAAGCACCGTCCCAACGTATGCAGCCCCGTAGCGAGATGAACAGAAGTCCGCTAGGTGGCGAAGGAGACCCGGAGGGGTGATGGTTAGTCAAGTGATTCGAATGCGACATGACAAAGACAGCTGCACTAGCTTAGGTAAAATGCAAGGGAGATACATGCCACCAGGACGAACCTGCGTGGCCTAGGGATAATGGAGCCCGAGGGGCGTTCCCCACAAGGTGATTTGAGATGCAATAGGATACGCGTCGTAGGGACATGCCCGTGCGATCTGGGAATGATGCAGCCCGAGGGGCGCTCCCAGTTGAACAAAAATCAGAAGATGTCACCTGGCATAGTTGTTGATGTAGTGTCGGTGTAGCTGAAGGTGCTCGACGAAGACGTTGTTCCTTACGTGCCGCCTAGCTCCGGCCCCTCGCAAGGCTCCGGGGCTCCTTAGATCTCGCAGAGGTCTGAGTCCAACTCCGCCTGGATCTCCTTGTGCCTGGCCTCGCGGGCCGTTAGGACTTCCCGCACGTGGCGCTGGTGCAGGGCCGCCTGGTTCAGCACGCCGAAGGGCATGCGCACGTAGCTGTGAGGGGGACCCGGGCACCGGCCCACATGGGAAGGACAGTAGAGCTCCTGAGACGCGATCCTGTTGATTGCAGGGACGTTGACGCAGACGCGCAACCCATCTCCTGAGCCTGGACCGACAGCTACCCTTAGAGAAGGTGGGCGACTCTCGCCCTGCATGGCTCTCGGCTCCTATAGGTCTTCAATGGTTTGGCTGATGAACTCCTGAGCGCTTGGTGCGTCACACCTTGAGGCCTCTAGAGGGAAGTGTGCAGCAAAGCACTCTTCCACATGGTGCCCAAGCGTCTCCCTCGTGACATTGGCTAGGTCAGAGGCCCTCCAGAGGAGAGCCCCCGAGCCCAGCCTGAGGGGGACGTCGGGCGCACCTTCGTATGCGAGAGAGGGAGGTGGCCCCTCCCTAGGTGCAGGTCCCGAGGTGCTGCTGCCCTGTGTTGCGTCCTCATGAGGCTCCAGGGCCAGCAGCTGAATATTCTTCTTGGGGACGACCTCAGGTGGGTAGATGATGCTGTCGCTGTTCGGATCCTCAACTGCCGCCGCCTGGTAAGTGCGCTCGAGTGAGCACACTGCGTCCTTCTCCTTGCATGTGATGGTGATGACGCCGCCACTTCCCGGCATCTTGAGAACATTGTAGCCGTGGTGAGTCACTGCCATGAACTTGGCCAGGGCTGGATACCAAAATATGGCATTGTAAGGGAGATGGATGTGGGTGACATCGAAGTCGATGAGCTCAGTGTGGTAGTTGTCATGCTTGCTGAAGGATACAGGTAGGCGAACTTGCCCCACGGGGGTGGTCACTACAAACTAAATACACTTCTGTGATGATACGTGTTTGTCACAGTAGGTCACGTTTTCTGTCATGCATGTACATCCATGACGATTTTATGACAGAATCAAGATAGTCATACATGTGGTGTCGTAGAAGTGTTCCATGACATTACCAAAATTATCATCACGGAAGTGTCCACTTCCATGATAATAAATCGCGCGTCACAGAAGTGCTTTCGTCAAGGGTGACCGACACGTGGCATCCACCGTAACGGAACGCCGTTAAGCTATCGGGTCCGGTTTTGGATCCGATAACCCGTTAACAGCCCCGACCAATGGGGATTTTCCACATGTAAAATCATCATTCGCTGGAGGAAACATGTGTCAGCTCGCCGTTGGAACACATGTCATCCACCCATTGGACCCAAAGCGCCTATGATACGCCGACACGTGGCACGGCCCAACAAAGACCCATTACTGTGAAAAGGCCGGCCCGTTTGACTTGGTCAAAAGGTGGCGGGCCGGCCCACAGCAAGCCTGTTAACTGCCTGTTCGCATATAGCCCATGTAGAACCCGCTAACCCAAGGCCCGTTTACGGCCTATCCGAATTAGGCCCAGTAACGTCATCTAGGCCGTCCAATATAAATCCAGCCCGTTTTAACTTCCGGCCCATGTATGGCCCATGACGTCTTTCGGCCCATATGAGTCCCTTATTACTCTCGGCCCATTAACGGCCCGTGTTAAAACTGGCCCGTAATGAACAGTATATCACTTTATACCCATTAACGGCACGTGGTGAAACTGGCCCGTAATGAATAGTGTATCACTTTATACCCATTAACGGCCCATTATTCTGTTGGGCCGATTCCAGCCCATGTTATCTTTTGGCCTTCTCGGGGCCCATTTATTCTTGGGCTCATTTCCACATTCATTTACATACGGCCCGTTAATGTCATTTTCTGCTTGTGGGCCGTTAGTACGTTGGGCCGTTTTCATAGCGTCATCAAAATGTGGCCGATTAACGACGGCCCGTTATGGTCGGCCCATGAACGGACGATTTCGACTCTAGCCCATTTACGGCCATAATGTGGTCTGTGACTGGCCCGTGTTTGGCCAACCGATCATACGGCACGTAGAAGGCCCATTGATGATACGGCACATAGAAGGCCCATTGTGTCTACAGCACGTATAAGGCCCATTGTTTCTACGCCACATAGAAGGCCCATTGTTTTTTTTGAAAGAAAGAAGGCCCATTGTTTCTACGGCCCTTAGAAGGCCCATTGTTTCTACGACCCGTAGGAGGCCCATGTTGACTACAGTCGATGGGCATCAAAGTTCGCCACCAGTGCAAATATAGGGAACACCCTACACTATAAAAAAATGGATTGCTATTTTCTTCAGCCGGTGGCTGCACGTTAAGAACAAATTTTGTATCGCACCAAAACAAATTACAACTATAAAACAAAAGGAAGGTTGGCATAAAAGTTAACAGTCTAGCAGATAAATGCACCACCAGAAGTTCAGAAGCTCAGTTCATTTGACCTGACTGTTATGTTTTCATGCTGTATTGTCCGATGGAGCACCATAACCTTCGCCTTCAGTTCTCCTAGGCTCCTGAAAA
This sequence comes from Secale cereale, assembly GCA_902687465.1. NCBI lineage: Eukaryota > Viridiplantae > Streptophyta > Magnoliopsida > Poales > Poaceae > Secale > Secale cereale. Next base: position 131,968,614 of record LR738715.1, read on the forward strand.
ACATAGCAAATGTCTGATAGTCTGGTTTCAAAACCATGCATATCTTGACAACATCGAACAATGTCTCTCCTTGTTTCACAAAGGGTCTCTGTTAGGGAATGGACTTGTGTCTGGAGCGCAGATACAACATTGTTTTGAGCTTGCATATCTTGATCTTGAGGCAGTTTGGACGAGATTGCCTTAACAACCAAGCAGTATTACACAAGAACATGCTTTTTGGCACTGTTAGTGGATAGGTACTGGCCCACTGCAGCAAGAGCTGACATTGCGGTTATAGTTGCCTCGCCACCTTCAGAAGGTGGCGGTTCCACCATTTTTTTCATAGCTCGCTGAAAAGTTGAGGTTTTACATTAGTAGTACCAGAACATAAGATATTAAGGAGGCAGCAAAACCAAACAAAATAGCTTTGGTCTATATACAGAAGTTATTCTGGTGAACCCATGTAAAATAATAGTTCTATTTTATTGCAAAGTACATAATAAAACCAGGTTCCAAACATATGACCATGTACCATCGCTAATGTATTGTCTATTTCTTCACATTGTATTGAGGGCTAAGGATAAAGAGACGAAGTTTATAATACGGTAAGCATAGTATGACATCATTCATATCACAAAACAACTGAGAACAGACAAACAGGCAATTGTAACGTTGTGTGGGCAAGTCCAGCAAGGAACTAGATTACATGTCAAGATCAAAGCAACATCACTCCTCTGTTTTAAACCTTGTAAGGTGTAATGGGCCTCTAACCCCTCGTTGGTTACCCCAAGTGGAAGGTGTGAGATGCAGTGTTGTGGAAGTTTTTCCCTTAGCAAAGATGCCAAGGATCGAATCCCCAGAGACTCCTAGGTTCAACGAGTAGGTGTCAACTGCTAACGGCGCCAGATATTAGCAATCAACGTGGACCTGCACACAGATACAAATTACTTTGCTCCCAACGAGTACAGAGAGGTTGTCAATCCCTCCGGCCTTGTAGTTCACAAAGGATTAAACGCAAATGATAGTAGTGATAGATAGTGTTTGCAATAGTAAATAAAAGCGAAAAGTAAATAGCGGATGTGATCAATGATGGTAATATGGACCGGAGTCTCATGATGTTCACTAGTGATGTCTCTCTCCCAAAAGATGATAAAACAGCTATGTGAGGTAAACGAATTACAGCTGGGCAATTGACAGGACCACGAACGCAAACCAATGCTGACTACATTGCAAGAAAGGTTGAGGTTCAAAGCATGGGCGGTATGCCAAAGTAAGTAGACCGAAATCCATCAATATCTACTACTAATCATCCACCTTGAGATATCTATCCAGAACATCTCGCTGGTATTAAGTTGCGAGTCCCACCCATAGTGTAAACTCAATGCAATAGACAACTGCATTAAAAGAACTTTGCGTAAAGTAAACAATCCTTGCACCCGCGGGCACAAGCACCATTGTTTTCCCCCTTGTGGCAACAACACATCCCCTAGACTCATGTTTCTGTCACTCAAACTAGTCATCGAGGGGCATGAACCCACAATCAAGCATAACGTTCCCTCTTGGAGTCACTACCCATTACTTGCCCAAAGCAATAAATAACAACGGAGAACATGCAAGAATTACTTATGAACATAAATATAAAAGAGGTAGATCAAATATATTACTCAAGATCAATCTGAACATAATCTCATAAACCATCGGATCCCAGCAAACTCATCATAGCAACAGCATAAGGATTACATATGTGCCTCGATCATGTAGGGCAGCTCACGAGGACTAATTAGTGAAGCACAAGAACGGGAGGAGAACATCACATAGCAACTGGTCATGGACTCATGGTCCAAGGGAGACTACTCACAACTCATCCGGGAGGCGTCCATGGTGGTGGAGAGGCTCCCGATGATGATCCTCCCCTCCGGCAGGGTGCCGGGAACAGTTCTCCTGGTGCTCCCGATCTAGGAAGCGGCGGCGGAACAGAGATGAGATCGCGAAAAAGAGTTCCCGTCCCGAGGGTTTCGAAGGACGCTCTAAATATATGCCAAAGGGGGGCACCAGACGGGGCTCGGGGGGCCCAGGCGCCCCCCCCCC
>LR738715.1:131970690-132063505 GCA_902687465.1 Secale cereale
CCCCGGCTGTCCTTCGGGCGCAAGGAAGTTTCCGGAGCGCTGATTTTTTATATAATGTTTCTGGATTTTTCCTGGCAGTTCTTGTAACGTGAAAACCTGAAATACAAAAACAGCCGAAAACAGAAACTGGCACCGGGGTGCACTGGATTAGTAGGTTAGTCCAAATATGATCAAAAGTGTATGTAAGTGTATGAATATCATAGCAATATCACCCAAAAGTGGCATGGAGCAAGCAGAAATTATAGATACGTTTAGGACGTATCAACATCCCCAAGCTTAATTCCTGTTCGTCCTCGAGTAGGTAAATGATAACAAGAATAATTTCTGTGGTGACATGCTATTAACCATATAGGACTTTTTATAGTCATATGACAAAAGCTTACTCAGACAATGAATCTATAGTAATTAAGTTGCCTCATGAGAAAATCACAAATGACTGAAAGTTTTACAATATGAAACTGAAACATCGAAAAGATTTGCAATGAACATGATGTGCAAATATGATAAAGTGATATCTAGTTTGCCCCCTTTAGTGAAGCAAAACATAAATGCAGGGGCACCTTCAAGGTTTAAGTGATGACTAGATACAATGATTTCAGAATAAACGATATCACAATCATGCAAAAGACAATGCTACTTTGGGACAATGCACATTACACTCAGAATGACAATCATGCTCTCAGTAGTTGGTGCTTCATGTGCTAGAGCTTTTTTTATTCTGAAAACATAGAAGCAATTTTGTCAACGGTAGTAGTACTTCATATGTGTCATGCATAAGACATCCTATAAGTTGCAAGCCTCATGCATCGAATACCAATAGTGCTCGCACCTTGTCCTAATTAGCTCGGATTTCCATGGGTTATCATTGCATTACATATGTTTCAACCAAGTGTCACAAAGGGGTACCTCTATGCCACCTCTACAAAGGTCCAAGGAGATAGATCGCATTTGATTTCTCGTTTTTGATAGATCTCAACTTGAGGACATCCATACCGGGACAACATAGAAAATAGATAATGGACTCCTCTTCAATGCATAAGCATATTCTCATAAGAGATTGAGGATTAATGTCCAAGCTAAAACTTCCACCATGATACATGGCTTTGGTTGGCGGCCCAATGTTCTTCTCTAACAATATGCATACTCATTCAACCCACGGCAAATCTTCCTTACTTCAGACAAGACGAACATGCATAGCAACTCACATGATATTCAACAAAAGTGTAACGGTTGATGGCGTCCCCAGAAACATGGTTACCGCTCAGCAAGCAACTTATAAGAAATAAGATACATAGGCAACATATTCTTTACCACAATAGTTTTTAAGCTACTTTCCCATGAGCTATGTATTGCAAAGTTAGTTCGCTTAGTACAGGTGGAGTTTAGCAAAAGACTGGGAGCGACCAACTAAGAGAGCAATGACGGTCATAATCATGCAGAGCGACAAAGCAATATTGAATCAGGCATGGAAGTTATATCGCTACTCAGAAATAAAAGATCATCAAGGCTTGACAGACTTTCTATACAGTATTAAATATGCGTGAGCATACGCCAAGTCAATCAAAATAAATTCTTGAGGGAAGATATTACTAAACCATACCACATCATAGGCAAACAAACCATGTTGGTATTCCAATAACACATTGGGAATCCCCCAGCTATTTGAGACTAACCATAAGAAAACCTGAACTACTAAGCGCCATTATGCACGTAGCATCTTTATCATAGACATATCAACCAATGCAACGAAAGCAAACTCTCTTAATAAGGTGAGCATGGTAATTAAAGAGAGTTCAAGCAACCAACTAAACAAAAGCTCTTTGAAAAGATAAGCATGAATACTAAGAGCAGAGCATGATAGTAGCTATTAAAAGACAAAGAACACACACAGCAAAGATAGACATGAAAATTCTATGTTATGTTCTAGGTAGAAGTGGAGCGTGTTTCTCTCCCACATAAAGAAAGCTGAGTTCCGACTCGTTATGAAAAACTAAAAAGAAAACTAAAAGCAAGACGCTCCAAGCATGACACATAACACATGAAGTGATTAAAATATAGTGGAACGAAAGACGAACTGATAATGTTGATGGAGAAGGGGATGCACGGGGGCATCCCCAAGCTTAGACGCTTGAGTCTCCTTGAATATTTCTTGGGGGTGCACGGGGGCATCCCCAAGCTTGAGCGCTTGACACTCCTGAATCATTTTATCATCTTCCCTCGCACACTTGAAAACTCCCTTCATACATAACTCATCATAATCTGATTAGCGAGGTTAGTACCCTTAATAAAATAATTGCACCTTGCTGGAAATAAGGATATTCTTGAAGTTCTACTGTTTCTCAAGATTGCCAAAAGGTTTTTGCAAAGAAAAAGCAAGCTCTTGATTTGCAAAATGAAGGAAAGGCAAAACAGGACAGAATCTGTGAAAAACAGAACAGCAGGTAGTAATTGATCTGTTCGGGGTACTTCTGCAACTCAAATCAAAAAACTCAGAACATACGCACGAAAGACAATTATATAGAGAACGCTGTCGAAACAATTCAGACCAAAAAGATGACCTGGTGATTTTATACGAATTTTTCTATCCAAGGATAGAATCTGTTTCCTGGACAGCACCTCACAACTTCTGAACTTTCTAGCAATCAGAGGCTATACTTGGCACAAATATGAAAAGCAAAGATACAATGATGATGCTACAGCAGTAAACAACATCAAGACACAACAAAAGCAAAATATAAATTTTTTATTCATGTGGGCTGCCTCCCAAAAGCGCTTTCTTTTATGCCTTTAAGCTAGGCATAATGCATGTAGATCAAGTTTTATCAAGAGTAAAAGAATAGCTAGCCCGTACAACGGACTCAAAAGGTAACTTGATCTTCTTACGAGGGAAGTGTTCCATCCCTTTCTTGAGAGGAAACTGAAATTTAATATTACCCTCTTTCATGTCAATGATAGCACCAATAGTGCGCAAAAAGGGACGTCCCAAAATAATTGGACATGAAGGATCACATTCAATATCCATAATAGTGAAATCAACGGGCACATAATTATCATTGACAACGATAAGAACATCATCGATCCTCCCCAAAGGTTTCTTTATGGAAGAATCAACGAGACGAACACCAAAAGAACAAGAATCATAAGGTTTCAATTTAAGCATATCATATAGTCTTTTGGGCATAACAGAGGTACTAGCTCCAACATCACATAATGCATAGCAAGAGAAGTCATTCAATTTAATTTTTATCATAGGATCCCAACCATCTTCTAGCTTTCTAGGTATGGAGGCTTCTACTCTAAGTTTCTCCTCCCTAGCTTTGATGAGAGCATTAGTGATATGCTCTGTGAAGGCAAGGTTAAGCGTGCTAGTGCGGGGATCTCTAGACATCTTGTGAAGGAAATCAATAACTTCGGTAAGAGTGCAATTATCAAAATCAAGGTCATTAGCATCAATTAAAGTGGTAGTGGTGTCCTTAAGGTTCACTTTTTTGGTAGTTTCTATAGTCATAGCATCACCATTAATAGGTCCAATGGGACCAGGAGTACATTGGGTGCTAAGAGTTTGGATATCCTCAACAACTTGGATAGTTGCAACAGTGTGGTGGGTAGGAAGGCTCTTAATTCTATCTTCTTCCTCCCTTTCTCTAGCCCATCTTTCTTTAAGTTTAGCCATCATCCTAATATTTTCATTAATTTGCACTTGAGTAGCATTAATAGGAGTGAACTTCCTCTCCTCAAGAGGAGAAGTTTTAATTTTAAGCAACTCTATCTCATTGGCTAAGTGGTCTACCTTCAAAGAGAGATCATCTAGTTTATGTAGTTTTTCTTCTAGACTCTTATTAAAGGCTTTTTGGGTAGTGATGAAATCTTTAAGCATAATCTCTAGTTCAGTATTGGAGTTCTTGGTGCTAGGATAAGCATTGTTGTTCCCATAAGAATTAGAGGGGAACGGTCTAGGATTGCTACCAAAATTACTCCTATAAGCATTGTTGTTAAAATTGTTTCTAGAGATAAAGTTCACATCTACTTGTTCTTGAGCAATCAAAGAATTTAAAGGAACATCACGAGGATCAACAGAGGATTGCTTCGAAAGTAGAGACATGATCAGGTCAACTTTTTCATTAAGGGAGGAAATCTCCTCGATAGAGTTTACCTTCCTACCTGTTGGAGCGCGTTCGGTGTGCCATTGGGAATAGTTGGTCATCATCTCATCGAGAAGCTTCGTGGCAGCACCAAGTGTAGTTGACATAAATGTTCCTCCCGCGGCCTAATCTAGCAAGTTCCGCGAGGTAAAGTTCAAGCCTGCATAAAAAGTTTGGATAACCATCCAAGTAGTCAAACCATGAGTAGGGCAGTTCTTGATAAGAGATTTCATACGTTCCCAAGCTTGGGCAACGTGTTCATTATCCAATTGTTTAAAATTCATTATGTTACTTCTAAGTTGGATAATTTTAGCAAGTGGATAGTATTTTCCAATAAAAGCATCTTTGCACTTGTCCCATGAATCTATGCGATTTCTAGGCAAAGACTGAAACCAAATTTTAGCTCCTCCTCTCAAGGAGAAAGGAAAAAGCTTAAGCTTAACAATATTACCATCTATTTCTTGGTACTTTTGCATATCACAAAGTTCAACAAAGTTGTTTAAGTGTAAAACAACATCATCTCCAGCACCGGAGAATTGTTCTCTCATAACTAAGTTCAGTAAAGCAGGTTTAATTTCGTACGAAGGTGCTGAAGTGGCAGGTGTAGTGATAGGTGTGCTGATAAAGTCATCGTTGTTGTGACTAGTGAAGTCACACAACTTGGTGTTCTCGGTGGAACCCATAGTAGCAAGCAAGCAAGATAACTATTTTTGTGATTTTCGATAAAAAGGTACTAAAGCAAAAACTGAAAGGTAAACTAACAAGACAAAAAGCAAAGGTAAAAGATAGCGTGCAACTCCCCTATCCTGAAGAGTGGAGTCCCCGGCAACGGCGCCAGAAAAACTCCTTGATGGGCCTCTAACCCCTCGTTGGTTACCCCAAGTGGAAGGTGTGCGATGCAGTGTTGTGGAAGTTTTTCCCTTAGCAAAGATGCCAAGGATCGAATCCCCAGAGACTCCTAGGTTCAACAAGTAGGTGTCAACTGCTAACGGTGCCAGATATTAGCAATCAACGTGGACCTGCACACAGATACAAATAACTTTGCTCCCAACGAGTACAGAGAGGTTGTCAATCCCTCCGGCCTTGTAGTTCACAAAGGATTAAACGCAAATGATAGTAGTGATAGATAGTGTTTGCAATAGTAAATAAAAGCGAAAAGTAAATAGCGGATGTGATCAATGATGGTAATATGGACCGGAGTCTCATGATGTTCACTAGTGATGTCTCTCTCCCAAAAGACGATAAAATAGCTATGTGAGGTAAACGAATTACAGCTGGGCAATTGACACGACCACGAAAGCAAACCAATGCTGACTACATTGCAAGAAAGGTTGAGGTTCAAAGCATGGGCGGTACGCGAAAGTAAGTAGACCGAAATCCATCAATATCTACTACTAATCATCCACCTTGAGATATCTATCCAGAACATCTCGCTGGTATTAAGTTGCGAGTCCCACCCATAGTGTAAACTCAATGCAACAGACAACTGCATTAAAAGAACTTTGTGTAAAGTAAACAATCCTTGCACCCGCGGGCACAAGCACCGTTGTTTTCCCCCTTGTGGCAACAGCACATCCCCTAGACTCATGTTTCTGTCACTCAAACTAGTCATCGAGGGGCATGAACCCACAATCAAGCATAACGTTCCCTCTTGGAGTCACTACCCATTACTTGGCCAAAGCAATAAATAACAACGGAGAACATGTAAGAATTACTTATGAACATTAATATAAAAGAGGTAGATCAAATATATTACTCAAGATCAATCTGAACATATTCTCATAAACCATCGGATCCCAGCAAACTCATCATATCAACAGCATAAGGATTACATATGTGCCTCGATCATGTAGGGCAGCTCACGAGGACTAATTAGTGAAGCACAAGAACGGGAGGAGAACATCACATAGCTACTGGTCATGGACTCATGGTCCAAGGGAGACTACTCACAACTCATCCGGGAGGCGTCCATGGTGGTGGAGAGGCTCCCGATGATGATCCTCCCCTCCGGCAGGGTGCCGGGAAGAGTTCTCCTGGTGCTCCCGATCTTGGAAGCGGCGGCGGCGGAACAGAGATGAGATCGCAAAAAAGAGTTCCCGTCCCGATGATTTCGAAGGACGCTCTAAATATATGCCAAAGGGGGGCACCAGACGGGGCTCGGGGGGCCCAGGCGCCCCCCCCCCCCGGCGCGGCCCAGGGGGGGGGGCGCCGCCAGGCCGCCGGGAGCCCTGGTGGCCCCCCCGGCTGTCCTTCGGGCGCAAGGAAGTTTCCGAAACGCTGATTTTTTATATAATTTTTCTGGATTTTTCCTGGCAGTTCTTGTAACGTGAAAACCTGAAATACAAAAACAGCCGAAAACAGAAACTGGCATCGGGGTGCACTGGATTAGTAGGTTAGTCCAAATATGATCAAAAGTGTATGGAAGTGTATGAATATCATAGCAATATCACCCAAATATCACCCAAAAGTGGCATGGAGCAAGCAGAAATTATAGATACGTTTTGGACGTATCAAGGTGCAATGATACGCCAAGACAATTGTGTATAAAATTGAAAATAGTAATAGACATTGGTTGCAAACCATGCAGTTCAAGGCACAAGTCAGAGTTAGTAGTAGTTAAAAGGCATGAGGATTAAGGACTTACAACAGCGGCTTTGACTGGTGTAGTCATGCCCTTCTTCTTGCTGGTGTGACCATCCTTGAAGATTTCCACATCATTTGGTTCAGGTACTTTTTGGTCCTTGTGGGCTTTCCTCTACATTTGGAACAAGTCAATATAGATATGATAATATGGTAGAGTGAAAAGAGTGAAACATCAGGTAATTACAAGAGCCTCGCAGTGTGCAATATAGCTACAAGATCCTGTCGTGTGTTGGAATGTCACTTTCGTACGGTTGGCCTTGTTCTTGAACAGTTCACCTACAAGAAGATAGATTTGTGTTGCACATGCATAAATAGGACTTCAAAATGTGATCTGATCACACATATATAATGTACCTGATACTTCGGATCGGACCAGTGTTTAACAAGGCCTCTCCAGTCTTCATCAGATATATTTTCCACTAGAGATGTTTGGGCAAGTTCACTGTTAGCCTTGCCTTCAAAGTGAGTTTTTCTCAAGTTATACCGATACTATCGCAGAGCAGACTTGAAAACATGGGTGCAAGCTTGTCTGGTTTCATCATCTTGGCTATCCAACTTGAACCTCATCTCTTGAAAATTATGGGAGTCTCATTATTAGCAACCTAGAAAGTATTGGACATAGCAAGATGATATTACTAGTTTCCATACATAACCATACTTACAGATAAATGGTCGAGGAAGGTGTTGAACTGGGTTTCGTCTTTGTCATTCATGTACTGAATCCATGTTGGGAGGATATGTACATGACACCTAATAGCAACCGTTGCCTCTGATACTAACTTGGCTGACTCTGTAGCATCACGTGGCCTTTTAAACCTGCCTCAAAACGGATCTCCATTCTTCCTCCTCTAGATTTAGTTAACCTATCGAGCATTATCCCTGATGTTTGTTTCCTATTGCACCTAGGTTCTTGTCCAACAACAAACATAGGATGTGTTAGTGTATATCAAACTATGAGATTACATATAAAGAAGCATGCAACTGTAACTTGACTCCAGCAACTACCTTCTTGTTGTTGAAGCTCACAAAGTTATCTGATCTTGCCAACTCATCTTGTGTCAAGAGTGCTACGGAAGTAGTGTCAGGTGGCAAGGTAGCTTGGGAACGTGCTGCTAGCTGAGTTGGCCGACGAGTAAATCGTGCAGCTGGTGGTACTGTGGAAGGTGTTGCAACAACTAGGGTTGTCCCTACTTGTTTGGTGGCAGCTATTTGTTTCTATTAGGCTTGTTCTGCAGCTCGTGTAGCATAGGATACCCTGTCGGTACAATTTTCCGCTGGACTTTGACCTTCTATTGCACCATCAGTACCAGCAGAATCTGCAGGATTGTTCCGCTTCCGTTTCCCTGTCGTTCTGTCTTGCTTCCTCTTGATCTGTGCCATGATAAGTCAAGCCGACAAGAAAAACGAATATCAATTTAGTTCTTCAAAACAAATGTACTTTGATGTAAGAACATGGTGTGATAGACATATATTGTATGTTCTAGAAACAGGAACACGTGTCTTAGTCACAAGTATAATGTGTACAGTAAGAAGATGAAATTCAATAAAATTAGAAGCAATACAAGCTAGACATCATAGATAACATGCAACCACATATAATAGTGCCAAGTTAAAGGGAGCACCTATGATAGTGCACTAGGAGAGACGTGCTCATCACCAACACAGCTATGTTGAGTGTCTATGCATGTGTTGTCTTGGAAATCATCTTGGGGGAATGGAGGAGTAGAATCTGTAGAGGCCCTCCATTTGGAAGGAGCACCTTCATCCGCTGCCATGCTAACTTCCTTCCGCTTTATTGATTTTGAATTGTGAAGTAAAACCGACAAGAAAAAGCAATAAAATTCACTCTTCAGAACTCATTCGTGCATGATATTGACAATCACTACTTTGATGTAAGGCAAACACATGATTCCAGGATGGAATAATACGAAAAACAGGACGGCATGGCATATTCACAATTGTTTGTGTAAACTAAGCAGAAATCATTTCAACAAATAAGAAGCAATGCAAGCTAGACACCACGTGAAATATGCAACCAATATGACTCTACAAAGTTAAAAGTATCCCATCATAAATGGCATTTCAACAAATTAGAAGCAGCGCATCCTACAAATCATATCAAAGATGCAACTAATATCACACTGCATATACTGAAGGTGTCTCGTCATATTGATTTATGCGGGATACGAAGAACAACAGTTTTATGTGAGGACATGCTTAATAGACAGATATACTATGTACTAAATACAGGAAGGCATGTCACATTAACAGGTATAATGTATAAGCTAAGCAGAATAGCATATGTAGTTTAACCAGATTGGAAAAATTACAATCTAGACACCATATGCAACATGCAACCACATATCATGCTGCCAAGTTAGAGCAAGCACCTGCGATGCTAGTGTAGGGGAAATGCGGTAATCAACTACAGAGCTACGTTCACTATCTTCATCTAGCCTTGCTGTTTCTTGAGAATCATGTCGGGAGGCTGACACTGCATTCTTTAAATGAGGAGTAATCGACTTGCGTGACTGCCTCATCATAAGTGATTGATGAGGGATACACAAGAACATTAGTTTGACGTAAGAACATGGTTAATACACAGATGTACTAGTATGTACCAAAAACAGAGAGGCATGTCATATTTAAAGGTATAATGTGTAAGCTAAGTAGATGCAATTTAACCAAATTGGAAGCAATACAAGCTAGACATCCGGCTGGAGTGGTGAGCATGATCATCTAGGTCCTGAGAGCCTGGTGGGAGGCGGGCTGCTTCGCCACCATCGCGGCTTTTTAGTTGGCTTCCAGGTGATGCCTCTCTTTGCTGGGCTTGTCATTAGCTCGACCAGTGCCCTGACTAGCTATTTGTCTTCTGGTGCTCACGCGATGGTGGTTCATGTAAAAAATATCTTTCCTTATCTTAATAAAGACCGACTTCGGCCTTTCGAATACAAGCTAGACACCATATGGAACATGCAACCACATGTGACACCGCGAAGTTAAAGCAAGCACCTGGGATGGTGGTTAATTGCGAGCGAGGTCATTAACTTCAGAGCTACGTTTACCGTCTCCATCTGCTGACACTGCACATTTTATATGTCTGAAACGTGTCTGTTCTATCTGCCTAGCACGCTGGAGCGACTTCTCTCTTTTCTTGTTTGCTTCTCTCATAGCAGCAGAGTCTGAAATACCCTTGCATAAAAACACAATAGTGAGAGTATGGGTGAAGTGTGTGCAGAACTAGTGCACTATAAAAGTAGCAGATAGCAGGTGGCTGAAAAATAAATGACATGAGACATATGATAGCTCTCCAACATTGCATGGCAAACAAAATTAGATTCTACTCCGTGTGATTTTGTAATATATGAGCACAGGAAATGTAGGTACTCCTTCAGCACACCACCACATGTGGTCATATCAAGATAACAGTCGACCGAAAACAAATATGTCAGTCAATTTTTTTAATGAACCGTCCGATCTATAAGGAATGGGCAGATGGCCTTCGTCTACCTCCTGCCAGTCACCGTTGACGATCTTTCTCGAACCGCCAGCGACCACCGGCCCAGACCCCTGCCTCTGCCGCCCCGCCCTCCCCTCGACCTCGCACCACCGCCATTCTTGGCAGCGCCCCCAGGCCATCCCTTTAATCCCGGCCGACCTCCAGATCGGGCGCCAGTAGCTTTAGGCCCCACATGCCCCTAAGATAAACACCAAGGCGCTGCTTCCCGGCGTAATAGGCGGACTAGCGCCTGTTACGCCGGGGAATGCTTCCGTTAATTAGGAATCAACTGACCAGGAATTGAAATTCAAGGGCGCGACGGACCTCTAGCTAAGGTGAAATAGTATATGAGGAGAAACCTTGTGCATTGCGAATTACTAGGAACATCTAGTATCAAGAAGAACCGGTCAACTCGTGTCTTCTGTGCGATGAATACCGTGCAAGCAGACACGTACCATTTGCACGAATACGGGAAGAGGAATACCATTTTCGGTTGCCGGTGTGGTCGCCTCCACATGTCGCGCCGATCTTCTTCTTTCTGCCAAGGAAACCGATGTTCTGGAGGAGGGTGCGGGCTTGGACGAACCCATGGGCAAATTGTTGACTATGTTGCTGTGGCCGTATGTCGGCGGAGGGGAAGCAGATCCGACGCGGTGAAGGACGGCGTAGCAGGAATAACTCCGGTGTGGTGGGGGTGGCGAAGATGGAGCAGCAGCGGTGAGCCGCAGTATGGCGTGGTTGAACTGGCTCGGGTACGGACGGCTCGGCCTCGGCTTCAACTACTAGCCGTGGAGGGCATTGCGGTTGAGGTTGTGGTGGACGACGACGTCGGGGTATCGGCTCCGGCGTGAGGGAGGAGGGCGGCGGTTGATGGGTGGAATGGGGTGGCAGATGGAGGACGCCGGGGTTTCGCGGCTGGTGGAGAGGTAGTTTTCGCGCACACGGAGTACGAATGGGGAATCGGACGAGTGGGCGGGGGGGGGGGGAGAAGCATGTTTCAGGTCTGGGATGCGCTTGTTTTTGGCTTTTTTGAACAGAAGATGGGACGCGCTTGTTTGAAATTTGGGGAAAGTACAAACTTTGCCCCGTCTTAAATTTCGGACCTACTGCGGGTCGGGGGTAGGATGGTAATTCCAGGTGTCCCAAATAGTGGGCGGGAGCGATTTCGGTCGCGCGCATGTGTACTTAGGCGGCCATTGTGTATGAATGTTTTTCGGAGGCGGTTGCGTGGCGTCTAGATGAAGCTACGAACCTACCCCGGTTTAGACCTTTGGACGTCGGGCCGGTAGGTTTCACGGGTCGGAGTTATTAGAAAAGTAATTTCCTTGTACTACCAAACATTGGTCTCATGCAGTTTCGGGCGAGTAGAGGCTCTTTTTGCGCTTCGTTCAAAATTTTGAAACACAAGCATTCACGTTTAGAGTACTCTTGATCTTTGAGGATTGACGTAAATAGACAACGTGAAATTTGACCTTGTATGTTTGAAAACCTCAATAAATTATCTGCTTCTTTTTTAAATTTTGACACTTAAAAATCCTATAACTACGATTATTTTGGAATGGAGGAGCTAAATTAGAATCTATTTTGTACACGACTACATATGCTAATATGTACAAAATCAGAGCAAAGATTGGTGCCCCCATAATTTAGGTATAATTTACAAATGCCATGATATCAAATTCAAATAATTGAATGGACTTCATGTTGAATTCGGTTTTTAAACCACGTTAAGTTGAATTCAAATGTATGCTAGTCCATAGGTAGCTATTTATAATGTTCATTGTGTAACTTTCGTATGTATAATGTGCTTTACACACACAACATGAACTATACTCATGTTTATATTCGATTGCTAAAGAGATTCATTGTCTGGAGTTCAAAATACTAACTATGTGGATCAATTGTGTCGAATAATAACATAGACATGCTCAAATTCGATAGAATCTAGATGTCTGATGGATCAATGACCGTTCCTTACGCGAATTGCAAATATCATGATCCCATCCTAATATTTGGATACAATTTATATCTTTAACAATGTGTATAGCAGTCTTGTACGTGTAGTTTCACTCTCCATCGATCGCCTCCCACACATGCTCACACACTCTCTCCCGAGGTGTCTTTCTCGCACACATGCTCTCGATATAACCCTCCCTCCCTCTCGTAACCATTTATGACTGTTTTCACTAACCTTTATCACAAGCACTTACCCTCTCACAAGCATACACACGCACGATACCCATCGACCCTTCATATATACATAGACCTACCTACGTGTCTCCTGTACGCACATTATCTTTAGGCCTGTCTCTCACTCATTGTCTCACACCTCTCTTCCTAATCGACGAGTATGATTCTAGCAGAGCATTCTATAGGATGCCCCTTAAAGTTAGGTTGGATGAATAGTAATATCAGAGATAAAGGGGTTACCTTAGTCCGAGAACCTAGGGTTACGAAACCTAGCCGGCTTTCTCAGTGGACATAGAGTCCTTCACAATTATGTTATCTCTGTCTTGTACGACTAGTCATCCATGGGTCTCCCTAAATGCGTCACGGGCCGACCAACGTGGCGCGAGACGGAACCAAACGAAGGGCCTCACCTCGACCCACCGGACCTCACACAGTGACACACCCTCTGCCCCCATGTCTCGTTATCTTCTAACACCCACACATACCAACACACACACCACACACAAAAAATATATGCTCCCGGTGCCTCTATCCACTCCCCCTTGCATATACGCACTCAAGGGAATCTCTCACCGTGACGTCATATTCATCTCTCTCTCTCTCTAGACCACTCTCATTTCTCGTGCTATCTCACCCACGCTGTCAGGACCAGATTTTCGGGATAAATGTCCCAGAAAATGGCCCTTGTGCTCACCAGCCCCAGGATTACTGGTAGCTGATGACGCACCAACTTGATAAAGAAATTCCAAGCAGACTACAAAATATGAAGTACAAGACCATTCTGGCCTCTGAGTACAACAAATGGTTTCTAGTGGCTGATGGCGGAAGCAGTTTGTGATTCATCCGTGTCTATGGGACTCCATTTCCCACGGGAACTGCTGACCAAGATAACTCCTATATTTGGAAGGCTGCTATCACCATTGAGTAGGTTCCGGGGTGGTCATCGCAACGCCCCTCTCGATGCAAGAAATCTGGCCAAGACAATAGCCAGGGACAAGCCAGTGAATACTTGGAATGTACTCGCAAACATTACGAACACAGGTATAACATAACAAATGATAATCATGCTCTGAAATATTTCATGATCACAACGTCAGACATGAAATAAAAATCCATGATGCACGCAAGCTGGTTATTCATATAAAACATGAATAAGCATTCAGAGAATAAAAATGAAATGCACCGATCGGGTGTCTGAAGCGACGCCTCGAAAGGATAATAAAATAAAGCATGCCTCAGTCGGGCGTCTGAGCGAAGTCACATAAAGGGCTTATAAAGAAAATAATAACAAACATGCCACAGTTGGGCATCTGAGCGACACCACATAAAGGTCTTATAAGCATAAATAAATAACAGCATGCCACAGTTGGGCGTCTCAGCAACACCACATAAAGGGCTATTAAGGATACATAAATAACAGCATGCCACAGTCGGGCGTCTGAGCGACACCACATAAAGGGCTTATAAATAAAATGATAACAAACATGCCACGGTCGGGCATCTGAGCGACACCACATAAAGGGCTTATATAGAAAATGATAACAAACATGCCACAGTAGGGCGTCTGGGCGACACCACCTAAAGGGCTTATAAAGAAAATAAGAACAAACATGCCACAGTCGGGCATCTCAGCGACACCACGTAAAGGGCTTATATAAGAATAATCACAGTGAATATCCAGAAGGTAGAACCGTCCCAGGGATACTCAATAATTCAAATAATGTGAATGGTTAGTCCTTAATAATAATAATCATAATCATCATGAGTCACAGGTCATGATCCCTGTTCTGGTTCAACGGTTTTTCCTCCGAAGACTGACACAAAGACCGATACTTGACCCATCCCAGACTGTAGTCCTTACCCATGGACACGGCTATTCGAATAGATATAATCTCTGCAGAGGGCGTACTCTTTACCCACAAGTAACAGATTCCTTTAGTCCATCGGGACTAACTCCGTCCACGGTCTTTTAATTGAAAACACACATGACTGCACACACCAGCCTAACTTACCGGTGTGCGGATTCACCCACGACACCCGTTAAGCAAAACTCTAAGTGGGGAGGCTACAAACTCGACTAACATGGGATCACAAAATTTATAACGCGCGCAAACAGGGGGAGCTACCCCCTTCGGCTCCAACCGAAAACACCCATGCCCCCGGACCAGGTGGCGTGCCTACCGGATGCGGCCGATATCTTCCACCATGGCCTCTCTGTACGGTGTGTGCTAGAAAGGGGTTGACAACTTACTGAACCATACCCTACCTATGGCAGGGACAAGCGGTAGTACAAAACAAGAATGGGGGTTACTGGAACAAGACTCGATCTACGGCCGGCTCAGGAGGTGTAAGTATTTCCTGCATGATTAACATAACAAATGTATATCAACCAACAGACAGAATCACCATCCATCATACCTCACCATGCCATATATGACACACCCGTCTTGACGAGGAACTGGGGGCAAGCTCGTGTCTACACAAGACAGAGGCTTTCCCGGATTTCTTTCGGTAGGCGTGAAAGGCATACGAGGGTGATTACTATCACAAGCATATCCATTTCCAACAGCAAGGGATCTACATCATGCACTCATGAGCATGATCATATCATCACATAAAATAATGAATGCTCCATGTCAAGGTGGTGTTGTAATCACAGAAAAATATTATGCCAGGGTTCAGAATGCTTGCCTCAAGAGTATGCAAGTGGGGTGCATTTTTTTGAAAGTAGCCTTCTTCTTCAAAATCCTATTTTACGAAAATTTGAATTAACACATAGTTTCAAAACAGTACAAAAAAGTTGTTTGGAAAATTTTCAAATAAATATGAAAATAAACTAGACGGAATTTGAGAAACAACAGAAAAAG
Source organism: Secale cereale (assembly GCA_902687465.1). Lineage (NCBI taxonomy): Eukaryota > Viridiplantae > Streptophyta > Magnoliopsida > Poales > Poaceae > Secale > Secale cereale. The sequence goes on from LR738715.1 coordinate 131,986,032, forward strand.
AATCAAATCAATTGGACTTATATTTTAAAAGTTACAGCCAGTCAAAGTTTAGTCAAAATCTATTTTTAATAAAAATTAGAAAAAGAAAATGTTTCGGTAGCACTTATGCTTTTCCTCTAGCGAAGGCGTATTTGGTGGAACACGCTTCCACTTAAACTAGCGTGGGTCGTCGCTGGGTCACTAACAGTGGGTCCCTTGGGCCCACTGGTCAGGTTTGACCAGTCGCCCGCGTCTTCTTCCACCTCTGTCCGAGCGGAGGCGGAGCTCCGGCGATCAACGCCGACGATTGGTGGCTCCCCACGGTAGTCCGAGGGCAGGGATGGATCCGTCAGTCCAGGGCGGTCCTTCCGGTGGTCAACAGGCTGGCGGGGACATAGGGAGCCGCCAGCGGCGAGCTCCACGGCGGACGGTGGCCTCGGAAGAATAGGGGACTCGAGCTACGGTGGTTCCCGATCAAGTTTGAGAGGTGGGGTGGCTCCGCAAGGTCTAGGGGAAGAGAATGGGGGCACTGGAAGGGGCTAGGGGCCTCGGTCTTGGCCAGATTTTACCGGAGCGCGGCGGCGGTCGAACTTGCCGGGGATGGGGGAGATGACGGCCTCTAGTCAAACTGGGGAGAAGGGGGCTTCCTACCGCTTGAGCATGGTTTCTTACGAGCTCAAGCGTGATCGGGAGTGCTATTTATAGCCCCGGGGAGGTCGGTTCCCGCGGCTGCGGATAAGAATGCCGGCAAACCGCCGTTCTGTAGCCAGGGGCGCGTGGCGATGGCGGGCGGGGTCTGGCAGGGCGAGTGGATGAGTTCGAGCTGTTCCAGAGGCAGCTGGCGCGCTGGAGTGGCTCGGGCGGCGCCATCCATGGCAGGAGCCTGCTGTAGACGCCGGCGTGCCGCCAAGGAAGCTCTGACGGCGGCGATGTAGGGCGCCAGGGTGGCTTGGTGGGTTCTGGCAAGTGGATGGGAACGAGGCGTGATCCTGCGGGCGAGCGAAGGCCAGGGGGCAAGACGCGGCGGCTCGGGCGCACTCATGTGCAAAACGCGCGCTCTGGTCGTGCTCCGGGCACGCACGACAATCGTTCGACGAAATGCCAGAGCTCCCAAACTTGCTTGAATGCCGATGCAAATCAACAGACCTAGGTTAGAGGTAGCTAGGAGATTAGTGGACATGTTGGTTAGGCGGAGCAAGCAGGTCCAATATGCAAACTAAAAACTATGCCAAAACTGCTCATGCACTCAAGGTGTTTGACAGAATGCTATGGTCATCTAGGAACCTCTTGGGTTGGCCAAAAACTCTAGATCATAGTCTCTTTAGGTGATAAAGAGGGTGGTAAGATTAGTTTGGCAAAAACCAGAAATTTGTTAGTGTAAGTTTTTGAGAAAATCAAATTTGGACAGAAAATAAAAGGCATTATTGCATGGACCAAAAATATTCCAATGGGCCCAATCTCCTGGACTTAAGGGTTTGGTAGAGTGGTCTATGAGTAGGGAAAATGATCATGGGTAAAAGGGCAAGTTAACACATGGTTGTAGTAGACAATGCCAAACTAGACCAGAGAGCAAAAGAGGATGATTTGCTCAAATTTTCCAAAGAACACCAATGGGTTTTTGCATAAAAGTGATGTAGGAACTTCACATGACATCCCCAAATTTTGGTGGAATTTGTAAATGAATCTATCAAAGGGTTGTAGTGCAATTGGGACCTTAAAACTTATGAAAAATCATTTTAAAAGAAATAAAGCTCAGCAAAAATAATTATACAATAATTCTCTTGGTAGAAGAAATGTTTTCTTGAGAGGGTATACAAGTCCAACAACATTATTGAAAAGTTTTCTATTTGGAGAGAAAGCTCCTCAATTCAAATGAAAAGAGTGGTTCTGAAAAAGAAAACCCAAAAAACCAAAAACTTAATTTGCCAAGGCAGAAATTAATTAATAAATCAAGGTTAATTATTTTGGGTGTTACAAGACTACCCCCCTTAAGAAAAATCTCGTCCTCGAGATTTGCTAAGGGCTGTTATGAAAAGAATTACTCCTACTACCACAAAGTAATATCACAAAACAACCGTCCTACTTATGCAATAAAAAGTGGCTACAGTGAGTGGGCAATAAGTGGTGTAAAACTACAGTGTGGAGTACTGGCGCTGCATGGAAAAATCTATGGCTGGTGAAAAACGTGATACTTCTACTCTGGGTTACAGTGAATTTAGAATAAAAATTCTAAATTCTAAAATACGCTGGTTGCACCCGAGAGCATAGTGTTCTCGCTGGCTGATAGGTGGACCCGGGGCCACTGTCAGTCTCTTCTTCTACCTCTGGCCTTCTCTTCTTCCTCTCTCTCGCATGCTTTCCCGCGCTTTCTCCACCGGCGACGCCTAGCGCGTAGGGCATCTAGGTTGTACTGCGGTAGTGCGCGGCGTGCTAGCTGCCGGTGCAGCGTGCACTCACCTCGCGGGCCAGTGCGCTGTCGGCACTGCTCGCGGATTCGCCTCCGAACACCGGCGATCGAGCGACGAGCGGAGCTAGTGGACTTTGCCCATCGTACACCGATCTCGAGCTATAAAATGACCGAGGTGCTCCTTTCTTCTTCCTCACACCTGGCCTCACTTCTCCTTCTCCTCCCTCTTCCTCCATTTTTGTGTGTAGGAGTTCGGGACGAGGCTCTAATGGCGGAGGTGATGCCGGACTGGTGCATGATACTGGTGTGCGGAGGGTTGGTGGCATTGCTGGGGTACTCCACGCTCTTGTGCGCGATGATCCTCGATGATCATCGTGATGCTGCTGCTCGAGTGCTGGCTCTTCGCGACGGTGGCGATCATGAGGATTAGGTGCTGGTGTCGGGTGCTAACGGCTGTCAGCGTGCTATAGGCAACTTGTACCCGAACAACAACCCACAAATCTCTCCTTCAGAGACTGTGGTGCGTTAGGGAGGTAATCAGTTAGATGAAACATGCACTCGTGGATTTGCAATAAGTGTACGTGGTCGAGTGGTTGGGGTTGTGAGCCTGTTGTCGCGATGCTACGTGAATAAAAATAATCAATGTCATGCAGAGATAAATGTTGCAACAACTCAGGGAAAAAATATCTCACTTCAGGATTTACCGAGAGCGAAATGTGTCAACTAAAAATTAACAGCAGTAAAAACTACTTACATTAATTGAAACTAATTATTTAATTCATCGCACAAATTTGGGATACCACGCATAAGTTGCAACTCATAAATAAATGTTGGGACAACAAATATAGCAGTGGCGTCTACAATGAAAACGGTAGACAGACAGGATCCTGAGAAAACATCTCTGATACTGGGGCACACTCTTCTTCTATCGGAGGAAGCGGATTGACTAGCCGATAAATGCGTATGTCCTGTCCGGGCCTCAGTGGTCTGCCAATTGCGATATGATGATTTAACTCAGCGAGGCTCTGTAGATAACCCATTACCCGCTGGGTCATATGCTCTTGAGCGATGACATACTGGGCAAGGTTGGCCAGTACTGGGTCTCTCTCAATTCGTCACCGGGAAAAGATGCTACTTCTCCGGGTGCTGCACAGCTCGGGAAGTAATAATACCCTTTTTCGCTGGCATAGGGCACCGTGAATCAAAGTCGAGCAAGTGCTTCATACACAGCAGCTTCTACGGCCATTTGCGGAGTCCGCATAGATTTCCCCACGAAGGAGACTTCTGTGGGGTCTTGGTTTGGGTTCGCAGGGGGAATGTGCACCACTGCCCAATATTTCGAGGTGGATGGGGTGATCCTTGATTTGAGCAACTCGTACTGGGGTGGAAGGATAGAACTCATAGTACTACAGGTAAAGTCCCACAATATTTTAACAAAACTACCTGGGGCGGCATCTGGAGTTCTCAGATAAATGCTAGGGCTTGGCATGGCACAGAATGGTTGTGGGGGTTGTGCACAAGGTGAGGGATGCTTGGCAAGGTCACGAGGTGGCCTTTTATATAGCAACTGGGCTGGGTTATTAAATCATTGTGAGGGGCAACCAGTTTGTCGGTTCTGCTCTATGGGGTCGGGGTCAATGCTATAGATACACATATCTCGCAAAAGCGACGTATTACTGTGGGAGTCGTCGGGGTGGATTTTGGAAGCTACGCCCGGAATTAAAAATGCAATCGTACACCAACATATTTATGCATGGCTACTATAAAAATAATGGCGCAGAAGCAGACAGCATTTAATTATGGTGATACAAGATCGCACAATTTACAGGGTGTGGACATTATTAAGACTCGGCTCTACTCGAGTGATTTAGTCTACCTCGTTTATATCTAAGCGGGCATGCCTTGTGGATGCTGAGGCTTCTCCAAGGGCTTCGCCGTCGGGGTTAGGTGGAGGGGGTTGAGATACTGCAGGGTCGGGGTAGCGATGATGACCATCGCGGGGGTTGTTGGTTACAATCCTGTTGGGGCGCGTTCCCAAAAGGCGACGAATCACTTTTGGGGACACCAAAGCGTTTTGGTCGATGGCTGGGGCAGACCTGAAGGACTCGATTGGTTGTCCGAACAGCACGACTGGGTTGTCGGCGTTGGGCTCATCTTCTCCTCTTGCCGGGGCTCGGTGAACTAGTTCTCCACGAGCTGTGATCAGATCAAGAGAGATTTGATCAAACAGTTCCTCTTGTGCACTTACATAGCGCACCAGATGCAACAATGCAGGATCCGTCTTGTGATCTCCGTTGGCAACCTGGGGTGGCCTACCATACCCGTCATGGTTGGGGTAGTAGTAGAACGAGCGATAGTTAACTCTGGGCCACAAGTGCCGGAGTTGAACTATGGCCTCTCGAGCAGCTAGTTGGATGGCTTGTGCCTCAAAGGAAGTTGTCCTTCTGGTGAACCTGTAGGGGCGTTCTGGCGAGAGAACCCTACCATAGACGTGCACAGTGGCCCAGAATTGACGGCTCTCACCGCCCATTGGCCTTTGGTACACAACATATTCTGGGGGCTCTTCTAATGCAAAGCTAGGCAGGTGAGGTTTGCTAGCACGGTCACAAAACCTCCAAGGTTGGTTGCTGTGGTTTCATTTTGAACAATGGGTCCAGGCATTATAGCTCGGTTTGGGGTAGAGGCTGTGTTGTGCTGGGTTGAGTCTAGCATGCCCTTTTTATAGAAAAAGGGGACGGAGTCTTCCTTCACACGCTTGCAGAAGAGAGTATTTAGGTGTCGGTCACTCGCGCGTGATCGACATGCTAGGTTGATAGGTTGGGCACCGACTGCCAAAAGGTGTCGGGTCACTGTGTGGCTATCTTACATGAGAAGCTTGGCCGGGTTCGGGTTAAGGTCTGGTGGGTTGGTTAACCTAGGTTTTTCGACCTGGCTAAGATAGGATTAGCCAATGGTCAGCCTGGCTCTGATACCAAGGTTGTCAGGACCGGATTTTCGGGATAAATCTCCCAGAAAATGGCCCTTGTGCTCACCAGCCCCAGGATTACTGTTAGCTGATGAGGCACCAACTTGATACAGAAATTCCAAGCAGACTACAAAATATGAAGTACAAGACCATTCTGGCCTCTCAGTACAACAAATAGTTTCTAGTGGCTGATGGCGAAAGCGGTTTGTGATTCATCCGTGTCTATGGGACTCCATTTCCCACGGGAACAGCTGACCAGGATAACTCCTATCTTCGCGAGGCTGCTATCACCATTGAGTAGGTTCCGGGACAGTCATCGCAACGCTCCTCTCCATGCAAGAAATCTGGCCAAGACAATAGCCAGGGACAAGCCAGTGAGTACTTTGAATGTACTCGCAAACATTATGACCACAAGTATAACATAACAAATGATAGTCATGCTCTGAAATATTTCATGATCACAACGTCAGACACGAAATAAAAATCCATGATGCACGCAAGCAGGTTATTCATATAAAACATGGATAAGCATTCAGAGAATAAAAAAAATGAAATGCACCGATCGGGTGTCTGAAGCAACACCTCGAAAGGATAATAAAATAAAGCATGCCTCAGTCGGGCGTCTGAGCAACGTCACATAAAGGGCTTATAAAGAAAATAATAACAAACATGCCACAGTCGAGCGTCTGAGCGACACCACATAAAGGGCTTATAAGGATAAATAAATAACAGCATGCCACAGTCGGGCGTCTAAGCAACACCACATAAATGGCTTATAAGGATAAATTAATAACAGCATGCCATAGTCGGGCGTCTGAGCGACACCACATAAAGGGCTTATAAATAAAATGATAACAAACATGCCACAGTCGGGCGTTTGAGCGACACCACATAAAGGGCTTATATAGAAAATGATAACAAACATGCCACAGTCGGGCGTCTGAACGACACCACCTAAAGGGCTTATAAAGAACATAAGAACAAACATGCCACAATCGGGCGTCTAAGCGACACCACGTAAAGGGCTTATATAAGAATGATCACAGTGAATATCCAGGAGGTAGAACCGTCGCAGGGATATTCAATAATTCAAATAATGTTAATGGTTAGTCCTTAATAATAATAATCATAATCATCATGAGTCACATGTCATGATCATTGTTCTGGTTCATCAGTTTTTCCTCCGAAGACCGACACTAAGACCGAGACTTGACCCATCCCAGACTGTAGTCCTTACCCATGGACACGGCTATTCGAATAGATATAATCTCTGTAGAGGGCGTACTCTTTACCCACGAGTAACAGATTCCTTTAGTCCATCAGGACTAATTCCGTCCACGGTCTTTTAATTGAAAACACACATGACTGCACACACCAGCCTAACTTACCGGTGTCCGAATTCACCCACGACACCCGTTAAGCAAAACTCAAAGTGGGGAGGCTACAACCTCGACTAGCATGGGATCACAAAATTTATAACGCGCGCAAACTGGGGGAGCTACCCCCTTCGGCTCCAACCGAAAACACCCATGCCCCCGGACCAGGTGGCATGCCTACCGGATGCGGCCGGTATCTTCCACCATGGCCTCTCTGTACGGTGTGTGCTAGAAAGGGGTTGACAACTTACTGAACTGTACCCTACCTATGGCAGGGACAAGCGGTAGTACGAAACAAGAATGGGGGTTACTGGAACAAGACTTGATCTATGGCCGACTCAGGAGGTGTAAGTATTTCCTGCATGATTAACATAACAAATGTATATCAACCAACAGACAGAATCACCATCCATCATACCTCACCATGCCATACTAGACACAACCGTCTTGACGAGGAACTGGGGGCAAGCTCGTGTCTACACAAGAGAGAGGCTTTCCCGGATTCCTTCCGGTAAGCGTGAAAGGCATACGAGGGTGACTACTATCACAAGCATATCCATTTCCAACAGCAAGGGATCTACATCATGCACTCATGAGCATGATCATATCATCACATAAAATAACGAATGCTCCATGTCAAGGTGTTGTTGTAATCACACAAGAATATTATGCCAGGATTCAGAATACTTGCCTCAAGAGTATGCAAGTGGGGTGCATTTTTTTGAAAGTTGCCTTCTTCTTGAAAGTCCTATTTTACAAAAAATTGAATTAACACATAGTTTCAAAACAGTACAAAAAAGTTGTTTGGAAAATTTTCAAATAAATATGAAAATAAACTACATAAGATTTGAGAAACAACAGAAAAAGAATCAAATCAATTGGACTTATATTTTAAAAGTTACAGCCAATCAAAGTTTAGTCAAAATCCGTTTTTAATAAAAATCAGAAAAAGAAAACGTTTCGGCAGCACTTACGCTTTTCCTCTAGCGAAGGCGTATTTGGTGGAATACGCTTCCACTTAAACCAGCAAGGGTCGTCGCTGGGTCACTGACAATGGGTCCCTTGGGCCCACTGGTCAGGTTTGACCAGTCGCCCGCATCTTCTTCCACCTATGACCGAGCGGAGGCGGAGCTCCGGGGATCAACGCTTGTGATTGGTGGCTCCCCACAGCAGTCCGAGGGCAGGGATGGATCCGTCAGTCCAGGGCGGTCCTTCCGGTGCTCGACAGGCTGGCGGGGATGCAGGGAGTCACCGGCGGCGAGCTCCACGGCGGACGGTGGCCTCGCGAGAATTGGGGACTCGAGCTACGGTGGTTCCCGATCGAGTTTGAGAGGTGGGGTGGCTCCACAAGGTCTAGGGGAAGAGAATGGGGGCACTGGAAGGAGCTAGGGGCCTCGGTCTTGGCCGGATTTTACCGGAGCGCGGCGGCGGTCGAACTTGCCGGACATGGGGGAGATGACGGCCTCTGGTCAGACTAGGAGAAGGGGGCTTCCTACCACTTGAGCATGGCTGCTTACGAGCTCAAGCGTGATCGGGAGTGCTATTTATAGCCCCGGGGAGGTCGATTCCCGCAGCTGCGGATAAGAACGCCGGCGAACCGCCGTTCTGTAGCCAGGGGCGCGTGGCGATGGCTGGCGGGGTCTGGCAGGGCAAGTGGATGAGTTCGAGCTATTCCAAGGGCTGCTGGTGCGCTGGAGTGGCTCGGGCGGCGCCGTCCATGGCAGGAGCCTGCTGTGGACGCCGGCGTGCCGCCAAGGAAGCTCTGACGGCGGCGCTGTAGGGCGCCAGGGTGGCTTGGCGGGTTCTGGCGAGTGGACGGGAACGAGGCATGGCCCTGCGGGCGAGCGAAGGCCAGGGGGCAAGAAGCGGCGGCTCGGGCGCACGCACGTGCAAAACGCGCGCTCTAGTCGCGCTTCGGGCACGCACGACAATCGTTCGACGAAATGCCAGAGCGCCCAAACTTGCTTGAATGCCGATGCACATCAATAGACCTAGGTTAGAAGTAGCTAGGAGATTAGTTGACATGTTGGTTAGGCAGAGCAAGCAGGTCCAATATGCAAACTAAAAAGTATGCCAAAACTGCTCATGCACTCAAGGTGTTTGACAGAATGCTATGGTCATCTAGGCACCTCTTGGGGTGGCCAAAAACTCCAGATTATAGTCTCTTTAGGTGATAAAGATGGTGGTAATATTAGTTTGGCAAAACCAGAAACTTGTTAGTGTATGTTTTTGAGAAAATCAAATTTGGATAGAAAATAAAAGGCATTATTGCATGGACCAAAAATATTCCAATGGGCCCAATCTCCTGGACTTAAGGGTTTGGTAGAGTGGTCTATGAGTAGGGAAAAGGATCATGGGTAAAAGGGCAAGTTAACACATGGTTGTAGTAGAAAATGCCAAACTGGACCAGAGAGCAAAAGAGGATGATTTGCTCAAATTTTCCAAAGAACACCAATGGGTTTTTGCATAAAAGTGATGTAGGAACTTCACATGACATCCCCAAATTTTGGTGAAATTTTTAAATGAATCTATCAAAGGGTTGTAGTGCAATTGGGACCTTAAAACTTATGAAAAAATCATTTTAAAAGAAATAAAGCTCAGGAAAAATAATTATAGCAATAATTCCCCTGGTAGAAGAAATGTTTTTCTTGAGAGGGTATACAAGTCCAACAACATTATTGAAAAGTTTTCTATATGGAGAGAAAGCTCCAAAATTCAGATGAAAAGAGTGGTTCTGAAAAAGAAAACCCAGAAAACCAAAAACTTAATTTGCCAAGGCAGAAATTAATTAATAAATCAAGGTTAAATTTCTATGGTGTTACACACGCCCCCCTACCGGCTCCTCTATCCATGCCTCTCTCGAATACGTAATACACACACATACCTCTCTAGGCCCTGCCAAATGCATCAACTACACATTCACACATATTACATCATGTACCCCATTGATCTAAAAAGCCCTCTCTTCACGTCTATTCTACATACAACATTCCTTTTGAATAAAGTGTGGCCAAAAAATATTTTAGAATTTCTACATATATACAACATTACAAAGTTGTATGAAGGAGTATGAATGCTTGCATTGCATGGTGCCCACAATGATATTTATTCCGCACTATGAATTTGTATATTTTTATACTATATAAAGTTAGTCATAGTAAAGAGAAACGAAGAGCATCTCTCTCCATCGCATACCCCCCTCCCTCTACGCCCCTTTCACATACGCACACAAACTATCTCCAGGTCCTCTAAAAGTAAGCCCCCAGCACATTCACGCATGTTTCATCTTTCTCTGGCGATATATACAATGACGATCATTGTATTCGAAGCGAAAGCACGATAAGTACATTGGACTTCAGAATCCACTCATTACGGTCACCATTAACGTTTTGTGGTTATTATACAGTCACGGGCTATCCGTACAACTCTGTATTTGCTCAAGACACGACTAGTTGACCAGTTAAATGCTCCACGTGGCACCTCTAGTGTTGCATCACATTATCTCACTACCATCGGGCCCACCTGTCGGCTTGTATCTACTCTACATCTACACTCTTATAAAATACTAGCAAGATGCCCATGCGTTGCACGGAACATCAAGATGCATTTGTATGAGTAGTTTATCTTGTGGGAGAAAAGGATGAACAATGGAAGGCCTTATTTGCAAGTGTGGAGAGGGGTGTGGGTTTCTTTTTGCAAAATTGTCATAGTTTCCTTCCTATCCGTCAGATATAGATCGGACGGCCTATATTGCAGGATGGCAGGCACACAATCATCACCGACTATGCTTTTTATAAGAGTAGGGATAAAATACACTCTTATAAAAACAGAGTTGGTGATGATGGTGTGCCTGCCATCCTGCAATATAGGCCGTCCAATGTATATCTCACGGATAGGAAAGAAACTATGACAATTTTGCAAAAAGGTACCCACACACCTCTCCACATTTGCAAATAAGGCCTTCCCTCGTTCATCCTTTTCTCTCACAAGATAAACTAGTCATACAAATGCATCTTGATGTTACGTGCAACGCACGGGCATCTTGCTAGTAAGAATGAAAAAAAACGACAACAAAATATTGGATGGTGGTTCGAAGTCATGACCGCGGGCACATCGGACAAGGTGGCGTTGTATTGGTATGCCGAGCCGTCTGTTTTAACACACAGGAGCTGGTGTGGTGATTATACACACACGCACGCATGCACACAATACTCACACGAACACATGCACCCACGCATGCACGCAACACTCACACGTACACACGCACACAACACTCACACGCACACACACACGCACGCATGCATGCACACACCAGTACACCACACGACCAACACACACTCTCACGCTCAAGTGCTAGACCTACACGTGCATGCGCACACACCAGGCCATGATAGACACATACACAACCAGATGATTCCTATGCACGCGGTGGAGTCTTGTCGCGCCTGCGTAAATTTGTGTTTATCTGACCTTTTCCCTATGCGAACTGACAGGTGGGACCCACTAGGAACCTGTTCAATTTAACTAGTCAACATGGTGCCACGCTGACTATTCGTTCGGTCAACAAAGTGCAATCCGATGCCGAACCGTGAGCAAGTGACCGTATAATCGCCGCAAAATGTATATAGTGACCGTAATCAGCTTATTCTGAAGTTCGGTGAACATATTACGCTTTTCTCTCTGTAGGCCCTCCAAAACTACATCTATACACGTTCTCGCATGTTACATCTAACAACTATGCAATACAACACCACTACTACACTCTAACACAATAAATCATATGTGTTTTTAGTTTTACTAGATATCATATTGTTACTTAATTATTCACTTTGCATACACAAAAATTGCCTTTGAAATGTATGGCCAGTATCATATACCGCGCGGGAAAAATCCCGCCCTTTCCTATTTAATCGGGTTTGTATCAATGAATCGTGCGAAACAGCAAAACTATAGTACTATATACAGTACAAGTGACAGTTCACTGGGGTAGCAATGAGCAATGAGGTGTCAAATCACAAACTTGCACCTTTCCCACAGTTAAGTTGGAGGGACGGAAGTAATAGTGCTAAAAAAGAAGAAGTTGGAGGGACGAAGCAACCATCATTTCACTCGTTGTTGAATCCGCTTCTCCCTCATCTTCTTCAAGTTAACCACGTGTTGCTTCAGCCGTTGTTCTGCCTCATGTGGGAAGCGGATCGGCTTGGTGAAGCACTGACACGTGGGACCGCATGTTAGAAAACCGCCACGACAACGTCCTCTAAAACTAAGAAACCTCCCCCGCCATCCAAGGGGCAAAATCACCTCCTTTTTACTAATCTTGATTCTATAAATTTTTAGATCAATATAATTGAGATTTGTATAGATAGCACACATGAGCAAAACAAAGTGGTACGGTTAAGGGCATCCACAATGTGTAGCCAAATGTTAAAATACCTTTTGGCATCGTGGGAACCACTGTGGACGGCATTGCCAAAGCCAAAAGGATGGAACCGAAGCTCCCTGATTGATTGATTGAAGGAATAGAAAAATGCAACGTCTCTCATCTTTCTCCCGTGCTTGGACGCATGTACAGTATAGAGGACAGAGTCTAGTCCCCTGTTCCTTCTATCACAAATCACAAAGCAGTGAGGCGTCAAATCACAAAGCACGGATGAAGCAAACATCATTTCACTCTTCGCTGACTCCGCGTCTCCATCGTCTTCTTCGAGAAACTATCTCACCGCACTAAGCTGGACGGACGGCGCTATAGTGTACGAGTAGTACTAGTACATTTACGCGTCCTTTGGTTCAACGGACTTCCTGGATGAAAATAAGGCGGTTGTCTCGGCTGGCAAGCGGCACTTGCGAACGACTTAACGTGGTCTCCCTCAATGGTGTTCTCCGTCGAACGCACTTCGCCAAACCACAACGTTCGAGATATGAATCTTTTCATAATGATAGTGCAACTTATTTGTGGCATTGCCGTTTAGGTCATATTGGTGTAAAGCGCATGAAGAAACTCCATGCTGATGGACTTTTGGAATCACTTGATTATGAATCTTTTGATGCTTGCGAACCATGCTTCTTAGGAAATATGACTAAAACTCCGTTCTCCGGAACAATGGAGCGAGCAAGTGACTTATTGGAAATAATACATACTGATGTATGCAGACCAATGAGTGTTGATGCTCACGGCGAGTATAGTTATTTTCTCACCTTCACTGATGATTTGAGCAGATATGGGTATATCTACTTGATGAAGCACAAGTCTGAAACATTTGAAAAGTTCAAAGAATTTCAGAGTGAAGTAGGGAATCATCGTAACAAGAAAATAAAGTTTCTACGATCTGATCGCACATGCCAATATTTGAGTTATGAGTTTGGTCTTCATTTTGAAACAATGTGGAATAGTTTCATAGCTCATGCCACCTGGAACACCACAACGTAATGGTGTGTCTGAACGTAGTAACCGTACTTCATTAAATATGGTGCAATCTATGATGTCTCTTACTGTCTTGCCACTATTGTTTTGGGGTTATGCATTAGAGACAACTGCATTCATGTTAAATAGGGCACCATATAAATCTGTTGAGACGACGCCTTATGAACTATGGTTTGGCAAGAAACCAAAGTTGTCGTTTATTAAAGTTTGGGGCTCTAATGCTTATGTGAAAAACCTTCAACCTGATAAGCTCGAACCCAAGTCGGAGAAATGTGTCTTCATAGGATACCCGAAGGAAATAGTTGGGTACATCTTCTGTCACAGATCTCAAGGCAAGATATTCGTTGCTAAGATGGATCCTTTCTAGAGAAGGAGTTTCTCTTGAAAGAAGTGAGTAGGAGGAAAGTAGAACTTGATGAGGTAGTTGTACCTTCTCCCGAATTGGAATGTAGTACACCACAGAAACTAGTTCGAGTGATTCCTACACCAACCAGCGAGGAAGTTAATGATGATGATCATGAAACTTCAGATCAAGTTACTACTAAACCTCGTAGGTCAATCAGAGTATGTTCCGCGCCAGAGTGGTACGGTAACCCGATTCTGGAAGTCATGTTGCTAGACCATGATGAACCTACGAACTCTGAGGAAGCGGTGATGAGCCCAGATTCCGCAAAATGTCTTGAGGCCATGAAATCTGAGATGGGATCCATGTATGAGAACAAAGTGTGCACTTTGGTTGACTTGCCCGATGATCGGCAAGCCATTGAAAATAAATGGATTTTTAAGAGGAAGACTGACGCCGATGGTAATGTTACTGTCTACAAAGCTTGACTTGTCGCAAAAGGTTTTCGACAAGTTCAAGGAGTTGACTACAATGAGACTTTTCACCCATAGCGATGCTTAAGTCTGTCCGAATCATGTTAGCAATTGCCGCATTTTATGATTATGAAATCTAGCAAATGGGTGTCAAAACTGCATTCCTTAATGGATACTTCAAAGAGGTGTTGTATATGATGCAACCAGAAGGTTTTGTCCATCCTAAAGGTGCTAACAAAGTGTGCAAGCTCCCGCAATCCATCTATGGACTGGTGCAAGCATCTCGGAGTTGGAATATATGCTTTGATGAAGTGATCAAAGCATATGGTTTTATGCAGACTTGCGGTGAAGCCTGTATTTACAAGAACGTGAGTGGGGGCACTGCAGCCTTTCTGATAAGTATATGTGAATGACATATTGTTGATCGGAAATGATGTAGAATGTTCTGGAAAGCATAAAGGATTGTTTAAAAGAGTTTTTCAATAAAAGACCTCGGTGAAGGTGCTTACATATTGGGCACCAAGATCTATAGAGATAGATTAAGATTCTTGATTAAATTTTCAATGAGTACATACCTTAATAAGATTTTGAAGAAGTTCAAAATGGATCAGTCAAAGAAGGAGTTCTTGCCTGAGTTGTAAGGTCTGAAGTTGAGTAAGACTCAAAAGCCGACCACGGCATAAGATAGAGAAAAAATGAAAGTCATTCCATATGCCTCAGCCATAGGTTCTATAAAGTATGCCATGCTGTGTACCAAACCTATTGTGTACCTTGCCATGAGTTTGGCAAGGAGGTACAAAAGTGATCCAGGGAATAGATCACTGGACAGCAGGCAAAATTATCCTTAGTTACTGTATGACTAAGGAAATGTTTCTCGATTATGGAGGTGATAAAGGGTTCGTCGTAAAGAGTTACGCCAATGCAAGCTTTGACACTAATCGAGATGACTCTAAGTATCAATCTGGATACGTATTGAAAGTGGGAGCAATTAGCAAGAGTAGCTCCATGCAGAGCATTGTAGACATAGAAATTTGCGAAATACATACGGATCTGAAAGTAACAGACCCGCTGACTAAACTTCTCTCACGAAGAAAAACATGATCACACCTTAGTACTCTTTGGCAGTTAATCACATGTAGCGACCACGATCCGAATGGACCGAAGTCTCTGTGTTCTGTGTCATCCCTGGATCGGTAATGCTGACACACAAGTACTTGAAGGATTTATAACAGAGTGGCAATCACACACTTATTACATCGAATGTCTCCAATGAGAACTTATTACAAAATCTATGGCTTAAGGCCATCTAACAAAATAACAGCGGAAGGCTTGGAAGATAAGTGAGTCCATCAACTCCAACGGCATAGCTGAGTGCATGACAAACGACCTAGCACGTCTTATTCCTCGTCTGAAAAGTCTACAACGTAATATGTTGCAGCCCGAAAACGGGTCAGCACATGGAATATGCTGGCAAGATAACACAGAAGATGCAAGTAACAGAATAAAGGATATACTATATGCATATTTGGCTGGTGGAGGCTCTATGGTTAAAGTTTTTGCGTAAAGCCAATTTTTCCCTACAACAATGGAATAAATTTTATTTTAACTATCATGTTGGTTGAAAATTATTGAGAAGGTACCCCCAACTCAGTCCCAAATTAAAAGTTCATCATTAACCCAAAAAATTAAATTATAGAGTGATGAGATCAACCAATAATTCAAGTACCAGATACTCAAGTTGTCCATAACCAGGGACACGGCTAATCATGATCAGTTTGTACACTCTGCAAAGTTTTGTGCACTTTTCCCACAAGACTCGATCGCCTCCGTTTGGTTTCTCGCACTGCATGGTGTTTGAGAAACGGATGACCAAGACAGAGTCTTTTCGAAGAGGTCCCATTAATCGGATAGATAGGCTGGTACACCTACAATCCATCTACATCTGCTAGCCCATCACGGAAAGGTTTCCCACAACTTACTCAACTATGCCAGAGCCCATATTGGCATGTGGCTGCACACGGAAGTTTCTAGCATGAATAGTTTTATGATCCCTTTGAGCCTAGGTGGCATTCCATAGGAAAAATCACACGGAACCCCGGGATTTCCTAGGACAACACTAGGTTCCCCAGGTGCCCTGCAACCAACCCAACCAGATGTGTATTCAAGTAGCCACCTTAAGTTGAATCCTTAATTAACAACTCACATCTGTCATGGATTTCACTCAAACCCAAACCACGTCTACGAGCATAGCATAGCAACCTAAGCAAACGTAGAAGTAACTCCCAAGGGTTTGAAAATAATGCAGGTAATAGGTTCTACCACAATCTACTTCCCAGTCCCACAAGTTAAGAGATCCTACTCATGCAATGTGTGAGGGTTTGATCTAATGCATTAAAATTGGGTAATAAAACGTATGATCAAAGTGTTACTTGCCTTGCTGACGATTCGCAAAACCTAGAGACTCGTAGTAGCACGCTTCACAGTCCGGGTATTCTATCGCAAGCAAACAATATGCTTCACAGTCCGGGTATTCTATCGCAAGGAAACAATAGCATACATAAGCAAACAAGCAATGATGCACAAACAAAACTCCAAAACATCAGATCTAACCAGAAAGTTCAACTTAAGAACTCCGGTTTGCAAAAGAATCAACTCGAAAGAAGCAACGAAACTCAAACTGCGAAAGAAACGAGCTCCGATTTACTAATTTGCCTAAAGTCAAATTTTACAGTAGACAAAACTGTGTTCAAGTTGGTTAAACGGAAAGAGGGCATCGGGACGAAGATCTGGGATTTTGAATCACCTGATTCCGACTCTCGAGCGAAAAAAAACGAAAAACAAAATGAGGGCAAAAATCGCGATCGGAATAATCGCGGATAAATACCCCGAAAAAAAACTGGCGAACAGGCTAACGAACGAACGTTCGCTGTCTGCGGCTAACGGACGAAAACCGTTCGTTAAAACGAACGTACGGACGAGCGTCCGCTAAATAGCTAAACCGATGAAAACCGAACCGATCTAACTAAAAAAACGAATCTACGGTCTACGAAAAAAGACCGATCGGTTCTTTAAAAAAACGATTAACTACCTCAACGGCAACTCCGGCGAGACGGCGTCCGGCGGCGGCTGCGGTCCGGCGTGCGGCGGCGCACTACGGGCGGCGGGGCGGCGGTGCGGCGGGCGGCGCGGGCGGGCGGCGGCGCAGGCGGGCGGCGGCGGCGGTGCAACGGGCGGCGGCAGCGGCGCAGGCGAGCGGCGGCGGTGTGGCTTGGGGCGGCGGGGCTAGGGCAGGGGCGCTGCGGCTGGGCTGGCTTGGGCCCCGGGCGGCAGCTTATAAAGCCCAGAGTCCCGGTCCTAAACGACTCCAAGTCGGTTTGCGTTTTTCTTAATAGAGTCCTGGCGCAGAAAAACTAACGAATGAAATACTAAACGGACTCCAAAAGTCCCGAATTAAATTTTCACCGTCCTCTAATAATATTTAGGACAAAGTGAACATTTTTCTCGGACCTAAATGCAATTTTGAAAAACGCACATTTTTCCTATGCAAATAAAATCGCAAATAAATCCAGAAAAATACCAAAAGTGATTTTAACAATTTTCCTCCTATATTTCTGTTATTTTGGAGAAGTCATATTATCTCCATTCATATATTGTGTCTAGAAATATTTTTAGGAGAGAAAAATAATTAGAATCACACTGTCCTCGTACCGGTATTTGAGTAAACTCAAATACGAAAACGGTAAAATTCCCAACTCTCTCCGTAGGTCCTTGAGTTGCTTAGAATTTCGAGGAACGCCACAAACAAAAATGCAAAGAGCATGCAATGCAGTATGATCTATGTATAACATTCCAAATTAAAAATTTGGGATGTTACAAACCTACCCCCCTTAGAATGAATCTCGCCCTCGAGATTCGACTTGGCTAGAGAACAGGTGTGGGTGGTCCTTGCGTATATCATCTTCTTGTTCCCAGGTGGCTTCTTCCTCGGTGTGGTGACTCCACTGAACTTTGCAAAATTTGATAACCTTACTGTGGGTGACTCTGCTCGAAAATTCAAGAATCTTAACAGGCTTCTCCTCGTAGGTCAGATCACTGTCCAACTGAATTGCTTCCAGGGGTACTGTGTCTCTAAGCGGTATATCGGCCATCTCCGCATGGCACTTCTTAAGCTGTGAAACGTGAAACACGTCGTGCACTCCTGACAATCCTTCGGGTAATTCCAGTTTATAGGCAACCTCTCCCATGCATTCCAAAACACGGTAAGGTCCCACAAATCTCGGGGCTAGTTTTCCTTTAACTCCGAAACGTTTAACCCCTCGCAGAGGCGATACTCTCAAGTATGCTCTGTCTCCGATCTCATAGGCTATCTCCTTGCGCTTCGAGTCTGCGTAACTCTTGTGCCTGGACTGGGCTACCTTCAATCTATCTCGAATTAACTTCACCTTCTCCCCAGACTCTTTGATCAAGTCTGGTCCAAACAAGTGTCGGTCTCCAACTTCATCCCACATTAACGGTGTTCGGCATCTCCTTCCATACAATGCCTCGAACGGTGCCATCTTTAAACTAGCTTGGTAACTGTTGTTGTATGAGAACTCCGCGTAGGGCAAATTGTCGTCCCAACTAGATCCATAATCTAACGCACAGGCTCTCAACATATCCTCCAGGATCTGGTTGACTCTCTCGGTCTGTCCATCGGTCTGCGGATGAAAATCTGTGCTGAATTCCAGCCTCGTTCCTAAAGTTTGGTGTAGCTGATGCCAAAACTTTGAGGTCAACTGTGTTCCTCTGTCTGATACAATGGTCCTCGAAACTCCGTGCAGACATACTATCCTGGTCATGTATATCTTGGCCAACTTCGCACTGGTATATGTGGTTTTCACAGGGATAAAATGGGCTACCTTCATCAGTCGGTCCACTACTACCCAGATTGAGTCATATCCTGATTTAGTCCTGTGCAATCCGGTGATAAAATCCATGCCAAGCTTATCCCACTTCCATTCGGGTATCGGCATAGGCTGTAGCAATCCTACCGGCTTCTGATGTTTTGCCTTTACTCTCTGGCATACATCACATATGGCTACATACTCGGCAATATCCTTCTTCATTCCCGTCCACCAGAAACGTTCCTTCAAATCCAAATACATCTTGGTGTTTCCGGAGTGTATCGAGTATGGCGAATCATGTGCTTCCTGCAGTATCAGCTTCCTTATCTCTGGGCGTTGGGCACATAGATTCGATCCTCAAACCACAAGGTGTCGTGTTCGTCCTCACGAAATCCCTTGGCTTTTCCTTCACTCATCCTTTTCCTTATCTCTGAAAATTTCCTTATCGTCCTTCTGGGCTTCGCGTATCTTTCCCAGCAATTTTGACTGAACTTCCAACGTTGCAACGAATCCTCTAGGAACTATCTCCAAACGAAGCTCCCTGAGATGTTCTGCTAACTCCTGTGGCAATCCCCCTTTTACTAGGGTATTTGCATAACTCCTCCGGCTCAAAGCGTCAGCCACGACGTTGGCCTTTCCTGGGTGATAGTGCAGCTTCATATCATAATCCTTTATAAGCTCCAACCATCTCCTCTGTCTAAGCTTCAGCTCCTTCTGTACGAAAATGTACTTCAAGCTCTTGTGATCCGTGTTGATACGTCCAAAACGTATCTATAATTTCTGCTTGCTCCATGCCTCTTTTGTGTGATATTGCTATGTTATTTATACACTTCCATACACTTTTGATCATATTTGGACTAATCTATTAACTCAGTGCACCCCAGTGCCAGTTTCTGTTTTCTGCTGTTTTTGTATTTCAGGTTTTCCCATCACGTAAACTGCCAGAACAATCCCGGAAAAATTATATAAAAAATCAGCGTTCCGGAAGCTTCCACACGGCCGAAGTAGGGCCGGAGGGGGGCCACCAGGGCTCCAGGCGCCCTGGTGGCGCGGCCCCCCTCCTGGCCGCGCCGAGGGGGGGGGCGCCTGGGCCCCCCAGGTCTCCGTTGATGCCCCCCTTTGGCATATATTTAACACGCGTCCCGAAACCCTCGAGGACGGAACCCTTTTTCGCGATCTCATCTCTGTTCCGCCGCCGCCGCGCTTCCAAGATCAGGAGCACCAGGAGAACTCTTCCCGGCACCCTGCCGGAGGGGAGGATCACCACCGGGAGCCTCTCCACCACCATGGACGCCTCTTGGATGAGTTGTGAGTAGTCTCCCTTGGACCATGGGTCCATGACCAGTAGCTATGTGATGTTCTCCTCCCCTTCTTGTGCTTCACTAATTAGACCTCGTGAGCTGCCCTACATGATCGAGGCACATATGTAATCCTTATGCTGTTGCTATGTTGAGTTTGCTGGGATCCGATGGATTGTGAGATTATGTTCAGATTGTGTTTGAGTAATATATTTGATTTACCTCTTTTATATTTATGTTCTTCAGTAATTCTTGCATGTTCTCCGTTGCTATTTATTGCTTTGGCCAAGTAGTAGGTAGTGACTCCAAGAGGGAACGTTATGCTCGATTGTGGGTTCATGCCCCTCGATGACTAGTTTGAGTGA
The DNA here is from genome assembly GCA_902687465.1 of Secale cereale. Lineage (NCBI taxonomy): Eukaryota > Viridiplantae > Streptophyta > Magnoliopsida > Poales > Poaceae > Secale > Secale cereale. Next base: position 132,006,542 of record LR738715.1, read on the forward strand.
CAGAAGCATGAGTCTAGGGGATGTGCTGTTGCCACAAGGGGGAAAACAACGGTGCTTGTACTCGCGGGTGCAAGGATTGTTTACTTTACGCAAAGTTCTTTTAATGCACTTGTCTGTTGCTTTGAGTTTACACTATGGGTGGGACTCGCAACTTAATACCAGCGAGATGTTCTGGATAGATATCTCAAGGTGGATGATTAGTAGTAGATGCAGATGGATTTCGGTCTACTGGCCTTGGCGTACCGCCCATGCTTTGAACCTCTACCTTTCTTGCAACATAGTTAGCATTGGTTTGCGCACATAATTCTGTCAATTGCCCAGCTGTAATTCGTTTACCTCACATAGTTGTTTTATCGTCTTTTGGGAGAGAGACATCACTAGTGAACATCATGGGACCCCGGTCCATATTACCACCACTGATCACATCCCCTATTTACTTTCTGCTTTTACTTACTATTTGCAATTATACCTATCACTATAATCTCTTGCGTTTGATCCTTTGTAAACGACAAGGCCGGAGGGATTGACAACCTCTCTGTACTCGTTGGGAGCAAAGTTATTTGTATCTGTGTGCAGGTCCGAGTTGATTGCTAATATCTGGCGCCGTTAGCAGTTGACACCTTCTTGTTGAACCTAGGAGTCTCAGGGGAAATCGATCCTTGGTATCTTGCCAAGGGAAAACTACCGCTACACTGCATCTCAAACCTTCCACTTGGGGTAACCAACGAGGGGCGAGAAGCCATCAAGCAAAGTTTTCTGGCACCGTCGCCGGGGACTCCACTCTTCAAGATAGGGGAGTTGCACGCTATCTTTTACCTTTGCTTTTTAGTCTTGTTAGTTTACCTTTCAGTTTTTGCTTTAGTATCCTTTATCGAAAACCACAAAAAAAATATTAATTATTTGCTAGTAGTCCTTTCTGTTTAGTCAAGCATGTTAGGATTTGGTGCTTTGAGGTAATCAGAAGTCCTAGATTTCCATCAAAGGGATGGAGAAAATATGAAGAAGGCATGGGACAGAATTTCTGATGCACATAGGAGAATTATGCCTTGGATACCTATAAAAATTGTGCTTAGAAATTTTTACCATGGTCTTTTTAAATGGTGTAAACACTCTCTTGATATTATAGCTGAAGGAGATTTCCTAGAGTGTGATGAAGCAAGAGCTCTTGAAATTATACATGGTCTATCTAGTTACTTTGTTTATGATCATAACTTTGATACTGTCATAGATAGACTTGCTACTATTGAGAAGAGAATAGATGCTCTAGACTTGATGAAGGTAGAGAAACCCAAACCCAATAAGAGAGACATTTTGGAAATAGACAATGATTGGGAGCCTTTTGTTAGGATTAGCATCTCTAATCAAGACTTCCTTGCTTATTGTGATATTGGATCTATGGTTTCTACTATGCCAAAAATTGTTCATGATTCTTTAAAATTTAACATGGATAGATTATCATCTTATCATGAACACACTAATGGAGATATTTCTGAAATCCAGGGAAGAATAAAAGACGTGCCAGTTAAATTCCTTAAAGGGATTACAATGGTTGATTTCTTCATCATGAAGCCAAACCAAGGAAATATAGTGCTTGGAAGGGACTTCCTCCGAGCAGTTAAAGGCTTCATCGATATAGGTAAGGGACAAATCCGCTTACGCAGGAAGGAAAAAGGTGTGTACCCCTTTCCTAGAAGGAACAAGAGTGAACTTGTTGAGGAACCATTCGAAGCAATTTATAACTCCGATTATTATGATGATTATTGATTCCTCTTTGCATTATGCCTAGCTTAAAGGCATAAAAGAAAGCGCTTTTGGGAGGCAGCCCACAATGAATACAATTTTATTTTGCTTTTGTTGTGTCTTGATGTTTGTTACTATAGTAGCATCATCATTGTATCTTTGCTTTTCAACTTTGTGCCAAGTGTAGCCTCTGATTGCAAGAAAGTTCAAAAGTTGTGACGTGCTGTCCAGGAAACAGATTCTGTCCTTGGATAGAAACATTCGTATAAAATCATCAGATCATCTTTTTGGTCTGAATTTTTTCGACAGCATGCTCTATACAATTGTCTTTCGGGCGTCTGTTCTGAGTTTTTTTATTAGAGTTGCAGAAGTGCCACGAAAAAATCATTTACTACCTGCCGGTCTGTTTTTCACAGATTCTGTCCTGTTTTGCCTTTCCTTCATTTTGCAAACCTTGAGCTTGCTTTTTCTTTGCAAAAACCTTTTGGCAATCTTGAGAAACAGTAGACCTTCAAGAATATCCTTATTTCCAGCAAGGAAAAATTATATTATTATGGGTACTAACCTCGCTAATCAGATTATGATGAGTTATGTATGAAGGGAGTTTTCAAGTGTGCGAGGGAAGATGATAAAAAGATTCAGGAGTGTCAAACGCTCAAGCTTGGGGATGCCCCCATGCACCCCCAAGAAATATTCAAGGAGACTCAAGCGTCTAAGCTTGGGGATGCCCCCGTGCATCCCCTTCTCCATCAACATTATCAGTTCGTCTTTCGTTCCACTATATTTTTATCACTTCATGTGTTATGTGCTATGCTTGGAGCGTCTTGCTTTTAGTTTTCCTTTTTAGTTTTCTTTAGCTTTGCTTGCTTTTCATAACGAGTTGGAACTCAGCTTTCTTTGTGTGGGAGAGAAACACGCTCCACTTCAACCTAGAACACAACATAGAATTTTCATGTCTATCTTTGCTGTGTATGTTCTTGGTCTTTCAATAGCTACTATCATGTTCAGCTTTTAGTTTTCATGCTTATCTTTTTAAAGAGCTTTTGTTTAGTTGGTCGCTGGAACTCTCTTTATTTATCATGCTTACCTTATTAAGAGAGTTTGATTCTGTTGCATTGGTCGATATGTCTATGATAAAAATGCTACGTGCATAATGGCGCTTAGTAGTTCATGTTTTCTTATGGTTAGTCTCAAATAGCTGGGGGTTTCCCAATGTGTTATTGGAGTACCAACATGATTTGTTTGCCTATGATGTGGTATGGTTTAGTAATATCTTCCTTCAAGAATTTATTTTGATTGACTTGGCGTATGCTCACGCATATTTAAGACTGTAAAGAAAGTCTGTCAAGCCTTGATGATCTTTAATTTCTGAGTAGCGATATAACTTCCATGCCTGATTCAATGTTGCTTTGTCGCTCTGCATGATTATGACCGTCATTGCTCTCTTAGTTGGTCGCTCCCAGTCTTTTGCTAACCTCCACCTGTACTAAGCGGACTGACTGCTTGTGCATCCAAAATCCTTTAAACCAGTTATGCCATATGAGTCCACCATACCTTCCTATACATGGTATTTACCTGCCATCCCTAACGAAGACTTTCATGTACCATCTCGAAATTATTCAAGAAAAACATTTATGTTTTGTGCCTCTGTTTTAGTTCATGAGGAAGTAGTAGTTAATTCATGATCTTTTTAGGTTGGACAAGCTTCACCCCGGGATTGCATGTCTAATGTGCAAACCCATAATACGAGAAGGAACTGGCATTGAGTGCGCCCGGCTCATTAAAAAATAATATAAACAAACAAACCCTCCTTCACGCTTTGTTCATGAGAAATCAGAAAACTTTGGCAGTGATAAACAGAGAAGATTAAGAGGATGTGATCATCCTCATTCGGGAGCCATTCCTCGAAACTTGTCCAGCTCGAGAAGTAATTGAGTTATCTGCTAGCATTCGTTGACGAAACATGCATAATCTAAAAAAATAATTATTACTTCTGTTTTTAAAACCAAGAGCTCTGGTACATGCTTTGTCTTTGTTTCCGACCACGGGTTTTCAACCTTGCCAACAAAAGCCACGGTTCGAGAGTCTCCACCTTCTTTAAAGCACCAACTACTGAGAGCATGATTGTCATTCTGCGTGTAATGTGCATTGTCCCAAAGTAGCATTGTCTTTTGCATGATTATGATATCGTTTATTCTGAAATCATTGTATCTAGTCATCACTTAAACCTTGGAGGTGCCCCTGCATTTATGTTTTGCTTCACTAAAGGGGTCAAGCGAGATATCACTTTATCATATTTGCACACCATGCTCATTACAAATCTATTTGATGTTTCAGTATCATGTTGTAAAACTTTCAGTTCTTTGTGATTTTCTCATGAGGCAACTTAATTACTACAGATTCATTGCCTCAATAAGCTTTTGTCATGTGACTATGAAAAATCCTTATATGGTTAATAGCATGTCACCACAGAAATTATACTTGTTATCATTTACCTACTCGAGGACGAGCAGGAATTAAGCTTGGGGATGTTGATACGTCCAAAATGTATCTATAATTTTTGCTTGCTCCATGCCTCTTTTGTGTGATATTGCTATGTTATTTATACACTTCCATACATTTTTGATCATATTTGGACTAACCTATTAACTCAGTGCACCCCAGTGCCAGTTTCTGTTTTCTGCTGTTTTTGTATTTCAGGTTTTCCCATCACGTAAACTGCCAGAAAAATCCAGGAAAAATTATATAAAAAATCAGCGTTCCGGAAGCTTCCACAAGGCCGAAGTAGGGCCGGAGGGGGGCCACCAGGGCTCCAGGCGCCCTGGTGGCGCATCCCCCCTCCTGGCCGCACCGGGGGGGCGCCTGGGCCCCCCAGGTCTCCGATGATGCCCCCCTTTGGCATATATTTAACACGCGTCCCGAAACCCTCGAGGACGGAACCCTTTTTCGCGATCTCATCACTGTTCCGCCGCCGCCGCGCTTCCAAGATCGGGAGCACCAGGAGAACTCTTCCCGGCACCTTGCCGGAGGGGAGGATCACCACCGGGAGCCTCTCCACCACCATGGACGCCTCCCGGATGAGTTGTGAGTAGTCTCCCTTGGACCATGGGTCCATGACCAGTAGCTATGTGATGTTCTCCTCCCCTTCTTGTGCTTCACTAATTAGACCTCGTGAGCTGCCCTACATGATCGAGGCACATATGTAATCCTTATGCTGTTGCTATGTTGAGTTTGCTGGGATCCGATGGATTGTGAGATTATGTTCAGACTGTGTTTGAGTAATATATTTGATTTACCTCTTTTATATTTATGTTCTTAAGTAATTCTTGCATGTTCTCCGTTGCTATTTATTGCTTTGGCCAAGTAGTAGGTAGTGACTCCAAGAGGGAACGTTATGCTCGATTGTGGGTTCATGCCCCTCGATGACTAGTTTGAGTGACAGAAACATGAGTCTAGGGGATGTGCTGTTGCCACAAGGGGGAAAACAACGGTGCTTGTCCTCGCGGGTGCAAGGATTGTTTACTTTACGCAAAGTTCTTTTAATGCAGTTGTCTGTTGCTTTGAGTTTACACTATGGGTGGGACTCGCAACTTAATACCAGCGAGATGTTCTGGATAGATATCTCAAGGTGGATGATTAGTAGTAGATGCAGATGGATTTCGGTCTACTTGCCTTGGCGTACCGCCCATGCTTTGAACCTCTACCTTTCTTGCAACATAGTTAGCATTGGTTTGTGCACATAATTCTGTCAATTGCCCAGCTGTAATTCATTTACCTCACATAGCTGTTTTATCATCTTTTGGGAGAGAGACATCACTAGTGAACATCATGGGACCCCGGTCCATATTACCACCACTGATCACATCCGCTATTTACTTTTTGCTTTTACTTACTATTTGCAATTATACCTATCACTATTATCTCTTGCGTTTGATCCTTTGTAAACGACAAGGCCGGAGGGATTGACAACCTCTCTGTACTCGTTGGGAGCAAAGTTATTTGTATCTGTGTGCAGGTCCGAGTTGATTGCTAATATCTGGCGCCGTTAGCAGTTGACACCTTCTTGTTGAACCTAGGAGTCTCAGGGGAAATCGATCCTTGGTATCTTGCCAAGGGAAAACTACCGCTACACTGCATCTCAAACCTTCCACTTGGGGTAACCAACGAGGGGCGATAAGCCATCACGTGTACACATCACAACGAGTTGCAATAAGGTAATGTCTCCAGGTTTTCAGTGCGTGCACTACAGCTACTAACTCCAGATCGTGCGTCGCGTAATTCAACTCGTGCGGCCGCAGTTGACGGGATGGATAGGAAACAACTCTTCCATCCTGCATAAGTACTCCTCCAAGTCCTAAGCGTGAAGCATCACAGTACACTTGGAAATCCTTGTGTATATATGGCAATATCAGCACTGGGGCTGTCGTCAACCGTTTCTTCAACTCCTGGAAACTTTCTTCACACTCTTCAGTCCAATCAAACTTTGTCTCCTTCTTCAACAATGTCGTCATTGGCTTTGCAATCTTGGAGAAATTTTCTATGAATCTCCGGTAGTATCCCGCGAGTCCAAGAAAACTGCGGATCTCTCCAACTAAAGTGGGTGCCAACCACTCCGTGACTGCCTGCACTTTGACGGGATCCACTGCTATACCTTCTCCCGATATAACATGCCCTAGGAATCCAACTTCCTTCAACCAAAACTCGCATTTGCTAAACTTGGCATATAACTGATGTTCTCTTAGCTTCTCCAATACCAAACGCAAATGCTCTGCATGTTCTTCTTCATCCTTGGAGTATATCAGAATACCATCTATGAATACCACGACGAACTTATCCAAGAACTCCATGAACACCTTATTCATCATGCTCATGAAATAGGCATGCGCGTTAGTCTTAATAATCACTTCATTCAGCGCACGATAATCAACGACCATTCTTAAAGATCCATCCTTCTTCTCGACCAAAAGCACTGGGGCTCCCCAAGGTGATGAACTTCGGCGAATAAAACCTTTCTCCAACAACTCCTTAATCTGCTTCTTGATCTCCTCCAGATCATTCGCTGGCATCCGATATGGTCTCTTAGATATTGATCCGGTGTCAGGCAACAACTCTATCAAAAACTCAGTATCTCTATCCGGTGGCATGCCAGGTAACTCCTCTGGGAACACATCCGGATAATCCTTCACTACTGGCACTTCCTCCTAAACAACTCCCGTGAGAGAATGTACTTGAGTCCTTATAGGCGAATGCCTAGACACATACTTAATCCTTTTTCCCTCCGGGGTGGTGAGCAAAATAGACTTACTGGCACAATCAATGTTACCTCCATACTTCGATAGCCAATCCATACCTATTATCACATCCAATCCTTGTGACTCCAGGACTATTAGGTAAGAGGGGAAAGTGTGGCGTCCTATGGTCAATGGCGTCTGAAAACATCCTTGGTGTGCCATATACTCTTCTCCTGGTGAACTTACTAACATGGGGGTCTTAAGAACTCGGGTGGACATCCTATGTCTATTTATGAATCCCCTTGAAATGTATGAATGCGTTGCACCAGTATCGAAAAGAACTATTGCGGTAAATGTCTTAACCAAAAACTTACCGACAACAGCATCTGGTTACTCTTCTACCTCCTCCACAGTCACGTGGTTCACTTGTCCTTTGTTGAATAGGTTGGGCTTCTTCCCGGCGCTTCCATTGCCGTTCCCATTCTTAGCTTCAAGGCAGTCATTGGCATAATGTCCATTCTTCCCGCACTTGTAACAAGTGACATGGTTGAAATCCTTCTTGGTGGGTGTGGATGGGGTAGGGCGGCTCTGGTTACTACTTGCTCCATTCCCATTTCCATTCTTAGGGCCATTGTGGTTGTGGGGAATTTGATGGTTATGGGTATGCCCTCTCGAACTCGGAGTAAATCGGGGCTTTTGCTGGGCTCCAGAATTATTCCTTCCTTGTCCATACTTCCTTTTGCGACTTTCAATCTGCTGGTGCTTCCCTTCAATCATAAGAGCTTTATCTACCAACTCCTGGTAGTTGTTGAAAGTTGCCACCATCAACTGTACGCTCATCTCATCATTCAGCCCTTCCATAAATCTCTCTTTCTTAGCGGCATCTGTGGCCACATCATCTGGGGCATAACGAGATAGGGTACTAAACTCATCCACGTACTGAGCTACAGTACGGTTTCCTTGGCGCAAGTTGCGAAACTCCCGCTTCTTCATGCTCATAGCTCCAGTTGAGACATGGGCAGTACGGAAAGCTTACTGAAACTGCTCCCAAGTGACGTTGGCTATGGGAAAAGTGGCTGTGTAATTCTCCCACCATGATGCGGCTGGTCCAGACAATTGGTGTTCGGAAAATCGCACCTTCTCAGCGTCAGAGCAATTGGCGGTGGTCAAATCCCTTCCAATCTTGCGTAGCCAGTCATCAGCCACTATTGGTTCGATGCTGCTAGCAAACACGGGTGGTTGCAACCTTAAGAAACGTGTCAGGTTGTCCACGGGTGGTGGTGGTGGAGGGTTGTTGTTGTTGTTCTGGTTGTTCTGAGTGTTCTGGACAATAAGTTGCATCAAGGTGTTCTGCTGCTGGATCAACTGGGTGAGCTCAGGGGGAAACTCAAATCTGGGCTCACGTCTTGGAGGCATCTGATGGGTGTAGAGGGAAGAATTGAGGTCTAAGGGGAAATCACTACCCATATGCACATGAGACAAACACAAACATATCACACCAATCAATTTCAAGCAAGATCTTACAAATCTAACTATCGTTACAAAAGTGCTCTAAAACTAATATATGGGGGTAAACTACTAGTCACAGGGTGGTCATCTAAACATATTGATCGGCGGACGATTCCATGATGTCTGCTCCAGCTTCATCTTCATAGTCTTCGTCTTTACTATCATCGGGTTCTGAATCCGTGTCGTCGATGATAATGTAATCTTCGGGAGGAATTTCCTTAGGCTCTTCTTCCTCTTCTTCACCTCTTGGTGCTGGATCTCCCATGAATACTCCTAGCTTCCTTGTCAAATCATCATTCTTCTCCACTAGTATCAACATCTCCTCCTCGTATCCGTCACGAGTAGACTTAAGTTCTTCTTCTAGCTCCAAATTCCTGTTTAGTGCCTTCTTTAAATCTATCATCTCAGTGCACATCTGGTGCTTCTGTCGTCGAATGTGCTGGTTCAACTCCTGGATGAATGATGCAATGGACCTATCCTTCCGGGTACTGATCATATCCCAACTCTCATCTCGGCATCCACAAATCTGGTAGATGGTGTCCTTCAGCTCCTGCTTGTAGACTTCGCCGATCCTTCCCATTGTGATGTGGGCGGCCATGCTCTTGCCTAGAATCCAAGTTGGCGCATCAAAAGAAAACTCTATTGGATCAGTGGATGGTGCGAAGGTTCTTCCGGGAATTTGAACTTGAATGCTCCATCGCTCCTCCTCTGGTAAACTGGCAGTGTAGGTCCTGGTAAAGCTTGGTATTCCTATGGTCAGGTACCTAGTGACTTACTTCAAGTGTCGTCCAAATGGTGTGTCTTGATCCGGTTGAGTGAACTTGTTCCTTGGGTCCACAATCCTAAAGAAGTAGAAAATGGAGAGAAGTCAGAATGAGTAGAGAAGAGTGATCTAGGGTCTGTCTTAGTGGTCGTGTCCTACAGTCAGCGTGTGCTCTGATACCATCTTTGTAGCGACCACGATCCGAATGGACCGAAGTCTCTGTGTTCTGTGTCATCCCTAGGTCGGTAATGCTGACACACACAGTACTTGAAGTATTTATAACAGGGTGGCAGTCACACACTTATTACATCGAATGTATCCAATGAGAACTTATTACAAAATCTATGGCTTAAGGCCATCTAACAAAATAACAGCGGAAGGCTTGGAAGATAAGTGAGTCCATCAACTCCAACGGCCTAGCTGAGTGCATGACAAACGACCTAGCACGTCTTATTCCTCGTCTGAAAAGTCTGCAACGTAATATGTTGCAGCCCGAAAACGGGTCAGCACATGGAATATGTTGGCAAGATAACACAGAAGATGCAAGTAAAAGAATAAAGGCTATACTATATGCATATTTGGCTGGTGGAGGCTCTATGGTTAAAGTTTTTGCGTAAAGCCAATATTTCCCTACAACAAAGGAATAAATTTTATTTTAACTATCATGTTGGTTGAAAATTATTGAGAAGGTACCCCCAACTCAATCCCAAATTAAAAGTTCATCATTAACCCAACAAATTAAATTATAGAGTGATGAGATCAACCAATAATTCAAGTACCAGATACTCAAGTTGTCCATAACCGGGGACATGGCTTATCATGATCAGTTTGTACACTCTGCAGAGGTTTGTGCACTTTTCCCACAAGACTCGATCGCCTCCGTTTGGTTTCTCGCACTGCATGGTGTTTGAGAAACGGATGACCGAGACATAGTCTTTCCGAAGAGGTCCCCTTAATCGGATAGATAGGACGGTACACCTACAATCCCTATACATCTGCTAGCCCATCACGGAAAGGTTTCCCACAACTTACTCAACTATGCCAGAGCCCATATTAGCATGTGGCTGCACACGGAAGTTTCTAGCATGAATAGTTTTATGATCCCTTTGAGCCTAGGTGGCATTCCATAGGAAAAATCACACGGAACCCCGGGATTTCCTAGGACAACACTGGGTTCCCCAGGTGCCCTGCAACCAACCCACCCAGATGTGTATTCAAGTAGCCACCTTAAGTTGAATCCTTAATTAACAACTCACATCTGTCATGGATTTCACTCAAACCCAAACCACATCTACGAGCATAGCATAGCCACCTAAGCAAACGTAGAAGTAACTCCCAAGGGTTTGAAAATAATGCAGGTAATAGGTTCTACCACAATCTACTTCCCAGTCCCACAAGTTAAGAGATCATACGCATGCAATGTGTGAGGGTTTGATCTAATGCATAAAAACTGGGTAATGAAAGGTATGATCAAAGTGTTACTTGCCTTGCTGACGATTCGCAAAACCTAGAGACTCGTAGTAGCACGCTTCACAGTCCGAGTATTCTATCGCAAGCAAACAATATGCTTCACAGTCCGGGTATTCTATCGCAAGGAAACAATAGCATACATAAGCAAACAAGCAATGATGCACAAACAAAACTCCAAAACATCAGATCTAACCAGAAAGTTCAACTTAAGAACTCTGGTTTGCAAAAGAATCAACTCGAAAGAAGCAACGAAACTCAAACTGCGAAAGAAACGAGCTCCGGTTTACTAATTTGCCTAAAGTCAAATTTTACAGTAGACAAAACTGTGTTCAAGTTGGTTAAACGGAAAGAGGGCATCGGGACGAAGATCTGGGATTTTGAATCACCTGATTCCGACTCTCGAGCGAAAAAAAACGAAAAACAAAATGAGGGCAGAAATCGCGATCGGAATAATCGCGGATAAATACCCCGAAAAAAAAAAACTGACGAACAGGCTAACGAACGAACGTTCGCTGTCTGCGGCTAACGGACGAAAACCGTTCGTTAAAACGAACGTACGGACGAGCGTCCGCTAAATAGCTAAACCGATGAAAACCGAACCGATCTAACTAAAAAAACGAATCTACGGTCTACGAAAAAAGACCGATCGGTTCTTAAAAAAACCGATTAACTACCTCAACGGCAACTCCGACGACGGCGTCCGGCGGCGGCGGAGGTCCGGCGCGCGGCGGCGCACTGCGGACGGCGGGGCGGCGGTGCAGCGGGCGGCGGGCGGCGTGGGCGGGCGGCGGCGGCGGTGCAACGGGCGGCGGCGGCAGTGGCGCAGGCGAGCGGCGGCGGCGACGCAACGGGCGGCGGCGGCGCACGTGAGCGGCGGCGGCGCGGCTTGGGGCGGCGGGGCGCAGCGGGGCTAGTGCAGGGGCGCTGCGGCTGGGCTGGCTTGGGCCCCGGGCGGCGGCTTATAAAGCCCAGAGTCCAGGTCCTAAATGACTCCAAGTCGGTTTGCGTTTTTTTTAAAATAGAGTCATGGCGCAGAAAAACTAACGAAAGAAATACTAAACGGACTCCAAAAATCCCGAAATAAATTTTCACCGTCCTCTAATAATATTTAGGACAAAGCGAATATTTTTCTAGGACCTAAATGCAATTTTGAAAAACACGCATTTTTCCTATGCAAATAAAATCGCATATAAATCCAGAAAAATACCAAAAGTGATTTTAACATGTTTCCTCCTATATTTTTGTTATTTTGGAGAAGTCATATTATCTCCGCTCATATATTGTGTCTAGAAATATTTTTAGGAGAGAAAAATAATTAGAATCACACTATCCTCGTACTGGTATTTGAGTAAACTCAAATACGAAAACGGTAAAATTCCCAACTCTCTCCGTAGGTCCTTGAGTTGCTTAGAATTTCGAGGAACGCCACAAACAAAAATGCAAAGAGCATGCAATGCAATATGATCTATGTATAACATTCCAAATTAAAAATTTGGGATGTTACATCACATGGCGGTGTGAACTAGATTATTGACTCCAGTAAACCCTTTGGGTGTTGGTCACATGGCGATGTGAACTTTGGGTGTTATTTACATAACGATGTGATCTATCAGTATTAAATCACATGGCGATGTGAACTAGATTATTGACTCCAGTGCAAGTGGGAGACTGAAGGAAATATGCCCTAGAGGCAATAATAAAGTTGTTATTTATATTTCCTTATATCATGATATATGTTTATTATTCATGCTAGAATTGTATTAATCGGAAACTTAGTACATGTGTGAATATATAGAAAAAACAGAGTGTCCCTAGTATGCCTCTACTTGACTAGCTCGTTGATCAAAGATGGTTATGTTTCCTAACCATAGACATGTGTTGTCATTTGATGAACGTGATCACATCATTAGGAGAATGATGTGATGGACAAGACCCATCCGTTAGCTTAGCACTATGATCGTTTAGTTTTATTGCTATTGCTTTCTTCATGACTTATACATGTTCATCTGACTATGAGATGATGCAACTCCCGAATACTGGAGGAACACCTTGTGTGCTAACAAACGTCACAAAGTAACTGGGTGATTATAAAGATGCTCTACAGGTGTTTCCGAAGGTGTTTTTGGTATTGGCATAGATCGAGAATATGATTTGTCACTCCGAGTGTTGGAGAGTTATCTCTGGGCCCTCTCGGTAATACACATAATAATAAGCCTTGCAAGCAAATGACTAATGAGTTAGTCATGAGATGATGTACTACGGAACCAGTAAAGAGACTTACCAGTAACGAGATTGAACTAGGTATGATGATACTGACGATCAAATCTCGGGCAAGTAACATAACGATGATAAAGGGAACACCGTATGTTGTTATGCGGTTTGACCGATAAAGATCTTCGTGGAAACTGTAGGAACCAATATGAGCATCCAGGTTCCGCTATTGGTTATTGACCGAGGTCATGTCTACATAGTTCTCGAACCCGTAGGGTCTGCACGCTTAACGTTCGATGACGATTGGTATTATGAGTTTATGTGATTTGATGTACCAAAGATTGTTCGGAGTCCCGGATGAGATCACGAACATGACGAGGAGTCTCGAAATGGCCAAGAGGTAAATATCTATATATTGGAAGGCTATAGTCGGATATCGGAAAGGTTCCGAGTGATTCGGGTATTTTTCAGAGTACCGGGGAGTTACGGGAATTCGTCCGGGGAGTCAATGGGCCTTAATGGGCCTTAGTGGGAAGGAGAGGCAGCAGCGAGTAGGTGGTGCGCGCCCCTCCCAAGCCCAGTCTGAATTGGACAAGGGGTTTGGGGCACGGCCCCCCTCTCCCTTCCTTCTCCCCTGCCCCTCCTTTCCCCCTTCTCCTAGTTGGACTCGGAAAGGAGGAAACCTACACCTACTAGGAGTAGGAATCCTACTCCCTTGGCGCGCCCATCTTAGGGTCGGCCTCCTCCTCCTCCCTCCTCTATATACGTGCGGAGGGGGCACCCCATAGACACACAAGTTGATTTGCAAGCCGTGTGCGGTGCCCCCCTCCACAGTTACACACCTCGGTCATATCATTGCAGTGCTTAGGCGAAGCCCTGCGCCGGTAACTTCATCATCACTGTCACCACGCCGTCGTGATGATGAAACTCTCCCATGATGCTCAAATGGATCAAGATTTCGTGGGACGTCATCGAGTTGAACGTGTGCTGAACGCGGAGGTGCCGTACGTTGGGTGCTTGGATTGGTTGGATAGCGAAGATGTTCGACTACATCAACCGCGTTACTAAACGCTTCCGCTTTCGGTCTACGAGGGTACATGGACATACTCTCCCCGCTTGTTGCTATGCTTCTCCGAGATAGATCTTACGTGATCGTAGGAATTTTTTTAAAATACTACGTTCCCCAACACATCATGCCCATCCCGGTGTCAGTCAAGCAATTGCTTTAATATTCCACTTTTTCAAGCCTTTTTTCAACTCTTCACGCAATACATAAGCGCGAGCCATGGACATAGCACTTTGGGTGGAATAGAAGGTGGTGATAGGTAAAAGGAGGGAGAAAGTCTCACATCAACTAGGCAAATCAATGAACTATGGAGATGTACATCAATTGATATTAATGTGAGTGATCAAGGATTGCCATGTAACGGCTGCACTAGAGCTATAAGTGTATGAAAGCTCAAAATAAAACTAGTGGGTGTGCATCTACTTGCTTGCTCATGAAGACCTAGGGCGTTTGAGGAAGCCCATCATTGGAATATAGAAGCCAAGTTCTATGATGAAAAATTCCCACTAGTATAAGTAAATGACAACATAGGAGACTCTCTATCATGAAGAACATGGTTCTATTCTGAAGCACAAGTGTGGAAAAAGATAGTAACATTTTCCCTTCTCTCTTTTTCTCCCATTTTTTTTGGGCACTTTGGCCTCTCTTTTTTGTGGGCTTCTTTGGCCTCTTTTATTTATTTGGGCTTCTTTGGCCTCTTTTATTTATAATCTCACATGGGACAATGTTCTAATAATGATGATCATCATACCTTTATTTAATTACAAATCGACATTACAACTTGATACTAGAACATAGTATGACTCTATATGAATGCCTCCGGCGGTGTACCGGGATGTGGAATGACCTAGAGTGACATGTATGAAATATATGAACGATGGATTTGCCACAAATACTATGTCAACTACATGATCATGCAAAGCAATATGACAATGATGATGTGTGTAATAACAAACGAAACAGAGGAGTTACATGGCAATATATCTTGGAATGGCTATGGAAATGCCATAATAGGTAGGTATGGTGGCTGTTTTGAGGAAGGGTATAAGGTGGTTCGATGCACCAACGACAATTGCGTGGTACTAGAGTGGCTAGCAAGGTGGAAGGGTGAGAGTGCGTATAATCCATGGCCTCAACATTAGTCATAAAGAACTCACATACTTATTGTGAAAAATATACTTAGACCTCAAAGCAAAACACCACGACGCATGCCCCTAGTGGGGAGGTTGTTAGGAGTTAACCATCGCGCGCCCCCGACCTTCACGCAAATATAAACAATCAAGATACAATGCGTGCCAATTTGGTTACATAGGCCATACGTGCATGCTACAGGAATGACAAACCTTAACACAATTATTTCTTTCACCTCACAAACTACCACTAGCATGACTCTAATATTACCATCTCAACATCTCAAAACAATTATCAGGAATCAAACTTTTTATATGAAAGTTTTTATTATATCTCCTTTGGATGAATATCATATTAGGACTAAATTCATAACCCAAGCAAATTGCCATCTGTGTTTAGAGACTCTCAAAATAATATAAGTGAAGCAAGAGAGTTCAACAATTTCTATAAAATAAAACCACTGCCATGCTCTAAAAAGATATAAGTGAAGCACTAGAGAAAAATTGCCTAGCTCAAAAGATATAAGTGAAGTACAAAGAGTATTATAATAAATCACGATTCAAGTGTGTCCCTCTCAAAAGGTGTGTACATCAAGGATGATTGTGGCAAACTAAAAAGAAAAGACTCATATCATACAAGACGCTCCAAGCAAAACACATATCATGTGGTGAATAAAAATATAGCCTCAAGTAAAGTTACCGATAGACGAAGACGAAAGAGGGGACGCCTTCCCGGGGCATACCCAAGCTTAGGCTCTTGGTTTTCCTTGAATTTTACCTTGGGGTGCCTTGGGCATCTCCAAGCTTAGGCTATTGCCACTCCTTATTCCATAGTCCATCAAATCCTTGCCCAAAACTTGAAAACTTCACAACACAAAACTCAACAGAAAACTCGTGAGCTCCGTTAGTAAAACAAAGCTAATAACCATTCAAGGTATTGTTGTGATCTTATTCTTATTTTATATTGGTGTAATATCTACTGTATTCCAACTTTCCCATGGTTCATACCCCCCGATACTAGCCATAAATTCATCAAAATAACCAAACAACACAGTGAAAATAGAATCTGTCAAAAAACAGAACAGTCTGTAGCAATCTGAAAACTTCACATACTCTTTTAACTGTAAATATTCTGAAAATTTAGGATGACTTTGTGTAAAAAATTCAGAAGGTTTTCACGTTCCATCGAATTATTGAATTTTCTACACTAGGCGCAAAAGTTTTTGTTTTTCAGCAAAAGCAAATCAACGATCACCGCAAGCCATCCCAAAGGTCTTACTTGGCTCAAACACTAATTAAAACCCCAAAACACAATTACTACAGAGTTAATAAAGTGTGAAAAATTGAAAAACAGAACCAAAAGGTAAAAAAAAATAAAAAAAAATTGGGTTTCCTCCCAATAAGCTCTATTGTTTAACGCCCTTAGCTAGGCATAAAACACGAATAGAGCTAGGTATTATCATATTTGGTATGCAATCCATAAGTAGCTCTCATAACAGATTCATAAGGCAATTTAATTTTCTTTCTTGGAAACTCTTCCATGCCCTTACTTAATGTGAAATTGAAATCTAATGTTTTCTTCTTTCATATCAATAATTGCACCAATCGTTCTAAGGAAAGGTCTACCAAGAATAATAGGACATCTAGGATTGCAATCTATATCAATAACGATGAAATCTACGGGCACATAATTCCTATTTGCAACAATAAGAGCATCATTAATCCTTCGCATAGGTTTCTTAATAGTGGAATCCGCAAAAGGCAAATTTAAGAACACTCATCAAATTCACGGAAACCTAACACATCACATAAAGTTTTTGGAATCGTGGAAACGCTAGCACCCAAATCACACAAAGCATGGCACTCATAATCTTTAATCTGGATCTTAATAGTAGGTTCCCACTCATCATAAAGTTTTCTAGGAATAGGAACTTCTAATTAAAGCTTTTCTTCAAAAGATTGCATCATAGCATCAACGATATGTTTAGTAAAAGCTTTATTTTGATTGTAAGCATGAGGAGAATTCAACATGGAATGCAACAAGGAAATACAATCTATTAAACAAAATTTATCATAATTAAATTCCTTAAAATCCGAAATAGTGGGTTCATTGCTACTTAAAGTTTTGACCTCGCCAACCCCACTTTTATCATTTTTTGCATCAAGATCTAAAAACTCCGAATCATTGGGACGCCTTTTAACTAAATTTGACTCATGTCAAATCCCATCTTTATCAAGATTTGTATTGGAAAACAAAGATTCAATAGGAGTCACATCAATCACTTTAAGATCTTCATCATTATTTTCATATTCTGGTTTAGGGGCCATCTTATTTACTAAGGTGGCTTGCTTATCAGAGATCTGGCCAACTAATTTTTCAAGATGCGTAAATTAGATTTCAAACCATAAAATTCCTTAGACATATCATCAAGCTCTTTATTCATATATACCATGAAACTTCTCTAATCCGTGAGCTCGTTTCTAAAGAAATTATTGTGCTTAAATTGCAAAGACATGAAGCTCCTCACATTATTTTCGATTTCTTCCAACCTCCTAAGGTGAGGATCAGAGTTTTTGGTTGACCGTCACAACAAAGCAAGAAATCCAACACACGAGCACACAAAGAGCAAGCAAACAAGATGAACGGAAAAAGGGCGAAGAAAAGGAAAATCTTTTCAAAATCGTTTTAGAAGTCGGGAGAGGAAAAGGAGAGGCGAATGGCAAATAATATAAATGCAAGAGATGAGAGTTTTATGATGGGTACTTGGTATGTCTTGACTTGACGTAGATCTTCAATGGCACCAAAGATTGGCGAGTTGACAGAGGACAAATCTTGAATATTGACTTGGCATAGATCTCCCCGGCAATGGCACCAGAAATTCTTCCTGCTACCTCTTGAGCTTGCATTGGTTTTTCCATTGAAGAGGAAAGGGTGATGCAGCAAAGTAGAGTAAGTATTTCCCTCAGTTTGAGAACCAAGGTATCAATCCAGTAGGAGACAATGTGCAAGCCGCCAAATACATGCACAAACAATAAACAACTTGCACCCAACGTGATAAAAGGGTTGTCAATCCCTTCATGGTTACTTGCAAAAGTGAGATCTGATAGAGATAAATAAACTGTAAAGTAAATATTTTTTGTATTTTTGGTTTATAGATTGGAAATTAAAAGATTGCAATATAGTAGATTGGAAACTTATATGATGGAAAATAGACCCGGGGGCCATAGGTTTCACTAGAGCCTTCTCTCAAGATAGCAAATATCACGGTGGGTAAACAAATTACTACCAATCAATTGATAGAAGAGAGCATAATTATGACGATATCTAAGGCAATGATCATGAATATAGACATCACGTCCGTGTCAAGTAGACCGACTCCTGCCTGCATCTACTACTATTACTCCACACATCGACCGAAACGATTCTGCATCTAGAGTATTAAGTCCATAAAGAACAGAGTAACGCATTAAGTAAGATCATGGTGTAGCGGAATTAACTCAAGCAATATGATGATAACCACATCTTGTTATCCTCGATGGCAACAATACAATATGTGTCATGTCCCTTTCTGTCACTAGGATTGAGCACTGCAAGATTGAACCCAAAGCAAAGCACTTCTCCCATTGCAAGAAAAACAAATCTAGTTGGCCAAACCAAACCGATAGTTAAAAGAGAATTACTAAGATATCAAATCATGCATATAAGAATTCAGAGAAGATTCAAATAAGATTCATAGATAAGCTGATCATAAATCCACAATTCATCGGATCTTGGCAAACACATCGCAAAAGAAGATTACATCACATAGATCTCCAAGAACATCGAGGGGAACATGGTATTGAGAATCAAAGAGAGAGGAGAATCCATCTAGCTACTAGCTATGGACCCGTAGGTTTGTGGCAAACTACTCACACTTCATCGGAAGGATAATAGGGTTGATGTAGATGCCCCTCCGTGGTCGAATCCCCCTCTATCAGAGTGGCGGAAAAGGCCTCTAGATGGGATCTTGTGGATACAGAAAGTTATGGCGGTGGAAAAGTGGTTTTCATGCCTCCTCTAGGGTTTCTAGAATATACGTGAATATATAGGCGGAAGAAATTGGTCGGTGGAGCAGCGGGAGCCCCACAAGGGTGGGGGCTCGCCCTACCCCCTGGGCGCGCCCTCCATCCTTGTGGCCGCCTCGTGGATCCCGTGACGTGCACTCCAATTCCTCTGGATGTCTTTTGGTCCAAGAAAAATCATCGTAACGTTTCATTTCGTTTGGACTCCATTTGATATTCCTTTTCTTCAAAACTTAAAAGCAAGGACAAAACAGAAACTGGCACGGGGCTCTAGGTTAATAGGTTAGTCCCAAAATTAATATAAAATAACATAATAATGCATATAAAACATCCAAAACAGATAATATAATAGCATGGAACAATCAAAATTTATAGATACGTTTGAGACGTATCAAACATATAAGGGTATCAGAGACTTGTTATTGCCTAACTTTCGTTGCCTAAACGGTAATAGTCCCTCGAAGAAGCTAGCTACGGAGGGATGGCTCCGCATAGCTAGTTACCAGGCTAAGGTCTCGCGTTTGTTAACGGAATTAACCAGACAAATCACTCCACCAACTAAGAAAGGCAATGCACCATGATGTCTACTACGCAACCTTCTTCTTGTAGACGTTGTTGGGCCTCCAAGTGCAGAGGTTTGTAGGACAGTAGCAGATTTCCCTCAAGTGGATGACCTAAGGTTTATCAATTTGTGGGAGGCGTGGGATGAAGATGGTCTCTCTCAAACAACCCTGTAACCAAACAACAAAGAGTCTCTTGTGTCCCCAACACACCCAATACAATGGTAAATTGTATAGGTGCACTAGTTCGGCGAAGATATGGTGATACAAGTGAAATATGGATGGTACATATAGGTTTTGTAATCTGAAAATATAAAAACAGCAAGGTAGAAAGTGGTAAAAGTGAGCGTAAACGGTATTGCAATGCTAGGAAACAAGGCCTAGGGTTCATACTTTCACTAGTGCAAGTTCTCTCAACAATAATAACATAATTGGATCTTATAACAATCCATCAATGTGCAACAAAGAGTCACTCCAAAGTCACTAATAGCGGAGAACAAACTAAGAGATTATTATAGGGTCTGAAACCACCTCAAAGTTATTCTTTCTAATCGATCTATTCAAGAGTTCGTAGTAAAATAACATGAAGCTATTCTTTCTGTTCGATCTATCTTAGAGTTCGTACTAGAATAACACCTTAAGACACACATCAACCAAAACCCTAATGTCACCTAGATACTCCATTGTCACCTCAAGTATCTGTGGGCATGATTATACGATACGCATCACACAATCTCAGATTCATCTATTCAGCCAACACAAAGAACTTCAAAGAGTGCCCCAAAGTTTCTACCGGAGAGTCAAGATGAAAATGTGTGCCAACCCCTATGGATAAGTTCACAAGGTCACTGAACCCGCAAGTTGATCACCAAAACATACATCAAGTAGATCACGTGAATATCCCATTGTCACCACAGATAAGCACATGCAAGATATATATCAAGTGCTCTCAAATCCTTAAAGACTCAATCCGATAAGATAACTTCAAAGGGAAAACTCAATCCATTACAAGAGAGTAGAGGGGGAGAAACATCATAAGATCCAACTATAATAGCAAAGCTCATGGTACATCAAGATCGTGCCATATCAAGAACACGAGAGAGAGAGAGAGAGAGAGAGAGAGAGAGAGAGAGAGAGAGAGAGATCAAACACATAGCAATTGGTACATACCCTCAGCCCCGAGGGTGAACTACTCCCTCCTCGTCATGGAGAGCGATGGGATGATGAAGATGGCCACCGGTGATGGATCCCCCTTCCGGCAGGGTGCCAGAACAGGGTCTCGATTGGTTTTTGGTGGCTACAGAGGCTTGCGGCGGTGGAACTCCCGATCTAGGTTTCTTTTCGGGGGTTTCTGTATTTATAGGATTTCTGGCGTCGGTCTCACGTCAGTGGGGTCTTCGAGTCGTCCACGAGGCAGGAGGGCATGCCCAGGGGGTAGGGCTCGCCCTCCATCCTTGTGGATGGCTCGGGACTCTTCTGGCCCAAATCTTTTACTCCGGGGGCTTCTTTTGGTCCATAAAAAATCATCAAAAATTGGCACGTCAATTGGACTCCGTTTGGTATTCCTTTTCTGTAAAACTCAAAAACAAGGAAAAAACATAAACTAGCACTGGGCTCTAGGTTAATAGGTTAGTCCCAAAAATCATATAAAATAGCATATAAATGCATATAAAATATCCTATATGGATAATAAAATAGCATGGAACAATAAAAAATTATAGATATGTTGGAGACGTATCAAGCATCCCCAAGCTTAATTCCTGCTCGTCCTGGAGTAGGTAAATGATAAAAACAGAATTTTTGATGTGGAATGCTACCTAACATAATTATCAATGTAATTTTCTTTATTCTGGCATTAATGTTCAGATCCGAAAGATTCAAGACAAAAGTTTAATATTGACATAAAAATAATAATACTTCAAGCATACTAACAAAGCAATTATGTATTCTCAAAATAACATGGCCAAAGAAAATTCATCCCTACAAAAATCATATAGTTTGGCTATGCTCCATCTTCATCACACAAAATATTCAAATCATGCACAACCCCGATTTCAGCCAAGAAATTGTTCAATATTTTAGTATTCTCAAAAAATTTCAACTTTCACGCAAGACATGAGCATGAGCCATGGACATAGCACTATTGGTGGAATAGAGTGGTGGTTGTGGAGAAGACAAAAAGGAGGAAGATGGTCTCACATCAACTAGGCTTATTAATGGGTCGGGAGATGCCCATCAATAGATATCAATGTGAGTGAGTAGGGATTGCCATGCAACGGATGCACTAGAGCTATAAATGTATGAAAGCTCAACAAAAGAAACTAAGTGGTGTGCATCCAACTTGCTTGCTCACGAAGACCTAGGGCATTTTGAGGAAGCCATCAATGGAATATACAAGCCAAGTTCTATAATGAAAATTCCCACTAGTATAAGAAAGTGGTAAAATAAGAGACTCTATATCATGAAGATCATGGTGCTACTTTGAAGCATAAGTGTGGAAAAAGGATGGTAGCATTGTCGCTTCTCTCTTTTCACTACAAAAAAAGACACATCCATGACATTTTCGGCCGAACGAAACTTTTTTCTGTCATACTTATGACACTTCTATGACAATAATTGTGACAAAACACGATATCATCATAAATGTGGTGGGGTCCTACTTCTATGACAAAAAATCATGACAGAAAATGGGCTTTTCTTCCTGGGTGGGCCGGAGACGCAGCTGCATGACATTCTTTGGGCCGGCCATGACGGAAAAAACCATGGTAGAAGCAAGGGCGAGGAAAATATCGGCGTGTTCCCAGTTACGGTGGGTGGTCGGGGCCGAGCGGTGCGCGTTTCTCTCGTACACGCACGCGCGTGGGTGCGAGGCCTTGGGCTCTAACTGAACCCGAGCGAGGCGATGGGCTCTAACTGAACCCGAGTGATTGCACTGCAGGCTACGCGTTACTCAACCCGAGCGATCGATCGATGTCTATTAACTGAACCCGATCGAGCGATTCCTTCGCTACTGCTGCTAACGGAAGCCAATTAATGCTGCCTCTGCATGAACAGTGAGCGTTGCTGGGGGGCGTGGCTGAGCAGGACCACGTGGTGTTGCCTCTGCATGAACAGGACCCCGTTCGATCGAGCCGGTTGGGGCTGCATGAACAGGACCCCGTAGAGGGCTTCATGAACAGGACCACCCCGTGGAGGGCTGCATGAACAGTAGACGGTGGAGGGCTGGATGAACAGTTTCCCGTGGAGGGGTGGTTGAACAGGAGCCCGTGGAGAGGGCTGGTTGAACAGTAGCCGGTGGAGGAACACGCGGTGGAGGCTGAACAGTCGCAAGTGGAGGCTGGGGAGGTCGACGGTGGATGAACAGTATCCCATGGAGGCTAGAGGGGGTCGAGGGTGGTGATGAACAGTATCCCGTGGAGTCCCGTTTTGCGGTACGCCACACCCCTCCCGATGAACAAGACCCCCGTTTCGACCGTAGCGCTCCAACACAAGTCCGTTTCCTCCGTTTTTGCGGTATGCCACACCCCTCTCGATGAACAGGACCCCCGTTTCGACTGTAATGCTCCAACACAAGTCTGTTTCCTCTGTTTTGCGGTACGCCACACCCCTCCCGATCAACAGGGCCCCCATTTCGACCTTAGGAGGTCTGTTTCCTCCGTTTTGCGGCACGCCAAACCCCTCCCGATGAACAAGGTCCCAGCAGTCAGGGGAGCGAATCGTTTTTTCGGACGCACTTCCTTGCATGCGAAGATATAGCTGGTGGGTCCCAGCAGTCAGGGGGGCGAATCGTTTTTTTGCCCGGACGCACTTCCTTGCGTGCGAAGATGTAGCTGGTGGGTCCCAGCAGTCAGGGGAGATGTTTTTTTCGTGAAATACGGTGGCCCGTTCTGTGGGTCCCCGCTGTCAGGTGGAGGAATAATTAGTTTGCGCGTAATAAGGAGGCACTTCCTTGCTGCGGCCGTGGACCCAGCTGTCAGCCTCTACACGTACAGTCCACATCCAATGAAGTCGTTCCTTGACCATGTTGACCATGCCGCGCCGAGAGCACCAGGGCGGTGGACGACGGTGAGGCCTAGGAAGGGGACGATGCGAAGACGGGGAAGAAGCGGCAGTGGATGCCCACGCGTAGAGGAGTGCGAGGGTTCACTGGTTTGCTGCGGTGTGAGGTTGTCGTCGCCGCAGAATAACATGGGGCGTGGGTGAGTAGAGGGATGCCCTGGCCAGCGGTGGGAATAGTAGGGGGCGGTGACGCCTCCGCGGCAGCACAGCCGGCCACGGGAGGAAGGAGCATGCGGCACGACCGGCGCCGCTTTGGGCGATTGGAGCAACAAGACCAGAGGTTGAAGAGCAACTATGGACGTTGGATGGACATCGTACGGTCACTGGAGCTAGAATCGTTCATATTGACTAAGTTGACAAAGCACACCGTCCCCGTCAACTTAGTAGACCCACAAGTCAGCCTCCCACCAAGGTGAGTCCCAACCAGCAGGGGGAGTATTCATTTTTTTGTGCGTAATAAGGAGGCACTTCCGATGGGTCCGAGCTGACAGCGGGCGGAACATTTTTTTCGCGCAATACGGTGGCCTGTCCAGTGGGTCCCAGCAGTCAGGGGGGAATGTTTTTTTCGCCAAATACGGTGGCCCGTCCGGTGGGTCCCTGTTCTTAGGTGGAGGAATAGTTATTTTTCGCATAATAAGGAGGCTCTTCCTTGCGGCTGCCGTGGACCCAACTGTCAGCCTCTCCACGTACAATATTCTTCTGATGGAAGTCATTCCATGACCATGTTGACCACGCCGCGCCGAGAGCACCAGGGCGGTGGACGACGGCGAGGCCTAGGAAGGGGACGACGCGGAGCCGGGGAAGACGCGGCAGTGGAAGACCGCGCGGAGAGGAGTACGAGGGTTCACTGGTTCGGCTGCGGTGTGAGGCTGACGTCGCCGCAGGGCCTGGCCAACGGTGGGAATAGTAGGGGGCGGCGAGGCCTCTGCGGCATCGCAGCCGGCCACGAGAGGCCGGAGCACGAGGCACGACCAGTGCTGGTTTGGGCGGTTGGACCAAGAAGACCAGAGGTCGAAGAAGCACTACGGCCGTTGGATGGACATCGTACGGTCAATGGAGCTAGAATCGTGCATATTGACTAAGTTGACAAAGCCCTCCGTCCCCGTCAACTTAGTAGGCCCACAAGTCAGCCTCCCACTATACTGGGTCCCAGCTAGCAGGGGAGTATTCATTTTTTTGTGCGTAATAAGGAGGCACTTTCGGTGGGTCCGAGCTGACACCGGGGGGAACGTTTTTTTCGCGAAATACTGTGGCCCGTCCGGTGGGTCCCTGCAGTCTGGGGGAAAACGTTTTTTTGCCAAATACAGTGGCCCGTCCGGTGGGTCCCCGCTGTCAGGTGGAGGTATAATTATTTTCCGCGTAATAAGGAGGCACTTCCTTGCGGCTGCCGTGGACCCAGCTGTCAGCCTCTCCACGTACAGTACTCTTCCGATGGAAGTCGGTCGTTGACCAGATTGACCACGCTGCGCCGAGAGCACCAGGGCGGTGGATGACGGCGAGGCCTAGGAAGGGAACGAAACGGAGGCAGGGAAGACACGGCAGTCGTTTCCCACGCGGAGGGGAGTACGACTATACGAGGGTTTACTGGTTCGTCTGCCGTCGCCGGAGAATAACAGCAGGTGTGGGTGAGTAGAGGGATGGCTAGGCTAGCGATGGGAGTACGGTGGGGCAGCGAGGCCTGCGCGGCAGCACAGCCGGCCACGGGAAGGAGGGAGCAGGCAGTCCCGCTGGCGCTTGTTTGAGCGGCTGGAGTAGGAAGAGCAGAGATTGAAGAAGCACGCCGGCCGTTGGATGGACATCCAACAATCACTGCTTGTGCGTCAACCTTTTTTTAGGAAGGTCTCAAATCTGTGGAAAACATCATACAACACAGCTGCCATTATTTCTAATAATTTATAGCCCATTTGCTAATTCTTAAGGTTTTTTTGGAGCCCATATTTTTTTGTTAGCATTACAGCCCATATTGTGGCCACGGTTAAAAAATTATACGAATTTTTGCATATTTCGGTGCGATCCGAACAGTTTTTAATCCCGAAATTTCGAGACACATTCAAACTGATTTTCAAACTAAATCAATATCAATATAAAATCCAACAAATTGTCCACGCATAAAAATCAATGCAATTTAAAATCTCGAAATGAAAAAAAATATTTGAAACTAATTGCCGGTTTGATGTGTTTTAAAAATGTACAGCCCATTTCTCATTACTGATAGGCCATTTTCTCGGCCAGTCGAATGAAGCTCTCCTCGTCTTGAAAGATTTGCAGCCCAACATGCCTGACAAAGAGAATTATTTGGCAAATCACAAAAAAACTGGGCTGTGGCCGTGGACCCAGCCATCAGCCTCTCCACGTACAGTACTCTTCCGGTGGAAGTCGGTCGTTGACCAGATTGACCACGCCGCGCCGAGAGCACCAAGGCGGTGGACGACGGCGAGGCCTAGGAAGGGGACGACGCGGAGCCGGGGAAGACGCGGCAGTGGATGCCCACGCGTAGAGGAGTACGAGGGTTCACTGGTTCGCTGCGGTGTGAGGTTGTCGTCGCCGCAGAATAACAGGGGATGTGGGTGATTAGAGGGATGGCCTGGCCAGCGGTGGGAGTAGTACGGGGCGGTGAGGCCTGCGCGGCATCACAGCCGGCCACGGGAGGTAGGAGCACGCGGCACGACCGGCGCTGCTTTGGGCGGCTGGAGCAAGAAGACCAGAGATTGAAGAAGCACTACGGTCGTTGGATGGACATCGTACGGTCACTGCAGCTAGAATCATTTATATTGACTAAGTTGACAAAGCACTTCGTCCCCGTCAAAGTAGTAGGCCCACAAGTCAGCCTCTCACCAAGGTGGGTCTCAACCAGTAGGGGGAGTATTCATTTTTTTGTGCGTAATAAGGAGGCGCTTCTGGTGGCTCCGAGCTGATAGCGGGGGGAACGTTTTTTTGCGCAATACGGTGGCCCGTGCGCTGGGTCCCAGCAGTCAGGAGGGAAACGTTTTTTCGCGAAATACGGTGGCCCGTCCGGTGGGTCCCTGCTGTCAGGTGGAGGAATCATTATTTTCCGCGTAATAAGGATGCACTTCCTTGCTGCCGTCGTGGACCCAGCTGTCAGCCTCTCCACGTACAGTCCATGTCCGATGATAACCGTTCCTTGACCATGTTGACAACGCCGCGCCGAGAGCACTAGGGCGATGGACGACGGCGAGGCATAGGAAGGGGACGCCACGGAGCCGGGAAGACGCTGTAGTGGAAGCCCGCGCAGAGAGGAGTACGAGGGTTCACTGATTCGGCTGCGGTTTACCGTGTGAGCCTATCGTCGCCGCGGAATAACATGGGGTGTGGGTGTGTAGAGGGATGGCCTGGCCAGCGGTGGGAGTAGTAGGGGGCGGTGATGCCTCCACGGCATCACAGCCGGCCACGGGAGGCAGGAGCACGCGGCACGACCGGCGCTGCTTTGGGCGGCTGGAGCAGGAAGACCAGAGGTTGAAGAAACACTATGGTCGTTGGATGGACATCGTACGGTCACTACAGCTAGAATCGTTTATATTGACTAAGCTGACAAAGCCCTTGGTACGCGTCAACTTAGTAGGCCCACAGGTCAGCCTCTAAAACGGTGCGTCCCAGATGTCAGGGGGAGGAATCATTTTTTGGGCGGCTGAAGCAGGAATATCCGAGATTGAAGAAGAAGCACGACATCCGTTGGATGGATATCCAACGGCCACAGCTGTCAGAACCGTGTGTGGCAGAGAACATATAGCCCATTTGCGATTTGGAAGAATGTACATCCCATTTTTTAATTCTAATGAAATTTACTACAGCCCATTTACAGTTTGTTAAAAGTACAGCCCATTTTCTAGCTAGGACAACGATTCATAATTTCAACCAACCGCTCAAAACAGAATTAAAAAAATCCCACATTTTGATGGGATCCGAAATATTTTTATCCAAAATTTCTAGTCAGATTAAATATAACTTCAAAATAAAGTTGTATTACGTTAAAATCCAACGAAATATTGCGCGCGTAATAAGTAATGAAATTAAAATTTTCAAATTCCGAAAATAATATATTTTTAAAACTAATTACGCGTTTGGTACATTTTTTAATAGTTAATGCCCAGTTATTATAATTACATCCCATTTATTGTTTCTTAAATTCCATTTTATTGTTGAGCCTAATGCATACCTCCTAGGAAAGTTTGCAGCCCAGCGGGGCGAAGAATAACAAGTTAACCCAGATATTGTGTACAACTGTCTGCCCAGTTGCATTGCTGATGTTGAAAAAAGGCATGTGTAGTACAGTACAACCTAACATGGCTACTCAGCCCACATTCAGCGACGCCGGAAAGGCCCAAACAAGGCTTCTGTACAACTTTTTGAAGTCACTGAGCTCAACTAATAACATAAGAAAGAAGTTTCTCCCTCTGTAAACTAATACAAGAGTGTTGAAATCACTAGTTTAGTATTCTAAACACTCTTATATTAGTTTACAGAGGGAGTAGATTACAGTGGAACCTAATTAAAAGTTGTCACGAGCAAAGAAATAATTCAATGGGTCCCACTTGTGCGTGTGTGTGCGCGCGTGTGTGTGTGTGAGAGAGAGAGAGAGACCCATCGGTCGATACTCGTAAATACATCTTTCAGCCATATGCATTGCTGATGCTCAGTAAAAACTTATATAGTTGACACAATCATATAGAACATCATAGCACACTGAACTTGCATACAAAAATTTCACGTAGGCGGCACAATCAGGATGGAAGCAGTGGATCGCTACGGGTAGGGCTATGTTGAAACCAACGAACTCGTACATAACGGTTCATCGTCTTTATCAATAACAGGGAAATATCTTGAATGTTGTGCAAAGAAAACAGACTGATAACACAATTAAGTTCTACTAGCAAATTAAGTTGACGTACAACCCTTTCTAAAAAAAGTTCAGGTGCAAAATTAGACCAGGTCACAATCAAATGTACTGGCACATCAGTGCTTCACACCCATAGCTCAGATTTAACTAGTATCTGACAAGATTCAGTTGTTACCTCAAATTAGAGCACATCCAGGCAGCCATCCCTGCCTCTTCTCCCAAAGAAGCAGTGGCCTCCGCCGCGCGATGGAGTAGGCCCTGTGCCATCCATCGTTCCGAGCAACACGGGGAAAGTCTGACGGTGACTCCTGTAATGGACGTCGTAGACGGACCCTGGCACCAGCAGCGGCGGCAGGACTTCGATTGATGGATTGACCACTTCTTCGACATGCACGAACACTCGATACAGGTACGTCCCTAACATGGTCCACGGCGTCCTCGATGGCGACGAATAGTACAACCCCGGTTCCTGCACCGGTATCTCAACACCAATCACCTTCGGTATGGTGGACGACTTCTTCATCCATGCCATAACCGTCAGAGCCCAGCTGTCTGGAGGAACAAACATACTTACGAGCTCACCTCCAAGGTCATTGATAAGCTCATTCATGGACTCGCTGTTCCAAGCATGTCGAGGCATGCCGTGGAAGGTAAGCTTTGTTAGAAACTCAAGCTCAGAGGCCACCGAGCCCCATCCTGGGTGCCACCGATCAAAGCTCACCAGCACACCATCGCAGAACAAACGCCGGGAAGATTCGAACACACGAGTGCAGTCGAAAGTTGTCCGGAACCTGACGAAGAAATCAGCCGGTGGCGGACAGACTTCGACGAGCAAGTCACTTATTTGGATGCCGTGCACAATGCCAAGAGCTATGACAAGGTCGTCCGGCGAGACGGGAAGCCGGTCGCCGTTGATGGTTACCATCAGCACTTTGCCGGCAAACTGTTCGTCAAGCGCTGCCATGCCACTGTTGAGCGATAGCACGCAGCGACTGAAGGCAGGACGAACCTCAGGATCTCCGGCTCGGAGATCTGCGTTGACCGGCGACATGATAGTGAGCTTGAGTACATGGAGTATAGGAGGGGGATTTGGGGAACTGGAGTAGGAATCGAGATTCCAGAGGTGGGGGAGGGGCGAGAGATTGGGGATGAAAAGGTAGCTTGAATTTCGAACACGCGCCAATATGCTCTCTGCGCGCAAGCGCACGAAAACACCGGTGGCGCCCACATGTCGGCCTAAGAGTGCTTATTCAATCTTTTTTGGAGAGCCCGACCTTTTTTTAGGATCTTTTGAGAGCCCGGCCTAAGAGTCATAATTGACTTGTTTGGCATTGCGTTACTACTCGTCCCATATTCAACGACACCTCACTGGCCCAAATAAATGTGACATCATCGAAAAGACACTAAGCTCAAATTATATAACTTGAAAAAAGGAGATACACTCTGAACACTGGAGAATGGTGATGCCCTCATTTAGCCCACCAGTAGTTCGAGACAATAAATAGTTTGAAACAACGATATATACAACATTCAAACACTGACTAGTGACTACTACTGACATAAACAACAAGACATGATAGTTCATAAGAAGTCTTGCTACACCACCAAAACGCACCCATCTACAGCGCTCAGACTCTCGTGATCCAGACGAGAATGACATTCTAAACAGAGCTAACTATTACATAGTAAGAGTGACATACACGAGGATGCCCAAATGACAGGGAATATGCATAACAAAAGAAAGAACTACCCATCCAGAACAAGCAGCAAAGACAACAAAGTCATTCGAAGAGATGATCCAACACCATCATAATTTGCAGCCCCGCTTCAGCGACCAATGATCCGGAGACACCAGTAGTACACCCTTTCGACGCAACAGCCCAATTACCTATCAACCTGAAGGCTTGAACCACATCACTGCCTATCGTAATTGAGACATCCAAGGATCAAAGTTAATCCGGATGCCTTTGTCATTCTCACCTTCTTTTTGCTGCATGTTGTATCGTTGACAATCAGGGGAGTTTGCTCCCGAACTCCTAGGGCTCGTCGTGTAGACACAATTTTCCATAGCAAATAGAGCCTCTCTGCCATCAAGGTCCTTGCCAACGATGATCTCCTGGTTAATCGGATAACTGAGTCCGAGAAACAGAGAGTGTGAACCAAGGCTATTTACCCGCCTCCAACTAAAAAATCCTGAAGGCCCCAACAAGCTGGTATCCTGCTCATAGACGTAACAACAACTGTCCAGATACTCATGTATTTCATGGTGCTTGTATATAGTGGGGATTTTGCAATATAACTTTTCCGATCATGTGTCCGAATGATCATCAGTCTTTTGTCGTCGTTTGATCAAGCGAGGAACCAGTTGTGCTTCCTTGTTTTTGGCAAAGGTGGTGTGATTACAAAGGGCAGTAATTGTAGGGACACTGCATCATATCAAAAAGGACAAGCATTGTTAATTTAAGATCAGCATTGTTCAGAGTATGAGTAGGATAATGCAAGAACCAACATTGATATGTCCCTGTTGGAACTGGGAGGAAAATACAGGGAAATGTATACTGTGTTCGAAAATATCGAAGTGCCATGCATGGTTATATTCATGTTATCTCGTAATCGATTCTTCACAGGAAACTACCATGACATGCACGTTATGGAATCATGTTCTATCCTCACAAACAAATTCTTCAAGGTAACTAACAGACCATGCATTATTATATACTCGTGTTCTGTGGGCAAAAATTTTGTGAGGATATTATTCTAGCCATTGATTGCTGAAGGGCGAATATAGGTTTGTACACATGGTAAGCATTACAGGATTTCACTACTTACAAATATAGAGTTCTCCATATGCACATTTACTTCCCTAATGTATGGTTGATGAAACCAACAGTGTGGTGCATGTTTCTACATCATGAAAATGAGGAAACTAACATGGCCATTGATACACACTCATATTTAGTAGTAGTATATAGATTACTGTAAAATAAGGAGAATATCCATATATTCCTAACCGTTTGATTATTCAGGGGTACAAATTGCCTGTAATGGCATGATCACAATCGCATGAATTAACTCATTCCAAATATAGCTGATTTACGGCGTCTCTAATACATTGCCATAGTTCTACTCAAATTCTGCTCAAACAGGGATATGTGAATCATCACAAAAAGTTCAAACAGTGTCATGGCGTCATCATTAACATGAGACGGAAACAACTTACACGCGCCGTACCAGCAATACGTTGTGCCATCTGCTTTGTCGATCGCGTAGATGATGCCATTGTGTTCAATAGCATCACAGAAGTGTGTATCAGCTTTCACGATGATCCACTGCGAGCTGAGTTGTCTCCAGCTAAAGAAGGAACCGGCGTAAAGATAGGCAAGTCCGCGGTTGAACAAGGCAATTAGCTTGAAGTCTGCGTAATTCGCATGTCGTGTGGGCACTTGGCAGATTACAATCTTCGGCAAAACAAGGTCCGTCCAACTGACGTGGTAATCTAGATGACTAGGACCGCGATGGTAAAACTCTATATAATCCAACAGAGGAAGGATAATCTCATGGGAGGTCTGGAAGTTCGCGAGCACCAACTTATTACCGTCTTCTCTGAAGGTAGCCATCCAGTGGGAGTTCATGGTGATCGGATCGAAGTCGAGAGAAATGATGTACGGCGACCCACTACATACCTGCAAAGAAGTTTCGGCTAATGGAGATCGGATTGAAGTCGAGGGGCATCACGTACGCCTCCATATCATGGTGAGCCAATCTCGCAAGACCAGATAGCAGCAAGCAGGGTCTCTTGAAAAGCTTTGGCCTCGCTTCGATGATGGCCGTGTGCATTCCCCTCGAGCATGCAGCCAACCATAGGGCGCTCAACATATCCATACACGAACAACAGAGGTCGAGGACGTCACTAGGGAGATTGCTCCAATCGCGACTCATATGGATCCTGCGCAGTTCGCGTTTAGCCATGGTGGAGTTTGGAAGGTCGGGTTTTCAAGGGGCTTGATTTACGGGGGAGAAGGCTGTCGGTGGTGGAGCGGCTAGCGAGGGAATAGTGGTACTGGGGGAGGCGAGCGAGGCGAGGTATGCGGGGGCACAGTGAGATAATGAAGAGTGACCTCAGAATCTCCGGCGAGACGGAGATGGAGATGGAGTGCTGCTAGGGGAGAGGTAGACGAGGCGAGGCATGCTATACATCAGTGGTGACAGTGACTGAACAGTGCACTAAGGTGAGGCTGACTTTGGTAACCCGGACACGCCGCCTGGACTGGTGTCACCTCGGGCGCAGGGTCTTGTCACTTCACTATGAGGACCGGATGAATAATAGTATTTTGACCATCAAGTGTACCACAGTTGTACTACTACTACTAGTAGGAGTAGTAGGAACATAAGTAGTAATCCCGTGCTAGCATGCCTCTGGGTTCACTTCATCCTCCAGGTATTATCCATATTGCGAGCAGAACCAAATTCTCGTTTGCATAGGTCCCACCTGTTAGGAGGGGTGCAAAAATAAAAAGGAATCATAAAATGTCTCGCCACGGTGATTCGAAAGAGTGACCTCAACTAGCCAGTGGCAGATGTAGCGCCGGAATGATGGGCACGTACAGGGACAGGCCCCACTCCTCATCCTACCCGCGTAGCCTTTCCATTTAGTCTACCTAGCCGTCTAATCAACTGCCTGCATGCCACTTCTACCATTTACTTCTCCATTGGGAACCGATTTTCCTCGGCTTCTTCACTACTCCTTGATCTTCATTTGCATCCAAACCACACTGCATTCACATTGTTTTAACCTCTTCACATCCTCCTAGAGTAATTCCGAAGCCCCTATAAATAATCATCTTCTTCAGTTAGACTAGCCATCTAATCCTATGTGACGCCCGAAGACCGACGTCCTAGAAGATCCCAGAAGATTCCACAAGATTCCAGATGTTCCGGGTTGCCCGTGTGTTTCTTTTGTGCTTGCTTTATTTATTTTTGCATTGCATCATGTCATCATGCCATCATGTCATTCATTTTTGCATCTCAACCAAATAAATTGTGTGGGCCTTCGGTCCATTTAAATCGAGGGAAGAATGTCTTCTCTTTAAAACATATCATCCCAATATTTTAGGGAGCTATATAATAAATATTCCATTGTTTGGAATTACCCGCAACACACTTGCAATATTTCCCCATGTCTTTTCCACTTCGAGTTCTCCTACAAAAACCTTGCCAATAATTCTTTTCCTATCTATCGAGGTTCCTCCGAAAGTTCGAACATTTTTGGACACTTCTTTAATCATGTCTTAGTTCAAACCTATTTGAATTAAATTCAAATATGTTTGAATCATTTTTTTTCGTTCATGCCTTTTCTATTTTCCCGGACCGTGCTCATTTTTATGAGCCCGAGAAAATTAGTCCCATGTGCTAATCTTCCACTAAGCCTCCTTTTCTTTTTCTTTTTTCCTCTTTCTTCTTTTTTTTTCTTTTCTGTTAAAGGGAAAAAGGCAGAAAGAAGAAGGAGAACAGCCCACCGGCCTCCTGGCCATCTGGGCCTCTTCCTTCCCTCAGGCCGCAGCGGCCCATACAGCGCTAACCCTAGCGATCGGCCGCCGCATCGAGCCCCGACCGCATCGCTCCTTTTCCCCTACAGCGCCGCCCCCTCGTCCTCTCACCCCGATTGCTCCTTCGAACCCTCTGGCTCTCTCGATCCCGTCCCCGAGTCCATCTCCTTAGATCTCCCTCCCCGCGTCAGATTCGCCTCCAGGAGCTGACGCCCGAGGCCCGCGGCCAGACTTCCGTCGCCTCTTCCGCAGCGCCGCGGGCAGGAGCCCCGCCTCCTCCGTCCTCCAGCGCGCCCGCCGCGCCAGGACCCCTCCCGCCGGCCAGGCTCTCGCCTCCAGCGGCCAGGAGCCGCCGGCGCCCTGATGCCTCCGAGCCTTCCCTCGCCGGACCGCGACAGAGCCTCCCTCCGCTCCGCCGTCCGCCCTCCAGTCCGGCGCCCTCCATCACTGCTCCTCCGTGGCTCTGCTCCGCCCACCGGCCAGGAGATGCTGCCTCCGTCGTCAAGCCACCCCAGCACCGCGGCCGGGCCCTGCCTCCTCTGCCTCGGGCCCTCCTCCCTCCGTCCGGTGCACGCCCAGGCCCTGCCTCGGCCGCCCCGCATCGCCCCGTGGTCCCTCCGGCGCCGCCTAGCCTGCTGCTGATGTTGCCGCGTCTCTTTTGCTTGCTGCATTTTTTTCCCTGTTGATGCGGACCCTACAGTTGAAACACCTGTCGGTCGCCGAGTTCCCTTCCGGATTCGTCAAGTTCGACTACCTCATGGACCGACAAGTACCACGACGCCGTTGAACGCCAAGTACACAAGTGGTGAGGTTTCGCCAAGACCGACAAGACCGACCCCGACAAGTACCTCGACACAGACACGTGAACGACTTCGTGAACAAGTTCCACTACCGACGCACGGAGCCATCGGAACCCTCAAGTACAACTATGAACGTGTACCCCTATGTCGACGACGATCCCGACAAGTACCACTACCGCCGACATGTACATCTACGAGAACGTCTACTGCCGCTACCGACGTGAACAACTACTTCCCTCTACGGAACGGCTACTTCCTCTCCGAACATGAACGCCTTCTTCCTCTACGTCTCGAACCGCCCCGAAACGCACGCTTCAAAGGTATAACGAGACGACCCCGTGGATGACTCGTGGAATGCTTGTTGTGTTGTATTAAATGTTCCCTTGTGTGCATCGTGCCCGTTCCGACCTTTTTTTTCGTGTTCCTCGGTTGGCTCGTCGCCGACTCGTGGGAACCCGGTGACGGGATCAACCCACTTTCATCTTGTTCGACTTGCTCACGTCGATTCTTTCCTTTTGCACCGGACTCGCAACGAGTTATGGGAACCGATATGTTGCGTGACATCATTTCGGATCGTTGCCGTGGCACCCTTTTCTTCCACCACAGTGAAAATACTTCTTATCTCTTTTAAGTCAACCTTTTAATAATTGCATAAACTTGATCATGTCATCCGCATCATGATAACAACATGAGAATGTTTAATTGTTGTTTGCTTATAATTATTAAACATGCTCATGGGGATTTTCCGGATATGTTGTTGTTATTCTCCGGCCTCATTTAAATTGCCTAGTTAGTGTAGTTTTATTATGCTTCACCTCTTGCCATGTTAACCAACATTTAATCTTGTCTTGTAAATTACGAGAGTCAACTAAATAATTAAATGTGGTGTTTCGTCAATATGCAACTCGTTGCATATTGATCTCCACTTAACTTGTAGTATTTGTTTGTGCACTTTGCCATGCCATGCATATTTAACCCGGACATGCATCATACTTGTTTGTGCATCGTATGCCATGTTTATGCTTGTGTGTTTACCGTGTTGTTTCCTTCTTTCCGGTTGCTTCTCTTGTTAGCTTCGGTTTCGTTCCTGAGTTGTGAGGATTCGCTCGACCGTGTTGCTCCGTCTACTTCGTGGATCCGTTCTTCTCCCTTGCGGTATCCCAGGCAAGATGACCGAACCCGGATACCATTACTATCTTTGCCTATTGCTAGTAGTTCCGCTCTATAGTTTTGCCTCGATGCCCATGTCTTTCTTGTCAGCCTCCTACTTGTAAGCATGAACCTGTTTAACCACCCTACCTATGCAAACCGTTGCTTGGCTAAGTACGCATCGCTCAGCCCCTCTTATAGCATTGTTAGTTGTAGGTGAAGATCGAGGATGCTCGCTTCATGTTGAAGTTTGGTTGGGTTATATCACACTATATAAATGCTTAAAAATGAAATCATCTATATATTGGCAAGGGTGGAAGGCTAAGCCTTTTGCTTGGTGTTTTGTTCCACTCATGCCGTTAGGAACCGTATAAACCGGTGTTATGTTCCTTCATTATGCGTTCCTAACACGGTTGGGGTGTATGGGACCCCCTTGATAAACCACTAAGTGCTAAGTCTTTTCCAGCAAGTCCCAACATTTGGTACTATTTGCCTCATAATAACAACTTAATTAATTAATTAAATTTGCTTAGGGGGTCGCGTCCCCGAGGATTCTTAATTCTACATAGCAGGGGGGGCCAGTGCTGATGGTGTTGGTCCCAAACGGGGGTCCTGCGGGAACCACCACGGGGAAACTCGAGGATTGGGTCCTGTAGCATCGCCCATCCGGTCGTGTCCTGAGACTTAGATACGCGCGGCTACTATCAGGGTGTCGACACGCCGGGAGGATTTGCTGGATTAGCCTTACCTTAGTTCGGTTTAACTTGAGCACGGGATTCCGAGAATACTCGGGTCTTCCCACCTTGGAGTTGTGACCCCGCGGATCGTGGGCTTGTAATGGGTCAAGTTGGAACACCCCTACAGGGTTTGAACTTTCGAAAGTCGTGCCCGCGGTTATGTGGCAGATGGGAGCTTGTTAATATCCGGTTGTAGAAAACTTGACACAATGATCTAATACACTACCAGTGTGTGTACCGTGACTGTCAATTTCCGAAGAGGGATTCGGGAGTTGAACACGGTGGGGTTATGTTTGACCGGCTTTAGTTAGGATCACTTCGTGATCATCTCTCGACCGAGGCACTTCTCTTCTCGCTCTCTTTTGCGTAAGTTAGTGCTAGTTGCTGCTGCAGACTCTTGTTGTTCCTTCACCTCTCGTTCTTTCTTCAGCCTTGTCCTCACCCAAGGCTTAAATAGTCTTGTTACCCGGGAACGGGATTGCTGAGTCCTCTGTGGCTCACAGTTACTTCACCACACCAGATGCAGGTTCAGCCGAGTTCGATGTAGGAGCTGGATCAAGTTCTTCACTGGGAGCTCGATGAAGAGTTTGGCCGTATGCTTGTGACGCTTCGACGTTCATTAGTGGTTTCTACTAGGATTCGATCCTGACCTGTGGCTTTATGTTGTTTTGGTATCTTTCTTTGGATCTTCGCCCGTAGTCGGGTTGTGATGTTTTGAATGATGTTTTGCTTATGTAATGTATTGTGTGAAGTGGCGAGTGTAAGCCAACTATCTCCTTTTGCAATTTAATCCCTCTTTTACATGAGTCGTTTAAAGATACCAAACTTGAGATCATTCTAGGATGGGCTTATACCTTTAAGTCGTGCCTCGACACGTAGGAGGTATAGTCCCATCCTGGGCATTACAAGTTGGTATTCAGAGCCTTCTCCGACCTAGAAGCCCCCACTGTTTGATCGAATCGTTGACGGTTGAGTCTAGGCACACACTGAAAATGTTTTGAGTCCTATATTTATATCGGAGAGTAGGATTTCTTTGCTCCTCATCCCTTTTCACTCTAGTGAGGACTCCTGACGATTACTCTTTCCTCTTCTACTTTCAAAAATTGCACCAATTTTTTTTTAGGATCTCGCGAGTATTGTTTGGATTGTTTCGATGTCTTTGTGACGAGAACATTGTTCTCGATGCCTCCTGACATTAGGGGTTGTGGCAGTGTCCCGGGGAGTTGAGCTCCGAGGTGTTGTCGTCACAAATCCATCGCGGCAGTACTAGAATACTTAAGACGGCCAACATCGAAAACTCTCCTATGCGGTTAGTGGCAAGATAACCCCGACATCACCCAGTACTGGGGAGGTAGTTTGGGAGTATTGCCATAGCTTGTATAGTGGATGCGTTTCGAAGGTCCGAGGTAAACAGTTTCCGAGAAAGACTGGTTATGTGTTGAAGGATGGATACACCTGGATGTAGGTTTAGAGTTGATTGCGCGGTGCTTCCCGTGTATCCCCAACACCTGATTGCATAACTGGAAACTTTCGGAAATCTATAGGTGGGTTCATCTAGTAGTTCTAGGCATTCTTCCAACGGATGCACGATATGAAGTTTGGGGTTCTACATTGAGTGAAGTGGTTTTATGGACTTGTTCTGATCGGGAGTTGCATCTTAAAGGGTCCTTGGCTATGCTGATCCGGGGATTGCAAAACCCTTTTGTAACACGTTCCATGAGCTTTCAGCACGAAGATGTCGAACGAAGCTTCTATCTTGCATTTGTTCTATCTGATCCTTGTTCCTTTTTTATTTACTTTTTGTTTTCCAAGTGGCTTCTCGACAAGTTGATGTACCTGCGGAATTCATTCGTTCAATTCTCTGTCCGGATGATATTGTGAAGATCATGTTGCATATCTATCCTTGTTCTTGTTTTGATTCTGGTATTCGAGTTGCTTCAATGTCAAATGTTGATTCCATACCTTTCCTAATCGGTGTTCTCATATTTCCATGGGATTGCTAATTCTTCTTGACCATCGAGATTGTCATGTTAAATTCTTTCCAACCGGTGCGCCTTCTCTTCAAGTTATTCCTTACGGACGTCGTTGAGAAATCTGACGATTTGTCTGTTTCATTCATCCCAAGTTGTCTTTGTTTTCCCCACCCTCCCACCCTTCTTCTTCTTGGAGCCATAAATTCTCAAATGAAGTATCCATTTTATTCATGTGATGTTTCTTCATTCTTTTCCTTCATTGTTCTTATCCGGTGTTTTATCGTGAAGATGCTCAAGAGATTCAAGTTCATCATTCTTTTGTTCTCGAATTCTGCCGGTGGATGTAATTCAAGAATTCGGTGTTGATCTTATCCTTTTTCCTCATTTCACAATGCTTCCTTATTCCGGTGCACCAATTAATCATTCTCCTCTTGCTATTCATATCCGGAGTGCTGAAGATTCATAATTCCATTCTTAATCCGTTCAAACTATTTTGAGGATTATAATCTTATTCAGCCTTTTTAATTCAACCGATGCAATATCTCTTAAGCAATCTTTTTCCAACGGTGATTTCTTTGAGTGGGCCCTAACCCACAGGTCTTTTTCCAGGATCTTACCTGACTCTTCTATTTGTTTTCTAGAGTTATACTCAAATTCTTTTCAAAGTGTGACATAAGAATGTTTTCCTTCAGTCACATGCCTTCTCCAAGATCGCTTTCAAATTCTGTTCATCATTGGTTCAACCTTTTTAATTCTTCATTCCGGAGTGCTCAACAATTCTTATGGCATTTCTCGTCTTCATTCTCAACATTTGGAGACCGCAGAAGTGTTTCTCTTAAATATTGGCCCGTCTTCTTGAAGATTCGTGGTTCTAGATTCATGCCATCCTCATAATTGTTTTAGATTGTGAGGAATTCTTTCTAACCATCCGAAGCATTTCATGAATTCTTTTCCTTGTGTTCCTCTGAAGGCCATCATTTCAGAATATTTCTTCGTTCTCAGTTTTCAACTTTGTCCTCCAAATATTCTTCATTGATATCTCTTCGTTCGTCTCCACATTCTTACGGTGGCTCATTCAAGTTTACTCTTCCTTGTTATCGTATTAATTCATTTGTTCTTTTCATAATCCTACCGGTGGTTCGTTGAAGATTTACCCAAGCTTGTGCGAGATCTCTCTTAATTCTTTCCAAGGAGAATAAGTAGTATGCCCAATCCTTTGGTTGTCATCAATTTAAATTGGTAAAGGATATGCATGACATAATTCTTATTCTTATTTCTTCAAGGTGATTTAATTCTTTTGTCTGGAGCTTGTTCATCATATCATATTCTCAGTTCTAAGTTGTTCATCTTGTTTTCCGGAGCTCCATGTTATTTCAATTATATCATTTCAAAGCTCCATCTAATTCATCACATGCCTTGAATCTTATTCTTTTCATCTTTCACTTCTCATGCTTTCATTACCGGAGTTCTTCATGGTGGTTCATCATGTTTTAATTCATCCTCGAAGTCTTCATCAAGATTCTTGTTGGAGGAGCTCAAATATTTCTTCTTATTGCATTTTGAAGTGCAATTCTTTCTACCTTAAATTTTCAGATGGTGTTATGTCATTTTGACAATTTGCTTCATGTTTCATGATTCACGAGTTATCAAGAATGAGATATTTAAAACCATCATTTTTCCTTGTTCAGGAGATCCTTTCAACCCCTCTTTTTATCCCTTGGAGTTATCTTGGGTTGTATTTCACCTAAAGCTTTCCCTAAGGATTGTTGCTAATTATGGTGCTTATAAATGACCCAAGTTCTTCATTTATCATTCCGGTGAGATAAGTTTTTCATCTCCTTGTTGATCTCGATCCAAGCAATTCGTTTCTGTTAGTGGCTGGTTGTCACCTCTTAATTTTGAGATGTTTTTCATAAGCCCACATCAAGCTTATTCTTCTCGTTGTTGAAATTCCAACAACTCTATTCAACCCTTCTTCGTAAGATGCTCTTTCGAATTTAATTTTGAGAGAAGTTGTCATATTTTTCTCCGTTCTTTTCTTTCCAACGATCTATATTCCATTCTTTCATTCCGGAGGAATTGTGATGTTGCTCTCTCCAAACCATCATATCGTTTTATCGAGATCATGTTCTTTCCCTTGCTTATCATTTAACCGGAGTGTTGTATTCTTCATTCAAGTTCTCTCATCTTATCAAGTTTTGCCTATCTTTTAACCGGAGTGATGTCTGAATCTTTCTTACCCCTTGTGCCGTTCTTTTAATTGTTTCGGAGACAATATGTGTTGTTGTTTTCATCAAGTATCTTTCCATCTCCTCAAATTCTTGTTAATTACTTCCATTTTCAGACGGAGTGCTGTCCAAATTCTGTCATTCTTATTCCTTGGCCATACCGGTGCAGTTTCATATTCTTTTGGTTCGTAAGCTCGTGTTTCATGTCTTTCAACCTGCAAGGTTCTCATAAGGCTCCTTGTTCCTCCTTTTACCGGAGTGCTCTTAACTTCGTTCATCTCCGTTGTATTCTTCTTTCAGATTGTTCTACCTCTCAGGTTCTTTGGTTTCACTCGTCTGTCAAAGAAGCAACTTTGTTTTACCTCTTCCTCTTCCGTTTTTACCCGGTGATATCTCTAGGATCTCGGGTCGAGATCCTCTGTTAGTGTGGGTGAGTTGTGACGCCCGAAGACCGACGTCCCAGAAGATCCCAGAAGATTCCAGAAGATTCCAGATGTTCCGGGTTGCCCGTGTGTTTCTTTTGTGCTTGCTTTATTTATTTTTGCATTGCATCATGTCATTCATTTTTGCATCTCAACCAAATAAATTGTGTGGGCCTTCGGTCCATTTAAATCGAGGGAAGAATGTCTTCTCTTTAAAACATATCATCCCAATATTTTAGGGAGCTATATAATAAATATTCCATTGTTTGGAATTACCCGCAACACACTTGCAATATTTCCCCATGTCTTTTCCACTTCGAGTTCTCCTACAAAAACCTTGCCAATAATTCTTTTCCTATCTATCGAGGTTCCTCCGAAAATTCGAACATTTTTGGACACTTCTTTAATCATGTCTTAGTTCAAACCTATTTGAATTAAATTCAAATATGTTTGAATCATTTTTTTTCGTTCATGCCTTTTCTATTTTCTCGGACCGTGCTCATTTTTATGTGCCCGAGAAAATTAGTCCCTTGTGCTAATCTTCCACTAAGCCTCCTTTTCTTTTTCTTTTTTCCTCTTTCTTTTTTTTTCTTTTCTGTTAAAGGGAAAAAGGCAGAAAGAAGAAGGAGAACAGCCCACCGGCCTCCTGGCCATCTGGGCCTCTTCCTTCCCTCAGGCCGCAGCGGCCCATACAGCGCTAAACCTAGAGATCGGCCGCCGCATCGAGCCCCGACCGCATCGCTCCTTTTCCCCTACAGCGCCGCCCCCTCGTCCTCTCACCCCGATTGCTCCTTCGAACCCTCTGGCTCTCTCGATCCCGTCCCCGAGTCCATCTCCTTCGATCTCCCTCCCCGCGTCAGATTCGCCTCCAGGAGCTGACGCTCGAGGCCCGCGGCCAGACTTCCGTCGCCTCTTCCGCAGCGCCGCGGGCAGGAGCCCCGCCTCCTCCGTCCTCCAGCGCGCCCGCCGCGCCAGGACCCCTTCCGCCGGCCAGGCTCTCGCCTCCAACGGCCAGGAGCCGCCGGCGCCCTGATGCCTCCGAGCCTTCCCTCGCCGGACCACGATAGAGCCTCCCTCCGCTCCGCCGTCCGCCCTCCAGTCCGGCGCCCTCCATTGCTGCTCCTCCGTGGCTCTGCTCCGCCCACCAGCCAGGAGCTGCTACCTCCGTCGTCAAGCCACCCCAGCACCGCGGCCGTGCCCTGCCTCCTCTGCCTCGGGCCCTCCTTCCTCCGTCCGGTGCGTGCCCAGGCCCTGCCTCGGCCGCCCCGTGGTCCCTCCGGCGCCGCCTAG
The DNA here is from genome assembly GCA_902687465.1 of Secale cereale. Taxonomy (NCBI): domain Eukaryota; kingdom Viridiplantae; phylum Streptophyta; class Magnoliopsida; order Poales; family Poaceae; genus Secale; species Secale cereale. The sequence goes on from LR738715.1 coordinate 132,049,343, forward strand.
CCTGCTGCTGCTGTTGCCGCGTCTCTTTTGCTTGCTGCGTTTTTTTTCCCTGTTGATGCGGACCCTGCAGTTGAAACACCCGTCGGTCGCCGAGTTCCCTTCCGGATTCGTCAAGTTCGACTACCTCATGGACCGACAAGTACCACGACGCCGTTGAACGCCAAGTACACAAGTGGTGAGGTTTCGCCAAGACCGACAAGACCGACCCCGACAAGTACCTCGACACAGACACGTGAACGACTTCGTGAACAAGTTCCACTACCGACGCCCGGAGCCATCGGAACCCTCAAGTACAACTACGAACGTGTACCCCTATGTCGACGACGATCCCGACAAGTACCACTACCGCCGACATGTACATCTACGAGAACGTCTACTACCGCTACCGACATGAACAACTACTTCCCTCTACGGAACGGCTACTTCCTCTCCGAACGTGAACGCCTTCTTCCTCTACGTCTCGAACCGCCCCGAAACGCACGCTTCAAAGGTATAACGAGACGACCCCGTGGATGACTCGTGGAATGCTTGTTGTGTTGTATGAAATGTTCCCTTGTGTGCATCGTGCCCGTTCCGACCTTTTTTCGTGTTCCTCGGTTGCCTCGTCGCCGACTCGTGGGAACCCGGTGACGGGATCAACCCACTTTCATCTTGTTCGACTTGCTCACGTCGATTCTTTCCTTTTGCACCGGACTCGCAACGAGTTACGGGAACCGATATGTTGCATGGCATCATTTCGGATCATTGCCGTGGCACCCTTTTCTTCTACCACGGTGACAATACTTCTTATCTCTTTTAAGTCAACCTTTTAATAATTGCATAAACTTGATCATGTCATCCGCATCATGATAACAACATGAGAATGTTTAATTGTTGTTTGCTTATAATTATTAAACATGCTCATGGGGATTTTCCGGATATGTTGTTGTTATTCTCCGGCCTCATTTAAATTGCCTAGTTAGTGTAGTTTTATTATGCTTCATCTCTTGCCATGTTAACCAACATTTAATCTTGTCTTGTAAATTACGAGAGTCAACTAAATAATTAAATGTGTTGTTTCGTCAATATGCAACTCGTTGCATATTGATCTCCACTTAACTTGTAGTATTTGTTTGTGCACTTTGCCATGCCATGCATATTTAACCCGGACATGCATCATACTTGTTTGTGCATCGTATGCCATGTTTATGCTTGTGTGTTTACCTTGTTGTTTCCTTCTTTCCGGTTGCTTCTCTTGTTAGCTTCGGTTTCGTTCCGGAGTTGTGAGGATTCGCTCGACCGTGTTGCTCCCAGGCAAGATGACCGAACCCGGATACCATTACTATCTTTGCCTATTGCTAGTAGTTCCGCTCTATAGTTTTGCCTCGATGCCCATGTCTTTCTTGTCAGCCTCCTACTTGTAACCATGAACCTGTTTAACCACCCTACCTATGCAAACCGTTGCTTGGCTAAGTACGCATCGCTCAGCCCCTCTTATAGCATTGTTAGTTGCAGGTGAAGATCGAAGATGCTCGCTTCATGTTGAAGTTTGGTTGGGTTATATCACACTATATAAATGCTTAAAAATGAAATCATCTATATATTGGCAAGGGTGGAAGGCTAAGCCTTTTGCTTGGTGTTTTGTTCCACTCATGCCGTTAGGAACCGTATAAACCGGTGTTATGTTCCTTGATTATGCGTTCCTAACACGGTTGGGGTGTATGAGACCCCCTTGATAAACCGCTAAGTGCTAAGTCTTTTCCAGCAAGTCCCAACATTTGGTACTATTTGCCTCATAATAACAACTTAATTAATTAATTAAATTTGCATAGGGGGTCGCGTCCCCGTGGATTCTTAATTCTACATAGCAGGGGGGGCCAGTGCTGATGGTGTTGGTCCCAAACGGGGGTCCTGCGGGAACCACCACGGGGAAACTCGAGGATTGGGTCCTGTAGCATCGCCCATCCGGTCGTGTCCTGAGACTTAGATACGCGCGGCTACTATCAGGGTGTCGACACGCCGGGAGGATTTGCTGGATTAGCCTTACCTTAGTTCGGTTTAACTTGAGCACGGGATTCCGAGAATACTCGGGTCTTCCCACCTTGGAGTTGCGAGTCCGCGGATCGTGGGCTTGTAATGGGTCAAGTTGGAACACCCCTGCAGGGTTTGAACTTTTGAAAGCCGTGCCCGCGGTTATGTGGCAGATGGGAGCTTGTTAATATCCGGTTGTAGAAAACTTGACACAATGATCTAATACACTACTAGCGTGTGTACCGTGACTGTCAATTTCCGAATAGGGATTCGGGAGTTGAACACGGTGGGGTTATGTTTGACCGGCTTTAGTTAGGATCACTTCGTGATCATCTCTCGACCGAGGCACTTCTCTTCTCGCTCTCTTTTGCGTAAGTTAGTGCTAGTTGCTGCTGCAGACTCTTGTTGTTCCTTCACCTCTCGTTCTTTCTTCAGCCTTGTCCTCACCCAAGGCTTAAATAGTTTTGTTACCCGGTAATGGGATTGCTGAGTCCTCTGTGGCTCACAGTTACTTCACCACACGAGATGCAGGTTCAGCCGAGTTCGATGCAGGAGCTGGATCAAGTTCTTCACTGGGAGCTCGATGAAGAGTTTGGCCGTATGCTTGTGACGCTTCGACGTTCAGTAGTGGTTTCTACTAGGATTCGATCCTGACCTGTGGCTTTATGTTGTTTTGGTATCTTTTTTTGGATCTTCGCCCGTAGTCGGGTTGTGATGTTTTGAATGATGTTTTGCTTATGTAATGTATTGTGTGAAGTGGCGAGTGTAAGCCAACTATCTCCTTTTGCAATTTAATCCCTCTTTTACATGAGTCATGCAAAGATACCAAACTTGAGATCATTCTAGGATGGGCTTATACCTTTAAGTCGTGCCTCGACACGTAAGAGGTATAGTCCCATCCTGGGCATTACATCCTAATTCTCCAAACCATAGCCCTCCGGTCCAAAGGTTCCAAATGGCGAAAGAGATCGAGATGCAGGTTTTTAGCGTCCAACATGTCCTCGTCGAAGGCTCGTTCAGCATAGTTGCCACAGTCACCGACCACCCAAGGGTTGTTGGGAAGTGGATCAACAATGTATCCAACTCCCTCCAAAAGGTGGAGATGAATGTCATCGGTCTCGACGCAGAGTACAAGGAGCGTGCCACTGGGAAGATCCAATGTGTCATCGTCCTTCAGCTGTGCTTCGAAGATGATGTTTTGGTGTTCCACATCATACACGCGCCCTCCATACCAGGTGAGCTTCACGATTTCTTGTCTCGGGAGGACATATACTTCTGTGGGGCAGCCATCGCAGGGGACAAACAGAAGTTGGAGCCGTACAACCTTGATTTGAATAGCATCGCTGACCTACAAACCATAATAAAAGTTCCTGTAGAAGATTGTGATAAACCGACACCATCCCTATTCGACGTAGCAAATTTTGTGCTATGAACAAATCTTCAGAAGGGTGATGATACGCTGGCATTAAGGTCGACTGGATGGGAGAATTATGCCTTCATGTACGAGCAGATAAAATATGCTGTCCTCGATGCCCGTGTGAGTTTCGAGATAGCTGCAAGGTCCAGAGAGCTTGTTGCGAAGCCGTCTCCCATAGAAAATGAGAAGAAGAAGAAGAAGAAGAAGAAGAAGAAGAAGAAGAAGAAGAAGAAGAAGAAGAAGAAGAAGAAGAAGAAGAAGAAGAAGAAGAAGAAGAAGAAGAAGAAGAAGAAGAAGAAGAAGAAGAAGAAGAAGAAGATACTGCACCAACAGTAGGGCATTATGGATGGACGAACTATTTCCTCTCTTGTAAAAAAAATATTCCCACTCTATGTAAGGACTATTTCGATGGTGTGCATGTCTTTGGAACAAGTAGTAGCGTGGGTCCGCTTGACTATAAGGAACTATTTATTTTCTCTACTACTCCTTCCAATGATCGGTATGCAATGCATGTGTCCGTAGACATGACAACTTTTCCATGGAAGTTCAACTACGGCGACCATCACGTTTCATCCACTGCCACTCGCGATTCCCACGATGCCGCTCCAACCCACGGCACCACGTCCCCCGACGTGCGCCTCACCCCTCTCGGCAGCACCGCCCCTCTACCTTTGTGTGCATGACATGTGGGCCACCTTAAATGCGGCGAGCATCAAGTTTCTACCACAGCCACACGCGATTCCCACGATGCCGCACGAACCCATGACACCACACGTCCCGCACCATCGAATTTTCATCCAGTGGTTGTGACACATTTCGTCCCGGGCATCAATCCTCAATTGGAGTACTTCTGTACTACAGGTAGTACCCGCCGGTGTGGCCATCTACGCCTTGTAACGCCCTGACGCCCAGCTGTGGCACCCTCGCCACGACCACGCCACCACCGTCCGGTTCATCTCGAACTAGTGAGTCGCGAACCACACCACCACCATGAGAATGACATGTGGGCCAGCCGCATTTAAGGTCCGCATGTCATTGACTCATAGGCCGGGCACTAAGCCACTGAAGTTCAATCCCGTGGGCCCCGAGAGGGAAATGTAACTCCTGCGGCAGGCCTTGTGGTGCTCCGCAGTACGAGCTCGTGCCAAACCCGGAATTTGTTTCTTACTACTACCAACTAGTACGTACTAGTAAGGTACACGTGCATTGCATGCATGAGATTCTGGTGGTTTGTGAATTATGCTTCTACATGTGGAGTCTTCTAGATTCTACATGTGGCAGAATCTGGTGGAATGTACAGATGCTATCCAACGGCCAGTAGTGCTCGGATTTGCCATCTTTGTAACATCGGATTGGCTTCAGCCAACGACCAACTTTCAAAGTTATTCACACACTATATAGGGGGTATAGATATAGATGTGCCCGCCCCTTGCAATGTATCCAAAGTATATCTGTTTAGTGGAGTGCACTCTAAACACATTATCTATTTATTTTTCACTAACCTTTCGTAGCCATGCAACCAAGCCACATAAGCTTCATGGGTGCCCCCCACATCATATTATTCATACTACGTTGACAGAAAAAAAAAGATAAATCACCCAAAACAAGATATTCCCGTTTTTTTCCTGCGATGTTGTGCCGTGCACGTACCTACTACTTGTATAGTGGTAGTACTAATTGTATAGTGGTACTAGTAGGAGTAGAGTAGTACGGAATGCTCCTACTCTATCAACGAGCCCCATATGACACCAAATTTCTTGGCTTCCATGCTACAGCTAGATCTTCCCCTCGTTTTTGTTTTCCAACCCGGCGGCGGGCGGGGTGCGGTTTGCCAATAGTCGGTTTGCTCAACGGCGGTCCCACATGAAAGTGAAAATGCTAGGCAACACGCCTTCCCTAAGCTATGTGTCGTGCCGGACGGGCTGTGGAGTACTCCCGATTCCCGGGCGTGTGGGGGGGGGGAGTGCGACGCGAACGCGGCGGGCCTTTTCCTTTTACTAGCAATGTGCCCGTGCATTGCGACGGATCCAAAGTAGTAGAATAGTAGTACTTGTTCACAAACTTGAAAGAAATCACTCTTGTTTTGATATACTCCTAATATATTACTCCCTCCGTTCCTAAATATTTGACTTTTTAGAGATTTCGAATGGACTATCACATACGGATTATAAGACATATCTTGAAGTGTAGATTCACTCATTTTGCTCCGTATGTAGTCACTTATTGAAATCTCTAGAAAGACAAATATTTCGGAACGGAGGGAGTAGTTTTCACTCAAAATATATTTCTCAGGCTGTTTTGATGAGGTGAGGGAGGGATGTGGTTCCTTTCAAGATAATAAGGGGTTTTCGGCAAATTGGAGCAGAGCAGTGGGCTATTGTTACAAAAATACCACAACTTACCTCACAACCGTTAGATGCAGATCTAATGGTAAGAAACGACGGATGGCAGACACACCAACATCACCAACTGAGTCTTTTATAGGAGTATATATATATATATATATATTTCTCGCGCTGTTTGGATGAGGTGAGGGAGGGATGTGGTTGCTTTCAAGATAATAAGGGGTTTTCTGCAAATTGGAGCAAAGAAGTGGGCTATTGTTGCAAAAATGCCACAACTTACCTCACGGCCGTTAGATGCAGATCTAATGGTCAGAAACGACGGATGGCAGACACAGCACCATCACCAACTAAGTCTTTTATAGGAGTGTGTATATATTTCTCACGTTGTTTTGATGAGGTGAGGGAGGGATGTGGTTATTTTCAAGATAATAAGGGGTTTCCTGCAAATTGGAGCAGAGAAGTGGGCTATTGTTGCAAAAATGCCACAACTTACCTCATAGCCATTAGATGCAGATCTAATGGTCAGAAACGAAGGATGGCAGACACACAAACATCACCAACCGAGTCTTTTATAGGATTATATATATATTTCTCAGGCTATTTTGATGAGGTGAGGGAGGGATGTGGTTGCTTTCAAGATAATAAGGGGTTTTCAGCAAATTGGGGCAGAGAAGTGGGCTATTATTGCAACAATGCCACAACTTACCTCACGGCCGCTAGATGCAGATCTAATGGTCAGAAACGATGGATGGCAGACACACCACCATCACCAACTGAGTCTTTTATAGGAGTATATATATATTTCTCACGCTGTTTTGATGAGGTGAGGGAGGGATGTGGTTGCTTCCAAGATAATAAGGGTTTTCTGCAAATTGGAGCAACGAAGTGGGATATTGTTGCAAAAATGCCACAACTTACCTCACAGTCGTTAGATGCAGATCTAATGGTCGGAAACGACGGATGGCAGACACACCACCATCACCAACTCAGTCTTTTATAGGAGTATATATATATATTTCTCAGGCTGTTTTGATGAGGTGAGGGAGGGATGTGGTTGCTTTCAAGATAATAAGGGGTTTTCTGCAAATTGAAGCAAAGAAGTGGGCTATTGTTGCAACAATGCCACAACTTACCTCACGGCCGTTAGATGCAGATCTAATGGTAAGAAACGACAGATGGCAGACACACCACCATCACCAACTGAGTCTTTTATAGGAGTATATATATATTTCTAACGCTGTTTTGATGAGGTGAGGGAGGGATGTGGTTGCTTTCAAGATAATAAGGGGTTTTCTGCAAATTGGAGCAGAGAAGTGGGCTATTGTTGCAAAAATGCCACAACTTACCTCACAGCCGTTAGATGCAGATCTAATGGTCAGAAACGACGGATGGCAGACACACCACCATTACCAACTGAGTCTTTTATAGGAATATAGGAGAGTAGAGAAACATGTATAAGTTGTAACATTTTGGTTCTGCTCCTTGCACGATCGATAGATAGAAATAACGATTGGAAACGCTAGGGCGGGGCTATTTCCGCCAGATAAGCAGGGTGCGTAGTAGCTAGGTTGGCGCATCATCAGTTTGGTCACACGCGGTCCGACATGTTCTAGTGTTTCTAGCAAGATGCCCGCGCATTGCACGAAGTTGATGGAAAAGGTAAGCACAACTAATAAATTGATGGATGGAGTATTAGTTATAGTGATGCATATAATTAAGCAAAGGGATCGCACATGTCGGTATTGACTGGAACGAGAATGCAATGGCACAATAAGAATTAAGGCCACGATGATGATGTGATCGTCGTGGTGGTTACAGAAGGCAAGAAGAAAGATGCATCCATCAACGTACGACCTCCTCCTCCTCAACTAAGTGCGTCGGGCCACCGACCGGCGGCTAAGGAGCGGCGGCTTTTGTGGCGAGGTCGAGGTGCTTCTCAGCAAAGGCATCCAAGGCTTCCAGCCGATTGAGGAAGGCCAACGTCGTAGCGTCCTCACTGGCCTTGTAGATACCTATGTACATGATTTGCTCGTACACGTGGATGTGTAGGTCGACGAATTCTTGTAGGGCGAGGCGCCTCGCGGCGAGCGCGACCTCCAGGTGGACATTCTTCGTGCCGTCGGCGGGCGGTCACAGGGCCAGCAGTGCTTCAAAGAGGTTCCGGCCATGGAGGCCGATTAGGATGGCAGGCAATGAGGAGCCCGAGCGTGCGGGCTGGAGGAGTATGACGATGTCGTCCGCGAGCTTCTTGAGGACGATGATCTTGGTGGTGGCAGCGATCATCTGGTCCAACTGAGAGTCGTAGTTGGCGTTGATGGCGGCCATCCACCAACCGGTATGCAACACCGTGTGGAGACGAACCTCGGCGCCATGCTGCAGGCCGACGTCGTGGACCATCTGGCACAGCCACTGGCCGCTCACGCGCATCGCCGCCATGGGTCTGGAGTGACCTCTTTTGCTCTTAGTGTAGGTGCTTAGGCAAATGCTTAGGTGCGTACGATGTGGTAGATGCATTGGAATGGAGGGACGCCTTTATATGAGGGCAAACTGTGTTGCATTCACATCGTGCAACCTCTTTTCCCGGTCCTCCTCCCATTACTTCCCTCATGCATTAATTGAAGGAGGATGCATTGACCGTTCAACATTTCGGGAACCGCTACTCCCTCCCTCATCTGCATTAAAGCCGTATCGGGAACTGCGCCGCCTGCTATCAAATCGAATAGTACTGCACCGCCCGCTGCACGCCCGGCTGAACACGCCTCCTCGCCTCCATCAAACCCCTTCGTTAAACCCGCAGGTAAACCGAGAAACCTACTCCGGCCACACGTCCGTTCCTGAGCGGGCCAAAATTAAACGCAACACCAGCCGAGCTCCTCCCGTTCGCCCTCAGTTTAAGAGCAAGTATAAGGCCCTGTTCGGGACGAAGGAATTTTACGGGAATTGTGGTGGTTTCTTTCCTTCGGTATTTTTTTTCTTTAGGAGCATTTGGTACAAAGGAAACAACCCAGCCAATGTCAGAGGAAATGCTTCTTAACCTGAGCTTTTCAGGGGAACTGAAACATCTGTCGGAAGCTCATTTTTCACGTAGGCCCGAGGCAAACTGGCCCAGAGCAGGAGCACTAGATTTGACATGTCTGACTCCAGAAGTGGCGTACACCTGGTTTACATGGACCATGCAAGGACCTGTGTTGCTAAAACGGTGGTGGTGTATGTGGTCTATGTTCACATGTAACAACAATTCACCCAGTCGCATGCACAACAGGTTGCCCTTGATTTTTTTTAATCCAACCATAAGTGCATTCTATCTCCTGTACATCTAGCATAGCTTCCTGCGTTCCGAGCACCACTAGTTAGAAAAACTCCTCCAATTTCAAGCATGTAGGTTTTGACTTTGTCCTCCACCCTGTTCATACAAGGCCTAATAGGGTGATGTAAGCGGGCTGTAAGGATTTAAATATTGTATTATTGCTTAGTTGGAAGAGAGAGAAGAGGAGAGAGAGGGAAACGGGCTGTAGACTTATAGCCGACTGTAGCACGAGGTCCAAGAAGCTTTGTGAGAGTAGAAGGTGGGCCATATGTTGACAAGGTGGAGTACTTTCTTAGGTTGCCCGTAAGAAAGTATCATGCATGCCAACTAAGCCATTTTGATGAGGTGGCATAGAATTAAATGAAGAAAGAGAGGCTTGAGTATCATATCATGATACCGTATCATATTAAATGATGTGCAACTTTGTGTCATGCATGGCAATAAATATAGTCTTCTATGATACCAAGATATGATACTATGCATTACAGATGTTGTATCATATATTAGTATCATACATATGACACTAGTATATGATACTTCCCATTACAACCAGCCTTATAGCCAACTATTACGTGTTAGCTATTACATTGGCTGTAAATGACATGGCAACATGTTATAGCCAGCAGCTGGCTATATTATTAACCATGCTCTAAATGAGGCCAGACGCCGGCCAAGCTCCTACCGTCTGCCCTCTATTTACACAAGGCCAGACAGACAGCGGGCAAGAATCGCACCCCCTCCGCCGCTCCCCCATCTCCTCCTTCACCATTTTCTCCACTCTTTCGATGGCTTCCGAGGAGCCGTTCTCCAGCATATTACCCGACTGGGTGGCCCGCCGAGCCCTCCGGATACGGGAGAGGCCGCCAGGTGCTTCACCAACCTCACTTGGCCCGACGAAGCCAGTTGCCGCCCCAAGCAGGCACGTGGTTCAGCAACTCGCCGCTCCAGTTCAGCTCGATGAGGAGTGGTGAGTTGCTCCACGCCGGTACGGACGTCGTCGCTGCCGCATTATACCGCACCACCAGTGTCTGCGGTGCCGCGCCTCCCGTGTCTATGGGCGCGCTTCCTATGCCTGCGGCGGCGTCATGCAAGCAGAGATAGAAGCCGGGTGCGTGGAGAGCAACGAGTCGGTGGCCGGCGTCTCCGTGTCCGCCGCCATCATCGAGGAGAGGTAGAACACGGGAGGCCGCCGCCACTTGGGTCCCATGAAGGCCACCGCCGAGGCGAACTGCGCATTCAGGTGGTTTCTTTGCTTCTTCGTCTCTTTCGAGGACCTTTGTTGACCCTACAAAGTGTCTGCCCGACATGAGGAAGACAAAGGGGTCCACGGGCGGCCATTTAGATTATGTACTCCTTCTCCATTTAGATTATGTACTCCCTCTCCAGCTGACAGAGGGAGTATTAATTATACCTACAGAGCCGGATTAGCACCGCTTAGTTCAAGTAAATGTAATGAAATCCATCATGTTTATATGAAGATCCGGCTTTTTTATACGAAATCCTTCATGCTTATATGAAATCAGTCCATGTTTGCACGAATTTCATCTGGTTGGTTAGAGTTGTGAAAATGTATGCCGCTGGCTTTTGATGTCGTCCTCCGCGGAAGGAAGCGGGAGGGAATTTCCCGGCTGCCGTTGGAGATGCTCTTATGCTGGAAATAATAGAGTGACATCCAATCCATTTGAGTTAATTGCGTCTATGATTGTCCCTCTATAAAAAGTTAATTGCATGTATAGTGTACACGTGACTTGCAGGGTGGCTACCGCTTCGTACAGAAAGGTAAAAAGAAACAGGTCCATCCTTAATCTTGTATTCTAAGTACTCTATGGGTTCCACTGTCAGTGCAATAGCGAAAGAAGTATATATTAAATAAGTAATATATAATACAAAAATCTAAAGTTAAAGACAAAATTCGAACTCATCTCATCGCGTTGCGAGCATCCGGCGCTAACCAGTCCAACACATTTTTGTTGTAGACCATGCTGGAGATATATCTCCATGTCTACTCTTATACTCCATCCGTTCCTAAATATTTGTCTTTTTAGATTTCAAATGGACTACCACATATGGATGTGTATGTAGACATATTTAAGAGTGTAGATTCACTCATTTTGCTCCATATGTAGTCACTTGTTGAAATCTCTAAACAAGACAAATATTTAGGAACGGAGGGAGTAGAAAACAGAGTTGGTGATGATGGTATGCGTGCCATCCTACAATATAGGCCGTCGGATTTATATCTAACGGATAGGAAGAAAACTCTGGCAATTTTGCAAAAATATACCCACACCCCTCTCCACATTCGCAAATACGGCCTTCCCTCGTTCATCCTTTTCTCTCACAAGATAAACTACTCATACAAATGCATCTTGATGTTCCATGCAACGCACGAGCATCTAGCTAGTTTCTTTTAAAATAGTTACTGCGATAATTGGGTTGAAGTGATATATTTTATGCCTGCCCCGAATGATTTCAGATTCACTAGTAGTAACAAAGAAGATGCTGCCTTGTTAATTAACAGAAAACAGGGTGAAAACTACTATCACATGAGGCCGGTACAAACGAGGCACACTGGGTTCAGCGTCATCGTCACTACAGTTGTGCGCGCGCGAGAAGTCTACATATCGAGGGGGCTACTTAGCGAGGCACAGAGACACAATGTTCGAGAGAGAAACCAATTGACAGATTACGATCAGATCGAGTTGTCACCCTTCAGCTGTCATTGTTGGGGTGGGGGGAGGGGGAGGGAGAGAAAGACGTATCGAGAGTGTGCGCGGTAGGCACAGAGGCACAACTAGCGAGTGTGTGTGTATGTGGGTGTGTGTTTGAAAGATTAGTAGATAGATTACTATCAAGATCGAGGTGCCGCCCTACTCCTTCGGTGTCAGGTAGTGTGTGTTCGTGTGTGTGTTTGAGAGAGAAGCCAGTCGATAGATTAGTATCAAGATCGAGGTGTAACCCTACTCCTTCAGTGTTGGGAAGTGTGTGTGTGTGTGTGGTTGTGTGGGTGTGGGTGTGGGTGTCGGGGGGGGGGGGCAGTGACACTTACATATCCCCACTCTTATAAAAAACAGAGTTGGTGATGGTGGTGTTCCCGCCATCTTGCAATATACGCCATCCGATTTATACCCGTTGGATAGGAAGGAACCCGTGGCAATTTTGCAAAAAGATACCCACACCTCTCTCCGCATTTGCAAATAAGGCATTCCCTCGTTCATCCTTTTCTCCCACAAGATAAACTACTCATACAAATGCATCTTGATGTTTGGTGCAACGCATGAGTATCTTGCTAGTAGGGAGAAGGAGTTTGTGTGACCCATATCTAGCTATATTAAGGGATAGGTAGATAGCATTTGTGTGTGGTATACTCAAAGCATCACGAGGATAAACAAAACTGTGTGCATGCAAGTGCCAAAAAAATGAAGCGAGAAACAATGTGCGTGTGCGCGCGCGCGCGTGTGTGTGTGTGTGTGTGTGTGAGAGAGAGAGAGATATATATATATATATATATATATATATATATATATATATATATATATATATATATATGGTTCCGGAACTCGAGTTAACCTTAGGCATATGTGTGAGAGACATTATTATACTTTGAGACAATAGTGGCTGTGGGTGGGCGGAATTAAAGGGGTGGGCGTGTCCGACAGAGAGAGCGTGTGTGTTTCTGTGTGAGAGACTTGTAGGACGGGGTAGAAAGACGAATACTAACCTTGACGGAGGGAGAGAAATACACGAAGTGCGCGTGTGTGATTCCGATGCCCACGGGGAAATGAGATATGTATGCGTGTGAGAGAGATTGCACAATTCATTCACGTATCACTATCTAGCGATCGTGGACGTGCATCGCTTGAACATAAATCAATATCTACTTCATACCGTGGCCAAAGGTACAATATCGATTCAATGGTATAAAGATTGGACACTCACATATCACATTTTTTTTCTATTTAAATAAACCTTTTCAGTTGTGCATGCCAAAGTTACAGTGATGTTTCTTCAAACAACCAATGTAGCTATCATGTACATGCACCATTGTTACTCTTGCATTCAAAATCATTAGTCTTGGATGATTTAAGGTTCTATTATGAAGTAATATATGTAATATTCATATATAAATTCAACGGGTACGCATTTTACGAAATGGAGGCTATGTAATCATATGAGGTAACACTTTTAAGTAACGGACTACAATATCCATTTATTTTTGTGCGCCTCTACACTAACACGTCAATGCATTATGTTTAAAGTAAATAACCGATTGCACTAAATTATCTATTTACACGAGAAATACATAGGCTGAGCGTTTGATCCCTTTTTTTGTGAATGCGCCACTACACCAGTACGATTGGCCGCGCCCGTGTGAACGTCCAAGTTATCGGCGCATCATCCCGAGTTATTGTCTTTTTTTCTGGGGTGGACTTCACACCAATTATTAACTGCTGACGCGTGCTCCGTGTACACAGTCTCGCATGACCTTCCCACTAGCATGGTCCAAAATTAGTTGAAACTGGATACGAACGATCCCGCGGGCGGCAAAATCTCCCGCCTCCTTCTAAAATTTCCGCCACCTTAGTCTTAAGCATGCGAAATTCCCCTTTTGTCCTTGGTGCACGGAGACCAACAGTTACAATACTGCCCTCATCTACATAATAGGTCGGGGCTTCTTTGGTAACTTCCGGTTCCCCCCACTACACGGCACCCCCATTTCCTCTCCCCCTCCCGCAAAAACGACTAACTCCACAGCATCAGAGCGTCTCACATCACGCCGTCCGTACTTCATCGGCCTTTCTCCCCTCCCCTCTCGAAACCCTAGACTGCTCATCCACTAGCATACCAGAGCCCATTCACTGCCAGCGGTGTCAACCTCGCCGGATCTGCTTCTGCGGCCGCATCTACCCCTCCCACCTCCCCTAGAAACAAGTAGACTGCTCATCCACCACTGTACCACAGCGCATTCAGTGTCGGCCTTGTCCACGATGCCGGATCTGCTTCACCGGTACTCTCGTCAACCGCAGCGCATCTGCAGCGGCTCATTCGTACTCCCCACCAGAGACGCTTCGTCCACACCCCCC
>LR738715.1:132063515-132092919 GCA_902687465.1 Secale cereale
CCCCCGGAGCCGCCCCACCGATGCCCCGGTCGACGGCCTCTGATCCTCTTTGCCGACACCTTCGTCAACCCTACCAGAGCTGCTTCGCCGACACCATCGTCAACCCCACCGGAGTAGCTTCGCCTATACCATTTTCAACCCTACCGGGGCCGCTTTGCCAACTCACAAGTCCACGGCCTCAGATCCGCTTCCTCGCACCCTCATCCAACCTACCGGAGCAGCTTCTGACGCCCCGTCCACGGCCGTAGATCCGTATCGTCGACACCATCCTTAACCCAACCATCGGAGCAGCTTCACCTACGCCCTCGTCCACGACCACAAATCTGCTTCGCCCACACCGTTGTCCACCCTACCGGAGCCGCTCCACAGACACCCTACTTGACGGTTCTAGATCTCCTTACCGGACCCCGACAGCCAGCGCAACGTCATCACCCTTGAAGTTTCTAACCTGATTCCCACCGTCTGGCAAGATACCAAGCACCCGCCACGGCCTAGGTACTTGTCACCTTTAAACCCGTCCAGCATCACCTGCCCGATGTACTTCAAATATACTAACAGGTCGTTGTTACCTGTTATGCAGCTGGCAAAAACTACAAGGACGATGTTTCTTCTAGATCTAACAGCTTGGCCAACCAAGATCCTGGACCGAGGCATTGCTATGATCTTGTAAGCGTGTCTCTCTCTCTTGTATTGTTTTGTGCCTGCCAGCGTGCTTTGCTAGGATTTTCGACCAGTAATCCCTTTGTGTAGACAATGATTTCTACTACTGACTGCTAAATTAGATATGTAGATGTCATACATGATACTAGCTCGTACCTCCATTCCTAAATATAAGTCTTCCCAGAGATTCCACTATAGGCTACATACGGAGCAAAATGAGTGACTCTACACTCGAAAATGCATCTATATACATCTGTATGTGGTCCATACTGGAATCTCTACATAGACATATATTTAAGAACAGAGGCAGTACATTACACAAAATCGTAGGTGGCATGTAGGAATTCCAGTACACTACATTAGGCTCCCTTAGAGTGCCTGCCAGTCCAGCACACAGATTCATGGCTAGTTTATGCTATGCACACAATCATTAATTGGTGGTTTAAATATGCGCAAGGGATATGCAATGTATTATCATGTAGAGATGTCTGAAATTAGCCGTGTCAACTTGCAGATAGGGTTACACAATGAAAAAGTACAAGATGTATGTGGCAATTTCATGCAACATCGCGAAAAAGGAGAGCCAGCTGTGAGCCTATACAGTGTGCTATGGTACGTCACTCCTCCATTGCAATCATCGTGACATGTTATTTGTATCTCAGTTCTATTGGCCAAGTTTCTTAGGGACAGTTATTACGAGTTATCCTAAGAAAATAAGCACTTGTGAATATAAGCTCCATGTAATAAGCCAACCAGTTCTTTTCATTGTGTTTTCAACTTATCTTTGGTATGATCAGTGAAAAGTCTAGATTGCATTATATTTTTTTCATTTTGCTGCCCATATGAAAATTAATTTGACTTGCAAACATCACAAATTGAACCTAGTGCAGTAATTAATATAATAGGAAAACAGACCATCACTATTTGCTCAAAATGCAATACAAAGATACCATCTACTTGGCACAATCTACCTTGGTCAATGTTTTCCATAGAGATCCCATTGCCTAATTTAAACAAAAACGCATGACCATCACTGTTTGCTTTGATTACTTGCTATTCTTGACCGAACACTCTAACAGAGCTTGTCAACGATTTAAACACTAAGGGCTGCTATAGTGGGGCCTTTTCTAACTCATAGGTGACATAAAGGTTTGGATGTACACTAAAGTAGGCTCTCCAAGAGTACCTAGAGATCCAGTTCAAAGGTATGCCTAGTTTTTACATAGTGCATACATAGTAAATGCTCATTTCATTGTGTGCAAGTGCAAGAGATGTGGCATGTTTCATTATGTGGTGTTGTTTTGTTATAATATCATCCTTCTGTGTTCACTAACTAGAAAGTATTCATATTTATCTTCCAAGGAGACGAGTAACTAGTTTGTGTCACCTTGTAGAGGGGGTACAATGAAGATAAGATCGAGGATTTCCAAGTACAAGATGTTAGGAAGGAGCCTTGCAAGAGAAGTAGGAGTTGTGCTGAGCCTCTTCTGCCTGTTAAGGTAAGTCACTATATCCAACTCAATAGTTCAATTCCTTGTTTGTTTCAAGCATAGTTAATTTGCTCTATTCAATTACTTTATTTGTCCTCAGTTAGTGAGATGCCCAAAGAATGATGCCTCATGTTGGGTACTTGTATAACTATTAGTTTACATAATTAAAGGCCTTACCATTTAAATACTCTGCCGAAGTGTGCCTGAAGCTTTGAAGTCTATTAACCAACTATTATTAAATGAGGCTCACAATCTAGTTTATACTAGGCTAATGATTGCATAGTTTTGCTTGCTGTAGTATGTTTGTATGAAATCCTCTATTGTTCATTATGCTCCCTAAGACTTTAATTGAGCTAGAGAATGGCCAACTACTTGCTTACTACTACGCAACGTGTTGTCCGATATGTCTCCAACGTATCTATAATTTTTGATTGTTCCATGCTATTATATTATCCTTCTAGGATGTCTTATGGGCTTTTATATACACTTCTATATGATTTTTGGGACTAACCTATTAACTCAGAGCCCAGTGCCAGTCTCTGTTTTTTCCTTGTTTTTGAGTTTCACAGAAAAGGAATATCAAACGGAGTCTAATTGACGAGCCAATTTTTGATGATTTTTTCTGGACCAAAAGAAGCCCCCGAAGCAAAAGAGTTGGGCCCACGAGGGTGGGGGCGCACCCTCCTATCTCGTGGACAGCCCAGAAGCCCCCCTGATGTGTGCCCTACGCCAAAAAATCCTATAAATACTAAAACCTTTGGAAATTAACCTAGATCGGGAGTTCCGCCACCGAAAGCCTCTGTAGCCACCGAAAACCAATCTACACCCGTTCTGGCACCCTACCGGAGGGGGAATCCCTCTCCAGTGGCTAGCTTCATCATCCCGGAGCTCTCCATGACGAGGAGGGAGTAGTCCACCCTCGGGGTTGAGGGTATGTACCATTAGCTATGTATTTGATCTCTCTCTCTCGTGTTCTTGAGATGGCACGATCTTGATGTATCGTGAGCTTTGCTATTCTAGTTGGATCTTATGATGCTTCTCCCCCTCTACTCTCTTGTAATGGATTGAGTTTTCCCTTTGAAGTTATCCTATCGGATTGAGTCTTTAATGCTTTGAGAACACTTGATGTATGTATTGCACGTGCTTATCTGTGGTGACAATGGGACATCATGTGATCTACTTGATGTATGTTTTGGTGATCAACTTGCGGGTTCCGTGACCTTGGGAACCTATGCATAGGGGTTGGCACACGTTTTCGTCTTGACTTTCCAGTAGAAATTTTGGGGCACTCCTTGAAGTTCTATGTGTTGGTTGAATAGATGTTTCTTAGATTGTGTGATGCTTATTGTATAATCATGCCCACGGATACTTGAGGTGACAATGGAGTATCTAGGTGACATTAGGGTTTTGGTTGATTTGTGTCTTAAGGTGTTATTCTAGTACGAACTCTATGATAGATTGAACGTTACTACGAAATCTTGAATAGATCGATCAGAAAGAAAAACTTTGAGGTGGTTATGTACCCTACCATAATCTCTTCGTTTGTTCTCCGCTATTAGTTACTTTGGAGTGACTCTTTGTTGCATGTTGAGGGCTAGTAATATGATCCAATTATGTTATCCTTATTGAGAGAACTTGCACTAGTGAAAGTATGAACCCTAGGCCTTGCCTACTATCATTGCAACACCATTTATGCTCACGTTTACCACTTGCTAACTTTCTATTTTTATATTTTCTTATTACAAAAACCTATATCTACCATCCATATTGCACTTGTATCACCATCTCTTCGCCGAACTAGTGCACCTATACAATTTACCATTGTATTGGGTGTGTTGGGGACACAAGGGACTCTTTGTTATTTGGTTGCAAGGTTGTTTGAGAGAGACCATCTTCATCCTACGCCTCCCACGGATTGATAAACCTTAGGTCATCCACTTGAGGGAAATTTGTAACTGTCCTACAAACCTCTGCACTTGGAGGCCCAACAACGTCTATGAGAAGAAGGTTGTGTAGTAGACATCAAGCTCTTTTCTAGCGCCGTTGCCGGGGAGGTCAGTGCTTGAAGGTATATCCTTAGATCTTGCAATCGAATCTTTTAGTTTCTTGTTTTATCACTAGTTTCATTTATAAAAAAACTACAAAAAATGGAATTAAGGTTACCTCATATGCTTCATCTTTTTAATATCTTTCGTGAAAATGATGGGAAGGAAAATTGTGCTCAAGTACTAGAAGAAGAATTACATAGAATGCTTGGCATAAAATATGTGCATGATGAGCATGATTGCAATGTTGTTAGTGTGAATCATTTGAATATCCATGATGCTAATGATATGCAAAGCCACAAGCTCGGGGAAGCTATGTTTGATGAAGATGATATTTTTAGTCCCCCAAGTTTTGATGAGCAAATTTATTATGATGAAAGAATGCCTCCTATTTATGATGATTATATTGATGAAAGTGGATTTGGAGAGGTCATGACTTTATTTAGTGATGAATCCACTATTTCCGAAGAGGTTCCAATTGATTATGAGAACAAAGTTGCTATCTATGACGATTATTTTGATGACTTGTATGCTATTAAGAATAATGATAACCATGAAACTTTTCATCATGACTTTAGTTTTCAATTGGATTATGCTTCACATGATAATTATTTTGTTGAGTTTGCTCCCACTACTATTGATGAGAATAAATTTGCTTATGTGGAGAGTAGTAAAATTTCTATGCAAGTAGATCATGAAAAGAGTGCTTTATGTGCTGGTTATATGGTTGAATTCATTCATGATGCTACTGAAAATTATTATGAGGGAGGAATATATGCTTGTAGGAATTGCAATAATATCAAGTTTCCTCTCTATGTGCTTAAAGTTTTGAAGTTATGCTTGTTTTCCCTTCCTATGCTAGTTGATTATCGTTCCCATAAGTTGTTTGCTTACAAAATCCCTATGCATAGGAAGTGGGTTAGACTTAAATGTGCTAGTCATATTATTCATGATGCTCCCTTTATGTTTCAATTCTTATCTTTTATGTGAGCAACATTGCATCGTGCCTAGCTAGGGGCATCAAACGATAGCGCTTGTTGGGAGGCAACCCAACTTTATATATTTTTTGTTGCTGTTAGGGAATAAATATTGCATCTAGCCTCTGATTAGATATGGTTTCATGTTTTGTTTAGTGTTTGTGCCATGTATAACCTTTGGGAAGACTTGTGTGAAGTTTATATGATCTTGGTGTGAAAAACAGAATCGTTAGCGCTGGCTAAAGTGGTCTTCAGATTTTTCTGGAGCATTATTTTTAGTTGATTATTTTTGCAGATGATTGGTAGACAAATTCCGCAAATTTACCAATTTAGTTTGAAGTTTTTGGAGTTCCAGAGGTAGGCGAAACCTGCAGATTACTACAAACTTTTCTGTTTTTGACAGATTCTGTTTTTCGTGTGTTGTTTGCTTATTTCAATGCATCTATGAGTAGTATTGGAAGATATGAACCATAGAGAAGTTGGAATACAGTAGGTTTAACACCAATATAAAAAAATAATGAATTCATTGCTGCACCTTTGAGTAGTGGTTTGCTTTCTTATACTAACGGAGCTCACGAGAATTTTTGTCTAAGTTTTGTGTTGTGAAGTTTTCAAGTTTTGAGTATTGCTTGATGGACTATGGAACAAGGAGTAGCAAAGGCCTAAGATTGGGGATTCCCATGGCACCCCAAGTAAATTAAAGATAATCAAAAGCCTAAGCTTGGGGATGCCCCAGGAAGGCATCCCCTCTTTCGTCTTCATCCATCGGTAACTATATTTTTATTCGCAACATGATATGTGTTTTGCTTGGAGCGTCAATTTAGTTTATTTTGTTTTTCTTGCTGTTTTAATAATATCCCAAGATCTTAAGTTCTTAAATGTTAGAGAGTCTTCACATAGTTACATAATTATTCAACTACTCATTGATCTTCACTTATATCTTTCGGAGTAGTTTGTTATTGCTCTAGTGCTTCACTTATATCTTTTAGAGCACAACGGTGGTTTAATTTTGAAGAAATTGATGAACTCTCATGCTTCACTTATATCCTTTTGAGAGTCTATTAGAACATCATGGTAATGTGCTTTGTCTATAGAACTAGCCATCGCATGATAGACATTCAAAATCAATGTAGTAAAAACTTTCATACTAAGTGCATTGAATATGATGAGAAGTTGGATGCTTGATAATTGTTTTGAGATATGAGGATAGTGATATTAGAGTCATACTAGTGGAGTTATTATGAAATAGAGAAATGCTTGTGTTAAGGTTAGTGATTCCCGTAGCATGCACGTATGGTGAACCGCTATGTGACGAAGTTAGAGCATGAGGTATTTGTAAAGTGTCAACCTTTGTGTGGAGGTCGGGGGCGCGCGATGGTTAACTCCTACCAACCTCCCCCCTGGGAGCATGCGTTGATTTCTTTGTTTTGATGACTCGTAGATTTTTGCAATAAGTATATGAGTTCTTTATGACTAATGTTGAGTCCATGGATTATACGCACTCTCACCCTTCCACCATTGCTAGCCTCTCTTGTATCGCGCAACTTTCGCCGGTACCATACACCCACTATATATCCTTCCTCAAAACAGCCACCATATATATTCCTCAAAACATCCACCATACCTACCTATCATAGCATTTCCATAGCCATTCCGAAATATATTGCCATGCAACTTTCCATCGTTCCGTTCATATGACACGCATCATATTGTCATATTGCCATGCATGATCATGTAGTTGACATCGTATTTGTGGCAAAGCCACCATGCATAATTTTTCATACATGTCACTCTTGATTCATTGCCCATCCCGGTACACCGCCTGAGGCATTCATATAGAGTCATACTTGTTCTAGTATCGAGTTGTAATATCGAGTTGTAAATCAATATAAGTGTGATGATCTTCATTATTAGAGCATTGTCCCGTGTGAGGAAACAAAAAAACAAAAACAAAAGAGATAAAGGCCAAATAAAAAAGGAGATGGCCCAAAAAAATAGAGTGGGGCTAAAAAAAGAGAGAGAAGCCCCTCCAAAAAAATGAGAGAAAAGAGAGAAGGGACAATGCTACTATCCTTTTCCACACTTGTGCTTCAAAGTAGCACCATGTTCTTCATGATTGAGAGTCTCATGTTTAGTCACTTTCATATACTAGTGGGAATTTTCATTATAGAACTTGGCTTGTATATTCCAACGATGGGCTTCCTCAAATGCCCTAGGTCTTCATGAGCAAGCAAGTTGGATGCACACCCACTAGTTTCTTTTGTTGAGCTTTCATACATATTTAGCTCTAGTGCATATGTTATATGGCAATCCCTACTCACTCACGTTGATATGTATTGATGGGCATCTCCATAGCCCGTTGATACGCCTAGTCGATGTGAGACTATCTCCCTCTTTTTTCGTCTTCTCCACAACCACCTCTATTCCACCCATAGTGCTATGTCCATGGCTCACACTCATGAGAAGACATGATTGCTTTGTTAGTATGCTTGAAGTATTGTTATTTCTTATGTCAATATAGACTTTTCTCTTGAATCTTTCAGATCTGAACATTCATGCCACAATTAAGAGAATTACATTGAGAAATTATATTGGTTAGCATTCCACATCAAAAATTCTTTCTTTATCATTTACCTACTCAAGGACGAGCAGGAATTAAGCTTGGGGATGCTTGATACGTCTCCAACGTATCTATAATTTTTGATTGTTCCATGCTATTATATTATCCTTCTAGGATGTCTTATGTGCTTTTATATACACTTTTATATGGTTTTTGGGACTAACCTATTAACTCAGAGCCCAGTGCTAGTCTCTGTTTTTCCTTGTTTTTGAGTTTCGCATAAAAGGTATATCAAACGGAGTCCAATTGACGAGCCAATTTTTGATGATTTTTTCTGGACCAAAAGAAGCCCCCGAAGCAAAAGAGTTGGTCCAGGAGAGCCACGGGCTCCCCACGAGGGTGGGGGCATGCCCTAGGCAGGGGGGGCGCGCCCTCCTATCTCCTGGACAGCCCAGAAGCCCCCCCGACGTGTGCCCTACGCCAAAAAATCCCATAAATACTGAAACCTCTGTAGCCACCGAAAACCAATCTACACCCGCCATCGAAAGCCTCTGTAGCCACCGAAAACCAATCTAAAGTCATGACCTCTCCAAATCCACTTTCATTAATATAATCATGATAAATAGGAGGCACGCTATCATCATAATAAATTTGCTCATCAAAACTTGGGAGACTAAAAATATCATCTTCATTAAACATAGCATCCCCAAGCTTGGGACAAACATTAATTGCAGAAAATAAATTCTCAAACATGCCATTTCATCAAACATAGCATCCCCAAGCTTGTGCCCTTTCATATTATAAGCATAATCACTCTCATCATTAATAGTATGGATAGCACCAATAGTATAGCAATTATCATCATCACAATGAGTAATAGGAGCAACATCATTTGGGAGGGATACCTTTTTACCTTTGCTTCTCCGTCTTTTCTTTTTCTTCTTCACATTAAGTGTGGATTTAATCCTCTTTCTTGAGCTCCTTATTAATAAGATTGGTTGAATAGAAAGCTCCTCCTCCTTACCTGATTCATCATAAGAAATAATAGGAGGATACGGGGAAACCTCTTCCCTTTCATTAGTATTCTCTTCATCTTCTATTTGTTTTCTTGTCTTTATGTAATTGGCAATATAAGGATTTCCAATGCAATTCACCGCACAATACATATAAATTTTCTCTACATCAAAATCAAGAACTTTATCAAGGACAAATTCTGGAAGATCCTTAGTTAAACGTTTCATTTCTTCATAACCCACAAGCAAACTAAGTTCATTATGATGTACAAGGGAAATCAAGTCATCACAATTTTTGGACAAGATTCGATCATGAAACAAATTGCATTGGAGATTTAAATGATCGTGTTCATTGCAAAGTTCACAAGGATGGCAAAGAAATTTTAAATTTTCAGCACAAGCATCAAGCCTCTCTTGCAACCATTTAGTTTCTAAATACTTATGCCTCTTGCAAAATCTATCTTCCCTATTTGGTGTGTACTTGCAAACTCTATGCACTCCACAAAAGTTGACATGCTTATAAGAGACATTTTCATCATGACTAGTGAAATCATCATTAGTACTATGGATATTCAATGATTTCATACTAACAACATTGCAATCATGCTCATCATTCAAAGATTTAGTGCCAAACATTCTAATGCATTCTTCTTCTAAAACTTTGGCACAATTTTCCTTTCCATCATTTTCATTAAAGATCATAAAAAGATGAAGCATATGAGGCAACCTGAATTCCATTTTTTTGTAGTTTTCTTTTATAAACTAAACTAATGATAAACCAGAAACAAAAAGATTCAATTGCAAGATCTAAAGATATACCTTCAAGCACTCACCTCCCCGTAAACGGTGCCAGAAAAGAGCTTGATGTCTACTACACAACCTTCTTCTTGAAGATGTTGTTGGGCCTCCAAGTGCAGAGGTTTGTAGGACACTAGCAAATTTCCCTCAAGTGGGTGACCTAAGGTTTATCAATCCGTGGGAGGCGTAGGATGACGATGGTCTCTCTCAAACAACCCTGCAACCAAACAACAAAGAGTCTCTTGTGTCCCCAACACACCCAATACAATGGTAAATTGTATAGGTGCACTAGTTCGGCGAAGATATGGTGATACAAGTGAAATATGGATGGTAGATATAGGTTTTTGTAATCTGAAAATATAAAAACGGCAAGGTAGCAAGTGGTAAAAGTAAGCGTAAACGGTGTTGCAATGCTAGGAAACAAGGCCTAGGGTTCATACTTTCACTAGTGCAAGTTCTCTCAACAATAATAACACAATTGGATCATATAACAATCCCTCAACGTGCAACAAAGAGTCACTCCAAAGTCACTAATAGCGGAGAACAAACTAAGAGATTACTGTCGGGTACGAAACCACCTCAAAGTTATTCTTTCCGATCGATCTATTCAAGAGACCATAGTAAAATAACACGAAGCTATTATTTTCGTTCGATCTATCCTAGAGTTCGTACTAGAATAACACCTTAAGACACACATCAACAAAAACCCTAATGTCACCTACATACTCCATTGTCACCTCAAGTATTCGTGGGCATGATTATACGATATGCATCACACAATCTCAGATTCATCTATTCAACCAACACAAAGAACTTCAAAGGGTGGTCCAAAGTTTCTACCAGAGAGTCAAGACGAAAACGTGTGCCAACCCCTATGCATAAGTTCACAAGGTCACTGAACCCGCAAGTTGATCATTAAAACATACATCAAGTAGATCACGTGAATATCCCATTGTCACCACAGATAAGCACATGCAAGACATATATCAAGTGTTCTCAAATCCTTAAAGACTCAATCTGATAAGATAACTTCAAAGGGAAAACTCAATCTATTACAAGAGAGTAGAGGGGGAGAAACATCATAAGATCGAACTATAATAGCAAAGCTCATGGTACATCAAGATCATGCCATATTAAGAACATGAGAGAGAGAGATATCAAACACATAGCTACTGGTACATACCCTCGGCCCCGAGGGTGAACTACTCTCTCCTCGTAATGGAGAGCGTCGGGATGATGAAGATGGCCACCGGTGATGGATCCCCCCTCCGGCAGGGTGCCGGAACAGGGTCCTGATTGGATTTTGGTGGCTAAAGAGGCATGCGGCGGTGGAACTCCCGATCTAGGTTTCTTTTCAGGGTTTTCTGTATTTATAGGAATTTTTGGCGTCGGTCTCACGTTAGGTGGGTCTACGAGTCGTCCACGAGGTAGGGGGCGCGCCCAGGGGGTAGGGCTCACCCTCCACCCTCGTGGATGGCTCGGGTCTCTTCTGGCCCAACTCTTTTACTCCGGGGGCTTCTTTTGGTCCATAAAAAATCATCAAAAATTGGCACGTCAATTGGACTCCATTTGGTATTCCTTTTGTGTAAAACTCAAAAACAAGGAAAAGACAAAACTGGCACTGGGCTTTAGGTTAATAGGTTAGTCCCAAAAATCATATAAAATAGCATATAAATGCATATAAAACATCCAATATGGATAATATAATAGCATGGAACAATAAAAAATTATAGATATGTTGAAGATGTATCACACCATCACCCATAGAATCAAGAAAGAGCTCTCAGTCTGTCAATCCTTGCTATGTCTGGACCTGGTAATTTTCCCCGTGTTGAGTCAAATTAAGCCGTAGGCTCCATGCCTAGTGGTGCCCTTCCGTCAATTCCTTTAAGTTTCAGCCTTGCAACCATACTCCCCCCGAAACCCAAAGATTTTGATTTGTCATAAGGTCCTGGCGGAGTCGTATAAGCAACATCCGCCGATCCCTGGTAGGCATCATTTATGGTTGAGACTAGGACTGTATCTGATCATCTTCGAGCCCCCAACTTTTGTTCTTGATTAATGAAAACATTCTTGGCAAATGCTTTCGCAGTTGTTCGTCTTTCATAAATCTAAGAATTTCACCTCTGACTATGAAATACGAATGCCCCTGACTGTCCGTATTAATCATTACTCTGATCCCGAAGGCCAACACAATAGGACCAGAATCCTATGATGTTATCCCATGCTAATGTATTCAGAGCGATGTCTTGCTTTGAGCACTCTAATTTCTTCAAAGTAATGATGCCGGAAACACGACCCGACCAATTAAGGCTAGGAGCGCGATGCCGGCTGAAGGCTCGAGTAGGTCGGTGCTCGCCGTGAGGTGGACCGGCCGACCCGGCCCACTTCTCCTAAGGAATCCGAGAATATGACCGGAGGCGTAAACTGTGGAGGGGGGCGCCGCACACGGCTAACAATTATTGGTGTGTCTTCTAGGCGCCCCGTGTCGTGGTTCCAAGCCTAACAGTATGAGTAGGGGGTACGAATGAGGAGGCAAGGCCCTAGCTATGGTGAACTTGTACACGAGGTGTTTTACGAGTTCAGGCCCTTCTCGGAGGAAGTAACAGCCCTACGTCTCGGTGCCCGGAGGCGGTCGACTAATATGTGTATATGTGAGTTACAGGAAGGCGAACCCTTGTATAGGAGGAGGGGATGGCTTATATAGTGTGCCAGGACCCCAGCCATGCTCCACGTTACCAAGGGTTCAATGTACATTAAGGCAGGCGTTACTGATAACGTCTACAGTAAAGAGTAATTAAGGCATTCACTATGGCGAGTAAATACCAGACCATTATTGACCTAAGGGACCTTTGACCTTCAGGGGTCGAGTGCCTTGGATTGGTCGAGTGGGTTTGAGTCGTCTTGTAGGTGCCGTTCAGTCGAGTGGGATGTCCTCTTGGGCCGTCTTAGTCGACTGTCTTTGTCATCATTGATTTTGTCTTTTGATCTTCTGGGGTAGTGACCTTGGGTGGGGTACCTTGGTCAGGCCTGTGACCCTACCCTAGGTCTGTAACCTCGTTAGTAGCCCCCAAATGGATTGAGGCTTGAGCTGGAGAGAGTGTTGGGGAAAGCCCTAGTTCTGGCTCGACGCCCCTGGGGTAGTCTTCTCTGGGCTCGCGGACTAGGCTGTCCTCCCCAATCTTGTCTTGGTCGCCTTGATCGATTCTGAAACCGTCGAGTGCGTTGGTTGCGTCTTCCGTCAACTGAACTTTTGCGCTAGGCGTCGGGTGTCGTGGGTGTGCGCAGTTTTTGGCGGGGTTGGCTGCTCTTTGGTCGCCGTATTCCACGGGGTTTCGAAATTTGGGAAGTGCGCGGGGCGGGATACGCTCGGGACGCCTCGATCCTCGCGCCACCTTTTTCACCATGTATCGCGTCTGCGCCTGTTGCGGGATTTGATAAGATTGCTCGGGGCCACCGGTCAGCCACTCGACCGGGGCGCTATAAGTGCGCATTGAGCCCGAAGTGGGGGCACTGTGCGCCCATTCCTTGCTCTTTCACCTCTGCTTCTCCGTCGTGCCTCTGCTCCTTCTCGCTTTTCTCCATAGCAACCGCCGGCTCGCGCGCCATGGGCAAGGACAAGACCGCGGCGATGGAGCATTTGAAGAAGGCGGCGACGAGGAAGGGGAGGCGGTCCAGTCGTAGCGGATCGTCGTCGAGGTCCGGGCTCCCTACTGGTTGGATCCAGGGGGATTGGATCTGGTCCACCGTCATGGCTGAGGATCTGGAGGAGCTGGAGGAGGAGGGACTGGTCGCTCGCGGCTCCTGGCGGGTGCCGGAGGGCAAGCTCGAGCCCCGGCCATGGGAGGGCGAGTGCGTCCTTCTCGCGACCCACGTCGACCGAGGTTTCTCCATGCCTCTGCACCCCTTTTTTCGTGCTTTCTTGATATTCTTCGGCGTCCAGCTGCATTACTTCACGCCCAATTCCATCGCTTTCCTTGCCGCGTTCGTTTCCATGTGCGAGAACTTCCTCGGCTGCCGGCCGCACTAGGGTTTGTTCAAGCATATCTTTACTTGCCGCTCGCAAACTGTCAAGAAGGCGAACCCGAGCGACGATAAGACGCACGTCCTCCAGGAGTGCGGTGGGCTCGGCATCCAACTTAGGAATAGGAGCGCTTTTCCCCCTATAATCTTTCCGGAGTCGATTCGGGGTTGGCAGTCGACTTGGTTCTACTATAAGGACAGTCCGACCCCGGGTCAGTCGACTGGTCTCCCCCCTTTCTCTCTTGGTCGAGCCAGCCAGCCTCCTTCAATAATAGTGGGTAAAGCCGAGAGGGCCGAAGTGAACATGTTGGTGGAGCGGGTCGTCCAGTTGGTCCGCGAGGGTGTAACAGGGTTGGATCTGCTTGAGGTGTACCTCACGCGGAGGATCCAGCCGCTCCCGGTTCGGGACCACCCGATGTGGTTGTACTCCGGCACCGACGACTCGTCGCGAGTCCACCCGGAGGCGACCGACGTGAAGTACGTGGCGCAGTGCCTGAAGTGCGTCACGGGGAACAAAGACGACCCCAGGGGGTCCGGGAGGGTCCTTCTATTCGACGCTGACAATCTGCCTGATAAGGTTTGTCTTTGGCTCCCGAGTGATGTTCCTATTGTTGGCTTGTGATTTGTCTTGATGAGTTTGACTGATGTTTGGCTAATCCTCCCTTTTTGCAGATCTGTACTGAGATGTACTCGCTGCCCAACGGGGATCTGGTCCAGGAGGGCGAGGACGGCATGGGCGACGCCTCCGAGTGGAAGTCGAAGGAGGAGACCGAAGAGGAGAGCGGGGACTACAGTAGCGGGGAGGAGGTAGAGTCACCTCCCCGTGATGAAAGGCGGTCCAAGAGGAAGCACGACCCATGGGTTGTGCGCCCGCGGGCAGGTCCCTCTAGCTCCCAAACGCCCAAGCAAGCTCGCACGGCTACTCCCGACCCATCTGAGAAGGCGCCCAAGCATCCCAAGGTTATCACCACCAAGCCCCGGAAAGCCCTGCCCAAGATTAAGGTGGATGTTCCCATCGTCTCAACGTAAGTATCATTCAGTTTCGTTCCTTTCTGCCTTTCGGAGGTCAACCTTGTCTTCGTTGACTCATCTTCGAGGGGATTCCTCAATGCTGCTGCTGATGGCTTCTCGCCCCTCGTTGGTTACCCCAAGTGGAAGGTTGAGATGTAGCGTAGCGGCAAATTTCCCTTGGCAAAGATACCAAAGATCGAATCCCGTGAGACTCCGAGGGTCGACAAGTAAGTGTCAACGGCGCCAGAAACTTAGCGGTTAACGGGACCTACACACAGATACAGATAACTTTGCTCCCAACGAGTACAGAGAGGTTGTCAATCCCTCCGGCCTTGTTGTTTACAAAGGATCAAACACAAGAGATAATAATGATAGCTGATACGTCCAAAACGTATCTATAATTTCTGCTTGCTCCATGCCCTTTTTGTGTGATATTGCTATGATATTTTTGCACTTCCATACACTTTTGATCATATTTGGACTAACCTACTAATGGTTGCAAAAGTGCACAATGTTCTTGTTTTACACTTTATTGTGTAGGAATTACTTGGAAATTAACAAAAACGCAAAAGGAGTCGTATTGGAGTAGGACTCTGACTTTCCTGAAATCTGTCTGAGAACATTTTTTAAAGATGGCCACGTTCCGGCCGGAAGACGACGTCGAACGGAAAAAGTCTAGTTGCGAAAGTTGTGGGGAATTTCGAGGCGATGCTTCTGGATATAAAATTCGTCCAAATCGGAGTCCGGACGGCCGAGTAAAGACCGTTTTACTGAGGCTCAAAATCTGATGACGGGAATCCGAGAGTCTATATAAAGAGAGGAAACCTAGGTCACCAAGGGCCACGAATTTTCCTCCTCCCGAGCCGCCGTCTTGGAGGGGAGGACCAGCACCATTGCAGCACCATCCACAAGAAAGAAGGGGGGCCAAGGAGCCGCTGCCCCCTAGGGCCGCCGCCGCCCCCTAGGGCCGTCGCCGCCGCCTCCGTGGCTGCCGCCGGCCATCTCCTCCTCGCGGGGCTGCACCTCTCCATCAACACCATCATCAACCTCCTCCTCACCATGTTCATGTGTGAGTAGTTTTCTCCGGGGCCGAGGGCTCGTACGTGTAGCTATGTGGTTATCTCTCTCTCCCATGATGTGATCTTCGTTGTGATCATAGGCTATGTTAATCTAGGGTGATCCCATGATATTTCCCCTTCCTCTATGTATTGGATTGATGTACTCACTTGTCTTTATCTAGTATAATCCCCGAGACCAAGGTGACAGCGGTCTATTGGACATGGATTAGAAAAATATTTTCATGAGTGATTTCCTCTCTTGTGTGTTGATTGAAGATTGAGAGTCTCTTGGTGCTTGTCTTTGATTATCCTTTCGATATGTTGTGGTGATTGTGGGACTCTCTTTCGATGGCCGCGGTGACATTGGGAAATCCTTAGATTGAGAACTACTAACTTTGAGGTGTGCTTTTGTAGCCCTACATAATTCTCGTCCTCTCTTGACCACGAAGGAATGACCTCCGGGTGCGTCTCCATTGCATGTTTTATGGGAAATATCATGTGATTCGATTATGTTAATGTTGTTGGGAGTTTCCACTAGTGAAAGTATGATCCCTAGGCCTTGTTTCCACCATTGCAATACCATTTGTGCTCACATTTACCACTTGTTTGCTTGCTGCACTTTTTATTACAGATTTATATTACTTTGCTTTGCCACTCCAATCATCCATATTTTACCATCTCTTCGCCGAACTAGTGCACCTATACAACTCCTAGTTGTATTAGGTGTGTTGGGGACACAAGAGACTTCTTGTATCTTAGTTGCAGGGTTGCTTGAGAGAGACCATCTTCAACCTCTACTTCCCTGAGTTCGATAAACCTTAGGTCATCCACTTGAGGGAAATTGCTGCTGTCCTACATACCTCTGCGCTTGGAGGCCCAACATAGTCTACAAGAGTAGAAGCGTGTGTAGACATCAAGCTATTTCTGGCGCCGTTGCCGGGGAGGTGAGTGCTTGAAGGTATATCTTTAGATCTTGCAATTAAATCTTTTTGTTTCTTGTTTTTATTTTCACTAGTTTTGCTTAATGGAAAACAACAAAAATATGAGAGAGCTTTATAAGCTCTATCTTGAACTTGGACATGATGTATTCGAAGAGAAAATTAAAAAACCTTTGGAACTTTATTTGCATAACAATCATGATGGTGGTGATGTTATTAGTATGTTTTTATTTAATATCAATATTGCTAATCACATGGAAAGCTCTAAGCTTGGGGATGACACGTTTGATGAACATGATATTTTTAGTCCCCCAACTTTTGAGGAGAAAATTTACTTTGATGATACTATGCCTCCTATATATAATGATTACAATGATGAATATGATATTTTCAGTCCACCTACTATTGAGGATAAAATTTATTATGATTATGATATGCCTCCTAAATACGATGATTACCATGATGGTTATGATAGTCTTACTCTCACTATTCCTAATAAGAAAGATTTTGCTTATATGAAGAGTAATGACACTTTTATGCTTTTGGATCATGGAAATAATGCCTTATGTGATAGTTATATTGTTGAGTTCATCCATGATGCCACTAAAATTTATAATGAGAGAGGGAGACATGGTTCTAAATATCTTAATAATAAGAAGTTTCCCCTTTTTATGGTGAATATTTTGAAGTTATGCTTGTTTTGCCTTCCTATGCTTATTGCTTTGTGCTTCAATGAATTATTCTATTGCAATATTCCTATGCATAGGAAGAATGTTAGGCTTAAATGTGTTTGGTATTTGCTTCTTGATGCTCTCTTTTGTTCTTCAACTCTTATTCCTACGAGAGCATCATTAAAGTCTTATGCCTAGCTTAAAGGCATAAAAGAAAGCGCTTTTGGGAGGCAGCCCACAGTGAATAAAATTTTATTTTGCTTTTGTTGTGTCTTGATGTTGTTACTACAGTAGCATCATCATTGTATCTTTACTTTTCAGCTTTCTGCCAAGTGTAGCCTCTGATTGCAAGAAAGTTCAAAAGTTGTGACGTGCTGTCCAGGAAACAGATTATGTCCTTGGATAGAAAAATTCGTATAAAATCACCAGATCATCTTTTTGGTCTGAAGTTTTTCGACAGCGTGCTCTATACAATTGGCTTTCGGGCGTCTGTTCTGAGTTTTTTTATTTGAGTTGCAGAAGTGCCCCGAAAAAATTATTTACTCCCTGCTGGTCTGTTTTTCACACATTCTGTCCTGTTTTGCCTTTCCTTCGTTTTGCAAACCTTGAGCTTGCTTTTTCTTTGCAAAAACCTTTTGGCAATCTTGAGAAACAGTAGACCTTCAAGAATATCCTTATGTCCAGCAAGGAAAAATTATTTTATTATGGGTACTAACCTCGCTAATCAGACTATGATGAGTTATGTATGAAGGGAGTTTTCAAGTGTGCGAGGGAAGATGATAAAAAGATTCAGGAGTGTCAAACGCTCAAGCTTGGGGATGCCCCCGTGCACCCCCAAGACATATTCAAGAAGACTCAAGCGTCTAAGCTTGGGGATGCCCCCGTGCATCCCCTTCTCCATCAACAAGTGGAACGAAAGACGAACTGATAATTGTTGATGGAGAAGGGGATGCATGGGGGCATCCCCAAGCTTAGACGCTTGAGTCTTCTTGAATATTTCTTGGGGGTGCACGGGGGCATCCCCAAGCTTGAGCGTTTGACCCTCCTGAATCTTCTTTTATCATCTTTCCTCGCACACTTGAAAACTCCCTTCATACATAACTCATCATAATCTGATTAGCGAGGTTAGTACCCGCAATAAAATAATTTTTCCCTACTGGAAATAAAGATAATCTTGAAGAGCTACTGTTTCTCAAGATTGCCAAAAGGTTTTTGCAAAGAAAAAGCAAGCTCAAGGTTTGCAAAACGAAGAAAAGGCAAAACAGGACAGAATCTGTGAAAAACAGACCAGCAGGTAGTAAATAATTTTTTCGCGGCACTTCTGCAACTCAAATCAAAAAACTCAGAACAGACGCTCGAAAGCCAATTGTATAGAGCACGCTGTCAAAACAATTCGGATCAAAAAGATGATCTGGTGATTTTATTCGAATTTTTCTGTCCAAGGACAGAATCTGTTTTCTGGACAGCACGTCACAACTTTTGAACTTTCTTGCAATCGGAGGCTAAACTTGGCACAAAGCTGAAAAGAAAAGATACAATGATGATGCTACTGTAGTAACAAACATCAAGACACAACAAAAGCAAAATAAAACCTAATTCGTTGTGGGCTGCCTCCCAAAAGCGCTTTTTTATGCCTTTAAGCTAGGCATGATGCAAAAAGAGAAGATCAAGTTTTATCAAGAGTAAGAGAATAGCTAGCCCGTGTAACGGACTCAAAAGGCAACTTAATCTTCTTTCTAGGGAAGTGTTCCATCCCTTTCTCGAGAGGGAATTGGAATTTTATATTCCCCTCTTTCATGTCAATGATAGCACCAATGGTGCGAAGAAAAGGACGTCCCAAAATAATTGGACATGAAGGTTCACATTCAATATCCATAATAGTAAAATCAACGGGAACATAATTGTCATTGACAATGATAAGAACATCGTCGATCTTCCCCAAAGGTTTCTTTATGGAAGAATCAACAAGACGAACACCAAAAGAACAAGGATCAAAAGGTTTCAATTCAAACATATCATACATTCTTTTGGGCATAACGGAGGTACTAGCTCCAACATCACATAAAGCATAGCAAGAGAAGTTATTCAACTTAATTTTAATCATAGGATCCCAACTATCTTCTAGCTTCCTAGGGATGGAAGTCTCAAGCTTGAGCTTTTCTTCCCTAGCTTTGGTAAGAGCATTGGTGATATGCTTTGTGAAGGCAAGGTTAAGTGTGCTAGTGTGGGGGTCTTTAGCCATTCTGTGAAGAAAACCAATAACTTCATAACGGGTGCAATTATCAAAATCAAGGTCACTACTATCAAGTAAAGTGGTAGTGGTGTCCTTTAGGATCACTTGTTTGGTAGCTTCTATGGTCGTAGGAGTTTCTTCTTCTACGGTTGAGGTCATAGCATCACCATTAATAGGTCCAATGGGACTAGGAGTGCATTGGGTGCTAAGAGTTTGGATATCCTCAACAACTTGGATAGTAGCAACAGTGTGGTGGGTAGTGTAATGCCCAGGATGGGACTATACCTCCTACGTGTCGAGGCACGACTTAAAGGTATAAGCCCATTCTGGAATGATCTCAAGTTTGGTATCTTTGCACGACTCATGTAAAAGAGGGATTAAATTGCAAAAGGAGATAGTTGGCTTACACTCGCCACTTCACACAATACATTACATGAGCAAAACATCATTCAAAACATCACAACCCGACTACGGGTGAAGATCCAAAAGAAAGATACCAAAAACAACATAAAGCCACAGGTCAGAATCGCCCCTAGTAGAAACCACTACTGATCGTCGAAACGTCACAAACATACGGCCACTCTCTTCATCGAGCTCCCAGCGAAGTACTTGAACCAGCTCCTGCATCATACTCGGCTAAACCTGCATCTGGTGTTGTAGTATCTGTGAGCCACGAGGACTCAGCAATCCCATAACCATGGGTATCAAGACCAGCAAAGCTTTATGGGTAGGAGGAGGTAAAGTGGTGAGGTTGCAGCAGCGGCTAAGCATAATATGGTGGCTAACTTACGAGTACAAGAGTAAGATGAGCATCTACGCAAACGGTCGCAACTAGTAGTGATCGCTAAAGATCCTGAACTACATACGAATCAAACATAACCCCACCGTGTTCTCTTCTCAAAGCGAAAAGAGACAGTCACGGTTACTCACACAGTTGTGTGTTTTACTTCGGATCCTCTGTCAAGTTTTCTACAACCGGACATTAACAAATTCCAATCTGCCACATAACCGCGGGCACGGCTTTCGAAAGATTATAACCCTGCAGGGGTGTCCCAACTTAGCCCATCACAAGCTCTCACGATTAGCTGAAGTGATAAATATAATATCATCACTCCTTATCTTAGGGAAATCCGATCAGGCTCGGCTTCCCGGTGCACAAGACATTTCGACAATGGTAAAACAAGTCCAGCAAGACCTCCCGGCGTGCCGACACCCTGATAGTAGCCGCGCGTATCTCGTCTCAGGCCACGTTCGGATGGGCGATTCTACAGGTTTATATCAATCCTCGAGTTTCCTCGTGGTGACCCCGTAGACTCCCCGTTTGGGACCAACACCATCAGCACTGGCCCCCCCTGTTATGTAGAATTAAGAACCCGGGGACATGACCCCCTATGCAATTAATTAATTAATTAAGTTGTTATTATGCGCAAATTAAAACCAATGTTGGGCCTTGCTGGAGGAGTTTTATTCAAAGTCGAACCGTCAAGGGGTCCCCATCCACCCATCGTGTAAGGAACGCAAAATCAAGGAACATAATGCCGGTTTATCGGCGCCTAAGGTGGCATGAGTGGAACAAAACACCGAGCAAAAGGCCAAGCCTTCCACCCATGCCCAGTATATAGGTGTGTTATTAAATAATTATAGATATTGTGATATTCCAACAACAAGTTCCCTCCTGGAACGATCTTCATCTTCACCTGCAACTAACAACGCTATAAGAGGGGCTGAGCAAGCGGGTAACATAGCCAAACAGTGGTTTTGCTAGGAAGGTTTCAAAGGTTAGAGGTTTCATGGCAACAAGGAGAGGCTGACATAAAAGATGGGTAGCGCGACATGTAACGATAGCATCGAGACAACTAAGCATGGCAATGGTAGTAAAGGTATCCAAGGGTATGATCATCTTGCCTGGGATTCCGCAAGGGAGAAGAACAAGTCCGAGAAGTAGACGGAGCAACATAGTCGAGCGAATCCTCACAACTCCGGAACGAAACCGAAGCTAACAAGAGAAGCAACCGGAAAGAAGCAAACAACACGGTAAACACACAATCATAAACATGGCACACGATGCACATCCAAGTATGATGCATGTCCGGTTTAATTATGCATGGCATGGCAAAGTGCACAAACAATACTACAAGTTAAGTGGAGCTCAATATGCAACGAGTTGCATATTGACGAAACACCACATGTTATTTATTGAGTTGACTCTCGTTTATTTACAAGACAAGATTAAATGTTTGTTAACATGGCAAGAGGTGAATCAAAAGTAAACTACCTATCTAGGCAAGTTTAAATGAGGCCGGAAAATAACAACAACAATTCCGGAAAATCCCCATGAGCATGTTTATGAATTTGGTACTGATCTGCCTATTACCACATTTTAAAGTTGTTAAACAGCAAAATAAAGTGCATCATGTTATTCTACACATCTTTCCACCCCATTTACATATAAAGTTTATTAAATTTGGAGCTACGGTTATCTAGTTATGAAATAAATCATTTTAGCATGTTATTTGAGAAAATTAATGAAAACAGCAAGTTAAACATTTTTAACAGGAGTGAAAGTGGCATATTATGAAACTAGACAAAATTCTGAGCATTTTACATATATAATGTTTTTACATGTGATGCATGGTTGTGAAGTTATTAAATGCATGAACTAGAGGGACTATTCTGCAAAACTGTTTTCTCCTGGAAAATAGCTAAATCGCAGAAAGGAATTAAAAAAACATGCTGGGCCGAAACTGACTGGCCCAACAGTGCAGAGGGGGGGTCAGGGGGCTGCTCACATCGGGCTTTAGCCCGGCTGGCGAAGAGGCCTTGTAGGCCTGGCAGGGGGCGCAGCCCATGGCGAGCGAGGCCGGCTGGCTGCGGGGCTTGCAGCCGCGGCAGCAGGAGAGGCCGGGTCGGGCACGCTAACGGGCGCGGTCGACGCACCCGCCCGAACCGAGCGGAACTGCGCTAGCGTCTTCGTCCTCGTGTGGACGAAGCAGAAGAGGACGCAGGCGGGCGGCGCAGTAGAGAAAACTTGGCAGGGCACTCCGGCGAGGAAGATGGAGGGCACGGGCTCTCAGCAAGGAAGATGGCGACGCGGAACCGGCCGGATCCAAGGCGAATCGACCAGATCAGGCCAGCGGTGGTGGAGATTGACGACTTGGTCCTTGCAGGTTGTCACGCGAGCCGGCGAGGAACCCCGGCGACGGTAGGCTGACGGTGTCGCGAGTGCCCGCAACGGGCAGAGGGAGGCGGATCCGGTGGAGCTCAACTCCGGCGAGCTGCGGCTCATCACCGGCAGCGACGGGAATCGGAGGAGAGGTGATGCCCGGGGCGGAGGAGGCCTTGGGCACGGGCACACTGGACAGAGGGTTGCGGGGCTCTCGTTGGTTTATGCTGAAAACGAGGGAGGGAGAGAGGTTGCTTGCGGGACTAGATCCCGAGGAAGAAGTGGGGTGGCGGCGGCGCGACGGGACAAACTCCCGAGAAACAACGGAAGTGGGTGGCGGCGGTGATGGGACTGGTGGAGGATTTCTAGGGTTTGGGTCTATATATAATAGGAGGTCCAAAACAAGCCTAGATCGGACACTCCGATTTAAATCGGACGGTCCAGAATAAGTAGCTAGGGAGTTCAAATAAGAAAAACGGAGATGTTTTAGTGATGTTTGGGGTTGATCCGGACACATCGGTCATGACTGCCCGGGGACGGGTTCAAGACAGTTTCGGACAAGTTGTGAGGAGAGGATAAGTGGGCTGTGTAGAAGGCATCGGACTGAGACGAGAGAAGGGAGAGAGAGATGGCAGCCCGGCAACAGGTTTCAGAGCACTGAAACGTCCGACAAATAAACCGGCTATAATGCCGCTATATGTTAAACGGTTGGGCTATCAAACAGACTCCAAATGCGATGAAATTTGACAGGCGGTCTACCTATGCTATAATAAGACCGCACGCCAAGTTTCAACCCATTCTGAGAACATTTTTCGGCCACTTATAAAATAAATATTCGGAGGTGCCGCGAGCGCGTGCGAGTGTGTCTGGACTCAGAACGGACAACGGAGAGAACTGGGGAACCCGAACGAATGCAAGTTTTGAAAACATGATGATGCAACACACATGATGACATGGCAAGATGCAACACACTAGTAAAAGACATGGCAACGGTGACGAATAACTGGCTGACACCTGGCGCATCGGTCTCGGGCGTCACAGGTAGGAAGGCTCTTAATTCTATCTTCTTCCTCCTTTTCTCTAGCCCATCTCTCTTTAAGTTTAGCCATCATCCTAATGTTTTCATTAATTTGCACTTGAATAGCATTTATAGGAGTGGTCTTCCTCTCCTCAAGAGGAGAAGTTCTAATTTTAAGCAACTCTACCTCATGGGCTAAATTGTCTACCTTCGAAGAGAGATTATCTAGTTTGTCTAGTTTTTCTTCTACACTCTCATTGAAGGCCTTTTGGGTAGTGATGAAGTCTTTAAGCATAATCTCTAGTTCAGAAGTGGAGTTCTTGGTGCTAGGATAAGTATTGTTGTTCCCATAGGAATTAGAGGGGAATGGTCTAGGGTTGCTACCAAAATTACTCCTATAAGCATTGTTATTGAAATTGTTTCTAGAGATAAAGTTCACATCTACTTGATCTTGAGCAATCAAAGAATTTAAAGGAACATCATGAGGATCAATAAAAGATTTCTTGGAAAGTAGAGACATGATCAAGTCAACTTTTTCATTTAGGGGGGAAATCTCCTCGACAGAGTTTACCTTCCTACCTGTTGGAGCGCGTTCGGTGTGCCATTGGGAATAATTGGTCATCATCTCGTCGATAAGTTCCGTGGCAGCACCAAGTGTAGTTGACATGAAGGTTCCTCCTGCGGCCGAATCTAACAAGTTCCGCGAGGTAAAATTCAAGCCTGCATAAAAAGTTTGGATAACCATCCAAGTAGTCAAACCATGAGTAGGGCAGTTCTTGACAAGAGATTTCATGCGTTCCCAAGCTTGGGCAACGTGTTCATTATCCAATTGTTTAAAATTCATTATGTTACTCCTTAATTGGATAATTTTAGCAGGGGGATAGTACTTCCCAATAAAGGCATCCTTGCACTTGTCCCACGAATCTATACTATTCCTAGGCAAGGATTGAAGCCATATTTTAGCTCCTCCTCTCAAGAAGAAAGGAAAAAGCTTAAGCTTAACAATATCACCATCTACTTCTTTGTACTTTTGCATATCACAGAGCTCAACAAAATTATTTAAGTGCAAAGCAGCATCATCCCCAGCACCGAAGAATTGATCTTTCATAACTAGGTTCAGCAAAGCAGGTTTAATCTCATAAGAAGGTGTTGAAGTGGCAGGTGTAGCAATAGGCGTGCAGATAAAGTCACTGTTGTTATGACTAGTGAAATCATACAACTTGGTGTTCTTGGTGGAACCCATAGCAGCAGCAAGCAAGATAACTATTTTTGTGATTTTTGGTAAGGGACATTAAAGCAAAAACTGCAAGGTAAACTAACAAGACTAAAAAGCAAAGATAAAAGATAGCGTGCAACTCCCCTATCTTGAAGAGTGGAGTCCCCGGCGACGGCGCCAGAAACTTGCTTGATGGCTTCTCGCCCCTCATTGGTTACCCCAAGTGGAAGGTTGAGATGTAGCGTAGCGGCAAATTTCCCTTGGCAAAGATACCAAGGATCGAACCCCGTGAGACTTCGAGGGTCGACAAGTAGGTGTCAACGGCGCCAGAAACTTAGCGGTTAACGGGACCTGCACACAGATACAGATAACTTTGCTCCCAACGAGTACAGAGAGGTTGTCAATCCCTCCGGCCTTGTTGTTTACAAAGGATCAAACACAAGAGATAATAATGATAGCTATGACTGCAACTAGGAAATAAAAACAGGAAGTAAATAGAATGTGTGATCAGCGGTGGTAATATGGACCGGGGTCCCATGATGTTCACTAGTGATGTCTCTCTCCCAAAAGACGATAAAACAGCAAAGCGAGGTAAACAAATTACAGCTGGGTAATTGACAGGATTATGTGCGCAAACCAATGCTAACTATGCTGCAAAGAAAGGTAGAGGCTCAAAAGCATGGGCGGTACGCCAAGGCAAGTAGACCAAAATCCATCTGCATCTACTACTAATCATTCACCTTGAGATATCTATCCAGAACATCTCGCTGGTATTAAGTTGCGAATCCCACCCAAAGTGTAAACTCAAAGCAACAGACAACTGCATTAAAAGAACTTTGCGTAAAGTAAACAATCCTTGCACCCGCAAGTACAAGCACCGTTGTTTTCTCCCTTGTGGCAACAGCACATCCCCTAGACTCATGTTTCTGTCACTCAAGCTAGTCATCAGGGGGCATGAACCCACAATCAAGCATAACGCTCCCTCTTGGAGCTACTACCTACTACTTGGCCAAAGCAATAAACAGCAACGGAGAACATGCAAGAATTACTCAAGAACAAAGATATAAAAGAGGTGAATCAAATATATTACTCAAACACAATCTGAACATAGTCTCATAATCCATCAGATCCCAGCAAACTCAGCAAAGCAACAGCAGAAAGATTACATATGTGCCTCGATCATGTAGGGCAGCTCATGAGGTCTAAACCATGAAGAGCAAAGAGGGGAGGAGAACATCACATAGCTACTGATCATGGACCCATGGTCCAAGGTGGACTACTCACGACTCGTCCGGGAAGCGTCCATGGTGGTGGAGAAGCTCCCGGTGGTGGTTCTCCCCTCCGGCAGGGTGCCGGGAAGAGTTCTCCTGATGCTCCCGATCTTGGAAGCGCTGCGGCGGTGGAACAGAGGCGAGATCGCGAAAAAGGGTTCTGTCCTCGAGGGTTTCGGGACGAGAGGGATATATAGGCGAAGGGGGGCAGCCAGAGGCGGAGAAGGGGCCCCAGGCGCCCCCCTGGCGCGGCCAGGGGTGGGGCCGCGTCAGGTGGCCGCCTGGGCCTCCCCTGGCTCCCCTCTGGCCCATCTTTGGTTCTTCGCGAAGCTTCATGTACGCTGATTTTTCCTGTATTTTTCCTGGAATTTTTGGAGCACTTTTAATATGGGGGAAACCTGAAATAGAAAAACAGCAGAAAACAGGAACTGGCACTGTGGTGCACTCAGTTAATAGGTTAGTCCAAATATGATCAAAAGTGTATGGAAGTGCATCAATATCATAGCAATATCACACAAAAGAAGCATGGAGCAAGCAGAAATTATAGATACGTTTTGGACGTATCAGCTGCCTCCACGACCTCAATGGACATTGACAAGGGCCGGGACGACGAGGAGACCGCAGATGCCGCAACATCCCGCGCAGGTGCGGGTTGTAGATCATGTCTTACTTTTCATCGGTTAGGGATACCGGTCGACTGAACTGCACTATTGTTTTGCTTGAAGGGCCGTGCCACGTCATAGAGCTCCTAGATGACGATGATGTTGATGAGGAGTGTTTGGGAGGGGATCGGCGACGCACAGGGAAGAAGGGCCGGAAGGTGCCTTCTCGCCCGGAGGCCCAGTTACAGGAAGACGCGGTCCGAGCCACGGTCTTCTTTGCCAACCTCGTGGCGACCGTACGCCCAGCTTCATCAGCTGGAGGGGCCATCGACCCAGCGCTTGTCCCAGCTGTCGATCCAGCACCTGCTCCGGTTGCCGACCCAGCGCCTGCTCCGGCCGTCGACCCAGCGCCTGCTCCGTCGTCCTTTCTCTTCTCCTCCTATCGCCTCCCGGAGGATCCCGTGGGTGCAGCTCAAGAAGCCGTTCGCCAGGCGGGGTTGATGATGGAGAAGCCGAAGGCAGCATACGAGGCCAGCATGGCTGCTTACGACGCTAGTTCTGCTCTTCGGGCCAAC
This sequence comes from Secale cereale, assembly GCA_902687465.1. NCBI lineage: Eukaryota > Viridiplantae > Streptophyta > Magnoliopsida > Poales > Poaceae > Secale > Secale cereale. The sequence continues at coordinate 132,090,838 of LR738715.1, forward strand.
GTCCAGGTTTGTTTTCTCTACTGGTTGGTTTGCTGCGCTGGAGTAGTCTTTGGTTTTGAAAAAATCTGCTGCTTTGTTCGTAAGATGATGTCACACCCACTGGGTGAGAGTCTTGATGTGTTTGCTTTCAACTTCCCTTGAACTCGAGCGAGACTGATCTTGGTCGAGTGAGAACCGGTGGGGGCACGCTCAGTGAACCCACTGGGTGTAGTCCCCGAGACCGTGGTCGACTGCTGGCAGTCGGCCATGGTATGACGATAGGACTTTTCTTCCTTGTCTCTTTTTTTTGAGCTCGAGCCAGACTGATCTTGGCCGAGTGAGAACCAGTGGGGGCACGCTCAGTGCACCCACTGGGTGTAGTCTCCGAGACTGCGGTTGAGTGTTTGACTCGACAGTAGTCTTAGAATCTTGTTTTGTTGTGTTGATGCAGAAGTATTGCGAGTTTGGGGCCAAATTTGCAGACCTTGAGAAGAAGCAGATCCAGCTCAATCTCGACTTGCAACTGGCTCGGGACCACCTGAAGAAGACGCAGGATGACGCGGCCGGTAATTGATGCTAACCGTTTGTCGACTGACTTTTGATAAATATGCCTTGTGTCTCCTCATGTTCATCTGTCCAGTGATGTCTTTGGTAGGTCAACTGAAAGCGGCCTTGGAGCAGAAAGATCTTGACTTGGCGGTAGTGCAGCAAGCGGCTCAAGAGAAGGCAGAACTGGCAGCGCAGAAGCTGGCCTCCGTATGCGCGCTCGAGGCGGAGATCATCAGGCTGAGGGGCTCACTCGACACAGCTAACCAAGAGGTGACTCGACTGAAGAATGCCAAGAGCATCCTGAACGAGAAGTACGCGGTCCTTTTCCAGAAGAGGATTGATCTTGAGGCTTATCTGAGTGACCTTACCAAGAAGTGGTACCTCGTGCTCGAAGGTACGTCTCTTTGGCTTAGGCTAAGTTGGATCAGTCGACCCATGTTTTGTTTCCTGACTTGACTTGTTTTCTGTGGCGCAGAATTTTGCCGCAACTTCGAAGAAGAGACTGGGCGGGTCGAGCCCGGCCTGGACCCAGCCTATTCCATCGTCAAGGACAAGGTTGCCATGAACATCTTGAGGCTGGAGTCCCGTCTTACGGCTGCCACGGAGTATCTGGGACGGCTAAAAGCGATGATGGCCAGGGTCGACACCGCGCTCAGGAGGGGAGTCGTGCAGGAGAACGACCTCGAGTCTCTGATGACTCGACTCAATGAGATCCCCAGCCGAGTGCTGGAGTGGAAGAAGTCGTCCACCCGGAGTGGAGCCGACGTGGCGCTGTCCTTGGTCCACGTGCACTGCAAGGAGAGAAGGCTCGCGGCGCTCAAGGTCGCCAATATGAAGGAGCTCCAATTCCAGTCGTTCATGGAGACTTTCCTGGAAGGCGCCACCCGCATCGCCGACGGGATCGACCTGGACCAGTTTGTCGCACTCGCGAGCCCGCCTCCTCATGAGGAATGAGTGAACTTTGATACTTTAATCCAATTTGCCTCGGAATGCCGAGTGATCTTGTAATCGTTAAACTCTGGTGGGCCCGTGCCCAGGTACTCTTGCCCGAATCTTGCGGGCTTTTATCTGGATTTGATTCCTTGGCTTGTGACTCTTTTTTGATCGCTTGAATCTTTGAGTTGACGCCTTGATGACGACGTTGTATTTGTGGCGGAGCTCGGAGGACCGCGGTTGGGCCTCCGAGTGGAAAAGCCGTTCTCCACTCGGAATAGTTCTTGTAACTTAGGCGAGTCACGGGGCCGCAGCTAAGCCCCCGAGTGAGAGGATAGCTATTCACTCGGAGTGGATGTTTGTAACTTAGGTGATTCCAAGCTACGTTGTATTTGTGGCGGAGCTCGGAAGACAGAGCCACATTATACTTATGACGCAGCTCGGAGGACCACAGCTAAGCCCCCGAGTGAGAGGGTTGCTCTTCACTCGGAGTGAGTGTTTGTAACTTGGGCGAATCGGGTTCGCGGCTAAGCCCCCGAGTGAGAGGGTTGCTCTTCACTCAGAGTGAATGTTTGTAACTTAGGCGATTCCAAGCTACGTTGTATTTGTGGTGGAGCTCGG
>LR738715.1:132093352-132150769 GCA_902687465.1 Secale cereale
TTCACTCGGAGTGGATGTTTGTAACTTAGGCGAGTCAAGGGGCCGCAGCTAAGCCCCCGAGTGAGAGGGTTGCTCTTCACTCGGAGTGGATGTTTGTAACTTAGGCGATTCCGAGCTACGTTGTATTTGTGGCGGAGCTCGGAAGGCAGAGCCACATTATACTTATGTCGCAGCTCGGAGGACCGCAGCTAAGCCCCCGAGTGAGAGGGTTGCTCTTCACTCGGAGTGAGTGTTTGTAACTTAGGCGAGTCACGGGGCCGCAGCTAAGCCCCCGAGTGAGAGGGTTGCTCTTCACTCGGAGTGGATGTTTGTAACTTAGGCGATTCCAAGCTACGTTGTATTTGTGGCGGAGCTCAGAAGGCAGAGCCACATTATACTTGTGACGCAGCTCGGAGGACCGCAGCTAAGCCTCCGAGTGAGAGGGTTGCTCTTCACTCGGAGTGAGTATTTATAACTTAGGGGAATAGGGTTCGCGGCTAAGCCCCCGAGTGAGAGGGTTGCTCTTCACTCGGAGTGAGTGTTTGAAACTTAGACGAATCGGGTTCGCGGCTAAGCACCCACTGGGGGATTTTGAAGACCAGTGTTTTTTAGAAAACAACAATCATTAAAGGACCGCTGCAAACTTGTCTTTCAAACAAATCGGGAAAATCTTTATTACAACTTGACTGTCGAGTGCTTCAACTGTAGAAGCGGCGGAGCAGGTCCGCGTTCCACGAACGAGGTTCGTCTTTCTTCTTGGCGACATTCTAGAGGTGGTACGCTCCGTTGTGCAGCACCTTGGTGATGATGAATGGGCCTTCCCAAGCCTGGGCGAGCTTGTGAGGTCATTTCTGATGCACTCGAAGGACCAGGTCTCCTTCCTGAAATGCTCGGCTTCGGACGTTGCAAGCATGGAATTGACGCAGGTCTTGCTGATAGATGGTCAACCGGATCAAGGCCATCTCTCGTTCCTCTTCCAAAAGATCGACTGCATCCTGACGAGCCTGCTCTGCCTCGGCTTCGGAGAAGAGTTCCACTCTGGGGGCGTTGTGTAACAAATCGCTCGGCAACACAGCTTCGGCTCCATAGACCATGAAGAAAGGGGCACGGCCAGTCGACCGGTTTGGAGTCGTCCTCAAACCCCATAGGACAGATGGTAGTTCAGTTACCCAAGCCCCAGCAGCATGCTTAAGATCACGCATGAGCCATGGCTTTAGGCCTTGGAGAATCAAACCATTTGCTCTTTCCGCATGGCCATTCGACTGCGGATGTGCCACGGAGGCGTAGTCGACTCGTGTTCCTTGAGAAGCACAGAAAGCTCTGAATTCATCCGAGTCAAAGTTGGAGCCGTTGTCTGTGATGATGTGGTGGGGAACTCCATATCTGAATATCAATTCCTTGATGAAGCTGATGGTGGTGCTCGACTCGAGGTTCTTGATGGGCTTGGCCTCAATCCATTTGATGAACTTGTTGACTGCCACGAGCAGGTGGGTGAATCCGCTTCTGCCCGTTCTGAAGGGGACGACCATGTCCAAGCCCCAAACAGCAAAGGGCCAGACTAGCGGAATGGTCTTCAATGCAGACGCCGGCTTGTGGTACATGTTGGAGTAGAACTGGCAACCTGCGCACTTGTCCACAATATCCTTGGCCATCTTGGTTGCATGGGGCCAGTAAAACCCGGCTCGTTACGCTTTGGCCACGATAGTCCGAGAGGAACCGTGGTGGCCACAAGTTCCCGAGTGAATCTCATCCAGGATCAATCGACCTTCCTCTGGGGCAATGCAGCGCTGAGCGACTCCGGTGACGCTTTCTCTTTAGAGTTGACCCTGAATGACAGTGAACGCCTTGGATCGGTGGATGATTTGGCGCGCTTCCTCCTCATCTTCCGAGAGTTCTTGCCTAAGAAGATATGATATGTATGGCACAATCCAGTCTGGCGTAATCACTAGGACCTCCATGATCAGGTCGACCACCGTAGGTACTTCGACTTCCGTCGGATCTGACGCACTGACTGGCTCTTCCGTGAAGGGGTCTTCTTTGACAGAAGGGGTGTGCAGATGCTCCAGGAACACATTCTTGGGAATAGGCTTCCGAATCGAACCAATTTTTGCGAGGTCATCGGCCAGTTGATTCTTGGCTCTAGGCACATGATGGAGCTCTAAACCTTCAAACTTCTTTTCAAGCTTCCGCACTGCACTGCAATAACTGATCATTGCCGGGCTCCTGACGTCCCATTCCTTCATCACTTGGTTCACCACTAAGTCAGAGTCGCCATAAACCATCAGGCAACGGACGCCGAGTGAGATGGCCATGCGCAACCCATACAAAAGTGCTTCGTACTCAGCTTCGTTGTTCGACGAGTCAAAGTGGATCTGAAGGACGTAACTGAGCTTGTCGCCCCTGGGAGAAACCAGGACCACGCCTGCGCCGGATCCGTTCAGCATCTTGGATCCATCGAAGAACATAGTCCAGTGGTCCGACTGAACTTGAGTCGGCAACTCTTGCTCTATCCACTCGGCCACAAAATCTGCTATAGCCTGAGACTTGATGGCTTTCTTCGCTTCAAACTTGATATCTAACGGAACAAGTTCAATCGCCCATGTTGCCACTCGACCGGTTGCGTCTCGGTTGTTTAAGATCTCTGACAGCGGGGCATCGCTGACGACTGAGATTGTATGGTCCGAGAAGTAATGGGCAACCTTTTTTGCAGTCAAGTAAATCCCGTACACGAGCTTTTGGTAATGCGGGTACCTTTGCTTGGAGGGAGTCAAAACTTCAGATATGTAATAGACCAGGCGCTGGACCTTGTATGCCTTGCCCTCTTCTTCCCGCTCGACCGTGAGTACAGTGCTGATAACTTGTCCAGTGGCTGCAATGTATAGTAGGAGAGGCTCTTTGCTGACTGGGGCAGCAAGCACCGGCTGGGTGGACAGCAGGGCTTTGAGCTCTTCAAATGCTGCTTCGGCTTCGGAATTCCACTCGAACTTGTCTGATTTCTTCATGAGTCGGTAGAGAGGCATTGCCTTCTCACCGAGACGAGAAATGAATCGACTCAATGCGGCCAAGAAACCAGTAAGCTTCTGGACGTCGTGTATATGCTCGGGGCGTTTCATTCGGAGGATGGTGCTGACCTTCTCTGGATTGGCGTCGATTCCCCATTCGAAAACGAGAAAACCGAGCAACTTGCCACCAGGAACTCCAAATGTACACTTTGATGGATTGAGCTTGATATCATAGCTTCTTAAGTTTGCGAATGTCTCAGCGAGGTCTGTCAGCAGGTCGGAACCTTTCCGTGACATGACCACAATGTCATCCATGTATGCCTCGATGTTCCGACGGATTTCCTTTATTAAGCACTTCTGGATCATGCGCCTGAAGGTAGCGCCGGAATTTTTTAGACCGAAAGGCATGGTGACATAACAAAAACACCCGAAGGGGGTGATGAAAGCTTTCTTGATTTCATTGGGTCCGAACAGACGGATATGATGGTACCCAGAATACGCGTCCAGAAAGGACAAACGCTCACATCCCGCAGTCGAGTCAATTATCTGATCGATGCGGGGGAGAGGAAAATGATCCTTCGGGCAGGCCCGATTGATGTGCTTGAAATCGATGCACATGTGGAGAGACTTGTCCTTCTCGGGGACCATGACGACATTGGCGAGCCACTCGGAGTGGTAGATCTCGCGGATAAACTCAGCTGCCAGGAGCCGAGCCACTTCCTCGCCAATTGCCTTTCGCTTCTCCGCAGCGGACCGACGGAGATGTTCCTTCACAGGCTTCACCTTTGGGTCGACTCACAAATGGTGCTCACCCAGTCCCCTGGGCACACCCGGCATGTCTGATGGTTTCCATGCGAAGATGTCCCAGTTCTCACGGAGGAACTGGATGAGCGCTTCTTCCTATTTGCTGTCGAGTGTAGTGGAAATGTGGGTCGGTGCTGTGTTGGGGTCAGTGGGGTGGATGTGCACGGGTTTCGTGTCTCCGGCCGACTGGAAAGCTGACTCAGAAGCCGGCTTCTTTGCCCTCAGCAGATCACTCGGATCCACGCTCTTTTGGTACTCCTCCATCTCTACTGCTGCCATCTGCTCGTCAGCGATCTTTGAGCCTTTCTGGAAGCACTGTTCCGCTTTCTGACGGTTCCCAGTGATGATTAGAACGATGTTGGGTCCCGGCATCTTCACCTTGAGGTAAACGTAACACGGTCGAGCCATGAACCTGGCGTAGGCGGGCCTACACAGGATGGCGTGATAAGCGTTGTTGAAGTCCACCACTTCGAACGTCATCTTCTCTTTGCGATAATTCCTCGACTCGCCAAAGACCACGTCGAGTGTGATTTGGCCAAGTGAGTCGGCCTTCTTCCCGGGGATGACCCCGTGGAACCTCATGTTACTTTTGCTCAGCTTGGACATTGGAATGCCCATATCCCGGAGGGTTGCTGCATACAAGATATTCAAGCCACTGCCTCCATCCATCAGGACTCTGGTCAGACGTGTGCCCTCTACCACAGGGTCGACCACCAGCGCCTGCCGCCCGGGGGTGGCAATGTGCGCAGGGTGATCAGACTGATCGAATGTGATGGGGGTCTTGGACCATTTCAAAAATATGGTGGTCACCGTGGCAACCATGTTTACTTCTCTATTGATGACTTTCAGTCGACTTTTGCTCTCGACGTCTGCGAAGATCACCAAAGTGGAGTTGATCTGGGGGTATCATCCATCCCCTTCCTTGTCTTCGGACTCTTCTGATTCCTTTCCCTTGTCAGTCGACTGATCTTTCTGGAAGTTCTGGATCAGGAGACGACACTGTCGAGTGGTGTGCTTGGGATATACCAAGTTTCCCTCTTCATCTTTCTTCATGTGAATGGGACATGGCTGGTCGAGTACATCATTCCCAGCTTGATCCTTCACTTTCTTGGGGGCCCATGACCCCTTCGGCTTTCCTTTGCCCTTTCCTTGATTGACCACTGCAGCCTCGCCCTGAGCAGCTGGCTCGGCCTTGCGCTTGTTCTTCCGATTGGAATTCTGATCATCCTGCCCGACTGGTTTCTTGCCGCTGCGGAGCCGGTCGGCCTCTTCACCGTTGGCGTACCGACTGGCAATCTCCATCATCCGTGACAGGGACATATCGCCTGTTCGAACAAACTTTAGATTCAGCTCTCGGTTACGAACACCTTCCTTGAAGGCGCAAACCGCCTGGTGCTCAGACACATTTTCCACCGTGTGGTGCAAGGTGGTCCATCGCTAGATGTAATCCCTCAAAGTTTCATTCGACTTCTGTGCGCAGTGCTGAAGCTCTGCGAGTCCAGCAGGTCGCTTGCAGGTGCCTTCGAAGGTCCGAATGAACACTCGTGCGAGCTCTTCCCAACTGTAAATACTCCCGGGGGCCAACTGATTGAGCCATGCCCGAGCCGAACCGCCCAGCATCAGAGGAAGGTGCTTCATGGCCACTTCGTCGTTGCCGCCTTTGATCTGTACAGCCACTCGGTAGTCTTCTAGCCAGGTGTCTGGTTTTGACTCGCCGGTGAACTTGCTTACTCCCGCCGCTAACCTAAAGTTCGGGGGGGTCTTTGCGGCTCTGATGGCACTGCAGAAACACTCGGGTCCAGAGACAGGTGCTCGGCTCCCACTCGGTTGATCTCTGCCTTGCTCTTCTCTGAACGCCCTGTTCCGGTCGACCCGTCCCTGCACAAGGATAGACCATGCGTCGAAACCTGGCCTCCGGGGATCTGGGGGAACTCTCTGCTCGTCGTCGCGTAGGCGCCTGCCCTCGTGCCGCCGGGGCGAGTACGATCCGCTTCCCGGAGGAGGCGTAGGCACTCGACGGCGGTCGTGATGACCGAGTCGACGGTCGTGTTGCTCGTCATTCCGACCCAGATGTCGGTCTTGCTACGGGCCACGTTCCTCACGCCTTGGGGGCGATCTTGGACTGTGGGCTGACCAACGGTGTCCGCGGCCACTGATCTGCTCTGGATCCTGTTGCATGACTGAGAAATAGCCGCGTTTTTGTCTTCAGCCATTCGGAGCAAAGCTCGGATCCGCTGAAGGCCTCTCCCAGCCTCTGACTGAGAAGGTTGAATCGGCTCCGCGATGCGAGCCGTGGTTTCGAGGTTCTGGAATGGTGTGCGGAACACCTGAGTCTCGCGCGGGTGTGATTGCCACGGTCATCGACTGGACTCGAGGACCAGTCGGCGGGCTTGTTCGTCGAGTGCGCGTTGGATATTTTCCAAGCGCGCGCGCTCGGCCACGGTGGCCAAGCGTGTGGCTTCCAGGGCCAGAGCCTCTAGGGAATCTCCCACGATGGGAGTGAAGAGTGCGTCTTCGTTGCGGAGACAAAGCTCAGCCCTCTGCTCGGCAGTGAGGGGTTGAGGGATGTAGCCGTCGTTGTCGTGCGAACGGATGCCGCCGCTGCCGCTGTCCCCACCACGAGGAAAACCCGGCGGGCTGCAACGCGAGTCGACCATGAGGACTTCAGCTGCGGGATCGCTGCTCCCGCACTCAGAAACAGAATCTACGAGCTCGATCGACCGGCCCGTAGAGGTAACCGTCGGGCTCGATGGCTGCGACTTGAGGGGTGGCCGTCTGACGGGCCACCACGTGTTTCACCCACCGCTGGAGCCGTGAGCGACCGGACCGCTTGCGATGGCGTCCGGCGGGGATGGGGGATGATGTAGGGATCGACGAATACTGAGTCGACGGCTGCCGAAGGAGGACGCCGCAGGCGCTGGCGCGGAAGTGCGCGGCCCCGTGGGTGGGCAGAGCCTCGACGTCGAGAGGGGCCTCCTGGAGCCATGCGGAGTCGTCGGTGATGAAGACGAGCGCGTCGAGCCGGACTTCACGGCCCAACGCTAAACCACCGCCTGACATCATGATGAAGGAGGTCGGAGAAGAAATTGCAACCTCACCAGATGTCGCTAAGACGCCTTGCCCCACGGTGGGCGCCAACTGTCGTGGTTCCAAGCCTGACAGTACGAGTAGGGGGTACGAATGAGGAGGCAAGGCCTAGCTATGGTGAAGTTGTACACGAGGTGTTTTACGAGTTCAGGCCCTTCTCGGAGGAAGCAACAGCCCTATGTCTCGATGCCCGGAGGCGGTCAACTGATATGTGTATATGTGAGTTACAGGGATGCGAACCCTTGTACAGGAGGAGGGGGTGGCTTATATAGTGTGCCAGGACCCCAGCCATGCTCCACGTTACCAAGGGATTAATGTACATTAAGGCAGGCGTTACTGATAACGTCTACAGTAAAGAGTAATTAAGGCATTCACTATGGCGAGTAAATACCAGACCGTTATTGTCCTAAGGGACCTTTGACCTTCGAGGGTCGAGTGCCTTGAATTGGTCGAGTGGGTTTGAGTCGTCTTGTAGGTGCCGTTCAGTCAAGTGGGATGTCCTCTTGGGCCATCTCAGTTGACTGTCTTTGTCATCATTGGTTTTGTCTTTTGATCTTCTGGGGTACTGACCTTGGGTGGGGTACCTTGGTCAGGCCTGTGACCCTACCCTATGTCTATAACCTTGTCACCCCCTCCCCAAGTATATATAGGTGGTAGGGGAGAAGAGGCAGCCAAGGGGGCGCCCCAAGTAGGAGAAATCCTACTTGGGATCCTCTGCAATTTGGTCAACCCCCCTTTCCTATTCCAATTCGGAGTAGGAAGGGAAGAGGGGGAAGGGGGAATCCTATTCCCTTTTCCTTTCCTCCTTCCCCTTTCCTTCTCCAATTTGGCCAGCCCATATGGGGGGGCGCATCAGCCCCTTTGTGGCTGGTGCGTTTCCCCTCTTGGCCCATAAGGCCCATATCTTTTGCCAGGGGTGCCGGAACCCCTTCTAGTGACCCGATAAATACCCGGTGCATCCTGAAACACTTACCGTGTCCGGATACCATCGTCCTATATATCAATCTTTACCTCTTGACCATTTCGAGACTCCTCATCATGTCCGTGATCTCATCCGGGACTCCGAACAACATTCGGTCACAAAATCACATTACTCAAATAATACAATATCGTCATCGAACGTTAAGCGTGCGGACCCTACGGGTTCGAGAACTATTTAGACATGACCGAGACACCTCTCCGATCAATAACCAATTGCGGAACCTGAATGCTCATATTGGCTCCTACATATTCTACGAAGATCATTATCGGTTGAACCGTTATGACAACATACGCTATTCCCTTTATCCATCGGTATGTTACTTGCCTGAGATTCGATCATCGGTATCTTCATACCTAGTTCAATCTAGATACCGGCAAGTCTCTTTACTCGTTCTGTAATACATCATCCTGCAACTAACTCATTAGTGACTTTGCTTGCAAGGCTTCTTATGATGTGTATTGCCGAGAGGGCCCAGAGATACCTCTCCGATACTCGGAGTGACAAATCCTAATCTCGATCTATGCCAACCCAACAAACACCTTTGGAGACACCTATAGAGCATCTTTATAATCACCCTATTACATTGTGATGTTTGATAGCACACAAGACATTCCTCCGGTATCCGGGAGTTGCATAATCTCATAGTCGAAGGAATATGTATTTGGCATGAAGAAAGCAATAGAAATAAAACTGAACGATCAATATGTTATGCTAATGGATGGGTCTTGTCCATCACATCATTCTCCTAATGTCAGTGTACTAGAGTAGGGGTACCCTAGTATCCCGAACTTGTGCACGGGCGGTAGCAGCATCCCGCGGCAAGGCTTGCTGGGTGACCGCCAAGGTCCTCCGTGGTTCCTTTGGAGCCATTCAAGAACAAAGTATTCAAGCCAAGGAGACAAGGCCCCGGCAAGAGGAGCTTGCCGGTAAGGCCAATCAAGGCATCTCAAGGATCTTGCCGCGGCGCGCCACGCGTCCCGGCAAGGCCCGGTGAGTGGCAAGCTCCCGGACGCGACAAGACAACGACCGCGGCAAGGCACTTGCCGCGGCAAGCTACCACCCTGTACCTGCGCTCCAGCACATCCACCAACATATCGCTCTGGGACCCTTCCAGGCGTACGTGGCGGGAGGCTGTGCAGCCAGCGATGCGCGGTGGCAAGCGGCGCTGACAAGATTGCCATCGTGGCAAGCGGTGGCGTCCCTGACGGTCCTTTTTTGCACTATTTGGGCGACGCAGGCGGGCATTCAATGCCTTTGTCCCCTGCCGTCAGGGTTAGGTATGATACACTGTAGCAGGTAGTTGTACCAACCGCAACACCTTTCCATTTTTACCCTTGTCTATGTTGTCACTTGTCGGTGACCCCTTGAGCATATAAAAGGAGGCCCATGCGCAACGTAGAGGGGGGTTCGAAAGGAGGAGAACACTCACGCTCGGTCTCGTTAGCTGCTGTGTGTACTGTAGCTCCCAGCGCTCCCGAGCAAGAACTCAATACAAACCACAAAGCAGGAGTAGGATTTTACGCATCCGTGCGGCCCAAACCTGGGTAAACTGCTCGTGTGATTCGCCCCGATCTGCTCTTCGTGCGATCTCCGCCCCCCGCCGAACCGAAAGGGGCTCGGTCCGCCGGTCCCATAGGTGCTCGTGGATCAGTTTCCCCGACATCTTTGGCGCGCGAGGTAGTGGGTGTCGAGGTTGTGTGAACCTGATCCGGCGTTCACACGAGCTAGATCTTCATCGACATGCCGCCGAAGAAGAAGGCTTCGGAGGCGGCTGCTCCATCCGCGCCGAACCCACCACCGCCGGAGCAAACGGTTGGTGGGATAGACGCCGGCGGAAGAACGGGCGTCGACGAGGGAGCTCACGGTGCTGCCAGGTCCAAGGACAAGGCTGCGCTGCCCATCGGCGACGTAGCCGGCTCCCACAACGACCGAGCGCACTCCAAGACCTCGGCGTCCGTACACGCACCGCACCCATCTCAGGATGACGCCAAATCGAGCCACTGGCCAGACACCTTTCGCTCTAGTCTATGCAGCAGAGGCAGTTCTCCCCACGGAACTCGTATACGGGTCACCTCGAGTGCTCGCTTATGATGAGCTCGAGCAAGAGCAGCTGCGGCTAGATGACGCACTGCTCCTTGAGGAAGATCGTCTTGAGGCTGCTGTACGAGCTGCTCGCTACCAGCAAGCTTTGCGCCGCTACCATAGCCGCAAAGTTAACGCCAGAAGTATCGAGGAAGGTGACCTTGTTCTTCGGCGCGTTCAGTCCGCCAAGAATTCCAACAAGTTGACGCCGAAGTGGGAAGGCCCTTACCGGGTGAAACGAGTCACTAGGCCTGGCGTTGTCCGCCTTGAGACCGAAGATGGCATTCCGGTGAGCAACTCCTGGAACATTGAGCATCTTCGTAAGTTTTACCCGTAAGGCGCGGTTGCCAGAACTTGTTCCGGCAACCAACTTTTGTACAAGTCTTGCCGCTGTTGCATGTAAACCTTTGTACAAAGCCGGGCGCAGACCCCGTGCATAAGTAAAGCTCATGTGCTCCGCACATCTTGTCAATTTCATGCCTTCTATTTTTTGCATGTGTTATCTGATATTTTGTGCAGCACCTACCCCCGGTAAGCAATAACGAGCCGTAAGGCTCCATATCTTTATTTTCTCTTCTTTCTTTTTCTCAAGGAAAGGAAGGTTCCCTCGCCCACAAGTTTGTCGGGGGGAAAGGAGAAGATAATGGTATGGACCAGGCGTCGTTCAAGAAAGTTTCGCCTTACCGGGAAGCAAACAACAAAAAAGCTAAGTTGCCAAAGTTTGAGCAATCAGATTTTTTTAATTTTTAAGTTATCTTCCTTGAACGACCATGCTTTGTATGGAAAACCTGTGCGCGGAGGAACCAACTCATAGCTAGTTGCGCCCTTACTTTGTTTCGAGTCTGCTCAACAACTTAAGTGTGCTGCGACTAGTTGCGACAAGGTTTCTTGTCGGTAACGGCACCGCCAGCAGGCTGCTGACGTCCCGCACTCAGCGCTCGCGGCTAAGGTGCCTGCGCCGGCAAGTTCCCTAAAAGCGTAGGGCTAAAACATACAAAGGAAGGAGTCAAGTAAAGGAAATAACATTGCAATCATTACCCAAAATAGAGTTATATTACAAGATAGCTTGTCGCGGCTCTAACAGATTGTTCTCATAACATGACCAGCAGCGACAAGAAAAGAAGGAAACGGGCGGCCTAATCTGCACGATCGCCCTCAATCCTCTTGATCCCGCTCACCTTGTCCACAATGGGTGCGACGAGGGCCTTGAGCGCTTCCAGATCAGCATTCGGCGGCAGGGACTTGAGGACGTTGGTGAGGTTGAGGCTCGGGTTGCGGAAGGCCACCTTCACTAACACCTTCTGAAGAGCTCCCGCGCAGATCTTGCGTGACTCGTCGGCCAGCTGCTTTGGAATCCTCTCCTGGAGTCGCTGGAGGGCCGTCGCCACGCCTTTGAAGAACAAGGTGAGCTTGGCGCTGGGTTGGAGGTTCTCATCGGAGGAATACCCGAGATCCTCCATCCCCAGCTGCGCCAGCTCCCTGTCAATGTCTGCAGCAGCATTCACAAGACCCTCCGTCCAGTGCTCCACAGTATCCCTAAAAGTGTTCTGGGCGGCGGCAGCACTCGCCAGCAGCGCCTCATCGGCCTTGATCTTCTTCTTCAAGGCCACCTCCTGCTCCCTGGCGCCGTCCAGCGTCTTGGTCAAAGTAGTCAGCTTAAACTCAAGATCTGCGTTGGAGTCCTTGGCGGCGCCAAGTTCCTTGCCCTTCTCGGCGAGGCGAACCTGCAGCTCTCCAAAGCTGTGGGCGTCCTTCTCCCGCTCACGCTTGAGCGCGGCAAGCTCTTCACCGCTCGCCTTGAGATCGGCCTCCAGTTGCGCCACCTTTGTCTCCAGCTCCTTCTTGGCGGCCTCGGCAGCTGCGGCAACATCCTCTGCTTGCTTGAGGGCTCCGCCGAATGATTGCTCGTGCGCAGCAAGCTCCTCCTCATGGCTGTCGAGGTTGACCTTCCGCTGCGCCAGCTCGCCCTCCTGCGCAGACAGCTTCTCAGCGGCAAGCCGATGTTGCTCTTCAACTTCAGCCTTCTCGAGGAAGAAGGCCTTCTGCTCCTCGGCGAGTTGCTCCCGCTCCTCTGCCAGGGACCGGAGAGCTTCCTGGTTAAGACCCCGGAGCTCCTCTGCGCGCTTCTCGATGTCCACTCCTACCTTCGCGACAAGCGCCTCGCGGGATTCCAGCTTGGCTTGCCGAGCACGGTAGAGCGACACCAGCTTCCGCAGCAGCCGCTCCTCCTCAGGCTCGCTGCTGCTGCTGCTCGGCGCGTCAACCAGCATCAGCCCAGCGGAGGCGAGCACCTCTCCATCAAAGCTCTCTCCTTTGACCGGCGCCCTGGAGCTTGACGCCCAGGGGAGGTTGATGAAGACGCCATCACCGGCCTTCAAGTAGATGCCTGGTTGGGGCTCTTCGGAGCCTGAAGCTGCGGCAACGGCGGAGGGATCGGCGGTCGGTGTAGCACCTGGCGCTCCTGCGGCTTCAGGGCCGTCAGTGTGATCGCCAGACCCCTCGCCTGCTTCTGCGGCGGCAGCTTTGGCGGCCTCTGCGCCGGCGGGATCGTCAGTGCCGGCTGCTTCTTCGGTGCCAGCGGCGTCGTCAGCAGCAACCTCGGTCTCCATCGGCTCCGCAGCAGATGGGTCTGACAGTCGGAAAAGGGAGAAAAGTCAAGCAAATATCCAAAAAAAGAAGATCAAAAGAAGAAGAACCCAAGGGAAGTTTTGAAGCGAGATGATTACCTGTACCGGGTTCTGTAGTCGTAGTCTCCGCCGTCGTAGGGCCGCTGGTACTGCCGCTTGCCGCCGCAGCGCTGGCCGGCGTCCCTCCTGCACGAGCCGGCTCCTCGGCAGAGTCCCTTGCCGGAGAACTCCCCCTTGCCGGAGAACTCTCCCTCGGCGGCGTAGTCGAAGCAGACGGCATGTCGGGGGCGGCCTCCTGGCGCTCCTGGTGGGGCTGCTCTGCTCCTACACAAACCAACAGTCAGATGTCAGCAAAGAAAGAGCACTCATGCGCGCCTAACAGCGGAAAGTAAACCATATACTTACGCTGGGGGCTGCGCTGGGGGCTGCTTTGGGGAATAGTTGTCGGGTCCGGCAAGGTGGTCTCGGACACACCCCCCTGCTGTCGCGGTGGGTTCGTCCTCGATGACAATCACCCGGACCTTGGCTCTCTTCGCCGCTCTCTGGGCCAGAGTCCTGAAAAGGAATAAGTTCGGAGTGAAGCAAATGAGATACAAGACAAAATAGCAAGAATTGAAGAACTACAAGTACAGCAAAGGATCTTACTCTTCTTTTTCCTCCTCGGAGCTCAACGCGGAGAAGTCAAAATCCATCTCCCCTCCGGCGCGAGGAGGCGGAGGAGTAGGATCCCTTGGCCGCTTGGTGGGAGCAGTGGCGGTGCTCCGAGACGACCCTGCTCCGGCTGCCGCCGCAGCGTGACAAGCGGCAGGAGCAGAAGCGGTGGTCCGGGAGGACCCCGCTCCAGTTGCCGCAGCAGCGTGAGGTGCTCCCGCGACAACAGTGCTTGCCGCGGTGGAGCATGTCGCGCAGCGCAGCGGCTGTTGACTTGTCTGCCGCTCCACTACGTCTCCGGCCTTGCGGAGAGGCCTTCTTGGTGGAGCTGGGGGCTCTGCTTGCGGCGAGCTGTCTGAAGATGAGGAGGAAGAGGAGTTGATCTCCAACGAGCCGCTCGTATCCTCGGCGGGCTCGCTCGACTCGACATCATGCTCGGCAAGCTCTTCCTCGCCGGCAAGCTCATCTCGCTCGGCACGGCTTGCCGCCTCTGTTGCCTCCACCTCCTCCACAGTTAATTCAAACTCGCCCGCGGCTGCGGCTGCCGCCGCCTCTTCCAGCCTAGTGGCGATGCGTTTCATCTCCGCATCGGTGGTGTCGCGAGTGAGGCTTTTCTTTTTGTCGGAGCGGACCGGCACTTCGACCAAGCCGTCGAAGAACTCCTGCACGACGTCGTCTGCAGGCTCTTGCCAAGTTGGGACAATTCCATGCGAGTCGCACAGCGGCATCATTGCCCGGATGCAGTCGAGCGAGGAGTTGTTGCACATCGGAACGACACCCTTTGGCAACCTGAATACTTCGGGATGTTGGGGGTCGTACTTGAATAGCTCCTGGAGCATCGCGTTAAGTTCCAGGACAGTGAAGTTGAAGTTAAGGCCCGGGCGCAGCCTCATGATATCCGTCGCATTCTTGAATTCCCAGGCGGGTCTCCTCCGTTCCTGCAGGGGGGCGATGCGGCAGCGAAGAAAATGTGCGCCAATAGCGCCTATAGTGAGCCCAGCAAGCCTAAGGCGTTGGATCCGGGTGACGGCAATCTTCAGCCTATCGTCTTCCGGGGCCACGTTGCTCCAATCCCTGCCGCGCGCTACTGGGGCTTGGCGCCGGGCGGTAAACGGCTGCGGGTTCTCCTCGACAATCCAGCACCAGTCTGCTCTCCATTCCTCCCACTTGCCGCGGAGCTCTCCCTCCAGATAAGCTTCCTTCTTGTGGGCTCTCGAGATCCAGGCAATTCCGCCGGATAGAGGCTCTCCTCTCTCAACTCGGGGCATAAAGAAGTGGCGAAAAAGGGCTACGTTTGGGTAGACTCCGACAAAGGTTTCGTAGAGATGTGCGAAAACTGCCATGGTCAGAACAACATTGGGGGTGAAGTCAAGGAGGCGGAACCCGTAGGTGTTCATAATATCGCAGAAAAACTAAGAGAAAGGCGGGCAGAGCCCGCAGTAGAAGAACAAGGCGAAGAAGGGATATCCATTTGGAGCCATTTTCCAAGCGACGGCTGGAAGTACCTTCGTGCGCGGGTGCGCTCGCGTCTCCGTCGACCAGAAGAGGTAGTAATACTCCCTCAGCTCCCTCACGGCGAGCTTGGGGGGGAAGAATGCCCGCTCCTTTCGCAGCGCCGCGAGCCGCAGCACCTCGGCCGACTTCACAACCTTCCCCTTGTCGGCTTTCGGAGCCATGGCGGAAGTGGTGGAGGAGGTCGACGGCGTTGGTGGTGCTGGTGGCGATGGGAGGCAGGGCGCTGCTCTCTTTCAGCTTTGGGAAGAAGGAGGAGCGGCAGTGTGACGCCCGAAGACCGACGTCCCAGAAGATTCCAGATGTTCCGGGTTCTCCCGTGTGTTTCATTTGTGCTTGTGTTATTTATTTTTGCATTGCATCTTGTCATCATGCCATCATGTCTTTAATCTTTTGCATCTCAACTTAAATAAATCGTGTGGACCTTCTGTCCATTTAAATCGAGGGAAGAGTGTCTTCTCTTTATAACATATAAAAACCTCTCAATATTTAGGGAGCTATATAATAAATATTCCATTTGTTTGGAATTAACCCAACACACTTGCATATTTTCCCCATGCCTTCTCTTTCGCAATTCCTTGCCTCAAACCTTGCCTATATTCCAAAAACCTCAACACTTTTGGACACTTTTAAGTCATGCCCTAATTCAAATCATTTGAATTTAATTCAAATGAGTTCGATTTTATCTCTTGCATTCTTGCATCTCCTATTTTTCGTGGACCGTGAACATTATTGCGAGTCCAGGAAAAATAACCTCTTGCCCAAACTCTACTCATAACCCCCCTCTTTCTTTTCCTTTATTTTTTGTCTCTATTTTCTTTTTCTTCTTCTTTCTCTCTTTTTATTAGGAGAGATGGCTCCCAGCCACCTACCAGCCGCAGCTGGCCCAGGCCGCCGCCTCAGCCTCCTGGCCCATCTGGCCTCCACGGCCCAGCCGACCGAACCCTAAGCCCACCTAGCCATCGCACCCTCTCCCTCTCCCTTTCCTCCCTCGCGCCGCCAGTTCTTTTCCCCTTGCCCCCGCAACCCAGCGCTCGAGGCCCGACCCTCATCTCCCTCGTCTTCCTCGCCGCACCCTTCCATCCCCCGTCGCCACCCTACTCCTCTCCCTCTCGAAACCCGCCATCTCCCGCCTCTGCTCCGGCCTCCCAGAGCCGCCGCACTGCTCGCCTTGGAGCCCTCTTCCTCGCCCCTGCGGCCTCCGCGCCAGAAGCCCCAGCGCCGCGCCGTGGCCTTCCTCCGTCGCCAAGGCCATGGCCCCGCGCCCCTCCTCTCCAGCCCGGCATGCCAAGGTCACGTCCCCGCCATCCGACCTCCTCCTCGGCGCCTTCCGCCGCGGATCCGCCGGCCGGCCTGGCCCCGCCTCCTCGTCCGAGAGCCTCTTCTCCAGGCCGCCCCTCTGGCCAATCTCCTCGCCGCGGCCATCCTTCGTCCTCCAGCGCAGGCAACTGCCGCCCGAGGCCTGCAGCCCCCTCGCCAAGCCGCACGACAGCAGCGCCGCGCCTCCTCCTTCCCGCTGCAGGCGACCAAGTCCACGGAGCCAAGCACCTCTACGGCCGGCGCCGCCAAGACCTTGCTGCCCCCCTTTTGTTTTTGCCAAGTTCATGTAAACGAGGGACCCCAAGGCTGCCAAGTGCACGAGGACCCCGGAGACGTCAAGTTCATCTACGGATCGAGACCGCCAAGTACCCCTGCGGCTAGTACACCAGCGTCAAGAACCGTGAACGACTTCGTGAACCGTGTACCACTACCGTCGCCAAGTCCCGAGACCGACAAGTCCCACGACGACCGAGTATGACTACACGTGGAGATACGTCAAGTTCGACTACCGTCGCAAAACGAGACCGGCAAGTCCGAAGACCCCAAGTACCACGACACGACGACATGAACATCTACGGAATCTTGAACGGCTACATAACGTGTACCTCTACGGAACGACTACTTCCACTACGTCCCTGGACGATCTTGAACCGCCCCGAAATGAACGTTCCGAAGGTATAACCCCGAGACGATGACCCGTGGAATGATTGTGTTGTATGAAATGTTTCCCTTGTGTGCTCTGTGCCCGTATCATCTATTGTCGTGCTCCTCGGTTGCCTCGTCGCCAACCCGTGGGATCCCGGTGACGGGATCACCCCACCTTTCATCTTGTTGACACGCTCCATCATCTTTTGCACCGGTCTCTCAACGAGTTACCAGAACCGAGATGTTGCCGTTGCATCATTTTCGGATCGTTGCCGTGGCACCTTTTCCTTCCACCACGGTGACAAGTGCTTCATATCTCTTCGTGTTCTCTTTTAATAAACATTGCATAAACTTGATCATGTCATCCGCATCATGTTAACAACATTAAAATATGTGAATTGTTGTTTGCTTAAAATCACTAAACATGCATATGGGGTTTTCCGGAATTGTTGTTTTGGCATTCCGGCCTCATTTAAAATGCCTAAATAGTGTAGTTTTATTATGCTTCACCTCTTGCCATGTTAACAAACATTTAATCTTGTCTTATAAATAAACGAGAGTCAATTAAATAATTAAAATGTGGTGTTTTGTCGATATGCAACTCGTTGCATATTGAGCTCCACTTAACTTGTAGTTTTGTTTGTGCTCTTTGACATGCCATGCATATTAAACCGGACATGCATCATACTTGGATGTGCATCGTATGCCATGTTTATGTTTGTGTGTTTACCGTGTTGTTTGCTTCTTTCCGGTTGCTTCTCTTGTTAGCTTCGGTTTCGTCCCGGAGTTGTGAGGATTCGCTCGTCTATGTTGCTCCGTCTACTTCGTGGAGCCGTTTTTCTTCCTTGCGGAATCCCAGGCAAGATGATCATACCCTTGGATACCTTTACTACCATTGCCATGCTTAGTTGTCTCGATGCTATCGTTACATGTCGCGCTACCCATCTTTTATGTCAGCCTCTCCTTGTTGCCATGAAACCTCTAACCTTGAAACCTTCCTAGCAAAACCATTGTTTGGCTATGTTACCCGCTTGCTCAGCCCCTCTTATAGCGTTGTTAGTTGCAGGTGAAGATGAAGATCGTTCCAGGAGGGAACTTGTTGTTGGAATATCACAATATCTATTATTATTATTAACACACCTATATACTGGGCATGGGTGGAAGGCTTGGCCTTTTGCTCGGTGTTTTGTTCCACTCATGCCACCTTAGGCGCCGATAAACCGGCATTATGTTCCTTGATTTTGCGTTCCTTACACGATGGGTGGATGGGGACCCCTTGACAGTTCGACTTTGAATAAAACTCCTCCAGCAAGGCCCAACATTGGTTTTAATTTGCTCATAATAACAACTTAATTAATTAATTAATTGCGTAGGGGGTCA
Organism: Secale cereale; assembly: GCA_902687465.1. Classification (NCBI taxonomy): domain Eukaryota; kingdom Viridiplantae; phylum Streptophyta; class Magnoliopsida; order Poales; family Poaceae; genus Secale; species Secale cereale. Next base: position 132,111,424 of record LR738715.1, read on the forward strand.
TGTCCACGGGTTCTTAATTCTACATAACAGGGGGGGGCCAGTGCTGATGGTGTTGGTCCCAAATAGAGTCGTGTCCGGCACCCTCCCCCCCCTTGGAAACTTGGGGTTTGGCCGCTGTACGCTGTGCTCATCCGGTCGTGGCCTGAGACGAGATACGCGCGGCTACTATCAGGGTGTCGGCACACCGGGAGGTCTTGCTGGACTTGTTTTACCATTGTCAAAATGTCTTGTGCACCGGGATGCCGAGCCTGATCGGATTTTCCCTAAGATAAGGGGTGATGATATTATATTTATCACTTCAGCTAATCGTGAGAGCTTGTGATGGGCTAAGTTGGGACACCCGTGCAGGGTTATGATCTTTCGAAAGCCGTGCCCGCGGTTATGTGGCAGATTGGAATTTGTTAATGTCCGGTTGTAGAAAACTTGACAGAGGATCCGAAGTAAAACACACAACTGTGTGAGTAACGGTGACTGTCTCTTTTCACTTTGAGAAGAGAACACGGTGGGGTTATGTTACACGGTGGGGTTATGTTTGATTCGTATGTAGTTCAGGATCTTTAGCGATCACTTCTAGTTGCGACCGTTTGCGTAGATTCTCATCTTATTCTTGTACTCGTAAGTTAGCCACCATATTATGCTTAGCCGCTGCTGCAACCTCACCCCTATCCTCTTCCTACCCACAAAGCTTTGCTAGTCTTGATACCCATGGTTATGGGATTGCTGAGTAATCGTGGCTCACAGATACTACAACACCAGATGCAGGTTCAGCCGAGTATGATGCACGAGATGGTTCAAGTACTTCACTGGGAGTTCGATGAAGTGCGTGGCCGTATGCTTGTGACGTTTTCGACGATCAGTAGTGGTTTCTACTAGGGGCGATTCGGACCTGTGGCTTTTGTGTTTTGGTATCTTTCTTTTGGATCTTCGCCCGTAGTCGGGTTGTGATGTTTTGAATGATGTTTTGCTTATGTAATGTATTGTGTGAAGTGGCGAGTGTAAGCCAACTATCTCCTTTTACATTTTCATCCCTATTTTTACATGAGTCGTGCAAAGATACCAAACTTGAGATTATTCCAGAATGGGCTTATACCTTTAAGTCATGCCTCGACACGTAGGAGGTATAGTCCCATCCTGGGCATTACAAGTTGGTATCAGAGCCTTCTCCGACCTAGAAGCCCCCACTGATTGATCGAATCGTTGACGGCTGAGTCTAAGCACACACTTGAAATTGTTTTGAGTCCTATATATATCGAAGAGTAGGATTTCTTTTGCTCCTCATCTCTTTTCACTCTGGTGAGGACTCCTGACGATTACTTTTATCTCTTCTACTCTCAAAAATGCACCAAATTTTTTTTAGGATCATGCGAGTATTGTTTGGATTGTTCCGATGTCTTTGTGACGAGAACATTGTTCTCGATGCCTCCTGTCATTAGGGGTTGTGGCAGTGTCCCGAGGAGTTGAGCTCCGAGGTGTTGTCGTCACAAATATATCGCATCAGTTCTGGAATACTTAAGACGGCCGACATCGAAAACTCTCCTATGCGGTTATGTGGCAAGATAACCCCGACATCACCCAGTACTGGGGAGGTACTTTGGGAGTATTGCCATAGCTTGTATAGTGGATGCGTTTCGAAGGTCCGAGGTAAACGGTTTCCGGAAATAACTGGTTATGTGTTGAAGGATGGATACAGCTGGATGTAGGATTAGAGTTGAGTGCGCGGTGCTTCCCCTGTATCCCCAACACCTGATTGCATAACTGGAAACTTTCGGAGATTAATAGGTGGGTTCATCTAGTAGTTCTAGGCATTCTTCCAACGAGTGCATGATATGGAGTTCGGGGTTCAACATTGAGTGAAGTGGTTTTATGGGCTTGTTCCGATCGGGAGTTGCATCTTAAAGGGTCCTTGGCTATGCTGATCCGGGGATTGCAAAACCCTTTTGTAACACGTTCCATGAGCTTTCAGCACGAATATGTCGAATGAAGTTTCTATCTTGTATTTGTTCTATCTGCTCCTTGTTGCTTTTATTTATCTTTTGTTCTCCCAAGTGGCTTCTCGACAAGTTGATGTACCTACGGAATTCATTCGTTCAATCCTCTGTTCGAATGATATTGTGAAGATTATGCTGCAACATATCTATCCTTTGTTTTGTTTTGGTTCTAGTATTCGAGTTGCTTCGATGTCAAATGTTGATTACATACCTTTCCTAATCGGTGTTCTCATATTTCTATGGGAGTGCTAATACTTCATCATCGAGATTTTCATGTTAATCCTTTTTCAACTGGTGTGCCTTCTCTTCAAGTTATTCCATACGGACGCCGTTGAGAAATCTGACGATTTGTCTGTTTCAATCATCTCAAGTTGTCTTTGTTTTATCCGCCCTCCCACCCTTCTTCTTATCAGAGCAAGAATTCTTAAATGGAATATCCATTTTATTCATGTGATATTTCTTCATTCATTTCCTTCAATGTTCTTACCCGGTGATTTATTGTGAAGATGCTCAAGAGTTTCAAGTTCATCATTCTTTTGTTCTCAAATTCTACCAGTGGATGTAATTCAAGCTTCCGTATTGATCATATCTGTGCCTTTTGTTTCACATGTTTTTCCATGTTGAAATTTATTATCTGAAGGCTCTCTTATTCATTCAACTCTCCTATCCATCTCCGGGGTGTACAAGGATCTCAGAAGATTCGTGTTTCCATTCTTAATCCGTTCAAACTATTTTTGAGGATTGCCATCTTACTCAAGCCATGCAATTCAACCGGTGCAATATCTCTTAGGCAATCTTTTCCAACGGGGATTTCTTTAGTGGGCCCTAACCCACAGGTCTTTTCCCAGGATCTTACCTGACTCTTCTATTTTTCTGGAGTTATACTTAAATTCTTTTCAAAGTGTGACGTAAGAATGATTTCCATCAGTCACATGCCTTCTCCAGGACCGCTTTCAAATTCTTTTTCTTCGTTGGTTCAACCTTTTTAATTCTTCATTCCGGAGTGCTCAACAATTCTTATGGCATTTCTCGTCTTCATTCTAAACATTTGGAGACCGGAGAAGTGTTTCTCTTAAATCTTGGCCCGTCTTCTTGAAGATTCGTGGTTCTAGCTTCATGCCATCCTCATTATTGTTCAGATTGTGAGGATTTCTTTTATGCCATCTGAAGCATTTCATGAATTCTTTTCTTTGTGATCCTCCGAAGGCCATCATTTCAGAAGATTTCTTCGTTCTCAGTTTTCAACTTCGTTCTCCAAATATTCTTCATTGATGTCTCTTCGTTCGTCTCCATATTCTTACGGTGGTTCATTCAAGTATACTCTTCCTTGATATCGTATTAATTCATTTGTTTTTTTCATAATCCTACCGGTGGTTCGTTGAAGATTTATCCAAGCTTGTGCTAGATCTCTCTTTAATTCTTTCCAACGAGAATAAGTAGTATGCCAAATCCTTGGTTGTCATCAATTTAAATTGGTGAAAGAGATGCATGACATAATTCTTATTCTTATTCCTTCAAGGTGATTTAATTCTTTTGTCTGGAGCTTGTTCATCATATCATATTCTCGGTTCTAAGTTCTTCATCTTGTTTTCCGGAGCTCCAAGTTATTTCAATTATCATTTCAAAGCTCCATCTAATTCATCGCAGGCCTTGAATCTTATTCTTTTCATCTTTCACTTCTCATGCTTTCATTACCGGAGTTCTTCATGGTGGTTCATCATGTTTTAATTCATCCTCGAAGTCTTCATCAAGATTCTTGTTGGAGGAGCTCAAATATTTTTCTTCTTGCATTTTGAAGTGCAATTCTTTCTACCTTTATTGTTTGAGATGGTGGTATGCCATTTTTTACAATTTCCCTTCATGTTTCATGATTCACGATTTGTCAGGAATGAGATATTTAAAACCATCATTTTCTTTGTTCAGGAGATCTTTCCAACCATTCAATTTATTCGTTGGAGTAATCTTGGGTTGTATTTCACCTAAAAGCTTTCCCTAAGAATTGTTGCTACGTGTGGTGCTTATAAATGACCCAAGTTCTTCATTTATCATTCCGGTGAGATAAGTTTATCGTCTCCTTGTTGATCTCAATGCAATCAATCGTTTCCGTTAGTGGCTGGTTGTCACCTCATAATTTTGAGATGCTTTCCATAAGCCCACATCAAGCTTATTCTTTTGTTGATTGATTTTCCAACAACTCTGTTCAACCCTTCTTCGTAAGGATGCTCTTTCAAATTCAATTTTGAGAGAAGTTGTCATTTTTCTTCTCCATTCATTCTTTCGTTGATCTATATTCTATTATTTCATTCCGGAGGCTTTGTGATATTGCTCTCTCTTGTCCATCATCTCGTTTTTATCAAGATCATGTTCTTTCCTTGCTTGTCCATTTAACCGGAGTGTTGTATTCTTCATTCAAGTTCCCTCATTTTATCAAGTTTGCCTCTCTTTTCAACCGGAGTGCTGTCTGAATCCTTCTTACCCTTGTGCCATTCTTTCATTTGTTTCGGAGGCAATATGTTGTTCATTTCATCAAGTATCTTCCCAACTTGGCAAGTTCATGTTAATTCCTTCCATTTTCAGACGAGATGTTGTCCAAATTATTCGTTCTATTCCTGCTCCATCTTGTTTTAACCGGAGTGGTTGAAATTCTTTTGTAATCCGTAAGCTCGTGTTCATGTCTTTCAACCTACAAGGTTCTCATAATGTTCCTTGTTCCTCTTTTCTAACGGTGTTTTCATCTTCGTTCAACTCCACTGTATTATTTATTCAACTTGTTTAACCTCTCAAGGTTCGTGGTTTCACTCGTCTGTCAAAGAAGCAACTTTGTTTTACCTCGTCCTCTTCCGTTTGTATCCGGTGCCATCTCTAGGATCTCGGGTCGAGATCCTCTGTTAGTGTGGGAGAGTTATGACACCCGAAGACCGACGTCCCAGAAGATTCCAGATGTTCCGGGTTCTCCCGTGTGTTTCATTTGTGCTTGTGTTATTTATTTTTGCATTGCATCTTGTCATCATGCCATCATGTCTTTAATCTTTTGCATCTCAACTTAAATAAATCGTGTGGACCTTCGGTCCATTTAAATCGAGGGAAGAGTGTCTTCTCTTTATAACATATAAAAGCCTCTCAATATTTAGGGAGCTATATAATAAATATTCCATTCGTTTGGAATTAACCCAACACACTTGCATATTTTCCCCATGCCTTCTCTTTCGCAATTCCTTGCCTCAAACCTTGCCTATATTTTTTTTTCCGTTTATCGAGGTTCCTCCAAAAACCTCAACACTTTTGGACACTTTTAAGTCATGCCCTAATTCAAATCATTTGAATTTAATTCAAATGAGTTTGATTTTATCTCTTGCATTCTTGCCTCTCCTATTTTTTGTGGACCGTGAACATTGTTGCGAGTCCAGGAAAAATAACCTCTTGCCCAAACTCTACTCCTAACCCCCCCCTCTTTCTTTTCCTTTATTTTTTGTCTCTATTTTCTTTTTCTTCTTCTTTCTCTCTTTTTATTAGGAGAGATGGCTCCCAGCCACCTACCAGCCGCAGCTGGCCCAGGCCGCCGCCTCAGCCTCCTGGCCCATCTGGCCTCCACGGCCAAGCCGACCGAACCCTAAGCCCACCTAGCCATCGCACCCTCTCCCTCTCCCTTTCCTCCCTCGCGCCGCCAGTTCTTTTCCCCTCGCCCCCGCAACCCAGCGCTCGAGGCCCGACCCTCATCTCCCTCGTCTTCCTCGCCGCACCCTTCCATCCCCCGTCACCACCCTGCTCCTCTCCCTCTCGAAACCCGCCATCTCCCGCCTCTGCTCCGGCCTCCCAGAGCCGCCGCACTTCTCGCCTTGGATCCCTCTTCCTCGCCCATGCGGCCTCCGCGCCAGAAGCCCCAGCGCCGCGTTGTGGCCTCCCTCCGTCGCCAAGGCCATGGCCCCGTGCCCCTCCTCTCCAGCCCGGCGCGCCAAGGTCACGTCCCCGCCATCCGACCTCCTCCTCGACGCCTTCCGCCGCGGATCCGCCGGCTGGCCTAGCCCCGCCTCCTCGTCCGAGAGCCTCTTCTCCAGGCCGCCCCTCCGGCCGATCTCCTCACCGCGGCCATCCTCCGTCCTCCAGCGCAGGCAACTGCCGCCCGAGGCCTGCAGCCCCCTCGCCAAGCCGCACGACAGCAGCGCCGCGCCTCCTCCTTCCCGCTGCAGGCGACCAAGTCCACGGAGCCAAGCACCTCTACGGCCGGCGCCGCCAAGACCTTGCTGCCCCCCTTTTGTTTTTGCCAAGTTCATGTAAACGAGGGACCCCAAGACTGCCAAGTTGCTGCCAAGTGCACGAGGACCCCGGAGACGTCAAGTTCATCTACTGATCGAGACCGCCTAGTACCCCTGCGGCTAGTACACCAGCGTCAAGAACCGTGAACGACTTCGTGAACCGTGTACCACTACCGTCACCAAGTCCCGAGACCGACAAGTCCCACGATAACCGAGTACGACTACACGTGGAGATACGTCAAGTTCGACTACCGTCGCAAAACGAGACCGGCAAGTCCGAAGACCCCAAGTACCACGACACGACGACATGAACATCTACGGAATCTTGAATGGCTACATAACGTGTACCTCTACGGAACGACTACTTCCACTACGTCCCTCGAAGATCTCGAACCGCCCCGAAACGAACGTTCCGAAGGTATAACCCCGAGAAGATGACCCGTGGAATGCTTGTGTTGTATGAAATGTTTCCCTTGTGTGCTCCGTGCCCGTATCATCTTTTGTCGTGCTCCTCGGTTGCCTCATCGCCAACCCGTGGGAACCCGGTGACGGGATCACCCCACCTTTCATCTTGTTGACACGCTCCGTCATCTTTTGCACCGGTCTCTCAACGAGTTACCGGAACCGAGATGTTGCCGTTGCATCATTTTCGGATCGTTGCCGTGGCACCTTTTCCTTCCACCACGGTGACAAGTGCTTCATATCTCTTCATGTTCTCTTTTAATAAACAATGCATAAACTTGATCATGTCATCCGCATCATGTTAACAACATTAAAATATGTGAATTGTTGTTTGCTTAAAATCACTAAACATGCATATGGGGTTTTCCAGAATTGTTGTTTGTCATTCTGGCCTCATTTAAAATGCCTAAATAGTCTAGTTTTATTATGCTTCACCTCTTGCCATGTTAACAAACATTTAATCTTGTCTTTTAAATAAACGAGAGTCAATTAAATAACTAAAATGTGGTGTTTTGTCGATATGCAACTCGTTGCATATTGAGCTGCACTTAACTTGTAGTTTTGTTTTTGCTCTTTGCCATGCCATGCATATTAAACCGGACATGCATCATACTTGGATGTGCATCGTATGCCATGTTTATGTTTGTGTGTTTACCGTGTTGTTTGCTTCTTTCCGGTTGCTTCTCTTGTTAGCTTCGGTTTCGTCCCGGAGTTGTGAGGATTCGCTCGTCTATGTTGCTCCGTCTACTTCGTGGAGCCGTTCTTCTTCCTTGCGGAATCCCAGGCAAGATGATCATACCCTTGGATACCTTTACTACCATTGCCATGCTTAGTTGTCTCGATGCTATCGTTACATGTCGCGCTACCCATCTTTTATGTCAGCCTCTCCTTGTTGCCATGAAACCTCTAACCTTGAAACCTTCCTAGCAAAACCATTGTTTGGCTATGTTACCCGCTTGCTCAGCCCCTCTTATAGCGTTGTTAGTTGCAGGTGAAGATGAAGATCGTTCCAGGAGGGAACTTGTTGTTGGAATATCATAATATCTATTATTATTATTAACACACCTATATACTGGGCATGGGTGGAAGGCTTGGCCTTTCGCTCGGTGTTTTGTTCCACTCATGCCACCTTAGGCGCCGATAAACCGGAATTATATTCCTTGATTTTGCGTTCCTTACACGATGGGTGGATGGGGACCCCTTAACAGTTCGACTTTGAATAAAACTCCTCCAGCAAGGCCCAACATTGGTTTTAATTTGCTCATAACAACAACTTAATTAATTAATTAATTGCATAGGGGGTCATGTCCCCGGGTTCTTAATTCTACATAATAGGGGGGCCAGTGCTGATGGTGTTGGTCCCAATTAGAGTCGTGTGCGGTGCCCCCCCTTGGAAACTTGGGGTTTGGTCGCTGTACGCTGTGCTCATCCGGTCGTGGCCTGAGACGAGATACGCGCGGCTACTATCAGGGTGTCGGCACGCCGAGAGGTCTTGCTGGACTTGTTTTACCATTGTCGAAATGTCTTGTGCACCGGGATGCCGAGCCTGATCGGATTTTCCCTAAGATAAGGGGTGATGATATTATATTTATCACTTCAGCTAATCGTGAGAGCTTGTGATGGGCTAAGTTGGGACACCCCTGCAGGGTTATGATCTTTCGAAAGCCGTGCCTGCGGTTATGTGGCAGATTGGAATTTGTTAATGTCCGGTTGTAGAAAACTTGACAGAGGATCCGAAGTAAAACACACAACTGTGTGAGTAATTGTGAATGTCTCTTTTCACTTTGAGAAGAGAACACGGTGGGGTTATGTTACACGTTGGGGTTATGTTTGATTCGTATGTAGTTCAGGATCTTTAGTGATCACTTCTAGTTGCGACCGTTTGCGTAGATGCTCATCTTATTCTTGTACTCGTAAGTTAGCCACCATATTATGCTTAGCCGCTGCTGCAACCTCACCACTATCCTCTTCCTACCCACAAAGCTTTGCTAGTCTTGATACCCATGGTTATGGGATTGCTGAGTCCTCGTGGCTCACAGATACTACAACACCAGATGCAGGTTCAGCCGAGTATGATGCAGGAGATGGTTCAAGTACTTCACTGGGAGTTCGATGAAGTGCGTGGCCGTATGCTTGTGACGTTTTCGACGATCAGTAGTGGTTTCTACTAGGGACGATTCGGACCTATGGCTTTTGTGTTTTGGTATCTTTCTTTTGGATCTTCGCCCGTAGTTGGGTTGTGATGTTTTGAATGATGTTTTGCTTATGTAATGTATTGTGTGAAGTGGCGAGTGTAAGCCAACTATCTCCTTTTACATTTTCATCCGGGTGACCGCCAAGGTCCTCCGTGGTTCCTTTGGAGCCATTCAAGAACAAAGTATTCAAGCCAAGGAGACAAGGCCCCGGCAAGAGGAGCATGCCGGGAAGGCCAACCAAGGCATCTCAAGGAACTTGCCGCGGCGCGCCACGCGTCCCGGCAAGGCTCGGTGAGCGGCAAGCTCCCGGACGCGACAAGACAACAACCGCGGCAAGGCGCTTGCCGCGGCAAGCTACCACCCTGTACCTGCGCTCCAGCACATCCACCAATGTGTCGCTCTGGGACCCTTCCAGGCGTACGTGGCGGGAGGCTGTGCAGCCAGCGGTGCGCGTTGGCAAGTGGCGCTGACAAGATTGCCATCGTGGCAAGCGGTGGCGTCCCTGACGGTCCCTTTTTGCACTATTTGGGCGACGCAGACGGGCATTCAATGCCTTTGTCCCCTGCCGTCAGGGTTAGGTATGATACACTATAGCAGGTAGTTGTACCAACCGCAACACCTTTCCATTTTTACCCTTGTCTACGTTGCCACCTGTCGGTGACCCCTTGAGCATATAAAAGGAGGCCCATGCGCAACGTAGAGGGGGGTTCGAAAGGAGAAGAACACTCACGCTCGGTCTCATTAGCTGATGTGTGTACTATAGCTCCCAGCGCTCCCGAGCAAGAACTCAATACAAATCACAAAGCAGGAGTAGGGTTTTACGCATCCGTGCGGCCCGAACCTGGGTAAACTGCTCGTGTGCTTCGCCTCGATCTGCTCTTCGTGCGATCTCCGCCCCCCGCCGAACCGAAAGGGGCTCGGTCCGCCGGTCCCATAGGTGCTCGTGGATCAGTTTCCCCAACACCTAATGATGTGATCTCGTTCATCAAATGACAACACATGTCTATGGTTACGAAACTTAACCATCTTTGATTAACGAGCTAGTCTAGTAGAGGCTTACTAGGGACACGGTGTTTTGTCTATGTATCCACACATGTATCAAGTTTTCGGTTAATTCATTTCTAGCATGAATAATAAACATTTATCATGATATAAGGAAATATAAAATAACAACTTTATTATTGCCTCTAGGGCATATTTCCTTCAGTCTTCCACTTGCACTAGAGTCAATAATCTAGTTCACACCGCCATATGATTTAATACTGATTGGTCACATCATCATGTGATTAACACCCATAGTTCACATCGCCATGTGAACAACACCCAAAGGTTTTACTAGAGACAATAAACTAGTTCACATCGCCATGTGATTAACACCCAAAGAGTACTAAGTTTTGATAATGTTTTGCTTTGTGACAGAAGTTTAGTCAACAGGTCTATCACATTCAGATCCATATGTATTTCACAAATTTCTATGTCTACAATTATCTGCATGGAGCTACTCTAGATAATTGCTCCCACTTTCAATGCGTATCCATATTGAGACTCAGAGTCACCTAGATCGGTGTAAAATCTTGCATGGACGTAACTCTTTACGACGAACCCTTTATCACCTCCATAACCGAGAAATATTTCCTTAGTCCTCTAAGGATAATTTTGACCGATGTCTAGTGATCTACTCCTGGATCACTATTGTACCTCCTTGCCAAACTCGTGGCAAGGTACACAACAGGTTTGGTACACATCATGACTTACTTTATAGAATGTATGGTTGAGGCATAGGGAATGACTTTCATTCTCTCTTCATCTTCTGTCGTGGTCGGGTTTTGAGTCTTTACTCAACTTTACACCTTACAATATAGGAAAGAACTCCTTCTTTGACTGATCCATTTTGAACTCCTTTAAAATCTTATTAAGGTATCTGCTTTGTGAAAGTCCTATTAAGTGTCTCAATCTATCTCTATAGATCTTGATGCCCAATACATAAGTAGCTTTATCGAGGTCTTTTATTGAAAAATTCTTATTCAAGTATCCTTTTATGCTATCCAGAAATTCTATATCATTTGCAATCAACAATATGTCATCCACATATAATATCAGAAATGCTACAGAGCTCCCACTCACTTTCTTGCAAATACGGGCTTCACCATATGTCTGTATAAAACCATATGCTTTGATCACCTCATCGAAGCGTATATTCCAACTCCGAGATGCTTGCACCAATCCATAGACGGATCGCTGGAGCTTGCACACTTTGTTAGCACCTTTAGGATTGAAAAAAACTTTCTGGTTGCATCATATACAACTCTTCTTTAACAAATACATTAAGGAATACAGTTTCGACAACCATTTGCCAGATTTCATAAAATGTGGCAATTGCTAACATGATTTGGACAGACCTAAGCATTGCTTCGAGTGAGAAAACCTCATCATAGTCAACACCTTGAACTTGTCGAAAACCTTTTGCGACAAGTCGAGCTTTGTAGATAGTAACACTACCATCAGCGTCCGTCTTCCTCTTGATGATCCATTTATTTTCAATGGCTTGCCGATCATCGGGCAAGTCCACCAAAGTCCACACTTTGTTCTTACATGGATCATATCTCATATTACATGGCTTCAAGCCATTTATCAGAATTTGGGCTCATCATAGCTTCTTCATAGTTTGAAGGTTCACTGTTGTCTAACAACATCACTTCCAGGACAGAGTTACCGTACCACTCTCGTGCGGTATGTGTTCTGGTCGACCTATGAGGTTCGATAGTAACTTGATTCGAAGTTCCATGATCTTTATCATTAGCTTCTTCTCTAGTTGGTGTAGGCATCATGGGAATGGTTTTCTTTGATAATCCACTTTCCAATTCGAGCGAAGGTACAATTGCCTCATCAAGTTCTACTTTCCTCCCACTCACTTCTTTCGAGAGAAACTCCTTCTCTAGAAACGATCCGTCCTTAGCAACAAAAATCGTGCCTTTGAAAATGTGGTAGAAGGTGTACCCAACAGTTTCTTTTGGATATCCTATGAAGACGCACTTCTATGATTTGGGATCGAGCTTATTAGGCTGAAGCATCGCAACCCCAAACTTTAAGAAATGACAACTTTGGTTTCTTGCCAAACCATAGTTCATACGGTGTCGTCTCAACGGATTTAGACGGTGCCCTATTTAACTTGAATACAGATGTCTCTAATGCATAACCCCAAAATGATAAAGGCAAATCGGTAAGAGACATCATAGAACGCACCATATCGAATAGAGTGCGATTACGACATTCAGACACACTGCTACCTCTTGAGCTTGCATTGATTTTTCCCTTGAAGAGGAAAGGGTTATGCAGCAAAGTAGAGTAAGTATTTCCCTCATTTTGAGAATCAAAGTATCAATCCAGTAGGAGATTATGCACAAATCGCCGAATACCTACACAAACAATCAAACAACTTGCACCCAACATAATAAAGGGGTTGTCAATCCCTTCACGGTAATTTGCAAAAGTGAGATCTGATGGTGATGGATAAACTGTAAAGTAAATATTTTTGGTTTATAGATTGGAAAGTAAAATATTGAAAAATAGTAGATCGGAAACTTATAAGATGTAAAATAGACCTTCGGGCATATGTTTCACTAGAGGCTTTTCTCATGATAGCAAATATTACGGTGGGTGAACAAATTACTGCCAATCAATTGATAGAAAAGTGCAAAGTTATGACGATATCTAAGGCAATGATCATGAATATAGGCATCACGTCCGTGTCAAGTAGACCGACTCCTGGCTGCATCTACTACTATTACTCCACACATCGACCGAAACAATTCTACATCTAGAGTACTAAATTCATAAGGACAGAGTAACGCATTAAGCAAGATGACATGATGTAGCCGAATTAACTCAAGCAATATGATGAAAACCCATCTTGTTATCCTTGATGGAAACAGAACAATACGTGTCATGTCCCCTACTATCACTGGGATTGAGCACCACAAGATTGAACCCAAAGCAAAGCACTTCTCCCATTGAAAGAAAAACCAATCTAGTTGGCCAAACCAAACAAATAGTTTGAAGAGAATTACGAAGATAACACATCATGCATATAAGAATTTAGAAGAGACTCGAATAGATAATCTGATCATAAATCCACAATTCATCGGATCTTGGCAAACACACCGCAAAAGAATATTACATCAGATCGATCTCCAAGAACATCGAGGAGAACATGGTATTGAGAATCAAAGAGAGAGAAGAAGCCATCTAGATACTAGCTATGAACCTGTAGGTCTGTGGTAAACTACTCACACTTCATCGGAAGGGTAATAGGGTTGATGTAGATGCTCTCCGTGGTCGAATACCCCTCAGACAGAGTACCGGAAAAGGCCTCCAGATGGGATCTCGCGGAAACCAAAGGTTACGACGGTGGAAAAGTGGTTTCAATGGATGTTATGATGTTTCTGGAATATATGTGAATTTATAGGCGGAAGAAGTAGGCCAGGGGAGTCACGAGGGGCCCACAAGGTAGCGGGGGCGCCCTATCCCCAGGGCCCTCCCTCCACCCTTGTGGCCGCATCATAGATCCCCTTGCGTGTACACCAAGTCCTTTGGATGTCTCCTAGTCCAATAAAAATCCTTGTAAAGTTTCGTTCCGTTTGGACTCCGTTTGATATTCCTTTTCTACGAAACTCAAAAACAAGGAAAAAACATAAACTGGCACTGGGCTCTGGGTTAATGGGTTAGTCCCAAAAATAATATAAAATAACATATTAATGCATATAAAACATCCAAAACAGATAATATAATAGCATGAAATAATCAAAAATTATAGATACGTTGAAGATGTATCACACACCAATACGCTGTGGTGCTCCAGGTGGCGTGAGCTGTGAAACTATTCCACATTGTTTCAAATGAAGACCAAACTCATATCTCAAATATTCGCCTCCGCGATCAGATAGTAGAAACTTTATATTTTCTTGTAGCGATGATTCTCTAGTTCACTTTGAAATTCTTTGAACTTTTCAAATGTTTTGGACTTATGTTTCATCAAGTAGATATACCCATATCTACTCAAATCATTTGTGAAGGTGAGAAAATAGTGATACCCGCCGCGTGCTTCAACACTCATCGGACCGCATACATCGGTATGTATTATTTTCAAAAAGTCATTAGCTCGCTCCACTGTTCCGGAGAACGGAGTTTTAGTCATCTTGCCCATGAGGCATGGTTCGCAAGTATCAAATGATTCATAATCAAGTGATTCCAAAAGTCCATCGACATGGAGTTTCTTCATGCGTTTTACACCAATATGACCTAAACGACAGTGCCACAATTATGTTGCACTATCATTATCAACTCTGCATCTTTTGGCTTCAATATTATGAATATGTGTATTACTACGATCGACATTTAATAAACCATTCTCCTTGGGTGTATGACCATAGAAGGTTTTATTCATGTAAACAAAATAATAATTATTCTCTAACTTAAATGAATAACCGTATTGCAATAAACATGATCCAATCTTGTTCATGATCAACGCAAACACCAAATAACATTTATTTAGGTTTAACACTAATCCCGATACTATAGGGAGTGTGCGATGATGATCATATCAATCTTGGAACTACTTCCAACACACATCGTCACCTCACCCTCAACTAGTCTCTGTTTATTCTGCAACTCCTGTTTCGAGTTACTAATCTTAGCAACCAAATAAGTATCAAATACCGAGGGGCTGCTATGAGCATTACTAAGGTACACATCAATAACATGTATATCAAATATACCTTTGTTCACTTTGCCATCCTTCTTATCCGCCAAATACTTATGGCAGTTCCGCTACTAGTGACCAGTCCCTTTGCAGTAGAAGCACTCAATTTCAGGTTCGGGTCCAGCTTTGGGCTTCTTCACGGGAGTGACAACTTGCTTTCCAATCTTCTTGAAGTTCCCTTTCTTTCCCTTGCCCCTTTTTCTTGAAACTAGTGGTCTTGTTAACCATCAACACTTCATGTTCTTTTTTTATTTCTACCTTCATCGATTTCAGCATTGCAAAGAGCTCGAGAATTTTGTCATCCCTTGCATAAGTTCATCATGAAGTTCTAGTAGCTTGGTGATACTGTCTAGAGAACTCTATCAATCACTATCTTATGTGAAAGATTAACTCCCACTTGATTCAAGTGATTATAGTACCCAAACATTCTAAGCATATGCTCACTAGCTGAGCTATTCTCCTCCATCTTGTAGGCAAAGTACTTGTCGGAGGTCTCATACCTCTCGACATGGGCATGAGTCTGAAATACCAATTTCAGCTCTTGGAACATCTCATATGTTCTGTGGCGTTCAAAACATTTTTTAAGTCCCGGTTCTAAGCCGAAAAGCATCGCGCACTAAACTATTAAGTACTAGATGACACCCCGCGCATTGTTGCGGGATTTTTTTTTAAGCAAAGATGATAACAATTGAAATTGGTTATATGATAAATTTTATTTGCATGCAATGAATTTTGTATTTGTTTTATAACACTCAACACTGGCAGATGATTTAAACAATTGTAAAGAAAAAGAACATGTGGCTTCTGGCTTCCTGCATTGTTCTTCGTGATCTGCTTCTAAACATTGTCAAATGGTCGTATAAAATGAATAATGTCAAGATCTGAATCACTCCATATAGTAACACTTGGTAAGAAAAATCAGAATAGTGACCAATTACATTGCTTTAATTTATTGTTGTGCAAACTAAATATATATAGGGAATCTTAGGGGTATTAATCACATCAATACGCATTGATTTTTATCATTTTCTTCTAATTAGTACAAAATCAATCATTATTATCACTTGACACTCGTACAACCACATTTCCTATGTTTCAGCCAAAAAACATATCTTTGAATCGAGGTATCCTGGCATATGTATAGTCTAATCAATCAAATTGCAAAGTCCAAAAGACCAAACAAATCAAATGTTAGCTGTATTCAAACTGATGTACGTAATTAACTGAGGATAAGGCGGCTGGGCTCAGATAGAATCGGCAACATAGTGTAAAATAATGGATTAAAAGAGGGAGCTCCCATGTGTGACCTTTGTTAGTGGTCACGATGAAGGTGTTGGGGACTTTGGGTTGTGCAAGATGGGATGGCGTCAACACGGTAGCGAGCAATGCGCTGGATTCGGAAGCTTGGCGTTGTGCAGGATGGTATGGCGTCCCTGGGTTGGACGGTGCTGAGCGACGTGATGGAGTCGGACGCCTCATGGTCGACCATGATGTGATGCACTGTGTTGCTTGGCGGTGACATGGAAGGCTTCAGGATCGAGGCGTTAGTGGAGGATGGTGAGCACATGAGAAGAAGGCGTACGACTCGGTATGTGCTCGCCTCCGCTGTGACAAACAAAGTAGACTCACCAGCGTCCGGCGTAAATCAAACACGGTAGCGAGCGGCGCACTGGAGTTGGAAGCCTCGACATCGGCGAGGCTGGGGCGGCGCCCCCGGGTTGGACGGTGGCGAGTGACGCGCTGCGGTCGAACGCTGAGCATCATGCGACGCATTGTGTTGGCTTCACCTAACCTAACAGCAGTGCAGATCGCCTGGTGGGAGATCCACGTGATATCCTTGACCGACCAGGCGAGTGAGCAGCTGCCCAGTGGTCTTCTTGACCGCCATTGATGCTGATTTGTGCAGGTGGATTACGCAGGTCAAGCTGGCTTTATATATTGGAGGAAGGTGCGGAGGTCGAATTCAATCGGCAAAGGAATAAGTAATGATCTCAAGAGGTAGTTATCTCGAAGATAAAGAGGACGAAGGGAGAGGGAATCGTCATTTTCTCCGCCCGATTAAACTACCCAGCTCGAGGGCTGAAAAGTTGAATTAATTCATCCAGCTGCAGTGCAGGCGAGGTGTAACATGGAAGGGAAGAAGACAAAGACACCCTTAAACACTAATGGTGTGAGATGAACGGGAGCCAAAGGGCAAGGAACATATGCCAGACTTTTGAATGCTGGTGGGTTGACCAATGGTGGATGTTTTATTGCTCCTTGGAGGGGAGTGGAAGCGGAAGGTTGGAGTAGTGGTTTATTGTCAGGGCAATATGGGGATAGTTGAGAAACAATAGGGCATGCAAGTGCAGAGAAGATGATGCTAAGAATATAGCATTATGCATGCTAAGAGCTGCTAAAGTGGAGAGGTTGAACGCTGATGTGGCATAATGATGATGTGGATAGTGTGCATGAAGAGAGTATTGTTAGTAATGGGGATCAACTTCTTAAAAATTTAAGATTCATCCTATGGAGCTTGCTAAACGTTCATAATGTCTGCATCTCCTCCTGCAATAGGTCTGTCACCTAGCTGTGCATAAAGGACATAATTCTTCTGTACATCAATGAGGATAATCCTCATATCACGGACCTAGTCTGCATCATTGCTACTAACATCTTTCAACTCAATTTTCTCGAGGAACATATCAAAAACAGGGGAGCCAAATCGCGAGCTATTGATATATAACATAGTTATGCAAATACTATCAGGACTAAGTTCATGATAAATTAAGTTCAATTAATCAAATTACTTAAGAACTCCCACTTAGATAGACATCCCTCAAGTCATCTAAATGATACGTTATCCAAATCAACTAAACCATGTCCGACCATCAATGATGAACATCTCTATGTTGAACATATCTACAATATGATTCATGTTCGACCTTTCGGTCTCCAGTGTTCTGAGGCCATGTTTGTACATGCTAGGCTCGTCAAGTTTAACCCGAGTATTCCGCATGTGCAAAATTGTCTTGCACCCATTGTATGTGAACGTAGAGTCTATCACACCCGATCATCACGTGGTGTCTCAACACGACGTACTGTTGCAATGATGCATACTCAGGGAGAACACTTATACCTTGAAATTAAGTTAAGGGGTCATCTTATAATGCTACCGCCGTACGTAGCAAAATAAGATGCATAAAAGATAAACATCACATGCAATCAAAAATATGTGACATGATATGGCCATCATCATCTTGTGCTTTTGATCTCCGTCTCCAAAGCACCATCATGATCTCCATCATCACTGGCTTGACACCTTGATCTCCATCGTAGCGTCGTGGCCGTCTCGCCAACTATTGCTTCTACGACTATTGCTAACTCATAGCGATAAAGTAAAGTAATTACATGGCATTTGCATTTCATACAATAAAGAGACAACCATAATGCTTCTGCTGGTTGTCCAATATCTTACAAAACATGATCATCTCATACAATCTATACCTATACTAATTAGAGACTCCCAAGAAATTTCCACGTTAATCAGTAATTAGGAGCCGTTAATCTGGTGGGGTCGAGTTGTTATGGTGTAGATCAATCCTAGAAACTCCCACGTTACAAAAGTTTCATAGAAAAATATATTTGGTGGGGCCGAGTTATTATGCTGTAAATCAATCCTAGAAACTCCCACGTTACAAAAATTTCATAGAAAAAAAAGGTGTAGATCAATCCTAGAAACTGGCACGTTACAAATCTTCCATAGAAAAAAACAGGTGTGCTCTACCCTCTCCCAATCTCTCACGATTCTCTTCTCTCCTCTCGATCAGCCCCATCTATCTCAATAGGCAAAAAAAAATAGATCGATCAATGAGGGATCTTCTCCTCACGCTCCATGTACGCCGCGGTAATGGCCGCCCCAAGCCTTCGATCAATACGGGCTCTTCTCCTCACGCTCCATGTATGCCGCTACCCTGGACGTCCCAAGCATTCTATTTCAATCAGCCAGACAAAAGAGATCAATCATGGGTAAGCTTTTCTCCCCATGTGTCGTGCACAATGACATGGTGGCCGCCATATGCCTTCAGCCAGTTGACCCTTGATGTGTTGTCTATACATCTACAGCCCGATGACAGGCGATTCTCCGCCGTATGTCTCTGCGTTAGCACGTTCTGCCCGCGAAGACATAGAGGACATGAAGATCCATGGCACCATGTGTGATACGCTAGCGACAATATGTATGGTTTCCCGGCAGCATGAGCAATGTTTCCTCGATTCCTCCCACCCATACATTCTTACCTTTACTTTATACGTAGCTTATTCTGCCTGTGATCATCCGATGGATAAAAGCATGGATGGATGCATCTACCTGCTTTGTGTATTTAACTTAATATGAGGAGATCTGCTGGGAGATAAGTTGATGGGCCCTACTTGCTATCACCTGTAGAAAAATTAATGTAATGTAATCAACTATATGTGCAAAGGGAATTCATTACCTTTGATACTTAAGCACCCACATGATAGATTGGATTGAGGCTAGAAACTAGCGTACAGCTGCATTGATCATACCGATGGCCATCATCAATCAAAAAGACCCAAATGCGTTCAACCCATGTCGTAGTGCCCCAAGGACAGGCTGTTTCCACTTAGACGAAGGCTTAGGTAAGGCCCGCATGATGAGAGTATACATTGTATGTCGTTGAATGCATGGCAGAATGACTCATGTTAAGGCATCCAATTTCTGGGTTAGCAGACCGATGTGCATGCTTGGTTATATGTTCTTCACATCAGAGACGGACAGGAGTAACTTATGATGGAGTCCAAAGAAAATTCCTAGAAAAAGTACTGTACTGCAGCATATGCTATTGTCTCATTTGAGGAGGAAAACTGCTGTTAAAATTGAGACCCCTCAAGATGGTACGATATGTTTCAGTTCTTATGTTTGTTAGTCTTTTTTGTGAATTCTAATTCATGTAGTTCTGTTCCTTTTTTTTACAGAATAGTATATGCACTATATAAAATTATTTATGCCCTGAGAGAGCCATAGAACAGGAGGCCTAGCGGTCTGGGTCACGGGCATGAGACAACTTGGAATTGTTTAGCTCAGCGCTGCCGGACCCGTTGTTTCGGAAGCCACAGCTGCCGCCCAGTTTAATAGACCAGGAAAATCAGGAGCTTCATACATGCATGTTGAGGCTTCCAATCGTAATGTGCATAGCAATTTAAACTCTGCAATACTGTTGTAGGCGCATGTTGAAGTAAGTGTAGGTTGATCTATGGAGGGTACACTACAACAGCTACATCAGAAAAACATAACACAATTTACAACTTGCATTATTTCAATATTTCATTTGATTATTCAAGCTTTATCAGTGTGAGTTACCGGATCTCCGTTTCTCTTACGTTGTGGGGGTTGCAGCGTGTTAGGGAAGGAGTAGCCCCATCGCTCGCAACACAGGATATGTGGCAGCCTAGAAGCAGCTTCAATCCCAGGCTCACGTCCATGTCTGTAGCATAAATATCATGCATGTCATTGATGCATGCATTGTACAGTGGTGATACGTGATTAACAAGCTAGGACGTCCGAAGCCCACAATTTAGTATTGATTGGTGCAATATAAACATATCTTTCTTCTGATCTATATATCTTCCACTGTGACATTTATCTCTCCCACTACATGGAACTAGAATCTATATAAAATTCGTTTGGCAGCGTATATGCATGATATAAAATCTAACATAGATGAAAAATCAAAATATCAAAAGTAGTATTTGCACAAAATATGTTATCCTTCAGAACATGGTCTGATTATGACATATTTGATCTACCGCAAGTTATTCTTCTTCTCATGTTGAAAGTTTGAGCCTATCAGAATTCTGATGTAGTTTTCCTCTAAATTATTAACCTATACAATCGATTTTCCACAGTGATCATGACACGACCTTCTTTGTCCTTGACGTACATGGAGACAAAGTCGGAAGAAATGGTGCACAAGTGGTTGTTTCAGGCATACTGGTCTACGCCTATGTCGTAGTCAATGTGCATCAAGTCATGGCCCCGAGTCTAGAAGGAGCCTGTCCAAATGCAAGCAATAGGTTTGATACAGTGATTATTACTTTTTGACAAAATTTTCTCCTACAGTTTTTTAAACCAGATGGATACAAGATAACAGTGAAATAGAAGGACAACATTGACGTTCTTTGTTCTTCTATTTCATTGTTCTAAAAAATAAAATGTCTGGGTGATCTGTATAAGGATACTAAGAACAAGACTTGCCATCAAAATCACAAATAGACTATTTAACCTTTATAATTAGAAATATATATTAGCAGTTCGTCATATGACTATCACAAGTGTTGTAAAAAGCATAAGATACACAAGTTTAGACCATAGATCCAAGAATGATGGTAGACATGATTGCAAATATGTAGATTTTCTTGGCAACTACTTTCATTGTGGTCAAGAAAGTGAAAGTGTACTAAATCTTTTAGTCGGGACCAAAGTTTTAGGTAACCAAATGGTTCTTCGGATGGTACAAATCTTATCAACATGATTTACAACTTTGGTAATATACTAACGAATCTTCAATTATAAGACATCGATGTATTAGCTACTTATGTAGGACAGATCAACGGAACACATGAAAGTCATGAAATTTAATTTTCATGTTAATGAGGGATTTGGACATCCCATGAACTATGTAAGTCCAAAATAGATGGTATGACTACCTTACAATTACAGTCACCTTTCTTATTCTACTACATATATAAATATTTTTGTTCATACAAAGCAGGGAGAAGTGATGTGCACGACAATTTGCATAGTGTTGGAGAAGAAAAAATGATTTTGTAATTGAGAAAATTCTAGAAAGCTAAATTCCATACTGCATTTTAATAAATATAACACTTTTATGTTCAGTTTTTGAAGGCTAATTAGTTTGTGGAGTTTCTAACATTGCCAAGCATTCATATTGTTCTCTACGAAGTTTTGATTTAGGAAAATTCTAATATCAGAGTAAATTGAAAGGCAGTCCAAGAAGGCCACCTAATGAGTTTAATTAATTATAGGACATAAATTCTAATTCACACTCATTGTTGTAAGCTAGCCCGTGTGAATGCACGGGTAGACGACTAGTAACGTATAACTCATCACGTCTTGACTATATCACAACACAACATGCCCTGCAAAAACAAGTTAGACGTCCTCTACTTTGTTGTTGCAAGTTATTCGTGGCTGTTAAGGGCTTCTAGCAAAAACCGTTCTTATCTACGGCACAAAGCCACAACGGTGTTTCATCAAGTTTGTTGTTTAACCTTCTTCAAGGACCGTCCGCATTCAAATTTGATTCAACTAAAGTAGGAGAAACAGACACCCGCCAGCCACCTTTATGCAAAACTAGTTGCATGTCTGTCGGTGGAACGGGTCTCATGAACGTGGTCATGTAAGGTTGGTCCGGGCCACTTCATCCCACAATACCGCCGAATCCAAATAAGACATTGGTGGTAAGAAGTATGACTATCACCGCCCACAACTCTTTCTGTTCTACTCGTGCATATCATCTATGCATAGACCTGGCTCATGATGCCACAGTTGGGAAACGTATCATGCAATTTCAAAAAAAAATCCTATGCTCACACAAGATCTATCTAGGAGATGCATAGCAATGAGAGGAGGAGAGTGTGTATACGTACCCTAATAGACCGAAAGCGGAAGTGTTTGACAACGCGGTTGATGTAGTCGAACTTCTTCTCGTTACAATCGATCAAGCACCGAACATACGACACCTCCGAGTTCTGCACACGTTCAGCTTGAAAACGTTCCTTGAACTCTTGATCCAGCAAAGTATCAAGGAAGTAGATGAGTTCCGTCAGCATGATGGCGTGGTGATGGTGATGGTGAAGTGATCCGCGCAGGGCTTCACCTAAGCACTATGAGAATATGAACGGAGGCGTAAACTGTGGAGGGGGCGCCGCACAGGGCTAACAATTGTTGGTGTGTCTTCTAGGTGCCCCCTCCCCATGTATATATAGGTGGGAAGGGAGGAGAGGCAGCCAAGGGGGCGCCCCAAGTAGGCTCCAATTCGGCCAACCCCCTTTCCTATTCCTATTCAGAGTAGGAAGGGAAGAGGGGGAAGGGGGATCCTGTTCCCTTTTTCCTTTCCTCCTTCCCCTTTCCTTCTCCAATTTGGCCAGCCCATATGGGGGGGGGGCACCAGCCCCTTTGTGGCTGGTGTGTTTCCTGTCTTGACCCATAAGGCCCATATCTTTTGCCGGGGGTGCCTAGAACCCGGCGACCCGATAAGTACCCGATGCATCCCGAAACACTTCCGGTGTTCGGATACCATCGTCCTATATATAAATCTTTACATTTCAACCATTTCGAGACTCCTCATCATGTCCGTGATCTCATCCGGGACACCGAACAACATTCGGTCACCAAATCACATAACTCATATAATACAATATCGTCATCGAACGTTAAGCGTGCGGACCCTACGGGTTCGAGAACTATGTAGACATGAACGACACACCTCTCCGATCAATAACCAATAGTTGAACCTGGATGCTCATATTGGCTCCTACATATTCTACGAAGATCTTTATCGGTCGAACCGTTATGACAACATACGCTATTCCCTTTGTCCACCAGTATGTTACTTGCCCGAGATTAGATCGTCGGTATCTTCATACCTAGTTCAATCTCGTTACTGGTAAGTCTCTTTACTCATTCCATAATACATCATCCTGCAACTAACTCATTAGTCACTTGTTTGCATGGCTTCTTATGATGTGTATTACCGAGAGGGCCCAGAGATACCTCTATGATACTTGGAGTGACAAATCCTAATCTCGATCTATGCCAACCCAAAAAACACCTTCAGAGATACCTGTAGGGCATATTTATAATCACCAAGTTACGTTGTGACGTTTGATAGCACACAAGGCATTCCTACGGTATCCAGGAGTTGCATAATCTCATAGTCGAAGGAATATGTATTTGACATGAAGAAAGCAATAGCAGTCAAATTGAAACGCTCATTATGCTAAGCTAACCAATGGGTCTTGTCCATCACATCATTCTCCTAATGATGTGATCCCGTTCATCAAATGGCAACACATGTCTATGGTTAGGAACTTAACCATCTTTGATTAACGAGCTCGTTTAGTAGAGGCTTGCTAGGGACACGGTGTTTTGTCTATGTATCCCCACATGTATCAAGTTTCCGGTTAATACAATTCTAGCATGACAAATAAACATTTATCATGATATAAGGAAATATAAAATAACAACTTTATTATTGCCTCTAGGCCGTATTTCCTTCAGCGACTATCGTTGTGTCGGTCGTACCGCACGCGCCTGCTACCTCGCTGTGTGCTCCTCCTCAGAGACAACGGTCCTTGAGCCCAAGGGACCACCGACACCGCAACCTCCAAGGTAGTGGAGGATGCGGGCCCGCACCTTCGTGATCGTGGGCGACAACTACTACTTGATGGGGCAGCGGTTGCGGCAGGATGGCGACACGGGGCCATCAATGCGGTGGTACCAGCTTGCGCCGGAGGTGACGTGGGCTCATCCATTATTCGACGTCTGATCTAGATGCCGCAGTTGCGCGGGGGCAATGTCGGCTCCTCCTTGATGTGGAGTCTGATCTGGATGGTACGGTTGCGCGAGGCCAACACGAGGTCCTCCTTGATCCGCCTGAGTGGGGACGTCGGCTCGCGCTTCATGCTTGTGGCTCAGCAGGGATAGTGGCCCCTCCTTAACTCGCGTCGAAGGTGGCGTATGGACCATATGACGGAGTGAACACTCTATTTATAATCTCCATCTTTCGTCCGTCAAAGAGCCACCCGTCGTGGAAGCCGAGGGGCCCGAAGAGCGAGGGCGGCGCCGCCAAGAACCGTCGGATGAAGAACTGCCACCGCCTCCGCCTGCCAATGTGAAGAACCATGACTTCGGTATCGCCCCTAGAGTTGGAGGTGCCCGGAGAGGAGGTGTGGGTGTGCATCACCGACGCTCGGCTTAAATAGCCGTGATCAGGCCATGTGAAGGGGCGATTAGCCCGCTTCAATGCGGTGTAGCGGCTCGAGTTGGTTTTTCGGGACACGACGTTTCACTAAAGCGATGGCGCCCGAGAGGTCACGTCCGTCAGCGCTTCCCTCACGTCCGGTCACGTCAAGCAACATCAATGCTGGCTGTTGCATGCTCTGTGTTGGCATGAATGCGACGTGGCAAGCTAGCGGCACGGCCGTTCGATGGAAAGCGCAGGGGACATCTTGCACTATGGTTGCTTTGTTGCGCCTCCAATTCCTTCCTTTGTTCCTTGTTTCATAAGCCTTGTTTCCCTCTAGGTGATGATTTTTCATCCATGTTTAGGCTCTTTTCATGTGGAAACAGATTAAAGAAAGGATTTCACGATTTCTCGCATTCATTACTCATTAGTGGCAATATCGGAGTGATTTTTTAAAAAATCCCAAGATTATATTTTTTAAGCAACGATGTGATGAGCACAAAAAATATCACTCATCAGAAGGGAGGCATTGGTTCTAGGGTTTTGCTCCTCGAGTCGCCCAAGCGGGGCGACACCAGGGAGGAGGAGGGGTGCGTTGCTTAATCAAAGATCTCTCTACCACTCTCTCAAAGTTCTCTCCATCACTCTCTCATTTCCACCTTTCAAAAAAAAGGAAAAAAAACTTATATCTCAGGTGCCTCTCACTTTTTAGTCAGCAGAGGCGCGGCGCAACAACTCAATGTCAGTTGTGTCATCGCTTTTGCGTCCACCAATGTGGTCGCCCGCCTAGGTTGCACCAACTTAATTAGGATGAGTAGGCAGGCCCCCTCTCTACATTATAGTCCCTACCCAAACCATTGCACCCTCTCCCTCACCCAGTGGCGTAGCGGGAGGGTGGACAGGCTGGTCCATGGACCACCCTGTACATTGGCCGTGTACTTCAGTATACCTGTAACAAAAATGAATCAGGCCACAGTGCACATCTAAGGCCTAAGCCAAAAAACTATAAATCTGATAACTAGCTCACTCGTTCCTTCCTACGTTTTAGGTGCACGCTTTACCCAAGAAATGTTCCCTCATATGCTTAAAGAAGTTTTCTTGTACGCTAGAGGACGGACTTGATCACTCGAAGTCTCCAACCGACCACACCGTGACGGCGAACCCTAGCGTTCAGCGTGACAGAAGTTGATGACGCATTGCGCCAGGTAGGCTTAAGGAGGAGGAGTGCCAGTGAGGCAGATGGCTAGTGATGCATGCACAGGGTAGAGCTAAACACCGAGGCAGGAACTCCACCGACTTCACGCCTTTACAATAAAAAATATGATTTCCATTTTCAATTCAAAGTTTGATTTTGCCTTCAAGGTTTAACTATGAGTGGTTTTTATTGTAGAATTGTTGCAAAAATTAAACTTATACATACATTCTGTTGATAAATTCTATACTAGCATGCAATGGTGGAGCAAGACAACAAGTCAGTTTGGATCCTTCTTGTGCTCGCTATATGCCAATATTGGCGCGGCAAATAATTGGCGGAGGATTCTGCCGTCGGGCATTGGCTAAGAAACCAACAAGGAAAGTTGTTGGGGCCGGGGTAAACCAAAAATTTGAGCAAGGTCCAAATAGAGGCCAACATTGAAGTCAACGTCAATTTTTTTGCTGGATTGCTCGGGGTGCCAAATCAAACAGATCCTATATCTCTTCCCGCGGAGGGCACAAACCATGATTGTTTGGGGGAGGGGGGGGGGGCAAAGACACCCTCCCCTACCATTGTTATAAATGTGGGGGTCGATCTACTTTGAAGAAGGCCTCCCATGAGCGGGGAGGCGACAATGCACCAGGCCAATGGCAGTGCTACGTGTAGGCTCTGGCGATCAACTGACCCCACAAATATTTTTGAAAGCCCTTTACCTTACAAGTATTTAAATATTAGTTCTTGAAGTGGTCCCACATATCCCCTCACCCCTTAGCTTGTTTTTTATCATAATAATCCTATCCTTATGAGAGTGTAGTCATCTGGGATGTAGAGCCACTCTCCTTACCACTTCTTGTTGTAGCAAAGACCTAGCTGAATGAATTATAGAATTATACATTTAGTTGGCGGCAGAGCACTATTACCCCTAAGACGAGACACATGTACCTGCCTGCCTTTGAAAACAATCGAATCAAATCATGTGATTGAATTGAACTGACCCACATAAATAAATCTCTTAATCCAGTGAAGGAATTAATAGAGACCAAAGATAAATCCGCTTCCAGTTAGATAAAAAGTCGTACGGTCCTTTATACTCTGCATATTAGGTTTGTGTCAAGTCAAACTTTCCAAAGTTTGACCAAATTTATATTTGAAGAATGTCTACATTTACAATACCAAATATTATGAAATTACATTTCATAATGAATCCAATGGTATTAATTTTGTATTGTGAATCTTAATACTTTTTCTATAAATTTGGTCAAATTAGATATACATTGACTTTAGAAAAAACTTATATGCCGACTAAAAAGGACCGAAGGAAGTACATGGGGGTCACAGTACACTTACTAGACCAAAAAGGAACCAAACTTACACTTTGACAAGAGCCGACAGACCAAAAATGAACGTTTCCATATATATACTTATATTTGATATAGCAAGAATAATGGTAAAAATAGGGTCGGTATATCACTACCAACTCTAAATAGTAGAGTTTATGCAACAATGTCTATGTATGTATCCTCCTACTACTACTACACAGATATACACAGAAACTATAGATTGGGCCGTCTGCATTCCTAACGTTTCTGGAAGTTCAACACCTTGATGGAGTAAGCAAACACCAAGAAGAAGCCGATGACGTATGTGAAATGCGCGAGCACGACATACCCAAGGAAATCATGCTTAATGCCCATACTGATCTCCAAGAATTGCTTCACCACCATGGGGCTCCCACCGATGACCGACACAGAGCTGGTGTTATCGCCAAACTGCGACCCGATGACGCCATATATGGTCCAGGACACGGGGTTTGCCCAGTAGTACCACCTCCACCAAATTGGTATTAACTGCATGCAACGACAACAATCATCACGACACCACCTCGGTTAACGAATCTAGTTAATTAATCGACATGTGGCTTACTTACCGGTCTCGCAACAAGGAACCCAGAAAAAAGGTTCCAAAGAGGGAGTACAAAGGCTATGATTATGTTTGCGAGCATGGCAGATGAGCTCAACGCCACCAACATCATGCCAAACAATGTGAAGTAGTTGAAGCTTGAAACTATGAAGAAGAGGAAATAAAAGAACTTTGCAGCTTTCCACTCATATCCAATCATCGCATAGATGATCACCGTGTATTCAATCCCCTGCACGATGTTATAGATCACCTCCACGCATGTCTGCACCAATCAAAATTTGCACAATCTTGAGAATCGTACCAACTTCGGAATTTGTGCCCTTTCATCTAGAGAAGCTCAATGAATGGATTTACAATGAAAATAAGATCGACAAAGTACCTGAGCGAATGCATAGGATAATGGAGAGTACATCCCTGCCGCCTTTTCACGGTAGAAAACTGTTCGCTCAATTGCGACAACAGGCTGAACTGTGATGCAGTTGGCAGACCCAAGGAAAAAGACAGCAGCATAAGTGGCTCCAAGTAGATTGGATAAATCTTGTTGTGAATTTCTGCCCACAAATCAAACACAAGAAAGAAAAAAAAAAGCATTAGTGCCTCCATAGAAACAAATACATAAACATTCAACAATCCCAACTACAGAAAAAGGATAGGATCGTACATTTTTGTCCCCTTCTGCCAAAACACCGTGCCAAATACAAGGGCATAGATCAACGTCATAAGGAAGCGCATGGCGTTGTGGGCTGGATTCTTCCAGTAAGATCTGTATTGCTTCCAGAAGTTTGCAACACATTGGTTGTAAAAATTCTGAGAATACTTTGTAGGAAATGAGAGATCCTCGTAGCCTGGCGGGGGGATGCTTAATTCCTTAATAAGTTCTTGGTTTTTCCTGGTCATATTTAAGAAATAGGAACTCAATGTTGATATTAGAAATGAAAACAACTGCAATCCTGGCACTCCATTTCAAGTTTGTGCTCAAGTTTAAAAGGAATTAACAGCCAATGGATAAAATTAGTGAAAAGTTGCGCTCAAGTTTCAATGAATAATGGTACTTACCTATAAAGGTCAGAATTAGCATAAATGTCAGCAAAATTTATGTTCAGGCGAGCTTCGGCTAAAGGGGAGCTAACTTCCAGCATCCATGTTGCAGGATTATATCCTTCTGTGATCTTTTCAACACCTGGAATTGCCTGCAATACAATGAGAACCACTTCAGTTAGGGTTTTCACTTTTCCAAGGCCCACACAAGGCCTGTCATATTTATAAGCAAGTCATCCGTTTAATTGATGACACTCCTCAACATGTAAACTAACGAAACTCACCTCAAAATATTCAACTATTTTATGAGAGTGGTGACCAAGTTCACCGGCATAAATAACCCGTCCTCCTCTTTTCATAAGTAGAAGCTATAAAAGGAACCAACAGTGAGTTATTTGCATTTCTAAAAGATGTAACAAGATAATGTGTGTGTGTGTGTCTATATATATATATATATATATATATATATATATATATATATATAGAGAGAGAGAGAGAGAGAGGGAGTACCTCATCAAAAGACTCGAATATATCGATGCTGGGCTGATGGATTGTGCAAACCACAGTTCGCCCAGTGTTGACTGTATTTCTCACCGCCCGCATTACAATTGCCGCGGCTCTAGCATCAAGACCAGAAGTTGGCTCATCCATGAATATGATTGAGGGATTTGCTACCAGCTCCACAGCAATTGTCAGCCGCTTTCTTTGTTCAGTCGATAACCCGTCCACTCCAGGGAGACCAACCATAGCATTACGCAACACGTCAAGCTCTACAAGAGTCATGACTTCCTCCACAAACAACTGTGAGGGCAAAGATTATTTTCATTAGATGGACATAAAGAACACCACATCTTTACTTGAGTCTGAAATATATATATACCTTTCTCGTTTTTTCGTCAACATCTGAGGAAAGACGCAGCCAAGCAGAGTAGAGAATGGATTCATATACAGTAACATTTGGTGAATGAATATCAGTCTGTTCACAATAGCCACTGATGCGGGCAAAAGTTTCTTGTTTTTTTGGGTAACCAGACAGGGTGATACTTCCTTCAATAGATCCACTGGTTTTCCTTCCTGCCAGAACATCCATTAGGGTGGTTTTCCCAGCTCCACTCACACCGACTAATGCTGTCAGAACACCTGGCCTAAAAGCACCACTGATATCGGAGAGCAACTGGAGACGACTTTCGGCGAATCCTTGCTCTCTCATTTCCTGAAACACAACAAGTTGGGAAATTTTATGTTAGGCCTGCAGTCAAGGAATTTTAATGATATGTGTTAGTAGAAATATGTGTAGGCTTACTGCAGGCATGTCCACGTAATAGTTTACATGGTTGAAAGAAAGTGAAAGAGGCTCGAAAGGCAAGGTGATTTGTGACCGAGTTGGCCGATTTGTGGCTTCATCTGCAGAAATTGTTAACTGCTTAGCATTACTGTTAACAGCTTAAAGTGGCTTGATAAATAGTACGTACAAAGACTTAAGAACTCGCCTATAGGCATTGAAGTGTTTGTCTCATTCTCATTCTCCTCGTCTGAAATTGTGTTTGAGCTGCTGCCAACTGGATGAGAACAAATCATATATACCTTACTCACTAAGTTAATAAGTAAATAAACCAGAAGAAAATAAAAAAGAATGCTACTCACAGCTCAAATACGTAAGTGCCAGAAGGTACAATATGTTGAACAGAATAGTGAATCCTACAATGGCTCCGATGGAAACCCAAAATCCCCAATCTCCAGTAAACAATCCTCTGGATTTAAGAATAGCCTCGCCTACTGTTGCCGCTCTGATAGATTCATCGGTGTTTGGCTGTAGTAAAAATGAGAAGGCCTTGACAGTTGACACCACTAGGATATAATGATCCCTTGCCATCCAGCTTACAAGAAACTAAAATAAAAACTTACGTTGGCCCACCTACTGGAAAGGAATTCATTGACTGATATTGCATTTTGACTGTACATCATAGGAGATGACCAGTAAGCCCAAATCCACCATGGTTGGATGTCACCTATTCACGTTAAAAATGAGATTTACTTTCATCCATGCAAATGAGATTTAACATGCCAAGCTTTTAATATACCTCTAGGTATGACAAATCCTCCAAATATAAAAATAATAAGGATCACAAACATCCCCAAGGTGTTGGCCACAACCACTGATTTCAAAACAGCACCAAGAAATCGGAACAAACCCATTGCCATTTGGTGAGTAAGGAAGAAAGCTAAAAGCTGACGAAAGAACCTGCAATGAGAAAATAGATGAATTAATGCAAAAGTTATACGAACGAATTCAAAGCTTGAATTAATGCACAAGTTAATATACCTTCCTGCAGCAGGTGCAAATCCCATTACATAGTAGGTGAGGACGACCCATACCGTGGACTCCACAAGCGAAACAGGAACTTTCGAGATGATGTTTACCAGTCCAAAGGTCCATGGAGGAAAGAAGAAGAAATCTCTCTGTTTGTAGAAGGTAGGAAGCATTTTAATAGTAAACTGTAGCTCAGCAAACCCATTGAACAAGACGGTGAATAAACTGAAAGACAAAGCACCAAAGAATTTGACGCTGTCAGACATCTGCCCATATGGCATCTTTGTTCTGAGGAACACAGTCATGGCCACGAGCCCGAGGATGAGCAACTGGGTAACCTTGAAGATGTAGATGAAGGAGTTGCGCTTCATCAATAACAACTCTCTCGACATCACTGTCTTGAATGACTCCCAGTTGGATTGCCCGTACTTACTGGTGGTCAGTGCGGCAGGATGAGTTTTGGACTTGTCGAAAGGAATTTGCAGCTCCTTGAGCATCTGCTGGCCTACGTGGAATGACTTGAATCGCTCGGCAAACTCTGGGACAGACACGTGACGATACTGCTCCTGGTCAAGGTACCAATACTGTTGCTGGTCTTTCTTGGAAGTCACCTCTTGAAGGAAGTCAGCAACTCCTTTCCTTTCAGGGCACCGAAAACCAGCAGCTTCAAAGAATTCCAAGATGTTGTCACGTGGCCCATGGTACACTATGTACCCTTCTGATAGCAGAATAATGTCATCAAACAGGTTGTAGGTCTCTGGCGGTGGTTGTAGGAGGGAGATCATCACCGTCTCATTCATCACATGGACCAACTGGCCTATGTATTTCACAATCTGAAATGTGCTAGAGCTGTCCAAACCAGTGGAAATTTCATCCATGAACAAAGCTCTTGCAGGTCCTGTTAACATCTCCCCTGCCATCGATCGATCGATACAAGAACAAAAATTCAGACAAGCGTAATATGAATGGAAGGGTTGAATCTTAGTATGCATGCATATATATAAATACCGGTTGTTACACGCTTCTTTTGCCCACCAGAAATTCCTCTGATCATGTCGTCACCAATGGGCATATCGGCACAAATGTCAAGCCCAAGCACCTGATGAGAGTGAGGTTTTTCTTCTTCTTAGACTCAAAAAATTTGCTAGAGAGAGAGAGAGAGTTGCATGTAATCGACAGAATAGCCAAATTAGAAGATCTCACCTTGAGAGTAAGATCGGTAACAATATTACTTTCCTGGCCTTGCACGGCAGTAGCTTTCATATAAGCATCGATCTCAGGATCAGGCTTTATGCCAGCTTCGCGCTCCCTGGCAGCGAGCTCATAGAGCATGTCATATCTGGCACCGACACCTAAGCAGCGCCTGGAGAAATCGAGCGTCTCTCTTACAGTCATC
The DNA here is from genome assembly GCA_902687465.1 of Secale cereale. Lineage (NCBI taxonomy): Eukaryota > Viridiplantae > Streptophyta > Magnoliopsida > Poales > Poaceae > Secale > Secale cereale. The sequence continues at coordinate 132,143,929 of LR738715.1, forward strand.
TCTGCGTTGTGGAGATCGTACTGACTAACGTACGCACTGGTCCTCTCGGGGTAGAACTCCTCAAACGTATGGCCACAGTAAGTGATGCTGCCAGACACCTGGCATATATACATACATATACGATGGTTATTTATTTTTGTATGCATGCATGCGGCCATCCATCATTAAATGCACAATATAAAATATAAATAGATAGATCAATGACAAGATGGGCCGTGTTGTTGAAACAAAACAAACCTTGAGGCTTTTGTCGAGCTTGCCAGTGAGGGCTCGCATGAGTGTGCTCTTTCCTGAGGATGGAGGTCCAAGCAGAAGGGTCATCCTGAAATTAAAGCAACAAGAATATATATAATGAGCGGATTTTGTTGCTGATTCGGACTAGATACTGAAAAATGATTTTGACCACAGTAAGTGCTGCTAAAAAGTAGTATACGTACCTCGATGGTTTGATGATGCCGTTTACGTTTTGGAGTATATTAATGGTCTTCTTGTTGGAGGAAGCAAGGCGGCCGACAAGACCCTGCAGGCATCAATCAATTCAATCATATATATATATCGTGTTTGTGTTTGTGTAAGCCAAACCAAGGAGGCCAGGATAGAGAAGTAGGTGTATTATTTAAGGAAGAAAAGAAAAGACCCAAATCATGAAAGCTCTGCAGAGACATTTCGTCAAACACCTCATTGGCTTGGTCGCGAGCTCAGAAACATTTTTGTCGAGTCGAACACCTGACCTGAGGGACACCACACCGTTGGAGAAATTCCATTGGAGTCGTGAGTAGAGTAGAAGCGATTGATGGATGCCATTATCTATCTGCCGCCACGAGCGACTTCTCCTCCATGCTCTCTCTCTCTCTCTCTCTCTCTCAAGTCTGGTATTGGTATGCCTTGGCTTTTCTCTTCTTGGGTAGAGAGAGGGGGAGGGAGGAAGAAGAAAGCTGATGTGGCAGGTCGAAGCGTGCGAATCTGGGTGATGTGGCCATGTCTTGTCAGCACACGTTTATCTCTCTATCTCTCCCTCTATTGGTGCGTGACGTGGCAGGCCAGAAGAGGTGAAAACCACCCAATCCAAATGCTTTCTTTCTTTCTTTCTCTCTGATGAAAAGTTTCAAGTTCAACTTATGCATGCATGCATGCATTCAAACAAACTTTTTAAAAAGAAAGAAGGAAATTCAAAACTATGACATCAATCAATCAATCAAATTAACACGCATACACAATAGTAAATTAGACACACAAAAATAGTGGAGTACGTACCTGGAGGAAGTTAGTGGCCGAGTTCCAGAGGGTGGGCAGCGCCCGGTTGCCGACGAAGACGTCCACCTCCACGGAGAGGCCCTGGTACCTTGCCTCGATCGCCGGCAGCTCGATCCCCACCCGGTCCACCCGGTCCCTTAATCGGCGGAGGAAGCGCTCGCTGTCGTCCTGGAGAACCCTCTCTAGCAACGCCCGGCCGGCCTCGCCGCTGGCCAGGTGGTTGATGTCCACCAAGCCCTCCATCTCCATCTCCATCTCGTGGCCGTTGACGACAGCATCATGGATAATGGTGTGACGCATGCGGTCGTAGGTGGGCAGCTTTTCAAGCGCAGCCCATCGTAGGTTCTCCTCATCGTCTTCATGGCCATGCTGCGAGGCAGCGCGGCCGAAAGGGTCCGCCGCCTGACTATGCAGTCCGCCACCCCTCGAGGAGGCCGCACTGGCGCTGCGGCGGCTGCCCCTGCCCGAGGTCAGCTCCATGATGATGGCAGCCTACCCTACCGTCGTGTGCTAGGCCAGCAGAGGCTGTGGTGTGGTGTGATGTGTGTCTTCTTCTTCTTCTTCTTGCTGTTGGTGCTGTAGAGGGTAGTAAGCAAAGCAAAGCATATATAGGCATGCATGAAAGGAAAGAAAGACAGGAGCACGTAGTACAACCTTCCGACGGCCACGATGACGACTAGTCAGCATGCATGGCAAGTCAAACTTTCTGGTCCTAGTAGTACATATTTCCAGCCATCGGGCGGGCATCTAGAACTAGAAGGAAAGAGACCGGGAAACTCAGATACTACTATATTATATCTTTATCTTTACCTAATAATAAAGAAAATTGGGTTTCAGTCCGTCCGTCATGGCATTTTTCAGAAAAGTCCCTCCACTTCAGAGAAATCAACCCGCAGTTCTATTTTAAGTCAAAACGAATCGTTTTTTTCGTATTTTACATAAAATACCCTGTGTTTTCTTGAAATCAACCCGCAGTCCGGATTTAAGTCATACCCGAACCGTTATTTTACAATTTTCGAAAAACCCCTGATGTTTTAGGTAATTTATCCGCGGATCATATTTAAGTCAAATACATGTTTTTTTAAATCATCCATATCTTTTAAACCGTAACTCCGATTTGAACATGTTATATATGAAATTTGATTAGAAAAATATGTTGAATATGAATATGAGATTAATTTACCTGTTATGTATTTTTAAATATTATTTTGGAATATATTTAAGTCAAACAAATGATTTTCTAAAATATACGTATCTTTTAAACCGTAACTTCGATTTTAACATATTGTATATGAAATTTTATTAAAAAAATGTGTAGAATCCAAATATGATGTTAATTTTACCTGTTAAATATTGTTTTGGAAGCAAACTTATAATTTATAGCGCAAGATCCGATTTTTCTTTCGTACCGATGACGATCCGGATTGCAAATAAGCACTCCACTATAACCATATAGGGAAAAGAAAACATCGATAACTACACATGCATACCTCTGAAAATGTCGCAGGGGAAAACAACAGATTTTTTATCGCGAGAGTGAGAGAAAGCGAGAGAGAGAGGGGGACGCCTTATGATTAACCATATTTAAACATGTTTTTTGCTTTGTTTTGTGTTAACATTGAGGCCATCGCCGGCGAGGGTGAGAAGGAGGATAAGCGGCAACACAAATATGATGCCTCGCAAAAATAAAGGAGATGGACCTATTGTGGTCTTGAGTGATGGTTGTTGGGTTAAGATCGTGTGTTATGTTTTCTCTCCCGTTGCAACGCACGGGCTCTTTTGCTAGTTATAATTATACAGCATCTATCTATCAATAGCCGTGGACACCAAATCCCGCTCCTTTAATTAAACACGCCCCGACGCGATCCGATGTGTCCGTAAACAATGACCCGCACACCTTGTATCTTTTTTTCTATGCAATCTGAGTACCTCATATTTCATCTCTTAAATTCATACAATGCATGCAAAAGAAAACTACATACTATGAAGATTAAACTAGACTAAATAACACTTCATCGTCGGCTATGTCCACGTCCGTGTAGCTGGGCGTGTAGATGGTCGAGCGACCGGCTAGTGAAATATGGAGGCCTGGCTTAAATAGTCGAGTTAGGCCCTTGAGCGGCCCGTCGAAGAGCCGACACGTGGCGTCAACAAAGTAGACGACCTTCGGACCGTCGAGTTTCAAAGTGTTTTTTTGGGACCTGCACGTCAGTCCGACAGGACGAGGAACGCATCCGGTCGCGCCCGAGCCTCTCTATATCCGTCTTAAATTTGGGAGGTGTGCCGTCAGCCCGAATCGCTTGAGTCCGGTTTAAGAAATCCGTTTATGTCGTTTTTATTTTTTATACAATGAGTGATGGGGCCATTCGCCCGGATGTTTGAGACGCCCAGATGTAGATACTCTTAATTTGACTAACTAGACTCGACATCTATCAAACGAGTCAGAAAGTCCTGATCTACACTCTTCATCGACGGCGGTTGCTATTCTGGTGCGTTGGTTTTATGAGGCCTTAGCATGACGGCTTCCCGACTGTCTACTACAACAAAGTTTGCCCGGCTCCAGAGAGGGAGGAGCGATGACAGCGGCGTGCCTTCGGCTCGCTTCTGTGCTTGTAGTCGTCGCTATGGAGTCTACGGATCTGAATGTAATTTTTATTATTTCTAGCTTTCGTTGTATTACCATGATTGAAGATGAATATATTGGAAGTTTTCTCGAAAAAAAACGAGCTAGAAAGTCCTGAGCGCTTCTTTCTAGAAACAACATCAATCAATCAATTAATTTGTCAACCTTCCTTCGTGCTACTAGTAGTACCATCGATATCGACATGCACAGGACAATCCATCTACGAATTCCGAGCATGCATGCAGGAGACATGACTAGTCCTCTATCTTCTCTTCCACGGCATGCATGCAGGTCAAACACGGACCAAACACGGAGATCCCAACTTCTAGTAGCTACATGTGCTGCTTCCAAGGTTTCTTCCAGTTTCCTTCCTTTTTTAATTTCCCGTTCTTTCTGAGTACGCACAGTTTTTCTTTCTTTTTTGTGCAGGAAAAACTATCGATCTATTCGTCAAACATCATAACAGTATAAAAAAACACGTGAAGTAACAAAAAATACATTCATGTCTGTAAAATCACCTAGTGACGACTACAAGTATTAGAACGAGCCAAAGGAGCGTCAACGTCGTCGTCCCTCCCTCATCGAATTCGGGCAAACCTTATGGTAATAGACAATTGAAAAGTTGTTCCTCACAAAGGACCATCACCCCAGAACAACAACCGCCGTCGATGAAGAGCATCGTAGACCAAACAGATCCAACCTATAGACACGTGAACGCATACGAGCGAATACCGGAACCACATGACAAACACTGACAGAATCCTGTGAGATACACTAGAGACACACCTTCACACACACACCGACGATGTGAGATGCACCGCCAAGACAGGGGGTAGGTGGGGAAGAACCTTATTTCATTTTTAGGGAGTCGCACGTTGTCTCGCCTTGCTGAACATGACACAAACCCTAATCAGATTCGAAAGCACCTTAAAAGTAAGCACGAGCCCTCCCGCTGGCAAGGGATAAGATCCATCACACCTCCATGACCCTAAGCCCATAGACGACGAGGCAGATCAGGCAGCCGGCGAGAGGTGGGGAAACCCTAAAACACGTTGAGCTTTTCCTTCTTTTTGAAGAAGAGTTTTTCTCTTCTTTTAACGAAAAGGTTTTCCTTTTCTTTTGACACCATCGAGCAACTCACATTATGGCTACCGAACATATTCCTACTCGCATTTATGGATGTTCACCAGCAGCCGCCTTCTGGCATTCACACCGACGCGTCGACTGAGAAGCCAACTCCAGCCGATGCACACATTGATGCAGAGCTGGTCTGCCTGCCCCGACTATTTTTGTCGGCCTACCGCGGACTCAACCCCTAGACCTCTGCATCTTCTCTCTGTTCCTCTTCCCAAATCTGCAGAAGTCTAGGTCCAGCCGCCGTGATGGACAATCCCAATGGCTCAAAGTGGTTCTGTGCACGCCCCTCCCCCATGGATCCAAGGGAAGTTCCAGCCCATGGCGCCATCGACCGCATTCTCCGGGCTCACTGACATAGACTGTTTCCTCCGTGGTGAAGCAGGAGCCCATCTCCAAGGATGAGGATTTCGCGTGGTAGATGGACCTGCTGCTTGAGCAGTCGAACTACGACCGCGGTCTGACATCATCATCCCCGTCGCCACCGGTCCTCGTGATCGCGGAGGCCTAAACCATTGATCATTCGAGGAGCACCGCGGATACCTCTGTTCGCCACCACCAGATCAACAACAAACTCCTCAAAGTGGGGTTACCATAGTTCGAGCGGTTGGCCCGGCTCAAAGGCACCGGTAGGCGGTGCACGACCGAGGCGGCCCAGCATCTGCGCCAGGCGGAGGTAGCCGAGCGGGTCCACTGCGAGCGCGTGGCGGCGGCCGATCAGGGTTATCATGACGCATGGTGGGCTTTCCACCACTGGAAGGACGACGACGCCTCGGAGGTGTCGGTGTCCTAGAAGGAAATATCTATGAACCCTGATGGGCTAAGGATACTATTGTCCCTTTAACCATCCAACCTTAGGAGTAGTAATCTACGTAGCTAGAAGGCGGGCTCGACTAGTCCTGGCCATGGGCAGCCCAGCCCGACGCTGCTCCTGGGCCGGGTTCGGGCCTAGATTTTGAACCCGTTGGTCGGGCCGGGTCGGGCCCGGACCCGTTAAATTTTTGTTTTTTCTGAAGAGGCCCGGCCCGATGCCTGAGGCCCGTCGGGCTTTTGCGTGTTCGGGCCGAGCTCGGGCCCAAAAAACAGGCCCGATGGCCGGGCCGGGCCGGGCTCGGGCCTACTTTTTTTCCTCGGGCTTGGCTAGACTCGGCCCGAAGCCCGGCCCGGCCCGAGGTTTGGCCAGGTATAGGCTCGACGGACTAATTAATCTACTAATCTACTGAAGGAAGGAAGGAAGGGTTCCTCTTGTGCTTGTGCTCGTGCATGGCTGGCTGGCTACTATTCTTTCTCTTATTCTGGATGGGATGGGATGGGATGGGATGGGATGGCATAGGATGGGATGGGATGCAAGAAAAAGAAAAGAAAATAGTACTAGTACAGTAATTAACAGGAAAAGTAACTAAGACCGAGGGAGGGAGCGTGCGTGCGTGCGTACGTGTGATAGAGACTTGTTGTGAACATCCATGCTATACATTTCCCGGTCATATTCATGTATACACGATCCACATGCATTTCTCGGTCATATTCATATATACTCGATCCACGTGCATTTCTTATTGGTCACATGCATGCGTGCTACTGCCTTCCTCCGTTTTTAAATATATATTTTTCCAAATTCCACTACAAACTACATATGGTACATTTCTAGAATATCCAACTATTCCATTCCACCAAATCCAGCATACATTTCTCTACTCCTGAACGCCGAGGTCATCACCGTTTTCCTCTCGTCCCTGGCGGCTGCAACCCTAGCCGCCGCCAGGAGAGGCCGATCTTCCAACGCTCTTCGGCGACTCCCCTCTGATGGCGACCTCGGCCGTCGATGGTTAG
>LR738715.1:132150858-132367070 GCA_902687465.1 Secale cereale
GGGGGGGGGGGGGGGGGTCACCGGATCAACGCCACGCGTGTGGATCGTTTTTTCTCACTCATAGTCTAGATTTTTTAGGTTGTTCATCGCCTTTGCTTCTTGGGCGACGATGACAACATTGAATAAAGATTCTTCAGATCCTTCCTTGACGAGGTCATCGGTCTTATGGTCGGGTATGGATTCTAAAACCAGCTTGTTGAAGCAAGTATGGCGTGTCGGCGGCGGCATCCTCGTAGTGGACCTGTGTCCTTGGGCTCCACCGTTGCGACGGCGTTTGCTCCAGGGTTGGCGCGGAGCTTGGGAGGTAGCCGAGGAGCGGATGCAGATTGTGGTATGCATTGACGACATCTGGAAGACGGAGCATGTGCTGGGCTCGTGGTTCGTGGATGCCAGGTATGGTTACCTCCTTCGGTGTGTTAGTCGTGGTGGGATGCCAAATCTGGAGTTTGATGGCGTGTCCGGGGTGTTGCCCCAGTCTGATTCGTTCAACGGCAAATGCTTCACTTTTGGTGAGCCACCTTGAAGGTCCGTAAAGCTGCATGTCAATGATGGAGCCACATTGAGCTCGGGTGAGGTGGTGATTCCTCATTCTTTTCTTCAGTGGTTGTTGTGGTGGTGCCGGAGGCAGGTGACGGCCGTTGGTGTCAAGCTCGGAGATGTTCTACTATCTTTTCAGTTTTATCTTGTCGGTCTTTACCTGACTTGTGTCGTGGGAACAGGTCTGACAATAGAGTATATGGGTATGTATAGGAGGGCAAAGTCTGGCTACGGTGTGGCTGTACACTCGGATTTACGAGTTCAGGCCCCTCTTGGAAGAGGTAACGACCCTACGCCTCGGTGCTACGGGAGCTTTGTTATCTGGAGTGTTGAGTTACAGGGGGTGCGAACCCTTATGCAAGGGTAGACGGGTGGCTTATATAGAGTCTGCTGGCCCCTCATCAATACCCCGCTACACAAGGGTTCGATGGAAATGTTAAATGGCGCGAGCGTTACAGGTAACGTCGGCATTAAGTGTTATTTATGGTGAAGAACTGATTTCCTAACCGTTGCCATCTCAGAGTGACCTGTAACACCCTGGATTTTGGCCTTTTCTTTTTTCCTTTGTTTTCCTTGGATTATTGTTTTAATTTGCTTTTCCATGGCTCTCTAATCCAAAAACTTGGGAAGATCATGTCTTCCTAGGTTCCATAGTGGCTTATCATCCCCAAAATCATCCCTAGACCCTGTCATTTCTCATCCTAGCCCAAATTCCAATATTCTTTTTATTGGGAATATTCCTTTTCTATTTAAGGAATAATTAAATCATTCCTACACCTTGGTGCTACGGGAGCTTAATTATCTTGAGTGTTGAGTTACAGGGGGTGCGAACCCTTGTGTAGGGGTAGAGGGGCGGCTTATATAGAGTCCGCTGGCCCCTCATCAATGCCCCTCTACACAAGGGTTCAATGGAGAGGTTAAAGGACACGAGCCTTACAGGTAACGTCGGCATTAAGTGTTCTTTAGTCTAGTGGTCAAGTAGAATTGAGCAATAGAGAGATTAAATTGATTTTACAAAAGGTTGCTAATAGATCTAGAAAGAATTGGTCTAAGAAACTTGATGATGCATTATGGGCTTATAGAACTGCTTATAAAAACCCTAAGGGTATGTCTCCGTATAAAATGGTTTATGGAAAAGCATGTCACTTACCTATTGAATTAGAACATAAGGCTTATTGGGCTATTAAAGAGCTCAGTTATGATTTCAAACTTGCCGGTGAGAAGAGGTTATTTGACATTAGCTCAATCAATGAATGGAGAACCCAAGCCTATGAGAATGCCAAGTTATTGAAAGAAAAAAAAAATTAAAAGATGGCATGACAAGAGAATACAAAAGTGTGAGTTTAACGTAGATGATCATGTTTTGCTATAAATCTCTTGTTTAAGATTTTTTGCAGGAAAACTTCTCTCTAGATGGGAAGGCCCTTACATTATCGAGGAGGTCTGTCGTTCGGGTGCCATCAAAATCAACAACGCCGAAGCCACAAATCTGAAGGTGGTAAATGGTCAAAGAATCAAAAACTATATCTCAGGTACTCCCTTAAATATTGAGACCAATATAATTGACACCGTGACACCGGAGGAGTACATAAGGGACACTTTCGAGAATGTTTCAGACTCCAAAAAGGAATAGGTATGTGGTACGGTAAGTAAACCGACTCCAAAACATTCCAAACATCAATTTTTCTCCGTTCTAGAATATTTAACAAATTAGGAAAATTAAAACTAGTCTGGATGAGACACGGGGCAGCCACAAGGGTTGAGGGCGCACCCCCTACCTTGTGGCTACCCTGTGTGCCTCCCGGACTCTGTTTTTTTTTTTGCACGATACTCCTCTCTGTTGGTAAAAATTCATTATATAATCTCCCAAAGGTTTTGACCCCAGCACCATAACAATATCTCTTGTTTTCGTTTGGAGCTATTTTCTGCCAGAGTTTTCAAGGCCAGGCATCATGTATTCTCCCTCCTACAAAAATGTGGGCGACGATGTTTGGTTTATGCAGATGGAACTCAGAAGGGAGGATATCGAAGAAGCCACGATGGAGGAAGATCAAGGGGATTCACTTGAAGCCCACTCTCCGGCTTCAAAGAGAGGCACTCTGGCTGGCATCTCCACTATTCCAAATCCCCATCAAGCTGGAGGATGATGACCCACAAGTATAGGGGATCAATTGTAGCTCTTTTCGATAAGTAAGAGTGTCAAACCCAACGAGGAGTAGAAGGAAATGATATGTCTTCTTCGGTAAGGTAATGTCTGCAAGTGCTGCAATTGTAAGTAGCAGAGTAGTTTGATAGCTAGATAATTTTGTAACGAGCAAGGAACGATAGTAGTAGAAAAAGTGCAGCAAGGTAGCCCAATCCTTTTGAGGCAAATGACAGGCCAAGACGGTCTCTTATAATAAGCAAATCGTTCTTGAGGGTACACGGGAATTTCATCGAGTCACTTTCATCATGTTAGTTCAATTCGCGTTCGCTACTTTGATAATTTGGTATGTGGGTGGATCGGTGCTTACGTGATGTTCTTACTTGCAAACCTCCTACTTATGATTAACCCTCCCGCAAGCATCCGCAACTACGAGAAAATTATTAAGAATAAATTATAACCATAGCATTAAACTTTTGGATCCAATCGGTACCTTACGGAATAGCGCATAAACTAGGGTTTAAGCTTCTGTCACTCTCACAGCCCACCATCCAATTACTACTCCACAATGCATTCCCTTAGGCCCAAATATGGTGAAGTTTCACGTAGTCGACGTTCACATGACACCACTAAGGGAATCACAACATACATACTATGAAAATATCGAACACATATCAAATTCACATGATTACTTACAACATGATTTCTCCCGTGACCTCAAGAACAAAGGTAACTACTCACAAATGATGAACATGCTCAAGATTAGAGGGGTATTAAATAGCATAATGGATCTGAACCTATAATCTTCCACCAAATAAACCATATAGTAATCAACTACAAGATGTAATCAACTTTAATGCCCAGGATGGGACTATATCTCCTACGTGTCGAGGCACGACTAAGAGACATAACCCCATGCTGGAATGATCGCAAGTCTGGTATCTTTGCACAACTCATGTAAAAGATGGGGATGGAAAACATAAAATAGTTTGCTTACACTCGCCACGTCACCCAAATACAATACATGTCCAAATCATCATACAATAAAACATCACAGCCCTCTAAGGGTAAAATCCAAATGACAAGATACCAAACATAATTTAAATCCACAGGTCGGATCGAAACCTAGTAGAAGTCTCCACTACTGATCATCAGGATAACGAACATAGTATCGACTACGCTCCTCGTCATACTCCCAGTCTAGCTCGGTGCCATCACCTGGATAGCTCACCACTGGACCTGCATCTGGTGTGGTGAAGTAACTGTGAGCCACAGAGGACTCAGCAATCCCGTTCCCGGGTAACAAGACTATTTAAGCCTTGGGAGAGGATAAGGCTGAAGAAAAGAATAAGTGTCTGCAGCAGCAACTAGCAACTAGCTTACGTGAAAGAGTGCGAGAAGAGAAGTGCCTCGGTCGAGAGATGATCACGAAGTGATCCTAGCTAAAGCTCAACAAACATAACCCCACCGTGTTCAACTCCCGAATCCCTATTCGGAAATTGACAGTCACGGTACACACGCTGGTAGTGTATTAGAACAATGTGTCAAGTTATCTACAACCGGATATTAACAAGCTCCCATCTGCCACATAACCGCGGGCACGACTTTCGAAAGTTCATAACCCTGCAGGGGTGTTCCAACTTGACCCATTACAAGCCCACGATCCGCTGAGTCGCAACTCCAAGGTGGGAAGACCCGAGTATTCTTGGAATCCCGTGCTCAAGATACTCCGAACTAAGGTAAGACTAATCCAGCAAATCCTTCCGGCGTGCTGACACCCTGATAGTAGCCGCGCGTATCTCGTCTCAGGCCACGACCGGATGGGCGATCCCACAGGTTTTTACCAAACCTCGAGTTTCCTCGTGGTGGCCCCGCGTAACCCCCAGTTTGGACCAACATTCATGTGGAGCACTGGCCCGGGTTGTAGAATTAAGAAAGAGGGTTAATTACTTCCTATGCAAGTTTTATTAGTTATTAGGCAAATAGTACCAATGTTGGGACTTGCTGGAAAAGTCTTAGCACTTAGCGGTTTATCGAGGGGGTCCCATACACCCCAACCGTGTTAGGAACGCATAATCAAGGAACATAACACCGGCTTATACGGTTCCTAACGGCATGAGTGGAACAAATCACCAAGCAAAAGGCTTAGCCTTCCACCCTTGCCAATATATAGATGATTTCATTTAAGCATTGTATAGTGTGATATAACCCAACAAAACTTCAACATGAAGCAAGCATGTTCGATCTTCACCTGCAACTAGCAATGCTATAAGAAGGGCTGAGCGAAGCGTACTTAGCCATACAACGGTTTGCATAGGTAGGGCGGTTAAACAGGTTCATGGTTACAAGTAGGAGGCTGACAGGAAAGACATGGGCATCGAGGCAAAACTATAGAGCGGAACTACTAGCAATAGGCAAAGATAGTAATGTTATCGAGGTTCGGTCATCTTGCCTGAAGAGTTGTCGTTCGGATCGTAAGAAGGGTCCTCGTGCTCAACCTCTTTGGTAACCTCGTGCTCGTACTCGTACTCGGTCTCAGCTTCCGGCTCTAAACAATACAATCACACAAGGCACGAATCAACAAGATGCAATGCGCACACAAAAATGATGGATGCATGATGGATGCACTAAGGGAGCACACGGAGCACGGAAAATAGCACTCAAGCAAATCACTTCAAAACAAGATAACAATAGGATATTATGAATCTACATAGAAAATCAATCAAGTTTCATATAAGACTCGCTGAAAACGGAGCTACGGGCTAAAAGTTATGCCCGAAACAAGAAACATGCGAAAGCTGAAAATTACAGCAACATAGCAACTTCGGAGCACTAGAAAAATAAGCTACAGCACTCAAACACCATGGAAAAGAGCATGAACATAAACTAGACATATCCTACAGCAAATAAGTCCAAAGGTGCACCCCCAAAGGAGCCACGGATCAATAGCAACAAGCTTGGACATATTGAAGTTGACAATAAAATTCTGACAGCAGAATTTTATTGAAACTTTGGAGCAAAAGGTAACTATGCTACAACCACTTAAATAAGCATGTGAGAACATGAATGGAAAGCCAACAATATATACTACAAGGAACCATCAATATCCACCCCAAAACTATCATGGTTTGCCCTAGAGCAGCACGCAAACATGGCATCGGAACATTACAGATTTCAGACTTAGTGAAAAACCACTAAGTGTTAAAACAACAGTTTCATCATGGCATCTAAAAGAGCAAGTTTAAGTCACCTCGAAACTAAACATGGCAAGTGGTAAGCACCACATCAAAGTACACATGATGGTGATTCCGAAACATACAAGCATGCATCTTGGAGATAAATACAACGATAGCAATGAGCTCAACAAGATGGCATTTCATAACAAGTTAAATAACTAAACAGCCACATAGCACTTTGCAACGATGTTAAACATGTCAAGAATAAATCTATCATGCAACCTAACACAAACAACATATAGAGCATGGCAAGACGAACACGTGCACATGTCATTTGCATCATTCGGACAAACGAGCTAAAAGATATCACTATGCAAAGATGACATGAAAACAACACATAGCAGCAGTTTATATCGGGATGCACTCTTGCAACGGATATTTAAGCACCTAGATGATCTCTAACATGCATGGCACAAAGGAAAGAAACGTAGAGCAAGTCACCACGAACGTCTGGACACCTCATTTGCGCAAAACGGAGCAACACACGAGAAGTTATTCATGTTTGAAATCAACATCAGCAGCACAAAAATACAGAGACTTAGGGATTTTTGAATCAACCTTCAGATCTGAAAAGGAGCTGGAGAAGTGGATCGGGCCGGGGCGGTGCGGTTCGGGCCCGGAGTCAACGGATCGGGCCTAGCTGCTGGCAACGCGGCGGATCGGAGGAGCGGCGCCGAGATGGCGTTGCGGGAGGAGGCTCCGGCCTTGATGGGCCTCGGGTGATGCGGCGGAGGCGTCCTAGGCCTCGGCCTTCAGCGGAGGAAGCCCGACGGCTGGCGCTTGCCGGCCTGGAGGCGTTCGGCCGACGGCCCAGGGGGGAAGCCCGACGCGCCTGGAGCGGAAGGAGCTGGCGATGCAGCGGCTGGTGCGGGCCGAGGGAGGCGGAATCGGCTGGCGGGCGGCCTCGGGCCCCTTACGCGGTTGCGGCCTGGGCCGGAGGAGGCGGTCGGCCTGGCGGAGCGACGCGGGGTGCGGGAGCCCAGGCGAAGCGGGAACGATGGATCGGCGATGTGGTCCAGGCTCGGGCGAGAGCTTCGAGCGAAGAGGCTCGGGCCTCGGTGCGGTGGGATTTGGCGAGGCAACCGTTCCAGGTCGGCTGGATCGCTCGATCCAGTGCCTGGCGGCGGCGAACGAGCCTCGAGCGGGAGCGTTGACGAGGGGAACACCTGGATCTGGCCGGCCGGTGGGATTTCTGCGGTGGAGGGCTGCCAAGTGGCGATCTGGAACTGGCCAGATCCGAAAATTGAGGGGAGGTGGAGCTAGAGGTAGGTGGAGGGGATTTAGGCTGCCCAAAAATGGCATAGGGAATGTTTATATAGGGTGGGTGCTAGGGTTTGAGGGATTTGGGGTGTTTTAGAGCCCTCCGATCGCGATCCGACGGATCCGATCGCGAGGGGAGTTAGGATGTGCCAAGAGGAGGGAAGTGGGCTGTTGGAGGGGTGTCTTGGGCCTCAAAGTGGAGGCACTTTCAGCCCACACGAATAACTGTTGGGGGTAGCAAACAGACTCCAAACGCGACGAGATTTGACAGGCGGGTTACACACAACAAAACAACAACACACGACAAGTCTCGCGTCACACCGGTAATGCTACACGGCCAAACACCAAAGTAGGCCTACGGGACGCCACGGACACGTGAGGGAGCTCCGGAACGCGAAACGGACAACGGGAAGGAACGCGTGGAACCGGATGCAACCGACAACACAAATGCAATGCGATGCACATGTCTACATGATATGAATGAATGCCACACACGCACACAACAAAATGACGAAAAGCCGAAAGACAAAGAACTCGGAATGGAATTGATGAAGCCGGAGATATATTATATGCCCAAAAGGGAAAGTATTACATCCGGGGCATTACAAACTCTCCTCTACTACAAAAAGATCTCGTCCCGAGATCTAGTACTGGAAAAAGGAAGGGTACTCGGAACGAAGATGATCTTCTCGTTCCCACGTAGCCTCTCGGTCGGTGTGATGTGACCACTTGACTTTCAAGAATTTGATGGACTTGTTGCGGGTCTTGCGTTCGGTTTCTTCGAGAATAGCAACGGGATGCTCTCGGTAAGACAGGTCTTGTTGAAGATCAATCTCTTCAAACGGAATCATGCGCTCAGGTGCCTTGAAGCATTTGCGGAGTTGAGACACATGGAACACATCATGAACATTGGCGAAGTTGGAAGGGAGCTCAAGTTGATAGGCTAGATCGCCTCTTTTGCCAAGAATCTTGAAAGGCCCGACGTATCTAGGAGCAAGCTTTCCTTTGATACCGAATCTTTGGGTGCCTTTCATCGGAGAAACACGGAGATAGACATGATCATCAACGTTGAATGCCAAATCACGATGCTTGCCGTCATAGTAGCTCTTCTGACGCGACTGAGCGGCCTTGAGATTCTCACGTATGACTTTGCACATTTCTTCGGCTTCTGAGATCAAGTCATTGCCAAGAAGTTTACGTTCGCCTGTTTCAGACCAGTTGAGAGGGGTACGGCACTTTCTGCCATAGAGGATTTCAAACGGAGCTTTGCCGGCACTTGCTTGAAAGCTGTTGTTGTAAGAGAACTTGGCAAATGGAAGGCAGTCTTCCCATTTCATGCCAAAAGATATGACACAGGCTCTGAGCATGTCTTCTAGAATCTGATTCACTCGCTCGACTTGACCACTAGTCTGAGGGTGAAAAGCAGTGCTGAACCTGATCTTAGTGCCCATGGCGGACTGAAAGGAGTCCCAGAACTTGGATGTGAACAAGCTTCCACGGTCTGAGGAGATAACTTGAGGAATGCCATGTAAGGACACAATTCTGGTAGTGTACAGCTCCGCCAATTGAGCTGCATTGATTGATTCTTTGACTGGAAGGAAGTGAGCGACTTTGGTAAGCTTGTCAATCACCACGAAGATTGAATCATTCCCTCTCTTGGATTTAGGAAAGCCAGTGACGAAGTCCATTTCAATGTGGTCGAACTTCCACTCGGGAATATGAAGAGGTTGGAGAAGACCGGCTGGACGTTGATGTTCTGCTTTCACTCTTCTGCAAACATCACATTCATTCACGAATTGGGCAATCTCCCTTTTCATGCGTGTCCACCAGTAAGATTGCTTGAGATCTTGATACATCTTGGAACTGCCAGGATAAATGGAAAGGAGAGAATCATGTGCTTCTTCCATTATGAGCTTCCTGAGATCACCTTTGGGAACAACGAGTCTGTCCTCGACGAACAAGGTATCTCTCTCATCAACACGAAAGCACTTGTATTTTGGAGTGCCCTTTGCACTACCATGTTTCACCTTCTGCACCATGGCATCACTGAGTTGGGCCTCACGGACTTGATCTTCCAAGGTAGGAGCAATTTGAAGATTTGCAAGAAAACCCTGCGGAACAATTTGAAGGTTGAGCTTCCTGAATGCTTCACTAAGCTCAGGCTGGAACGGCTTGATAAGAAGGCTGTTGCAATATGCCTTTCTGTTCAAAGCATCTGCAATCACATTCGCCTTGCCAGGAGTGTATTCAATGCTGGGATCATACTCTTGGATCATCTCCACCCAACGAGTCTGGCGGAGGTTCAGATGCGGCTGTGTGAAGATGTACTTCAAGCTCTTGTGATCAGTGAAGATGTCGACCTTTCTGCCCAACAACAGATGTCTCCACGTAATCAAAGCATGTACCACAGCTGCTAGCTCGAGATCATGTGTGGGATAGTTCTTCTCACTTGGCTTGAGCTGACGAGAAGTGTATGCCACAATTCTCTTATCTTGCATAAGCACACCACCAAGTCCTTGAAGAGAAGCATCACAGAATACTTCATAGGGCTTGGACTCATCTGGAGGAGTAAGAACTGGAGCAGAGACGAGCTTTTCTTTGAGAGTTTTGAATGCCACTTCACACTCTGGAGACCAAAAGTATTTGACATTCTTCTGAAGCAAGTTGGAAAGAGGCTTGGCAATCTTGGAGAAGTTCTCAACGAACCTTCTACAATAGCTGGCAAGACCCAGAAAACTGCGGAGTTGCTTGACGTTCTGAGGAGCTTCCCAGTTGACAATTGCTTCAACTTTCTCGGGATTAACCGCAATACCGTCAGCTGAGATGATGTGGCCCAGGTACAAAACCTTATCGAGCCAAAACTCGTACTTGGAGAACTTGGCATATAACTTATGCTCACGGAGTCGATCAAGAACCAGACGTAAGTGCTTTTCGTGATCTTCTTCATTCTTGGAAAACACTAGAATATCATCCAGATACACAAGCACAAACTCGCTATTATAGGGGTTGAAGATGTAATGCATCATTCTCGAGAAGGTAGGAGGAGCATTAGCGAGACCAAAGGACATGACTGTATACTCGTATGAGCCGTAGCTCGTTCTGAAGGCAGTCTTGGGGATGTCTTCCTCGCGAATGCGAATTTGATGATAGCCCATTCGGAGGTCGAGCTTAGAGAACACTTTAGCTCCTTTGAGCTGCTCGAAGAGTTCATTGATGTTGGGGAGCGTATATTTGTTCTTTATTGTCTTCTTGTTCAATGGCCGGTAATCAACGCAGAGACGCTCCGTGCCATCTTTCTTCTTGACAAATAAGACACCACAGCCCCAAGGAGACGTACTAGGCCTGATGAGACCCATACTCTCCTGTTTATCAAGCTGCTTCTTCAATTCCTTCAATTCATCCGGAGAGAGCTTGTACGGACGCCGACATGCTGGCTCAGTACCTGGCTCGAGTTCAATGACAAACTCCACCTGACGGTGTGGAGGCATGCCTGGAAGTTCTTCAGGAAATACGTCTTGGTATTCGTTCACCACTGGAATTTTAGATATGTCATTAATTTCGCCCTTATCATTGAGAGAGAAAAGCCTGATAGTGTTATCCTTGGAGGCAAAGATAATCACATCTTCATCAGGATGAGTCATCTTGACTTCCTTCTGTGCACAATCAATGTGAGCATCATGCTGAGAAAGCCAATCCATCCCGAGGATGAGGTCGATGTCAGAATTACCAAGAACCACCGGAGAAGCCAAAAATCGATAATCACCCATGCGAATAGAAACATCCGGAGCATATAACTTTGAATGCAATAGTTTGCCTGGAGAAACAACTGACAATTCCCTTGGCAAGCTTCTGGTGATAATGTTGCGCTTGGATGCAAATGGATATGACATGAAAGAGCATGTAGCACCCGAATCAAATAACACTTTAGCAGGAAAAGAGTTAACTGGAAGGTTATCCAAAATGACATCAGAAGAATTCTCCGCTTGCGCTGCATTCATCAGATTGACCCTTGCAGACTTTGGATCATGCTTGACAATAGCTGAACTCACAGGTGGAGGAGGTGGAAGACGCTTCGGGTCTGTTGGCATAGTGACCTTTCTGAGTGCATTTGTTGCAAGTCACTTCTGAGAGAGGACGGAAATGAGAACCACTTGACTTGGAGCCTTGAGACTGAAACTGGTTCTTCGACTTGTTGCTCGGGTTGGGTGGGTGGGAGAAACCACGTCCACTAGAGTTCTTATCGCTGTTGGAGTTGTTGGAGTTGTTGTATGGAGCTCGAATCACTTGAGGAGGAGGAAGCCAAAATTTCTGTTGTTTCGAGACCAGTTGAGACGATGAGGAAGAGTGAACGGCATCTCGAATCCTCTTTTTAGAAGCCTCCATCTTGAGCTGAGCTGCCTCTTGTTTCAAAGCCATGTTATAGAATTTGTCGAATTCATCGGGCTCGAACAAGGTGAGAGCAAGTTGAAGTTCATCTTTGAGACCTCCACGGAACTGGTAGATTTTACTCTTGGCATCAGGAATGTCTTGCTTAGCATAGCGGGCGAGGTTTTGGAACTTGACATTATACTGGTAGACTGTCATAGAGCCCTGCTTCAGGTTGCGGAATTGCTCACGCATACCCTCGATGACACTTGTTGGAATGTGGTGAGAGAGAAAGTCCTTGCAGAAATCCTCCCAAGAGATCACACGACCTGGCCTGGAGTCTTTGTACTGCTGCCACCAGTCAGCTGCTTGGTCTTTGAGTTGGAAGGCTGCAAACTTCACATAGTCCTCTTCTCTTACGTTACTGCACTCAAAATGCTTCTTGATATCGGTTAACCAATCTTCAGCATCAAGAGGGTCGACACAGTAACTGAAAGCTTTTGGATTATTGGCCAGGAACTGGTTGAGAGTAGCATGGTGCTGCTGGTTGAAGAAGTTGCCTTGATTCCCTGGAACACCCTGATTAGCTTGATTAGCTTGCATCTGCTACATCATCTGCATCAACATCTGGGTGTTCTGAGCTGTAGTCTGCATAATCGCTCTCCAAGCCTCAGGCGGAGGAGGAGGGGAAGGAGGACGTTCTGGGACCTCTTCTGCCTCTGGGTTAGCGTTGGGAACCTTTTTCGGAGCCATCCTGAAAGAGATGACCACGAATCAGCAGTTGATTGACAGAAGGTATAAGCTGAATCAATGGAATGAATTGCAACAAGTCTTCACAATAATCATTCGAACAATAGGAACGAATGACATCATTCGAACAAGAGGAACGAATGAAATTCTCAGTTTAATGATAACATCAATCTTCACGAGAAGCCACATAGGGGACAAAAGGTAAAATAAGAAAAACAACAAGGTACAGACGGGAACAAACACAAGATAGGAGCTTCGTTCTAACATCTTTGTGCTGAAAGCATATGAACGCGTTACGAAAGGGTTTTGCAATCCCCGGATCAGCATAGCCAAGGACCCTTTAAGATGCAACTCCCGATCGGAACATCGGTCATAATACCTCTTCACTCAATGTAGAGCCCCGAACTCGCTAACCTGCATTCGTTGGAAGAATGCCTACGATCTACTGGATAAACCCACCTATTAATTTCCGAAAGATTCCAGTTATGCAATCAGGTGTTGGGGATACACGGGAAGCACCGCGCAATCAACTCTAAACCTACATCCAGGTGTATCCATCCTTCAACACATAACCGGTCTTTCTCGGAAACTGTTTACCTCGGACCTTCGAAAAGAATCCACTATAACAAGCTATGGCAATACTCCCGAACTACCTCCCCAGTACTGGGTGATGTCGGGGTTATCTTGCCACCAACCGTATAGGAGAGATTTTCGATGTCGGCCGTCTTAAGTATTTAGTACTGCCGCGATATGCTTGTGACGACAATACCCCGAAGCTCAACTCCCCGGGACACTGCCACAACCCCTAATGTTAGGAGGCATCGAGAACAATATTCTCGTCACAAGAACATCGAAACAATCCCAGAATACTCGCGAGATTCCTGAAAAAAATTTGGTGCAATTTTTGAAAGTAGAAGAGGTAAGAGTAGTCGTCAGGAGTCCTCACCAGAGAGAAAAGGGATGAGAAGCAAAGAAATCCTACTCTCCGATATAATATAGGACTCAAAATGTTTTTCAGTGTGTGCCTAGACTCGACCGTCAACGATTCGATCAATCAGTGGGGGCTCCTAGGTCGGAGAAGGCTCTGAATACCAACTTGTAATGCCCAGGATGGGATTATATCTCCTACGTGTCGAGGCACGACTTAGAGACATAACCCCATGCTGGAATGATCGCAAGTCTGGTATCTTTGCACAACTCATGTAAAAGATGGGCATGGAAAACATAAAATAGTTGGCTTACACTCGCCACGTCACCCAAATACAATACATGTACAAATCATCATACAATAAACATCACAGCCCTCTAAGGGTAAAATCCAAATGACAAGATACCAAACATAATTTAAATCCACAGGTCGGATCGAAACCTAGTAGAAGTCTCCACTACTGATCATCAGGATAACAAACATAGTATCGACTACGCTCCTCGTCATACTCCCAGTCTAGCTCGGTGCCATCACCTGGATAGCTCACCACTGGACCTGCATCTGGTGTGGTGAAGTAACTGTGAGCCACAGAGGACTCATCAATCCCGTTCCCGGGTAACAAGACTATTTAAGCCTTGGGAGAGGATAAGGCTGAAGAAAAGAATAAGTGTCTGCAGCAGCAACTAGCAACTAGCTTACGTGAAAGGGTGCGAGAAGAGAAGTGCCTCGGTCGAGAGATGATCACGAAGTGATCCTAGCTAAATCTCAACAAACATAACCCCACCGTGTTCAACTCCCGAATCCCTATTCGGAAATTGACAGTCACGGTACACACGCTGGTAGTGTATTAGAACAATGTGTCAAGTTATCTACAACCGGATATTAACAAGCTCCCATCTGCCACATAACCGCGGGCACGGCTTTCGAAAGTTCATAACCCTGCAGGGGTGTTCCAACTTGACCCATTACAAGCCCACGATCCGCGGAGTCGCAACTCCAAGGTGGGAAGACCCGAGTATTCTCGGAATCCCGTGCTCAAGATACTCCGAACTAAGGTAAGTCTAATCCAGCAAATCCTCCCGGCGTGCCGACACCCTGATAGTAGCCGCGCGTATCTCGTCTCAGGCCACGACCGGATGGGCGATCCCATAGGTTTTTACCAAACCTCGAGTTTCCTCGTGGTGGCCCCGCGTAACCCCCAGTTTGGACCAACACTCATGTGGAGCACTGGCCCGGGTTGTAGAATTAAGAAAGAGGGTTAATTACTCCCTATGCAAGTTTTATTAGTTATTAGGCAAATAGTACCAATGTTGGGACTTGCTGGAAAAGACTTAGCACTTAGCGGTTTATCGAGGGGGTCCCATACACTCCAACCGTGTTAGGAACGCATAATCAAGGAACATAACACCGGCTTATACGGTTCCTAACGGCATGAGTGGAACAAATCACCAAGCAAAAGGCTTAGCCTTCCACCCTTTCCAATATATAGATGATTTCATTTAAGCATTGTATAGTGTGATATAACCAACCAAAACTTCAACATGAAGCAAGCATGTTCGATCTTCACCTGCAACTAGCAATGCTATAAGAAGGGCTGAGCGAAGCATACTTAGCCATACAACGGTTTGCATAGGTAGGGCGGTTAAACAGGTTCATGGTTACAAGTAGGAGGCTGACAGTAAAGACATGGGCATCGAGGCAAAACTATAGAGCGGAACTACTAGCAATAGGCAAAGATAGTAATGTTATCGAGGTTCGGTCATCTTGCCTGAAGAGTTGTCGTTCGGATCGTAAGAAGGGTCCTCGTGCTCAACCTCGTTGGTAACCTCGTGCTCGTACTTGTACTCGGTCTCAGCTTCCGGCTCTAAACAATACAATCACACTAGGCACGAATCAACAAGATGCAATGCGCACACAAAAATGATGGATGCATGATGGATGCACTAAGGGAGCACACGGAGCACGGAAAATAGCACTCAAGCAAATCACTTCAAAACAAGATAACAATAGGATATTATGAATCTACACAGAAAATCAATCAAGTTTCATATAAGACTCGCTGAAAATGGAGCTACGGGCTAAAAGTTATGCCCGAAACAAGAAACATGCGAAAGCTGAAAATTACAGCAACATAGCAACTTCGGAGCACTAGAAAAATAAGCTACAACACTCAAACACCATGGCAAAGAGCATGAACATAAACTAGACATATCCTACAGCAAATAAGTCCAAAGGTGCACCCCCAAAGGAGCCACGGATCAATAGCAACAAGCTTGGACATATTGAACTTGACAATAAAATTCTGACAGCAGAATTTTATTGAAACTTTGGAGCAAAAGGTAACTATGCTACAGCCACATAAATAAGCATGTGAGAACATGAATGGAAAGCCAACAATATATACTACAAGGAACCATCAATATCCACCCCAAAACTATCATGGTTTGCCCTAGAGCAGCACGCAAACATGGCATCGGAACATTACAGATTTCAGACTTAGTGAAAAACCACTAAGTGTTAAAACAACAGTTTCATCATGGCATCTAAAAGAGCAAGTTTAAGTCACCTCGAAACTAAACATGGCAAGTGGTAAGCACCACATCAAAGTACACATGATGGTGATTCCGAAACATACAAGCATGCATCTTGGAGATAAATACAACGATAGCAATGAGCTCAACAAGATGGCATTTCATAACAAGTTAAATAACTAAACAGCCACATAGCACTTTGCAACGATGTTAAACATGTCAAGAATAAATCTATCATGTAACCTAACACAAACAACATATAGAGCATGGCAAGACGAACACGTGGACATGTCATTTGCATCATTCGGACAAACGAGCTAAAAGATATCACTATGCAAAGATGACATGAAAACAACACATAGCAGCAGTTTATATCGGGATGCAATCTTGCAACGGATATTTAAGCACCTAGATGATCTATAACATGCATGGCACAAAGGAAAGAAACGTAGAGCAAGTCACCACGAACGTCTGGACACCTCATTTGCGCAAAATGGAGCAACACACGAGAAGTTATTCATGTTTGAAATCAGCATCAGCAGCACAAAAATACAGAGACTTAGGGATTTTTGAATCAACCTTCAGATCTGAAAAGGAGCTGGAGAAGTGGATCGGGCTGGGGCGGTGCGGTTCGGGCCCGGAGTCAACGGATCGGGCCCAGCTGCTGGCAACGCGGCGGATCAGAGGAGCGGCGCCGAGCTGGCGTTGCGAGAGGATGCTCCGGCCTTGATGGGCCTCGGGTGATGCAGCGGAGGCGTCCTGGGCCTCGGCCTTCAGCGGAGGAAGCCCGACGGCTGGCGCTTGCCGGCCTGGAGGCGTTCGGCCGACGACCCAGGGGGGAAGCCCGACGCGCCTGGAGCGGAAGGAGCTGGCGATGCGGCGGCTGGTGCGGGCCGAGGGAGGCGGAATCAGCTGGCGGGCGGCCTCGGGCCCCTTACGCAGTTGCGGCCTGGGACGGAGGAGGCGGTCGGCCTGGCGGAGCGACGCGGGGTGCGGGAGCCCAGGCGAAGCGGGAACGATGGATCGGCGATGTGGTCCAGGCTCGGGCGAGAGCTTCGAGCGAAGAGGCTCGGGCCTCGGTGCGGTGGGATCTGGCGAGGCGACCATTCCAGGTCGGCTGGTTCGCTCGATCCAGTGCCTGGCGGCGGCGAACGAGCCTCGAGCGGGAGCGTTGACGAGGGGAACACCTGGATCTGGCCGGCCGGTGGGATTTCTGCGGTGGAGGGCTGCCAAGTGGCGATCTGGAACTGGCCAGATCCGAAAATTGAGGGGAGGTGGAGCTAGAGGTAGGTGGAGGGGATTTAGGCTGCCCAAAAATGGAATAGGGGATGTTTATATAGGGTAGGTGCTAGGGTTTGAGGGATTTGGGGTGTTTTAGAGCCCTCTGATCACGATCCGATGGATCCGATCGCGAGGGGAGTTAGGATGGGCCAAGAGGAGGGAAGTGGGCTGTTGGAGGGGTGTCTTGGGCCTCAAAGTGGAGGCACTTTGAGCCCACTCGAATAACTGTTGGGGGTAGCAAACGGACTCCAAACGCGACGAGATTTGACAGGCGGGTTACACACAACAAAACAACAACACACGACAAGTCTCGCGTCACACCGGTAACGCTACACGGCCAAACACCAAAGTAGGCCTACGGGACGCCACGGACACGTGAGGGAGCTTCGGAACGCGAAACGGACAACGTGAAGGAACGCGTGGAACCGGATGCAACCGACAACACAAATGCAATGCGATGCACATGTCTACATGATATGAATGAATGCCACACACGCACACAACAAAATGACGAAAACCCGAAAGACAAAGAACCCGGAATGGAATTGATGAAGCCGGAGATATATTATATGCCCAAAAGGGAAAGTATTACATCCGGGGCATTACATCAACACTACTAGTCACCCACAAGCACCAATCTATAGTTCCGATAACATGATTGAACAGAAGAGATGAACTAGGGTTTGAGATGAGATGGTATTGTTGAAGATGTTGATGAAGATAGCCCTCCCTAAGATGGGAGAGTTTTTGGTGATGATGACGACGATGATTTCCCCCTCCGGGAGGGAAGTTCCCCCGGCGGAATTGCTCCGCCGGAGGGCAAAAGTGCTCCTGCCCAAGTTCCGCCTCAAGACAGCGGCACTCCGCCCCAAAAGTCTCCTCTTAATTTTTCTAGGTCAAAATGACTTATATACCAGAAGAGGGGCACCGGAGGTGGGCCGGGGTGAGCACAACCCACCAGGGTGCGCCTGGGGTGCCTAGCGCGCCCATGTGGGTTGTGCCCATGTGGTGGACCCCCTTTAGTGGTTATCAGCTCCAGTATTTTTCATATATTCCATACAAAATCTCCTTGAAGTTTCAGCTTGATTGAAGTTGTGCAGAATAGGTGGCCTGACATAGCTTTTTTATGTCCAGATTTCCAGCCGCCGGAATTCTCCCTCTTTGTGTGTACCTTGCAAATTATGAGATAAAAGGCATTAGAATTACTCAAAAAAGCATTATTATGCATTAAAACATCATAAATAACAACAAGAAAACATGATGCAAAATAGACGTATCAACTCCCCCAAGCTTAGACCTCGCTTGTCCTCAAGTGAAAACCGAAATCGAAAAACATGTCCACATGCTTTGAGAGAGAGGTGTCGATAAAATAAAATACGAACATAGAGGAATCATGTAGATTGTTATAAAAGCAATAAAATTAAACATAAGACTTCATCATAGAAATTTTATCATCTACTTCTCATGAACAAGTAACATTTCATCACACAATTGAAGTATAAAGCATAAACTCTATTAGAAACCAACAAACTATGTTTTTAGTCAACTTTGCAACTACAATTCATCATCTTTTCAGGAAGGGTCACATATCGAAGCCTTTAGACAACTCCACATACTCAACCATCATATAGTCTTCTATGATTTCTAACACTCACCGCATACACATGAGCAAAACGTTTCGACCGGACACATAGAAAGATAGGGGCTTATAGTTTTGCCTCCCAACATATTCACCTCAAGGGTGATGTCAACGATAATAACTCATGCCACCCATATTCAACTGGACATATGTGCCTAGATCTTTCCTCACCACATGATGCTTGCCAAAGGATAAAATAAAAAGGAATAGAGAGAAAACCTTGACTCTTTTCATAAAAGTAAAAGATAGGCCCTTCGCAGAGGAAAGCAGAGGTTGTCATGCACTTATTTGTTTGTATGATCAACCCCTTAATGCAAAGGAACGTCACATTATATTGCCCCTTGTGGTAGCAACCTTTATTATGGAGTCCGTCGCTTTTATTACTTTGCCATCACAAGTTCGTACAACACTCAATTTTCCCTTACACTAAATGATCTCACACTTTTAGAAGCAATTTTTATTGCCCTTTTTGCACCGATGACAACTTACTTGAAGAATCTTACTCAATCCATAGGTAGGTATGGTGGACTCTCGAAAAAGGTTTGGGTTTAGGGGGTTTTGGATGCACAAGTAGTATCTCTACTTAGTGCGGAATTTTTGGCTAGATAAGATATTGAGCAAGCACCACATGTTAAAGGATCTATGACAATATGACTTCTATGTGAATATGAACAAACATAAATCATTAAGTTGTCTTCCTTGTCCAACATCAACAATTTTGGCATATAATATTTTGGTGGGGGCTCACAATCACAAAAGATTTCTAGGATAGTATATTTATATGTGAATCTTCTCTTCCCTTATTAATTATTTCATGAGTTGCATCATTTACCAATGCTATGTTTGTCAATCTCTAATAAAATTTTATACTTATACTTTTCCTTATGTGGTGCTATCACCTACCATAGGATTATCATATGATCTTCTTAATTTATTTCCTTTCTTTTATTACAACATGAAAGTAAAGAAAGCAAAACTCAAACTAAACTTTATTGTATAACTTGCACACGATTACAAGGATAGATCACTAAGCAAACTCTCGAAAAGAAAGGATTGAACTAAACTTTGATTTATTCTAAAGCAAAAGATCGAACTAAAACAAGTAAAGGTAAAAGGATAGTGGGGATGATACGATACCGTGGCACCTCCCCCAAGCTTGGTGAAAGCCAAGGGGAGTGCCCAAACCTGTTACTCAATTTTCTTTCGGTGATGAAGAAGATGGTGGTGGCGGTGAAGTAGCATTTTCCAATGTGACCATGAATAGGTCCTTCAAGCTTTGAATCTCCCGAAGGGCCTGATGAAGTAGCTCCCTATTTTTCTTCACCTCTTCCATTATGTGTTTATTTTTTGGGCCCCATGAGTTTATTCCTGCATTGTTTTCTTTTGGCCGAGATATGTCCCAATTGGATGGTATGTGCCTACGAGGAGTATTCTCGAGCCCATAATTGTGAATCAAACTGCAAAAATTGTTGTCATGTAACCTGTGTAAGGGTCTCTTTGGTGGGGGTTCCTCTCCTTCTTCCCCTGTCGGCAGTGCCTGCTCAACCATCGGTGCTTGATCACGGATAACCTCCTTGCTTTTGTCACCCTTGACGACATTCGTTGGCTCCTCCTTCTTTAGCTCAATCTTCATTAGCCAAGCATCTTCTTCCATTGGGTTGGAGGAGGAGGAAGGCATGATGCCGGGCTTGATAGGTCTGACCAAAAACATCAAGAAAAGAGAACAAAAGATTTCTCCGTGATACGGTGGTCAATAGGTTCGGGGAGGGGAGTATATACAGAATTTTTATCTTGGGCAACAAGCAAAAGGAAGAATAACGGAGTACGGAAGGTGCCCCAGGTGGGCACAACCCACCTAGGCGCCCCAGGTGGGCACAAACCACCTGGTGTCTTGTGCCCACCAGGGTACGCTTCCTGGAAGTTTCTTATTTTCCTAATTTTGTAAATATTCCAAAACTGATAAATAATATTTTTGCGAATTTTTCAGAGTCCGTTTACTTGCCGTATCATGTACCTCCTTATTTTCACGATTCTGGAGTGTTCTGGAAGGACTCTTTTATGTGTTCTTCCGGTGTCAAAGTTTGTATAATATTGCTTTCAACATTAATGGGCGTACCTGAGACTGAATGCCTTAATCGTTGCCCATTAACAACCTTCGGGTTAGTACCTTCAGCATTATTTATTTTGATAGCTCCAAACCGATAAACCTCCTCGATGACATAGGGGCCTTCCCATTTAGAGAGGAGTTTGCCTGCAAAGAACCTGAAATGGGAGTTGTACAAAAGAACATATTCTCCGACTTTGAACTCACGCTTTTGGATTCTTTATCATGCCATCTTTTAACCTTTTCTTTAAATAACTTGGCATTTTCATAAGCTTGGGTTCTCCATTCATCTAGTGAGCTAATATAAAATAACCTATTTTCACCAGCAAGTTTGAAATCATAATTGAGTTCCTTGATTGCCCAAAATGCTTTATGTTCTAACTCAAGAGGCAAATGACAAGCTTTACCATAAACCATTTTATAAGGAGACATACCCATAGGATTTTTATAAGCTGTTCTATAAGCTCAAAGTGCATCATCTAATTTTTTAGACCAATTCTTTCTCGACCTGTTGGTAGTCTTTTGCAAAATTAATTATATTTCTCTATTACTAAGCTCAACTTGAACACTAGACTGAGGATGGTAAGGTGATGCAATTCTATAGTTCATATTTAGCAAGCATTTTAGGGAAAGCACCATGAATAAACTGTGAACCGCCATGAGTCATTAAATATCCGGGGACTCCAAACCTTGGGAAAATAACTTCCTTAAGCATTTTAATAGAGGTGTTGTGGTCAGCACTACTGGTTGGAATAGCTTCTACCCATTTAGTAACATAATCAACAATAACCAAAATATGTGTATACCCATTACAGGAAAGAAAATGTCCCATGTAATCAAATCCCCAAACATCAAATGGTTCAACAACAAGTGAATAATTCATAGGCATTTCTTGACTCTTACCGATATTACCTATTCTTTGACATTCATCACAAGATGAGACGAAGTTACCGGCATCCTTGAAGAGAGTAGGCCAATAAAATCCAGACTGCAATACCTTGTGAGCAGTTCTATGTCCAGCATGATGTCCTCCATATGGTTCTGAGTGACATTTCCGAAGGAGTTGTCCCTGTTCATGCTCAGGTACGCAACGTCTAATAATACCATCTACTCCTTCTTTATAAAGATGTGGGTCATCCCAAAAGTAATGTCTTAAATGATAGAAGAATTTTTTCTTTTGTTGGTATGTAAAGCTAGGTGGTAAATATTTAGCAACAATGTAATTAGCATAGTCAGCATACCAAGGAGTAGTATGAGCAACATTTATTGCAGCTAACTGCTCATGAGGAAAACTATCATCAATAAGTAGTGGGTCATGAAGCACATTTTCAAGCCTAGACAAGTTATCAGCTATGGGGTTCTCGGCTCCTTTTCTATCACTGATATGAAAATCAAATTTTTGTAACACGAGAACACACCGAATAAGTCTAGGTTTAGAATCTTTCTTTTCCATAAGATATTTAATAGCAGCATGGTCAGTGTGAACAGTTAGTTTTGAATCAACAATGTAAGATCTAAATTTATCACAAGAAAACACAAATGCTAAGAATTCTTTTTCAGTAGTAGCATAATTCTTTTGAGCACTGTCTAGAGTTTTACTAGCATAATAAATAACATTTAGTTTTTTATCAACTCTTTGTCCTAGAACAGCACCAATAGCATAATCACTAGCATCACACATAATTTGAAAAGGTAAGTTCCAATTAGGTGGTTGAACTATAGGTGCAGAAATTAAGGCTTTCTTGAGTATTTCAAAGGCTTCAAAGCAATCATCATCAAAAACAAAAGGAACATCCTTTTGTAAGGTTAGTGAGAGGGCTAGAAATTTTATGAAAGTCTTTGATAAATCTCCAATCGAAACCAGCATGACCTAAGAAACTATGAATACCTTTGATATCCTTAGGACATGGCATTTTCTCAATTGCATCAACCTTAGCTTTGTCCACTTCAATACCCTTTTCAAAAATCTTATGGCCCAAGACAATACCTTCATTAACCATAAAGTGGCATTTCTCCCAATTCAAGACAAGACTTGTTTGTTCACATCTCTACAAAACTTGATCGAGATTGCTTAAACAATCATCAAAAGACTTCCCATAAACAGAGAAATCATCCATGAAAACCTCTACAATCTTTTCACAAAAGTCAGAGAATATTGCAGTCATACATCTTTGAAAAGTAGAAGGTGCATTACATAAACCGAAAGGCATACGTCTATAAGCATAGGTTCCAAATTGACATGTAAAAGTAGTCTTTTCTTGATTAGGTTGAGAAACAGGTATTTGTGAAAAAACAAAGTATCCATCAAGGAAGCAAAAGTGTGTGTGCTTTGATAATCTTTCTAGAATTTGATCAATAAAAGGTAGAGGGTAATGATCTTTTCTAGTTGCTTTATTTAATTTCCAAAAATCAATTACCATTCTATAGCCTGTAACAATTCTTTGTGGAATAAGTTCATTCTTATCATTAGGAACAACAGTAATACCTCCTTTCTTAGGAACAGAATGAACGGGACTTACCCATCTACTATTAGCTATAGGATAGATTATACCTGCTTCCAGAAGTTTTAATATTTCTGTTCTTACCACTTCTTCCATTTCAGATTTAACCGACGTTGATGATCAACAACAGGTTTAGCATCAGGTTCCATATTAATCTTATGCTGACATAGAGTAGGACCGATGCCCTTTAAATCATCAAGAGTATATCCAATAGCAGCTCGGTGCTTCCATAGAACTTTACATAATCTTTCTTCTTCATGTTCTGAAAGGTTATCACTAATAATAACAGGATATATCTTCTTCTCATCAAGATAAACATATTTCAAAGTGTTTGGCAATTGTTTTAATTCAAACACAGGATCACCTTTAGGCGGAGGAGGACCTCCTAGACTTTGAACAGCCAAATTGTGTTTAAGCAGAGGATGTTGTTCAAACAAAATATCATCTATTTCATTTCTTTCATGCATATGTAAATCATTTTCATGGTCTAGCAAATATTGTTCTAGAGGATTAGTAGGAGGCACATCAATAGAAGCAAGACCGATAATTTCATCTTTACTAGGCAATTCTTTTTCATGAAGCTTTCTACTAAACTTGGAGAAATTAAATTCATGATACTCGTCACCAAAACTAATGCTGATAGTTTGTTTCTCGGAATCTATTTTAGCATTAACGGTGTTCAATAAAGGTCTACTAAAAATAATGGGACAAAAATCATCTCGTGGGGAACCAAGAACAAGAAAATCAGTATGGTATTTTATTTTCCCATACAAGTCTTCAACATCTCTAACAATCCGAATTGGTGATATAGTATCTCTATTAGCAAGTTTAATAGTGGCATCAATGTCTTCTATCTGTGCGAGTGCTATGTCATTCATAATTTCTTGGTATAAAGAGTAGGGAATAGCACTTACGCTAGCACCTATGTCACATAAACCATGATAGCAGTGATCTCCTATTTTAACTAAGACAACGGGCATGCCAACAACAGGTCTGTGTTTATCCTTTTATCAGGCTTGCCAATTCTAGCAGCTTCTTCATTGAAGCAGATAACATGCCCGTCTACATTTTCTTCCAAGAGATCTTTGACCATAGCAATATTAGGTTCTAATTTAATTTGTTCATCTGGTTTAGGTGTTCTGATATAACTTTTGTTAACCATAGTTGAAACTTTAGCATGTTCCTTTATCCTAACATGCAAAGGTGGTTTTTCAACATAAGCAGTAGGAACAACTAGATCAACATTATAAAGTATAGTTTCTTCTTTAACTGGTACCGGTTCTTTAATTTCTTCTTTAATAGGTGGGTGATATTTAAACCACTTCTCTTTAGGAAGATCAACTTGAGTAGCAAAAGATTCACAAAAGGAGGCTACTATCTCAGAGTCAAGTCCATATTTAGTGCTAAACTTTGAAAAAGCATCGATATTCATAAAAATATTTAACACAATCATACTTAAGCTTATACCTGACTCTTTACCTTCGTCGAGTTTTCAATCTTCAGAGTTGCATTTAATTCTTTCCAAAAGATCCCACCGGAATGTTTCTTATCATATATCTTGCTATCACCTAGTTGTTTATCTTGCTTAGCATAAGTTGTTGGTGCACATAGGTCAGCCTAGTTGTTGTAGGTTTTGTGCTTAACAAATTAACCACTAGGTTTATTCCGCATTTGTTCATGCCTAAACCGTAATTATTTTAAAGCACCTATTCACCCCCGTCTAGGTGGCATCCACGATCTTTCAGAGCTGAACGTGTGCAGAACTCGTAGATGCCGTACGTTTGGTGCTTGATTGGTCGGAGCTAGAAGAAGTTTGACTACATCAACCGCGTTGTCAAACGCTTCCGCTTTCGGTCTACGAGGGTATGTAGACACACTCTCCCCCTCTTGTTGCTATGCATCTCCTAGATAGATCTTACGTGAGCGTGTGATTTTTTTTGAAATTGCATGCTACCTTTCCCAACATTAACTTGGGCGAAGACTGGTTCACAGCTAAGCCCCCGAGTGAGAGGGATGCTCGTCACTCGGAGTAGAGGTTTAACTTAGGCGAAGACTAGTTCACAGCTAAGCCTCTGAGTGGGAGGGATGCTTGAAACTTAGAGTATAATTTTAACTTAGGCGAAGACTGGTTCGCAGCTAAGCTATGCACCGGGGGCCTAGAACACATGCATGTGCGAGCAAAACCATCGAAGGTCTGCATAAACCATATCTTTAACTAAGCAAATATCTCATAAAACATTCCTATTACATCTTGACAGCTCAATCGTCAAGTATATAATCGACGAAGGAGGTCAGCATTCCAGGAACGCGGCTCGTCGATCTTCTTTGCGAGGTTGTAGAGATGGTAGGCCCCATTGTGTAGCACCTTGGCGACGATGAAAGGGCTTTACCATGCGGGGCGAGCTTATGTGTCTGTTGATGACTCACTCAGAGTAGAAGGTCTCCATCTTGGAATGCTCGACCCCTGATGTGCCTGGCATGGAAACATCGAAGGTTTTGTTGATAAGGAGTCGAAGGTCCACAGCGTCCTGACGTGTCTGTTCGGCCTCGGTTTCTGAATAGAGCTCCAGTCGGGGCGAGTTGTGGATGAGATCACTTGGCAGTATGGCTTCGGCTTCATACACCATGAAGAAAGGGGTGCGGTCGATGGACCTATTGGGAGTTGTCCTTAGGCCCCAAAGGACTGATGGTAGTTCAGTCACCCAAGTGTCGGCCGTGTGCTCGA
Source organism: Secale cereale (assembly GCA_902687465.1). Taxonomy (NCBI): domain Eukaryota; kingdom Viridiplantae; phylum Streptophyta; class Magnoliopsida; order Poales; family Poaceae; genus Secale; species Secale cereale. Next base: position 132,176,859 of record LR738715.1, read on the forward strand.
GGTCACACATGAGTCGTGGCTTCAATCCTTGAAGGATAAGGCCATTCGACTATGGGTGCGCAATGGACGCATAATCCACCCGAGTGCCTTGTGCGGCACATAATCTTCTGAATTCTTCTGAATCAAAGTTTGAGCCATTGCCTGTGATAACGCTATGTGGGACTCCATATCTGAAGATCAATTATCTCATGAACTTGATGGATATGCGTGAATCTAGCTTCTTGATCAGCTTGGTTTCAATCCACTTAGTAAACTTGTTGACTGCCACAAGAAAATGGGTGAAACCACTTGAACCTGTCCTGAGCGGCCCAACCATGTCTCATCCCCACACGGTAAACGGCTAGATGAGCGGAATGGTCTTCAAGGCTGATGGGGGTTTATGGGACATTTTTGTATAGAACTGGCACCCGTGGCAATGCTAAATGATCTCTTTGGCAGCTTCATTGGCACGCGGCAAGTAGAAGTCGGCGTGATATGCTTTGGCCATGATTGTCTGAGAGGACGCGTGATGACCACAAGTTCCCGAGTGAATCTCTTCTAGAATCAGTCGACCTTCCTCTGAAGAAATACATCGTTCGGCCACGCCAATGACACTTTCTCTGTAAAGTTGTCCATTCATCACAGTGAAAGCTTTGGACCTGCGGACAATCTGACGTGCCTCGACTTCATCTTCTGGGAGTTCTTGCCCGAGTAAATATGCAATGTATGGCACTGTCCAGTCGGGTGTGATTACCAGGATCACCATAACCAAGTCAATGACTGCAGGGACCTTGATTTCAATCAGATTATAGGGACTTATCGCCTGAGGGGGCTCTTTAGTGAAGGGATCTTCCTGCACCGACGGGGAATGGAGGTGTTCAAGGAACACGTTGCTGGGGACAGGTTTCCGAGTGGACCCTATTTTTGCCAAATCATCATCTGCTTGATTTTTGATTCGGGGAATGTGGTGGAGCTCCAGACCCTCAAATTTCGTCTCTAACTTTCTTATTGTGTTGCAGTATCCCATCATAGCGAGGTTTCTGACATCCCACTCTTTCATCACTTGATTGACTACCAAATCCGAGTCACCGTATACCATCAGGCGATGGACGCCGAGTGAGATGGCCATACGCAACCCGTAGAGGAGTGCTTCATATTCGGCCTCATTATTGGATGAGTCGAAGTGAATCTGCGGGACATAACTTAGCCGGTCGCCTTTTGGGGATACAAACACCACTCCGGCGCCAGAACCATTCAACATCTTGGAACCATCAAAGAACATAGTCCAATGCTCCGAGTGAATTAGAGTCGGCTATTGTTGTTCTATCCATTCAGCCATGAAATCTGCCATTGCTTGAGACTTGATTTCCTTCTTTGCTTCAAACTTAATATCCAAAGGGAGGAGCTCAATGGCCCACTTGGCTACTCGGTCAGTTGCATCCCGATTGTTCATGATTACAGATAACGGGGCATCACTGACGACTGAGACCGAGTGTTCTTGGAAATAATGAGCAACTTTCTTCGCTGATAAGTAGATACCATAGACAATCTTCTGATAATGACGATACCTATGCTAAGACGGTGTCAGGACTTCATAGATGTAATATACTAGTCGCTGAATTTTGTAGGCCTTGCCTTCTTCTTCTCGCTCCACTGTGAGGACTGTGCTGACGACTTGACCAATGGCCGCAATGTATAAGAGCAGAGGCTCTTTGCTGTCCGGGGCAGCAAGCACCAGCTGGGTGGAGAGCAGGGCTTTGAGCTCAACGAACGCTGCTTCTGCTTCAGGGGTCCACTCAAATGTATCGGACTTCTTCATCATTCGGTATAAAGGTAATGCCTTTTCTCCAAGACAGGAAATGAATCGGCTCAATGCTTTGAGACACCCTGTGAGCCTCTGGACGTTGTGCACATGCTCAGGGCGCTTCATTCGGCAATCGCACTAATTTTATCGGGATTAGCATCTATTCCTCGTTCAGAAATGAGAAAACCAAGTAACTTGCCCCTAGGCACTCTGAAGGTGCACTTGGATGGATTCAGCTTGATGTCGTATCTTCTTAGACTGGCAAAGGTCTCAGTGAGGTCAGCCAGTAGGTCAGAACCTTTGCGTGACTTGACCACGATATCATACATGTAGGCCTCAACATTCCAACTGATCTGAGTGAGCAGGCACTTCTGGATCATGCGCATAAAGGTAGCACCTGCGTTTTTGAGGCCGAATGGCATGGCGATATAGCAGAAAGACCCGAAAAGGGTGATGAAGGCGGTTTTGTTTTCATCTGGTCCATACAGTCGGATTTGATGGTACCCGGAGTATGCATCAAGGAAAGACAACCGTTCGCATCCCGAAGTGGAATCCACTATTCGGTCGATGCGGGAGAGCGGGAAATGATCTTTCAGGCAGGCCTGATTGATGTGTTTGAAATTGATACACCTACATAGTGACTTGTCCTTCTTGGGAACCATGACGACAGTAGCAAGCCACTCGGAGTGGTAAACCTCGCATATGAACTTGGCTGCCAGGAGCCGAGCCACCTCCTCGCCAATCGCCTTTCTCTTCTCTGCAGCAAAACAACGAAGATGTTCCTTAACAGGCTTGGCCTTTGGGTCAACTCTCAGACGGTGCTCAGCCAGTCCCCTAGGCACACGTGGCATGTCAGGCGGTTTCCATGCGAAGATGTCCCAGTTCTCATAGAGAAACTGGATGAGCGCGGCTTCCTGTTTGGTGTCGAGTGTTGTTGAAATATTAGTCGGAGCAGCTTCAGGATCATTCGGGTGAACGTGAACTTGTTTCGTCTCTCCTACCGACTGGAAAGCAAATTCAGAAGTTGGTTTCTTGGAACGAAGCAAGTCAGTCGGATTGGCATTTCTGTTGTACTCTTCCAATTCCACCATTGCCATCTACTCATCAGCAATTTTGGAACCTTGCTTATGGCACTCTTCAACTCTGTGCCTATTCCGCATGACTGTGATTACACCCTTGGGACCGAGCATCTTCAGCTTGAGGAACACGTAACACGGGCGGGCCATGAAACATGCATTAGCCGGACGACCCATGATAGCACGATAGGCACTGCGAAAATCTACCACCTTAAATGTCAACTTCTCCTTCCGAAAATTCTTCGAGTCACCGAAGACCACGTCCAAAGCAATCTGACCGAGTGATTTTTCTTTCTTCCCCGAAATGACACCATGGAACTGCATACTGCTCTCGATGAGTCGAGACATCAGAATTGCCCAGCCCTTTACGGGTCTCAGCGTAGAGTATGTTCAAACCACTTCCTCCATCCATGAGGACCTTACACAACCGAGTGCCTCCCACAAATGGGTCGACCACCAGCACCTGCCACCCAGGGGTAGCAACATGAGCTGGGTGGACCAACTGATCAAATGTTATGGGGATTTTCGACCACTTGAGGTATGTTGTGGTCGTTGGAGCAGCCATATTCACCTCTCGGTTGATGACTTTCCGTCGGCTTATACTCTCGACGTCGGCAAAAATCACCAGGATGGCATTGACTGTGGGGTAATCCTCGGCTTTTTCTTCATCATCTTCGTCGGGGCTCTTCTAACTCTGCTGACCGTCGCCAAACTGCTGAATCAACAGCCTGCACTGTCGAGTGGTATGCTTGGGCAGAATTAGGTCACCCTCTTAATCTTTCTTGGTGTCAATGGCACACGGCAAGTCAAGGACATCCCGCCCCGACTGGAATTTCTTCTTCTTGGGTATCCACTGCTCTTTGGCCTTTCCTTTGTTCTTGGCATGTGCACCCAAAGAAGCCGCTTCTGCTTGACCCACACCTCCAGTCTTGCGCTTTTGTTTCCGACTGGGATTACTATTACCGGAGTCGGGCTCAACGGCCTTTCCTTTTCCACTGCGGAGACGGTCTTCTTCCTCGCCATTCGCGTACCGAGTGGCTATCTCCATCATTCTGCACATGGTCAGGGTTCCAGACTGTCCAAACTTCAAGATTAGTTCTCTGTATCTGACACCAGCTTTGAAAGCGCAAACTGCTTGATGCTCAGTGACATTCTCGACCACATGGTGAAGTGTGGTCTAACGTTGTATGTAATCTCTCAAAGTTTCATTCGGCTTCTAAACACAGTGTTGTAATTCAGTCAGCTCGGCGGGGCGCTGTCACGTTCCTTCGAATGTTTTGATGAACGCCCAAGCCAGGTCTTCCCAGCAATATATACTGGTAGGACCCAATTGGTTCAACCACGCCCGGGCCGACCCTTCTAACATCAAGGGCAAATGCTTCCTGGCAACATAATCATTGCCTCTGCCGATCTGCACCGCCACTAGGTAATCTTCCAGCCATGTCTCTGTCTTTGACTCGCCAGTGAACTTGTTTACTCCTGCGAGCAGCTTGGAGTTTAGTGGTATTTCAGTGGCTCAAATGGCCCTACTGAAACACTCGGGACCAAAGATGTACACACCACTTCCACTCGGATGATCTATGTCCAAGTTCTCTCACTGAGATCTGTAAGTGCATCTAGTGCCACCCCTAGTTGGTTTTGGAGTATTGACGACAAACCTGGTTGAGGGACTAATGTGTTTGTGAGAATTGCAGGATAACACAGGTAGTAGTCCCTCATTGATTCGGTTAACCTACCGGAGATGACCCCTAAAAATGTATGAAGACATTGATATCAGTGGTGGTATATGAAGATAATCATATTGAAGACTATGACATGAGAAGACATTGTGTGAAGACTATGAAAAGCGAAGACGTAGAAGTTTCGTTGTTTCCTTTTCTTCTTTGTTGAGTCATAGGAACCACCGTACTGTTAAGTGGAGTCCAAGTGAACTAAGTCAGAGTGACTGAAGTGATGCTCAACCAAATCCTATGTCTTCGAGCGAAGACTATGAGAGCAAATCTTATCCAGAGTCGGATGAGTCAGCTTTACTTGGAGCTCAAGTAAAGTTGCCGTGTGTGTTTGAAATCTGACCGTTGGAACACATGTCAGTTCCTTAGTGACCCAGGGTCACTTCGGACAAATCATGTCGGGTTGCCCAGTGGCTATAAATAGCCCACCCCTACACCATAAATTGGTGGCTGCTCAGAGTTATTGCACGGCTTTTGTCGTTTGAGAGCAACCCACCTCCGAAGCATTTGAGAGAGAAATCCTTGCGAGGACAAAGCCCAAACACCCAGAGCCAAAGAGTGTTAGGCATCACTGAAGTCTTTCTGTCCGTGTGACCTGAAGACTTATTACACTTGAGGACTGTGTTTCCTTTAGCCGGTTAGGCGTCGCGTTCTGAGCATCCAAGAGTCATTGTGGATCGCCGGTGAACGAAGTCTGTGAAGGTTTGGAAGTCTACCTTTAAGACTTACCAGAGTGATTGGGCGAGGACTAGGTGTCCTTAGCTCAAGGGGAACAAGGTGAAGACGCGGTCTTCTGAGTTGAATCTCAGCCTCCCTAACTAGACGTACAGTTGTCACAGCAACTGGAACTGGTCTAACAAATCACTGTCTTCCCCGAGCTACTGGTTCCATCCTTTTCTTCCCTTTACTTACTGCTCTATGTTGTGAATTCATTGCATGCTTGCCTTATCTGATTGACTGCACTGAGTATCTACTAGTTGTGATTGGCTTCATTCCTTCTTCCATCATGATCCCTACTGCCTAGCTTCTATTAGTCTTCGTGCTTTCACTTCATTGAATACATGACTATGTCTTATCTAGTGTAGTCCACTTTCCGCTACATACTAATAGGATTGCGTTTATCTTTTGTCTTCGAAACTATCATGTTTTGAAGCATTTCATAAAAATCGCCTATTCACCCCCCTCTAGTCGATATACTGCACTTTCAATTGGTACCAGAGCAAGGTACTCCCTTGTTCTGTGTGATTCGGTTTAACCACCTGGAGTTTTAGCTATCTCGACTGCAGGGATAATCAAAGTCTCTGCTGCGTGCCCCGTCTTCGATGGCGCCAAATATCCCTACTGGAAGAACAAGATGCGCATGCACCTTGAAGCCATTAACGTGGACCTCTGGTTTGTTGTCAAGAACGGCGTTCCCAAGACTGGTGAAGGTATCACCCCTGCTGATGTCAAGAGGCTCGTTCAATTGGATTCAACGGCCAAGAACATCATCTGTGGTCATGTGACCAAAGGACAGTATGGTCGTGTAAGTGCTCTGGACACGTCAAAGGAAGTTTGGGACTAGCTCTCAAAGGTCAATGAAGGAGTCTCTACCCATAGAGATCAAAGGATCAGCGTCCTTCGCAATCTCTTCGATCGCTTCAAGAGACATGACAATGAGAATGTCCAGCACACATTTGATCGTCTCACTGACATCACAAATGAGCTTCAAGCACTTGGCGCCACTGAGATTACCAAGCATGAAATCGTCAAGACTCTCCTGAGATCACTCGACAGCTCATTTGATATCCTTGCCCTGATGATTCAAGAATGCCCTGACTTCAAGACTCTCGATCCGTCTGATATACTTGAGAGGCTCAACACACATGAGTTCCAGCTATCTGAGAAACATGACATCTATGGTCCCAGCTATGGCCGATCTCGCGCCTTAAAGGCAAAAGCTGTTTCTTCATCTGAAGAAGAATCTGACTGCAGTTTTGATGATCCTGAAGACATTGGATATGAGCTTGCCATGCTTGTGAAGAAGTTCCAGAAATTCACTAAGAAGAAAGGCTTCAGAAAGTCCTCGCGATCCAGCTCAAGAAATGATGAAGCTTCCACTCATGACTACAAGAAGAGAACATGTCATAAGTGCAAGAAACCTGGTCACTACATCTCTGAGTGTCCTCAGTGGGACAATGAGAAGAAGAAGAAGAAGAAGAAGAAGAGCAAGGAATATGATTCTGATGACAAGAAAAAGAAGAAATACTCAAAGTCTTCTTCTAAGTTTTCATCAAAGTATTCATCACACAAGAAGAATTCATCTGGCAAGGCTCGCGCATTTGTTGGCAAGGAGATGGATTCTGAGGAAGAGTCTGCTTCTGAAGAGGCGGAGGTGGAGTCGGAGGAGGAGTCTGATTCTGGAGTTGCAAGTCTGGCTTTAGCCACTGCCTACGTGGGCAAGTCCATCTTCAACACTGAAGACAATGGCCCCATCACCAACATTGATGATAAGGACGACGACTCTGCTCCCACCTTCTGCTTCATGGAACGCGGTGCCAAGGTAAAATCACGCGATGCTTACTTTCAAACATCTAGTGAAGATGACTCTGATTGTGAATCAAAACCTAGCTACAAAACACTTGCTAAAATTGCCATTGAACAGCAAAAAGCCATGGAACATATTCAAAAACTGTTGGACAAAAGGGTGACTTGTTGGACGCGGAAATGACCCGTTCTCAGTCCTTAATTGAAGACATAAAAAAATCTTCATGTTAAGTACAAGGAACTTGAAGGTCTTTATGAATCGCTCTCAAAAACTCATGAAAAGCTTTTCCATGAATACATTCAAAGGAAACAAGAACTTGAGAAATTGAAAGCGGCTCATGAAGATCTTCAAAAGGAGAATGAGTCACTCCATGCACAACTGATCAGCTCCACTCACGAAGAGTTTGAACCACCATGTCTAAAATGCATTGAACGTGATAATGCTACATCTGTTGCTAAATGTTCTACTGCTGCCACTGTTGCTATATCTTCAACTATTGATGTGGTAACTAACCCCTCTGCTGAGGATACCACTACTATTGCTGATGAAAATGCTAGGTTGAAGACTTTGCTTGAAACAGGGATGTACAAAAGCCTCAAAGGGCATCAGACTCTATGTGATGTCCTCAAAAAGCAGATACTGAACCGAAACCCTAGGAAAGAGGGTGTTGGGTTCGACAGGTAAATGAATGTTGATGGTTCATACTGGAAGCCTGAGCAGTATCCCAAAACCACATGGGTTGCTGCAAAGGAACCTTTAGTGGATCCATCTACCTTATCTGGCTTCACTTGTGCTAATCCTGTTATCATTGATGAATCCTTTGATGCAAACTATAAACTATTTAAGAATCAAAATGGTGAAGTGTTTGCCAGGTATATTGGTACTAACTGCAGGAACGGGCCACCTATGAAGAAGATCTGGGTACCCAAAGGTTGTCTTGAGAAGCTTCCAGCAAATATTATCATGACACCTCCTGGGATGAAGACAAACCCCAGACCAAAGGCTTCATATGGTCCTAAGGCTTCATACAGACAAAGGACTCACCTGAGTCACCCTAACGCGGATGTTTTGCAGGGAAACCATACTCAGACCCATGAATATGAGCGTGTTTCTTCAAACTGCTATGTTCATAAAACAAAGAATTTTTCTGCCTATTCTTATGAGTATTATTCTCCTCGTGCAAGATTATTTGCTAGGGCTCCAAAGCCAAAATTCTCAGATGCTGCTCTTAGACTAATTGCTTCTAAGCCACCCCTGAAAATGTGGGTGGTTAAGAAGAACTAACTTTCTCTTGCAGGGAAAGGTCTCCAGCCTAAAATCAAAGGCTTATGATGCTATTGCTGGGGACCTAAAACACTTGTAGGGCACAAGTTCAAATGCCCCAATGACTTACTGCTCATACTATTCATGAATCACTTGTTGAACATCTTATCAGTTCTAACCTTCGTCTAAGCTTTCATAATCCACTTATATGCCAAATGTTTATGCTTCATAATGGCTTTTGGTGAAGCCTATCCTCCTAACTGCATTGTAGGGAGTGACACCAAAGTCTTCAGAATGGATTATGGATAGCGGATGCACAAATCATATGACTGGTGATCGGAATCTTCTCATGGACTCAACCTTACGTCCATCTAACAAGAGTCGCATCACATTTGCTGATACTGGTAAAAGCAAAGTGTTCGGTCTAGGTAGAGTTGCAATCTCAAGAGATCAGCACATGGATAAAGTCATGCTTGTTGAATCTCTTGGCTTTAACTTAATGTCTATCTCAATGCTTTGTGACTTAAACATGATTGTGATCTTTGGTAAATTTCGTTGCCTTGTACTAATGGAATCTGATAAGTCTTTAGTATTTGAAGGATACAGAAAAGGTGATCTGTATATGGTAGATTTCTCAGCTGGACCGCAGATGGTCGTATGTCTTCTAGCCAAAGCTTCAGAGTGCTGGCTCTGGCATCGGAGGCTAGGACATGCTGGCATGAGAAACTTGCACACTCTCACAAAGAAGAAACATGTCATAGGCATCGAGGAAGTCAAGTTCAAGAAAGATCATCTATGTGGTGCCTGTGAAGCTGGGAAGATGACTAGAGCCAAGCACCCCTCGAAGATAATCATGACGACATCCAAACCCTTCGAGCTGCTTCACATGGACTTATTTGGCCCTACTCACTACTCCACATTCTCTACCACAGCCTGTCTCTATGGCTTCGTCATTGTTGATGATTATTCAAGATCCACATGGGTGCACATAATACTCTACAAGACTGAAGTGCAAGATGTTTTCAGATGCTTCGCCGACCGTGCCATGAACAACTATGGCATCAAGATCAAGCATATCAGAAGTGATAATGGCATTGAGTTCAAGAACACTGGCCTCGATCTTTATCTGGATGAAATGGTAATCACCCATGAATTCTCAGCCCCATATACACCTCAGCAAAATGGGATTGTTGAGCGCAAGAACAGAACTCTAATTGAGATGGCTCGAACGATGCTCGATGAATACAAAACACCAAGAAGGTTCTGGCCCGAAGCTATTGATACTGCATGCCATATCATCAACCGTGTTTATCTTCACAAGCTTCTGAAGAAAACATCCTATGAACTCCTCACTGGAAAGAAGCCTAACGTAAGTTACTTCAGAGTATTTGGAGCTAAGTGCTAGATCAAGGATCCTCATCACAAGTCAAAATTTGCACCAAAAGCACATGAAGGCTTCATGCTCGGATATGGAAAGGACTCACACTCCTACAGAGTCTTCAAAATCTTTCTCTATAAAACTGTTGAAACTGTGGATGTGCGATTTGATGAGACAAATGGTTCACAAAGAGAGACCCTACCAACTGTGCTAGATGAAGCTTCACCAAATGAATCTATCAAGCTTATGGGAACCGGTGAGACCATGCCCTTTGAAGCACCACCTGACGAGGAACTCATCATCTCTGCTCCAAATCAACCTGACGACAATGCTCTGCCTGAAGACAACACTCCTGACGATGAAAATGTACACCTAGAGCAAAATCTTCGTCCAGCTCATCCTCGTGTTGTAAATGAAGTACAAGTTGAAAAGATAATTGATAGCATAAATGCTCCTGGTCCACTGACTCGCTTAAGAGCAACACAACTTGCAAATTTCTGTGGGCAGTTTGCTTTTATCTCAATATCTGAACCCAAGAAAGTTGCTGAAGCTTTTATGGAACCTGAATGGATTCAAGCAATGCAAGAAGAGCTTCAACAGTTTGAGCTGAACAATGTATGGGAACTTGTCAAGCGTCCTGATCCTCGCAAGCACAACATAATAGGCACAAAATGGATCTATCGCAACAAGCAAGATGAGCATGGTCAAGTGGTCAGAAACAAAGCTCGCCTCGTTGCTCAAGGATACACTCAAGTTGAAGGGATTGACTTCGATGAAACATTTGCTCCTGTGGCTAGACTTGAAGCTATTCGTATACTGCTGGCCTATGTAAATCATTACAACATACATCTATATCAAATGGATGTAAAGAGTGCCTTTCTCAATGGAAGGATTTAAGAAGAAGTGTATGTTGCACAACCACCTGGCTTTGAAGATCCAAAACATCCTGATATGGTATACAAGCTCAACAAAGCACTGTATGGCCTCAAACAAGCGCCTCGTGCGTGGTATGACACTCTCAAAGACTTCCTGAAGAGCAAAGGCTTCAAACCTGGATCCCTAGACCCCACACTCTTCATGAAGACATATGATGATGAGCTATTTGTCTGCCAAATCTATGTGGATGACATTATCTTCGGCTGCACGGACAAGAAATACAGCGATGAGTTTGGTCACATGATGCAAGAGCAATATCAAATGTCCATGATGGGTGAGCTGAAGTTCTTCCTTGGTCTTCAAATTCGTCAGCAAAGCAACGACATCTTCATATCTCAAGAGAAGTACCTTAAAGATTGCCTAAAAAAGTTTGGAATGCAAGACTGCAAAGGGTACTCGACGCCAATGCCTGCTAAACATCATCTGGGTCCCGACGCCAATGGTAAAGAGTTTGATCAATAGGTATACCGCTCCATGATTGGTTCCTTGCTTTATTTATGTGCATCTAGGCCAGATATTATGCTTAGTGTTTGAATGTGTGCTCGATATCCAGCGGCACCAAAGGAGTCGCATCACTTAGCTGTGAAGCGAATACTTCGATATTTGGCTTACACCCCAACACTAGGATTATGGTATCCAAAGGGCTCAGAGTTTGATCTAGTTGGATTTTCAGATGTTGATTATGCTGGTGACCAAGTTGATCGCAAGTCTACATCACGCACATGTCACTTTCTGGGACGATCACTTGTCTGTTGGTCTTCGAAGAAGCAGAACTGTGTATCACTCTCCACTGCTGAATCAGAATACATTGCTGCTGGATCTTGCTGCGCTCAGCTTCTCTGGATGAAGCAAACACTCAAGGACTATGGCGTCCATCTGAAGCATGTGCCACTCTACTGCGATAATGAAAGCGCTATCAAGATTGCCAACAACCCAGTTCAACACTCGAAGACAAAGCACATTGAAATTCGTCATCACTTTCTCAGAGATCATGTTATGAAGGAAGATATTGATATCATACACGTCAACACTGAAGAGCAACTGGCAGATATCTTCACAAAGCCCTTGGATGAGAAAAGGTTTTGCAAGTTGCAGTGTGAGCTAAATATCTTAGAATCCTCAAATGTCGTGTAATCAGGCACACATCCTAACACTTACGCATATTGATGACTTAGATGTGCAACACACGAAGTAGAGTATATCTTCAATCAATGAAGACTTACATTCTAAGTGTGAATACATTAACATGGAATTTGACTTCGGAGCGCCACGATAATTGTGCACCGTGTCTGGGTCTAATACTTCCTATACGGTGGGTAACACCACCACCAAATTCTTGTTTGAAGTGTTTCTCGTGGCGTTACATTTGCAAAGTCTTCGCACTTGGTTTATCTTCACATAGGACATATATATATAGAGTTGTGTTCTGTCCTCAACAACATTCACTTATAGCTATGTCTTCATATTTGAATCTTTTGGACTAAGTGAATGTGATCGGACCCTAACCTCTCTATGCTATCTCATCTCACATTCTGTCTGTCCAAATCATATGCATTCTGTTGAAACTATCAAATATCTTCTCTGCGTCCTTGCCAGCAGAAGATACGGAGACAAACATTAAATCTGATTTTAATGATCCATCCTTTATGCCTGAAACCCGTAGAAGCCGGAACGACCACTCCGACAGTCGTGGTGAACGTGGGATCGTGGGACAACTCCCAATGCGTTACATGACCGCCACGTGTCACTCGTACATGAACCGTCAGGGGCACCTGCGTAATTGCGCTGTGCTGTCTCCCATGCCTATAAATGCACGTCCCATCACGGTCAAAAGTTCTTCTACCACCTCTCCACCTCGACCAACCCTAGCGCCTCCTCTAGCTTTCGACGACGCCGGCGACGAAGCGCTTCGCTGCCGCAACCTCGTCGACGCCGTCCTCACGCCGACCGCAGACATCTTCTACTCCGTCGTCGCCGTAGGTGTCCTCCGTTGCCAAGTTAGGCACGGAAGACCGAACTGCTGGGCATCCAACTCCTTTCCGTCTAAGCAGTTTATCGTGTGGTAAATAAAACTTGCCTTTTACCATCTTCTTGATCCATAAAGATTCATCTATTTTACCACAAGAGGTTTCTGCCTACTAAGATATATAGATCTGTCCTGTTTGCATCTCATATCTTGCCTAGTACATTCACATATGCTTCAACCATAGTTAGATTCCTCACTTGTACCTATTCGTGGATTCGTACAAATCTGGAACCAACTCTCATGAGTGAATGTCTTCGCGCTATGAGGTCAAAGTCTTCAAAACTGTTTTAATCTTCAAAACTTCTGAGAATGCATATGACCTCTTCCCCTTCCCTCACATCTCTAATGCTGTCACAGGTACATGTTCGTGGGAGAATCCCTTGGTTCTCATAGTCTGCATTCATTTGCAGAATTTTTGCAGCGTCACATTCACTCCCCTGAAGACAGTTCCTGTCTGACCAGCAGACCGAAGCATTTGCCTGTTTTGAAGCCATTCAGTTTGAAGCCCTTCCGGTTGAAGCAAATGGCAACTGACAAGACTGTTAGAAAGGGTGGAAGACAGCGCCGTGGCAACACCTCCATTGATTTGCCTCCTGATCTCATTGAGATATACAAGACTGATCCAGAGGAGGATTATAATCAGAGGAAGACACAAATCCAATGGATTCGAAGATACTGGGCTGAACAGTGGTTTATGTACAGGTTCGTGACCCAAGAGTATGCTGAGAAGAACGCCATCAAGCATCCATGGGGAGATATCACCTATAAAAATCTTCCCCCCAAGACTCGTGCTGAAGCCATTGCTCAAGGCTTCTATCCTTGCATGGTCAGAGGGCCTCAGCCTGCTGTTGCTGATCCCAGCTCTCTGCTCTGGTGTCGCGACGACAATCTATTCAAGCAAAATATTCAGTATGCCAAGAACTCGGCCAAAGAGAACAAGAAGCATTGGGGATTAGACTTCAATCATGGCCCCTCTGCGCCCCGTGCTGATGGCACGCGCGAAGCTGAACCAAACCTGGTTGGGCCCTTCTAAAACTTAGAAGGCCTCATCAGTCACATCAGGGTTCAAGGGGCGGATGTGGATCAGCCTGAAGCAGATGCTGATTCTAAAGAAGCACCTGCAACACCAAAGCCCAAGAAGAAGAAATCAAAGGCTTCGAAGACCACTCCTCCAATGGATTACAGAGTGAAGCCTTTGGCCACTGCTCCACCTGCACCAAGTGTGCAATCTGAGGAACACTCTGGTATCTCCAAGAGCAGACATCTGAAGAGGAAGTCATCACGCAACTCCAGTCCAGCTCTCACTCCTGATGCTGTTATGAAGACTGCCAATGATGCCCTTGATCTCTCAAGTGATGAAGATCTTGGTGACGATGCTCTGGAGCTACTTATCAAGAGCAAGCAAGATGCTGAAATCTTCAATGATTTGCCGCTCTTTGACGTTGAAGTGCTCAATAACTTCATTGATGAATGGTTTGACACACCCAACCTCAGCTTTGACGATCTTCAACTTCCAGTTGGCCTCAGCGTCTCCTTCCATGGCGCCATTGCTTCTGAGCTGGCTCTGGCTCAGAGAATTGTTGAGCTGAAGCAAAAGATTGACTATGAAAAGGCTCAGTTCAAGAAGCATGTGGACAAGCTCAGCGTACAAGAAATTCAAAACTTCAAGGTTATGATGCATGAGCTCAAGGAAGCCTTTCGCCAGAGGCGTGAAGAAGCCAAAGGTTCTCATGAGCGAATCAAGGACTTGGCTGCCAAATGCATTCAAGCGTTCAATGAAGCTGAAAAGCGCAAGGCCCTTGGGCGTCCAGGCATTGACCCAAGAATGGCTGCCAAGAAAAAGAAGAAGCAACCTGTGCCCGAAGCTGAAGAATCAGGGCAGGAAATGCCTCGCATAGTCTTCCCTGCTAGCATGACTCGCACGAAGCCTAAGGCAACCCCAACTGCTTCAAATCTCAAGAAGACAAAGGTGGCTGAAGCTGAAGCTCGCAAGCGCAAGCAAACTACTGATGAAGCTCCACCCACCATGAAGTGCAAAACCAAGAAGGATAAGGCTGCTTCCAAAGAGCCTATCTTTGTCGAGCCAATCTCAGTTGCTCGCCCTGTGTCTGCTCAAAGAGAACGTCGAATGACTGTTCATGAGCCTGCTCCCATAGAGGCTGATGACATTCCAGCTGTTGACCCCCTCGCAGCTGAAGACATTGGTCCTCATGACAATGTTGAAGATGATGAAGTCCTTCCTCGGATTGAGTACAACGTTGAATCTTCGCCTGTTCTTACGAACAACGAACGCATCAGCATTGGTCGTCCATTGATGCCAATTGCACATGATGACTCATGGGCTGATCAGCCACAAGCTACACCAGCCACACCTCAGTCAACTCAAGACACCAGTTCGGTGCTTGAAGATGAAGACTTTGAGGCCCAACAACCTCCATCTCCTTAGGCGTCGCCAGCTTTTCGCAGGCTTCGCAAAGGACCAAGGCCTCAAATCGTCGCCCCAAGTGTTCCAGAAGGAGTAGAGCAACCATCTGTACCTGATGCTGCTCCTACTGTGAACTACTCAGAATCTGAAGCCAAAGCGGCTAAAGATATTCCGGCTGCATTAGCCGAAGAAGAACAACCCCAAGCAGAAGATGAACGTACTGCCACACCCCCTGTTCTCGAGGAGAACGTGTCCGACCCTCCAGCTCCTGAAGTGGAGGTTACAAATTCAGAGGCTGCCCCCACCAACACTGAAGCCAATGACGTGGTCATGGCTGAAGCTAATGTGGTGACTGAAGACACAGTGACTGCACCTGAAGTGACTGCGCCTGAAGCCAGTGCTGCGCCTGAAGTCAATGCTGCACCTGAAGCAAATCTGCAGCTTGAAGACAATGCCTCTGCTCCTGTTCCGCCTCCAAGGCCCCATACCATTGAGCAAGCATACAACAAAGATGATCAACTTGTTACTGTCTGGTGGCCCATTCTGACTCCACCACCTACCACTGGACCGCGTGCTGCTGGTCCTCAGTTTGATCATCACGTTGAGCACATGCCCCAAGTTCAGAAGCCTAAGCCAAGACTGCCAAGGTTTCCAGGTATTGCAACATCTCAAGGATCATTCAATGCCAATAGCTTCACTGTGCACAACACCTTCTTTGACAGCGCCAAGAACCCATATTCCAAGCCAAGAATATCATCAGATAGGTTCTGGAGCCATCAACAACGCAGCTACTACTCAAGAGTACTCTATGATCAAGGGCACATTTTCCCTCATATGCGTCTTGATACTGAAGCTATTGCTGGTCTGCCTTGCTTGGAGGAAGCTCTTGACTTCTTCCGTGATGCTGGCCTGCTCAATTTTGTAATAGACAAAGAGTATTGGAATGAAGAGCTGCTTCTGCAATTCTATGCAACCCTCCACATTAGAGGCTACATCAGGGATCCAAAGACATGGGTCCCTGAGTGGATGACACGCAATGTCCATCATGAAGCTAAAGCCTTTGATCTCATTGAGCTTACAGGCCTGCCCTCTCCATGAGATCTATATGAACCTGACTGTCAATTGCACACTGAAGCCTTGGAGAGTATATTTCAGAAGCGCCAACCCAACATGAGCGAAATGCTAAGAATGATGAAGCCTCTGCCAAGTGATGCTGAATATCCTAAGGAATTCTTTGTTGAAGACCTAGAGTACCTGCCGCGCACCATCTATCATATCATCAGGCGTACTCTATGGCCCATCAAAGGACATTCTTCATCAGCCAAGCTTGAAGGAACTATGAAGACTTTGGTCTTCTATATCTTCAATGGCATCAGCTTCAATGCTCAAGATTTCTTCATTAGGCAAATGGCTATGTCTGGTTCTGATCTATTTGGTCTGAAATTCTATGCCCCTTGGATTATGCGCCTCATCAAGCTGCATTCAGCTATCACCTATCAGCCCTCTGCTCGTAACCATCACATCTTCTTGCCTGAGGTTGATATGTCAGCTGAAGCTATCTACCAAGAGCCTGCCAAAGAGCCTGTCAGTCTTCACAACGCTGATCACCAGAGCTTCACTCAGCAGATTGAAGGAGTTCCAGCAGTCTCACGCATTTATCCTTTGGCTGGCCGTACTCGTCTACCTCGACATGCTGAAATCGAAGCCACTGAGAGCACCATCACCCAAAGGCCTCAGAAGCGATCTCGTGTCCTGAATAACCGAGAGCTTCTGGTTGCTCTTCATCAGAAACAGTATAAGCATCACCTCTGGTTAAAGCGTCAGATGCAAAGCCTCTTGGTGGATGTCAATCACATTCGCAATCTTGCCACCAAGAATGCCTTTGTTGCTCATGAAATCTGGTGGAGGTCTTGGAAGAGCTTGATCTTGCTGAGTGCTGAAGCGGATCTTCAAGACGATGGCTTCACATAGAGATTCAAGTTTGACCACACTCCTCCAAGGACTGCTGTTATGTGTCGAACTCCATCTCTTGAAGATTCTGAATACTCCTCCTCCGCTGCAACAATTGACGCCAGGGTGATCGATGATCAAGATGATGCTACATCACCACCTCCTACTTTAGCGCGCATCGACACTTCACCAACTACTTCTGCACCGCCAAACACCAACACCGACCATGCATCCTCTCCTGCTCCAACTGGGAACGAGTAGAGGCTCTATGTCTTCAAACCTTTTTGGTCCTTACTGGCAAAAGGGGGAGAAGCATATGAGTTGATAGTCTTCAAGCGGGTCCATATGGGCGGGTGCTTTATAATTTGCCTAGTGTTTACAACTCTCGTTTTGCTACATTTGGTTCTTTGAGTTGCAACACTTAAACTGATGGCCGTCTGCTATGTGTTTATGCTACTTTGTAATGCGATGATAAATTCCGCATCTGCTATCTTATATTCCGCACTTAGTCATTATTGCAGACGTCCAGTTTTCATTATGCATGTCATTATCTTCGACATATCAATTGTGCATGATGAATTGTCTTCATAAGTTGAAGAGGATCTCCACAAGTACAACCTGCCATATGCATTTGCATTAAAAGGCAAATCAACTATATGCACATCTTCAGGGGGAGCCTTTTGCTACTTACGAAGACAATACCTTTATCCTTTACAATTTCACATACCTTTATCCCCGTTGAAAACTTCAACTAGTTTGTCATCAATCACCAAAAAGGGGGGAGATTGTAGGTGCATCTAGTGCCACCCCTAGTTGGTTTTGGAGTATTGACGACAAACCTGGTTGAGGGACTAATGTGTTTGTGAGAATTACAGGATAACACAGGTAGTAGTCCCTCATTGATTCGGTTAACCTACCGGAAATGACCCCTAAAAATGTATGAAGACATTGATATCAGTGGTGGTATATGAAGATAATCATATTGAAGACTATGACATGAGAAGACATTGTGTGAAGACTATGAAAAGCGAAGACGTAGAAGTTTCGTTGTTTCCTTTTCTTCTTTGTTGAGTCATAGGAACCACCATACTGTTAAGTGGGGTCCAAGTGAACTAAGTCAGAGTGACTGAAGTGATGCTCAACCAAATCCTATGTCTTTGAGCGAAGACTATGAGAGCAAATCTTATCCAGAGTTGGATGAGTTAGCTTTACTTGGAGCTCAAGTAAAGTTGCTGTGTGTGTTTGAAATCTGACCGTTGGAACACGTGTCAGTTCCTTAGTGACCCAGGGTCACTTCGGACAAATCAGGTCGGGTTGCCTAGTGGCTATAAATAGCCCACCCCCTACACCATAAATTGGTGGCTGCTCAGAGTTATTGCACGGCTTTTGTCGTTTGAGAGCAACCCACCTCTGAAGCATTTGAGAGAGAAATCCTTGCGAGGACAAAGCCCAAACACCCAGAGCCAAAGAGTATTAGGCATCACTGAAGTCTTTCTGTCTGTGTGACCTGAAGACTTATTACACTTGAGGACTGTGTTTCCTCCAGCCGGTTAGGCGTCGCGTTCTGAGCATCCAAGCGTCATTGTGGATCACCGGTGAACGAAGTCTGTGAAGGTTTGGAAGTCTACCTTTAAGACTTACCAGAGTGATTGGGCGAGGACTAGGTGTCCTTAGCTCAAGGGGAACAAGGTGAAGACGCGGTCTTCTGAGTTGAATCTCAGCCTCCCTAACTAGACGTACAGTTGTCACAGCAACTGGAACTGGTCTAACAAATCACTGTCTTCCCCGAGCTACTAGTTCCATCCTTTCCTTCCCTTTACTTACTGCTCTATGTTGTGAAGTCATTGCATGCTTGCCTTATCTGATTGACTTCACTCAGTATCTACTAGTTGTGATTGGCTTCATTCCTTCTTCCATCATGATCCCTACTGCCTAGCTGCTATTAGTCTTCGTGCTTTCACTTCATTGAATACATGACTATGGCTTATCTAGTGTAGTCCACTTCCGCTGCATACTAATAGGATTGAGTTTATCTTTTGTCTTCGAAACTATCATGTTTTGACACATTTCATAAAAATCGCCTATTCACCCCCCCTCTAGTCGATATACTACACTTTCAAGATCTGCCGTTGTCGAGTAGATTTTGCACGAGGACTGACCTCACATTGAATCCTGGATCTCGGGGATCGAGTGGTTCTTATCGGTGTCAAAACCGGCAGATCTCGGGTAGGGGGTCCCGAACTATGCGTCTGAGGATCGATGGTAACAGGAGACATGGGACATGATGTTTACCCAGGTTCGGCCCCTCTCGATCGAGGTAATACCCTACTTCTTGCTTGATTGATCTTGATGAATATGATTACAAGAGTTGATCTACCTCGAGTTCGTAATGTCTAAACCCTAAAAGTCTAGCCTATGCAATTGTTATGATTTTGTCATTGTCCCTACGGACTAAGCCCTCCGGTTTATATATGCAACGGAGGGACTTAGGGTTGTACATGATCACCTTGCAGAGGAAGGAAAGTATTACACACGGACTCTAAACTTGTTTATTTTACACACGGGGAGTCCTATTTGGACACGGGAGATAGTCTTCATCGATAATCTTCACGGCCCACCAGTCCGGACCATAATGAACGATCCGGACACCTGAGGACCCCTTAATCCAGGACTCCCTCAGTAGCCCCTGAACCAGTCACCCTAAAAAAGCCCCTGAACCAGTCTTCGATGACAACGAGTTCGGCTGACGCACTGTCTTCGGCATTGCAAGGTGGGTTCCTCCTCTCGAACATGTTAAAGAAATGTTCCCTACAAAAGGTACTGTGTCCGGCTCTGCATGGTTAGTACAACCCTTAGCCTCGAAGGCAAGGTATCAAAAAAACGGATACTATGTCTTTACTGACAACCTTTCAGCAAAGCGTCACGTCTGTGCCTTTAACACATACCGAACCGTTTTCTAGGCCTTGGTTTCACGTTTCGAAGTATAGCCTCATTGGCACGTCTTTGCAAAACAGAGATCGTGCCCTCTTATTACGGGATCCTTATCAACGTGACGTGAGCATCTTAACCGCGCCTTACGCACGACCTCGTCGGGAACCAGCGAGGTTTAAGGCTGGTGTGGGGGGCGTTTAGCATTCACCGCTTATAAAAAGACCCAAAGTATTACTCTTTATCTCCACGATCTTCTTGATCCCTAGCTCTCCAATCTCCTCAGCCTCCAGCGCCCACATCTCTTGCGCCCTCAATCCTCAACTCCTCCGCCGCCCCCGTATCCAGCAATGGCTGGCTCCGGCTCCAAGGGCAAGTGGAAGGCATCTTCGATCACGGAGAAGACCGTGAAGAGCCTCTGGAGCGTGGGCTATCTAGCCGATGATGTGGCGCATCGGGTCCTCGAAAGGGATCAAGTGATCCCCGTCCCTAAGGCGGGTGAGAGGGTTGTATTCCTCTCGCACTTCATTCAGGGGCTGGGATTTCATCTCCACCCCTTTGTACGGGGCCTTCTATTTTTCTACAGGCTAGATTTCCATGATGTAGCCCCGAATTCAATCCTTCACATATCCCCTTTCATAGTGGTGTGTGAAGCGTTCCTCTGAATCCCTCCACACTTCGGCCTTTGGCTCAAAACCTTCAATCTGAAGCCGAAGGTGATCGACGGGCAGGATGCTGAGTGCGGAGGTGCTATGATAAGCAAACTCCCCAATGCTACCTGGCCAAAGGGGGCGTTCGTGGAGATGAACAAGATCTGGCAACAGGAGTGGTTTTACATCACTGAGCCCCGCGACACCAAGTGGGCGGTTGCTCCTGCATTCAGATCTGGACCCCCAGAGAGGCTAATCTCCTGGACCGACAAGGGTCTGAATTGGGGATCCCAGACGGAGGTGCTAGCTCTCCAAAAACGCATCTCAGACATAATATCCAAGGGCACCCAGCTTACTAACGTGGTCCAGGTAATGCTTGCCCATCTCGTCCTCCCCTACCAACACGGGGGGCTCCTATCTATGGGAGTTCAATCCGGAAGGATCCTGACCCTTGAAGCACCTCTTCGGCTCTACGCACGAAGACATCTAGAAGCACCTCCTCAAGGCCCAGAAGGGGTGGTCAGTGGAGACTGATGACAAGGGCTTCAACGTTGTGCTCGCTGCATCAGAAGTATTTGAGATTTCTGCCGAACATATATCCCTTCTCTGTTTTAATTATAATAGGAGTTGGAGTTTTTGCGTTCAATCCATGCCTAGATGAAAAAGGCGGAGCGGATCAAGTGTCCGGCTCCCCTACCAGAAGTCCCAGAGTCGCCTCGGGTGACGGCGATGTTGATCCCGGTGCCGTACAAGGCACCGGAGAAGAAGGCCAAGAAGAAGGGCAAGGAGGTCAAGAGTGACCCCCGCCCTACAGTCCCTATGGACACAAGGTCCGAGGAAACAGGCTCCCAACTCTCTCCCGAAGAAGAAGAGGATGAAGAAGAAGAAGACTCCCCCGTCCTAGCCAAGGGGAGGAAAAGAGCGGCCCCTGCTGACACAGGCATGGTCGCGCCCAAGAAGAAGCTAACTCTTCCTGATAGTTCGGACTCATCGTCCGAACATAGCTACCGGGTTCAGTCCAGGGTCAAGCCCCCGGTCGAATCGTAAGTATTCAAAGCTTCTTATGTTCGGACAATCTTCCTTTTTCGGCATCTAATATCTAATTTTCCTTTGTATAGCCCGCTGCGTGACATCCCGGTGGCTTCACTGTCCTCGGGGAATTCCCTGGCATCCAGAGAGACAGAGAGCGATATGCCTTCGCGAGGTGATAACCCACAAGTATAGGGGATCGCAACAGTTTTTGAGGGTAGAGTATCCAACCCAAATTTATTGATTCGACACAAGGGGAGCCAAAGAATATTCTCAAGTATTAGCAGTTGAGTTGTCAATTCAACCACACCTGAAAGACTTAATATCTGCAGCAAAGTATTTAGTAGCAAAGTTGTATGGAAGTAACAGTAACGGTGGCAAAAGTAACAGTAGCAGTTTTGTAGTAATTGTAACAGTGGTAGTGGAAAAGTAACTAAGCAAGGATCAATATGTGAAAAGCTCGTAGACATTGGATCAATGATGTATAATTATGTCGGATGCGATTCCTCATGTAATAGTTATAACATCGGGTGACACAGAACTAGCTCCAGTTCATCAATGTAATGTAGGCATGTATTCCGAATATAGTCATACGTGCTTATGGAAAAGAACTTGCATGACATCTTTTGTCCTACCCTCCCGTGGTGGCGGGGTCCTATTGGAAACTAAGGGATATTAAGGCCTCCTTTTAATAGAGTACCAGACAGAAGCATTAACACTTAGTGAATACATGAACTCGTCAAACTACGGTCATCACCGGGAGTGGTACCCATTGTTGTCACTTAGGGGTTGCCGGATCATAACACATAGTAGGTGACTATTGACTTGCAAGATAGGATCAAGAACCCACATATATTCATGAAAACATAATACGTTCAGATTTGAAATCATGGCACTCGGGCGCTAGTGACAAGCATTATGCATGGCAAAGTCATAGCAACATCAATCTTAGAACATAATGGATACTAGGGATCAAACCCTAACAAAACTAACTCGATTACATGGTAAATCTCATCCAACCCATCACCGTCCAGCAAGCCTACAATGGAATTACTCACACACGACGGTGAGCATCATGGAATTGGTGGTGGAGGAAGGTTGATGATGACGACGGCGACGATCTCTGTCTCTCCGGACGGACTCCAGATCAACCCTCCCTAGAGAGATTAGGGCTTGGCAGCGGCTCCATATCGTAAAACGCGATGAATCCTTTTTCCTGATTTTTTTTCTCCCGGAAGTGAATATATGGAGTTGGAGTCGGGTTCGGTGGAGCCTCAGGGGGCCCATGAGACAGGGGGCGCGCCCAGGGGGTAGGCGCGCCCCACCCTCGTGGATAGGGTGTGGGCCCCCTGGTCTTGATTCTTTCGCCAGTATTTTTTATATATTCCAAAAATATTCTCCGTTGATTTTCAGGTCATTCTGAAAACTTTTATTTCTGCACAAAAATAACACCATGGGAATTCTGCTGAAAAAATCGTCAGTCCAGGTTAGTTCCATTCAAATCATGCAAGTTAGAGTCCAAAACAAGGGCAAAATTGTTTGGAAAAGTAGATACGTTGGAGACGTATCAACTCCCCCAAGCTTAAACCTTTGCTTGTCCTCAAGCAATTCAGTTGACAAACTGAAAGTGATAAAGAAAAACTTTTACAAACTCTGTTTGCTCTTGTTGTTGCAAATATGTAAAGCCAACATTCAAGTTTCAGCCAAAATTATGAACTAACCACATTCACAATAACTTTCAGGTCTCATGTTTACTCATATCAATGACATAATCAACTAGCAAGTAATAATAATAAACCTCGGATGACAGCACTTTCTGAAAACAATCATAATATGATATAACAAGATGGTATCTCGCTAGCCCTTTCTGAGACCGCAAAACATCAATGCAGATCACCTCTGAAGATCCAGGATTGACTAGATATTGTAATTCATGGTAAAAGAGATCCAGTCACAGTCATACTCAATGTAAATTTATAGCAATGCATGCAAATGACAGGGGTGCTCTCCAACTGGTGCCTTTTAATAAGAGGATGATGACTCAACATAAAAGTAAATAGATAGGCCCTTCGCAGAGGGAAGCAGGTATTTGTAGAGGTGCCAGAGCTCGAGTTTTGAAATAGAGATAAATAATATTTTGAGAGGTATACTTTCACTGTCAACATAACAACCAAGAGATCTCGATATCTTCCATGCTACGCACATTATAGGCGGTTCCCAAACAGAATGGTAAAGTTTATACTCCCCCACCACAAACAAGCACACTCCACGGCTGACCCAAAATAACGGGTACCGTCCATACCAACAACAACCCTGGGGGATTTTTGTTTAATTTTATTGATTTGATTTGAGCATGGGACTGGGCATCCCGGTTACCGGCCATTTTCTCGTGAATGATGAGCGGAGTCCACTCATCGTGAGAATAACCCACCTAGCATGGAAGATATACATAGCCCTAGTTGATACATGAGCTGCTCGAGCATACAAAAAAGAATTACATTTGAAGATTTAGAGTTTGGCACATACAAATTTACTTGGAACATCAGGTAAATACCGCATATAGGAAGGTACGGTGGACTCATATGGAATAACTTTGGGGTTTAGGTAGGGATGGCACTCGCAGGGTATGGGTACGGGTGGCGCCACCCCATACCCTTACCCATCCCATTTGAGCTGACCCATCACCCATACCCATACCCGCTAGTGGGTACAATTTTTTCCCATACCCGTCACCCGACAGGGTAAATGGGTACCCGCGGGTAAAAATACCCACGTTTGAATAACATTAATTTGAGCATAACATAATTATAAACAACGATATACAATCATAATTGATAAACAATAACACATAATAACATCAATACATACTTGTAAACAATAACACATCCTAAAAAAACAACACATTCTATAAAAATCAAACACTTGTAAATAAAACATCAAGACATGGTCATAAAAAGTAGCACATAGGCATACATTTTAAATTTACAAACTCACAAGAAAGTATAGAGGCAATTTTTCCATATTCGTTAGATTTTATGAGGGTACATGGGTACGCGGGTATGGGTTATGTGATCCCATACCTGTACCCGCTCTACCCGGTGGGTTTGAGATTTGCCTATTTATATACCCATGGGTAACGTTTTGTCTCATACCCTTACCCTAATAGGGTTTTTACCCGCAGGGTACATGGGTAATGGGTACCCATTGCCATCCCTAGGTTTAGGAAGTGGATGCACAAGCAGTATTCCCGCTTAGTACAAGTGAAGGCTAGAACGAGACTGGGAAGCAACCAGCTAGAGAGCGACAACAGTCATGAACATGCATTAAGATTAATCAACAATGAGTGCAAGCATGAGTAGGATATAAATCACCATGAACATAAATATCGTGGAGGCTATGTTGATTTTGTTGCAACTACATGCGTGAACATGTGCCAAGTCAAACCACTTGAATCGTTCAAAGGAGGATACCACCCTATCATACCACATCACAACAATTTTAATAGCATGTTGGCACGTAAGGTAAACTCTTATAAACTCCTAGATAATTAAGCATGGCATGAGCAACTATAATCTCTAATTGTCATTGCAAGCATGTTTCATTCATAATAAGCTAAATCAGGAACGGTGAACTAATCATATTTACAAAACAAGATAGGTCGAGTTCATACCAGCTTCTCCCATCTCAATCAGTCCATCATATATCGTCATTATTGCCTTTCACTCGCATGACCGAACGGTGTGGATAATAAGAATATTGCACGTGCATTGGACTAAGCTGGAATCTGCAAGCATTTAGTACAAGGGAGAAGACAAGGTAATATGGCTCTTGGTTAAATCAACAGTAATGCATATGAGAGCCACTAAATATTTTCATCATGGTCTTCTCCTCTTGACCCCCAAAGAAAAGAAAAGAAATAAAACTATTTACATGGGAAAGCTCCCAACAAGCAAAAGAAGAACGAGAAATCTTTTTGGGTTTTCTTTTAATTACTACTTCTACAGAAATGGAAAGAAATATTGCTAAAAGCTACAACAATTTATTTATTTTGGTTTTTCTAAAGGTTTTTCTGACACTCAAGAAAAAGACTTAGAAAAGAAAATAAGCTAGCATGGATAGTACAATGAAAAAATGTGAGCACTGACTACTGGAATGAGTGTGTGAACATGAATGTAATGTCGGTGAGAAATACGTACTCCCCAAAGCTTAGGCTTTAGGCCTAAGTTGGTCTATGGCCACTGCTGGCCTGACGGATATCCAAAGTCGTAGTTGGGGTTGTACTGCGATGCAGTGGCTATTGCCTGATGGACTGCAGCTTGGAGACCAGCCGCCTCCGTCCTCTCCTCATACTCATTCGCCTCCTCCCCGGTTATAATATATCTCCTTTTTGCCTGAAAGTCAAAGAAAGTAGGCGCAGGGAGAGCAATATGGACAGTGCGACGCATGTCAAAGATTAGTCGGTACTGGAGGAATTGTTCATTTCTCTCAACAAAATGATGGCGAACCATAGCATTATAATATAGATAAGCAGGAGGCAACTTCATATCATTTTCATGTATGGGTACTCGAAGATAATTAGCTACACTAGTTGCATAAATTCCACCAAACAAATCTCCACTTAAACAGTTAAGATGTAACCTTTGTGCAACAATAGCCCCCAAGTTATATTGTCTATCACCTAGTACCGCACTCTTGAGGACACAAAGATCTGGCACGTACATGTGGCAAGCCTCATCTTTACCGTTAATGCATCTACCAACGAAGAGAGCAAAATAATATACGGAAGGGAAATGGATGCTGCCTAAGGTAGCTTGTGTGATTTCTCTAGATTCCCCCACAGTGATACTAGCAAGAAAGTCTTTATATTCAGATTTGCGAGGTTCACCAACATCACCCCACTGCGGGAGTTTACAAGCGTCATTAAAATCGTCTAAGTCCATGGTACAAGATTTATCATAAAGATCAAATAAGACAGTGTGAGAATTGCGTGAAGATGTAAATTTAAACCTTCTCACAAAGGAATCAGTTAAGTAGTGGTACTGTGGGCACTTATCTGACACGAAGTCCTCAATATCAGCATTACACAAATACGTGTCAAATTCTTCCTTGATGCCTGCCTGGACCATAACTCCTCTGACGGCTATTCACAAGGCCGCACTTGAGCTTCCCTCGATGGTTCATTGTCTGGCACACGTATCGCGAGCCTTGGTACTTGCTTCCTTGAGGAACCACCTTGGTAAATTTTTCTATGCATTTTTCTCTGAAAAATTTCTTAATTTTTTAGTGACTCAAAATAAAAGTGAACCAAACTCAACAAGATTGATAGCAACTACTCCCACAAGTGCCTAGAGACTATATCATGCATTAGAACTACTTGGGACCACATAAATTTGACATGCAAGCTCAAGAATAGGGTCACCTAAGCAGATTTTTTTGCAATAAATAAAGCACTAGAACAAAAACTAATTGGACTATTGGAGGAGTCACATACCAAAGAACAATCTTCCCAAATAGTTTTGTGAATGGAGCTTTGAGCAAGGAGATCAAAAATGGTAGCAAGATGAGCTAGAACACGGGTTTGAGCTATGGGAGGATTTTTTTCTGGAGGAAGATGAAGTGTGTGGGTGCTGGAATAAGTGGAGGGGGGCCACGTGGGGCCCACGAGGCAGGCGGGCACGCCCAGGGGGTAGAGCGCACCCTGTACCCTCATGGCCAGGTGGTGTGGCCCCCTGGTGTGTTCTCAGTGCCAAATATTCTACAAAAAATCATATTTCATTTTCGGGGCATTTGGAGAACTTTTATTTTCGGGGTATTTTTATTGCAAGGATAACTCAGAAAACAGACAGAAAATCCTATTTTTTCTTTATTTAATCTAAATAACAGAAAGTAAAAATAGGGTACAAAGGGATGTGTCTTCTAACTTCATCCATCTCATGCTCATCAAAAGGAATCCATTAACAAGGTTGATTAAGTCTTGTTAACAAACTTTTTCTAAATAACATGAAACCGGAGAATTTTCGAATAACACTAGGTTACCTCAATGGGGATATGTATGTCCCCAACAATAATAATATCGTATTTCTTCTTGACAGTAGGAAGAGGGAATTCAAAACCTCCAATAGTGATCGTTGAATTTTTCCAATAGAACTGATACTGTGGACTTGAGGTTGTTTCCTCGGAAAGTGTACTGTATGCTCATTACCATCAACATGAAAAGTGACATTGCCTTTGTTGCAATAAATAATAGCCCCTGCAGTATTCAAAAAGGGTCCACCAAGGATAATTGACATACTATCGTCCTCTGGAATATCAAGAATAACAAAGTCAGTTAAAATAGCAACGTTTGCAACCACAACATGCACATCCTCACAAATACCGACATGTATAGCAGTTGATTTATCGGCCATTTGCAAAGATATTTCAGTAGGTGTCAACTTATTCAAATCAAGTCTACGATATAAAGAGGGAGGCATAACACTAACACCGGCTCCATGATCACATAAAGCAGTTTTAGCATAGTTTCTTTTAATGGAGCATGGTATAGTTGGTACTCCTGGATCTCCTAGTTTCCTTGGTATTCCACCTGTAAAAGTTTAATTGGCAAGCATGATGGAGATTTGTACTTCCGGTATCTTTCTTTTGTTTGTAATAATATCTTTCATATACTTAGCATAAGGATTTATTTTAAGCATATCAGTCAAACGCATACGGAAAAAGATAGGTCTAATCATTTCAACAAAGCGCTCAAAATCCTCATCATCCTTTTCTTGGATAGTTTAGGAGGAAAAGGCATGGGTTTCTGAACCCATGGTTCTCTTTCTTTACCGTGCTTCATAGCAACGATGTCTCTCTTATCATAATGTTGATTCTTTTATTGTGGGTTATCAAGATCAACAGTAGGTTCAATGTCTACATCATCGTTATTGCTAGGTTGGGCATCAACATGAACATCATCATTAACATTATCACTAGGTTCACGTTCATTACCAGATTGTGTTTCAGCATAAAAAATAGAAATATCATTGGGATTCTCAGGTGTGTCAACAACAGGTTCACTAGAAGCATGCAAAGTCCTATCATTTTTCTTTTTCTTCTTTTTAGAAGAACTAGGTGCATCAACATTACTTCTCTGAGAGTCTTGCGCAATTCTCTTAGGGTGGCCCTCGGGATACAAAGGTTCCTGAGTCATTCTACCCCCTCTAGTCATAACTCTAACAGCATTATCATTTTTCTTACTATTTAATTCATTGATGTAACACCCCTAGTGTCGAGCTACAGTAATCTCCCCCTAATGATTCCATGTCATCAAAGTTAACTAAGCCAATTTGCCACTTACAAAAATCAAAGCCTTTTCCAATTTAAAAAAAGTCAAAATGATATTTCACAAACACGAGGTCAAAAATGTTCCAAGTGCTGCAAATAATCCCTAGATATTTGTCATAGAGAACTAACATTTTTATATGGTGTTTGAATGCCCCGAGGTAATTAAAACAGTGGCGAAAATAGATGCCTTTTAAAACATGTAAATTACAAACTATTTATTTAAATGCCAAAACTTAATGTGGCAGTAGCATAACTTATCATAATAAATTAGGTGCTAGTGTTATATTTCATTAGACTAAAGTAAATTGAAATTAAAATAAAAACAAACTAAATAAACGAAGAAGCAAAATAGAAATAAATAGAAGAGACAGAAGAGAAAGGGGACAAGCTAGCCAGCCTACTATGCCTATGGGCTTTACACGTACAAGATCTATCCCAGCTCAAGTCACTCGTCGTCCCCAACCTCGTGTCGTGGACGATACTCGTCCGTCCAGTGCGTGGATGCCGCGCTATCAGCCATCCCGCGGTCGCAGAAAGGGATAAGGACCCTCCCTCGGCACCCCTCTCTCTGCCATCGAACCCTAGCTCACCATCTCCCCCCTTCGCGTCGCTTTTCATCTTTCGAACACGGAGCCGAGCGTTGCCGCAGCCGTCGCCTCGTCGATCCCACGGCCACCAACCTCCCCCCGTCAAGCGAAGATATCCAGGCGCCTCCCCGTCCTCGTCTCCTTCGCCTACGTGCTCCGAATTGAGCCAAGTCGCGTCGTACGCCAGGAATCGAGCCGTCCTCCTCGCCTACGGCCGACGCTGCCCCGCGCCCGATCTACCTCACCGGAGCCCCTCCGCCACCTCCGCCATGCCGGACGCGTCCTCTGCCTCCCCCCGTGAGCACCACTCCCATTTCCCTCATCCCCCTTCCATTTCACCATGGTCGTAACTCGCCGTGGCCGCGCCCGGAGCCCGCGCTCACTGTGCCTAGCTGTCACCGCGGCCACCCTTTGCACTGCTCCAGGCCGTGCCTGCTGCTGCGCACGCGCTCACAGCCGTCGTTGCCGCGTTGCCCTGCTAGTCGCCGTAGCTGCTCTCTGTCGCTGTTGCTTGCTCGCTGCGGCCGCACGGTTGGCGGCGGCTGTTGCTGGCTGTGCTGCTACTCTGTGCTACTGCTGCCGCTACTAGCTGCTTAGTCTTGCTACAACTGTTGCTCTTTTCTAGTGCCGGCTTCTGCAGCTCCCGCTGCTAGCTGCTGTTGCTCAATGTCATGGCAAGTGCACCATGTACGTGATGGATGTGTGTGTGACTGGCTGGACAATTGCCATGGAGGCCGGCCCTGATTAGATCAGGGACTAATCCCCATATGGTACTAACCCACCCCACTTTGAGTTTATTACATGTGCCCCCACTAGGTAAAAATTTTAAGTAAAATAATGTTAACACATGTTACACTTACATGTGGGTCCATTGACCATATTGACTGGTCAACAGTCAACCAAACCCCTTGACCCCACTGTCATACACTAGGCTAGGCAACCCCTGGGTACCCATAGTACTTCCACCTTTTTAATTCGAATCAGTAATATTCATGAAAATCTAGAAATTCAATTAAACATTAGAAAATCATATAAAATAATATGTAACTCGATTGAAAAAGTTTTATATATAAACGTTGCTCAGAATTGCGAGACGAATCCGGATACGCGGTCAGTTCATCCGCCGCACGTCCCTATCATAGCGAATACGCAACAACTCACCTCCATTTCATCTGCCCAAAAACGTCAAACACCGGGAATACTTTCCCAGATGTTTCACCCCTTCGCCAGTATCACCTAGTACTGCGTCAGGTCACAGCAAGCATTGGGTATTGCCTTGTTATGCTTTGTGATGCTTTGATTGCTCTGTTATTTATTGTGTTCCCCCTCCGTTACTTCTTTTTGGTAGACCCCGAGACCGCTGCCGATACCCCTATGATCGACTACATCGACGACGGCCCCTCCTTCTTGCCAGAGCAACCAGGCAAGCCAAACCCCCTTGATCATTCCGATATCTCCCAGTATCTTCTCTCTTGTGCTTGCATTAGAACTACTACTGCTTTTTGTATGAACCTATTCTGATGCATAGCCTATTGTTGATACCTCCTTTCATACCTTACATGCTTATACTAAACTGCTTAGTATAGGCTGGTTAGAGATCCATCAGAGACCCCCCCCCACTTTGTCCTCTCTGCCTCGCTGGATTATCAGAAGACCCGATCAACAGGATCAAAGACCAGGCCCCGGTACCGCACATCACTTTCCCCTTAGTTGCTCGACAATACTGGGTTACTATCGAGTGTCGAGGGTGACACCTCGGTAGCACTTTTGATGTTAACCTTGTAGGTTAGTTCATCCGTTATGGTCATCGAGGGTGATTCCTCTTTCTCCACTCCCGATAACGACACTGTCGTGCAACTCCTCAAGAGTGGACCTCGAGGGTTACTCCTCTTTCGTTCACCTTGACGATAAACATCGGGTGGAATTCCATCGAGGGTGATTTCCTCAGGTTTCCCTTTGGTGTTAGACACACAGTTACTATGGTTACTATGACTTTACAACTGTTACTCGGGAAGGCGGGTCGACCCTGAGGAGTACATGCGAGTGATGTGGAGACGAGTTGACTTGGAGGGTACCCGAGAGTTGAATACGAGGTGTGGCCGGGCATTATTAGCCCTTGCCGCAAGTCCTCGAGACGGGGCGACGGGGTCACATCTTTCGTGAGTCTCTACTCATTACCGCGTTCCCAAGACATTAAATGGTTTGGACATTTGATCCAAGGGGCCTCTGGCCTGATAGCACTAACCATGACGTGGGCATAGTATGGGCGTTATGCGTCGTATGCATCAGCCGAAGCTTAACTAACGTCATTGCGACTGAGCGGCGCGCGTCGGGTTGGACCGCGTAAGCACCTACCTTTTTAAGGAGCTTGCCCAGGTCTGCTCACCGTCCGCCCACGCAACATGCAGGAGTTCCCGGGGCGATTGGCCCATGACCCCTGGGGGCATAGGGTTTAGTCCGGCGTGCATGACCTCTCTATTAAGCCTAGGTCGGGTTGCGGCGTATTGTTTGGCCGAGGGCGGGCATGACCTGATGGTGTGTCCGGTCAGAGTTAAGCAAGCGTGGTGGGTAAGTTGGTGCACCCCTGCAGGGAAGAAAACATCTATCGATAGCCTCTCCTACGGTAACGGACACTTGGAGTTGTATCCCGATCGCTACAACTAGAATGGGATGCTGAGGCATGATTTGGATATGTTGCTTCGGGAGTCGAGAAAGGATCCCGGAGCGTGGGAACACCAACATAAATATGACTTATGTTATACTACTCTACTCCCCCCTGTTGCTGCAAGATGGTGGTTTCCATAAGATGCTAGTCTTTGATAGGACTAGCTTCTCCCTCTCTTATTCTGGCATTCTACAGCTTAGTCCACAGATACTACCCCTTTTCTTTGATACCGATGCATATGTAGTGTAGATCCTTGCTTGCGAGTACTTTGGATGAGTACTCACGGTTGCTTTTCTCCCCCTTTTCCCCTTCTTTATTTTTTCTGGTTGATGCAACCAGATGGTGAAGTCCAGCAGCCAGATGCAACCTTTGACGACCGCTACTACCCCAAGGGTGCCTACTACTACGTGGAGTTCGGCTTCGAGGAGTAGTTAGGAGGCTCCCAGGCAGGAGGCCTTGCCTTTTCGATTGTTGATGTTTTGTGCTAGCCTTCTTAAGGCAAACTTGTTTAACTTATGTATGTACTCAGATATTATTGCTTCCGCTGACTCTTGTGTATTCAAGCATATGTATTTGAGCCCTCAAGGCCCATGGCTTGTAATATAAAGCTTGTATTATTTTATTTGTGTCTAGAGTTGTGTTGTGATATCTTCCAATGAGTCCCTGATCTTGGTCGTACATATTTGCGTGCATGATTAGTGTATGATCAAATCGGGGGCATCACAAGTTGGTACCAGAGCCGACTGCCTGTAAGGACCCCCTTTCCAACTCCTTGGCCGAAATTGAGTCTAGTCTTTGAAAAACCGTTTTACTAACTTGGCTGTGAGGCTTATGGGCCCACATTGCCAATTGGGTGGTATTAGGATCTTTTATTCCTCATCTTTACTCTGGGATTATGATCTCTCTTCTATTCGGGTTAAATGATTTTGCTAAATTCTAACTTTAGGTTCTCGAAAACACTTCCTCCCGGAGAGCCCCTTCAGTCAAGATGGTCGCCTGCTTCATCAGAAGATTCTGGAGATAATATTCGACGTTTTTCCAAGACCCTTGTGCCCTTCGCCATTGCAATTCCATATCACCGGTAAATCCCTAAGGATAACTGCATACATTTGTCGTCCATACCTTCATTTCAATTGATCTTGTTATTACAAGATACCCTGAAATACTTTGGATATTCCGAGAATCCTTTGTGGCCGCGCAGCTCCTTTTCCCGCATGAATATATGTATGAATAATTCCTCACACTCACCGGGATTCGTCCATCCACAGTTGTTCATGCGTTTCACAAAGGACTTTGAAATGCTATTCATTCTTCCAAAATCCTCAGCAATCTATTGCTTTGGAATGTTTTACCTGCTTGCATTATGGTTAATTCCATATGTATAGCAATATTCGTTAAAATCCTTTCTGATTGACTGATACGTCCAAAACGTATCTATAATTTCTGCTTGCTCCATGCCTCTTTTGTGTGATATTGCTACGATATTTATGCACTTCCATACACTTTTGATCATATTTGGACTAACCTATTAACTCAGTGCACCACAGTGCCAATTCCTGTTTTCTGCTGTTTTTCTATTTCAGGTTTCCCCCATATTAAAAGTGCTCCAAAAATTCCGGGAAAAATACAGGTAAAATCAGCGTACAGGAAGCTTCGAGAAAAACCAAAGCGGGGCCAGAGGGGAGCCAGGGGGGTCCAGGCGGCCACCCGGCGCGGCCCCACCCCTGGCCGCGCCAGGGGGGCGCCTGGGGCCCCGGCTCCGCCTCTGGTGACCCCCCTTCGCATATATATTTCTCCCGTCGCGGAAACCCTGATTCCAGAACCCTTTTCTCCAAAAGCAATTCCGATCTCCGCCGCCATCGCCACCAAGTTTCGGGGGACCAGAATTCCTGTGCCGGCATCCTGCCGGGACGGGGAAGTGCCCCCGGATTCATCTCCATCGATGTTGCTTCCTCCCTCCATGATGCGAGAGTAGTTCCTCCTCGGGGCTGAGGTTCCTACCAGTAGCCATGTGGTCAATTCTCTCTCCCATGATGTGATCTTCGTTGTGATCATATGCTATGTTAATCTAGGGTGATCCCATTATATTTCCCCTTCCTCTATGTATTGAATTGATGTACTCACTTGTCTTTATCTAGTATAATCCCCGAGACCAAGGTGACAGCGGTCTATTGGACATGGGTTAGAAGAATATTTTCATGAGTGATTTCCTCTTTTGTGTGTTGATTGAAGATTGAGAGTCTCTTGGTGCTTGTCTTTGACTATCCTGGAGATATGTTGTGGTGATTGTGGTACTCTCTTTGGATGGCCGCGGTGACATTGGGAAATCCATAGATTGAGAACTACGAACTTTCAGGTGTGCTTCTGTAGCCCTACATAATTCTCGTCCTCTCTTGACCACAAAGGAATGACCTCCGAGTGCGTCTCCATTGCATGTTTTATGGGAAATATCATGTGATTAGACTATGCAATGTTGTTGGGAGTTGCCACTAGTGAAAGTATGAAGCCTAGGCCTTGTTTCCACCATTGCAATACCATTTGTGCTCACGTTTACCACTTGTTTGCTTGCTGCACTTTTTATTACAGATTTATATTACTTTGCTTTGCCACTCCTATCATCCATATTTTACCATCTCTTCACCAAACTAGTGCACCTATACAACTCCTAGTTGTATTAGGTGTGTTGGGGACACAAGAGACTTCTTGTATCTTGATTGCAGGGTTGCTTGAAAGGGGTACGTTCAACCTCCACTTCTCTGAGTTCGATAAACCTTGGGTTACTCACTTAAGGGAAATTTGCTGCTGTCCTACAAACCTCTGCTCTTAGAGGCCCAACACTGTCTACAGGAATAGAAGCGTGTAGTAGACATCAAGCTATTTCTGGCGCCGTTGCCGGGGAAGTGAGGTAAGTGAAGGTACCTTCTCTAGATCTTGCAATTAAATCTTTTTGTTTCTTGTTTTTATTTCACTAGTTTTGCTTAATGGAAAACAACAAAAATATGAGAGAGCTTTATAAGCTCTACCTTGAACTTGGACATGATGTGTTTGAAGAGAAAATTAAACCTTTGGAACTTTATTATTTGCATAACAATCATGATGGTGGTGATGTTATTAGTATGTTTTTTTAATATCAATATTGCTAATGACATGGAAAGCTCTAAGCTTGGGGATGACACGTTTGATGAACATGATATTTTTAGTCCCCCAACTTTTGAAGAGAAAATTTACTTTGATGATACTTTGCTTCCTATATATGATGATTACAATGATAAATGTGAGATTTTTAGTCCACCTACTATTGAGGATAAAATTTATTATGATTATGATATGCCTCCTAAATATGATGATTACCATGATGGTTATGATTGCTTTACTCTCACTATTCCTAATAAGAAAGATTTTGCTTATATGAAGAGTAATGATACTTTTATGCTTTTGGATCATGGAAATAATGCCTTATATGATAGTTATATTGTTGAGTTCATCCATGATGCCACTGAAATTTATAATGAGAGAGGGAGACATAGTTCTAAATATCTTAATAATAAGAAGTTTCCTCTCTTTATGGTGAATATTTTGAAGTTATACTTGTTTTGCCTTCCTATGCTAGTTGCTTTATGCTTCAATAATTTATTTTCTTACAATATTCCTATGCATAGGAAGCATGTTAGGCTTAAATGTGTTTGGTATTTGCTTCTTGATGCTCTCCTTTGTTCTTCAACTCTTATTCCTACAAGAGCATCATTAAAGTCTTAAGCCTATCTTTATGGCTATAAAGAAAGAGCTCTAGGGAGACAACCCTTGTTATCTTTACTTTTAGTTTGTTCTTTCAGTTTTTAGTGGTCTTGATGTTTGTTACTACAGTAGCATCATCATTGTATCTTTTCTTTTCAGCTTTGTGCCAAGTTTAGCCTCTGATTGCAAGAAAGTTCAAAAGTTGTGACGTGCTGTCCAGAAAACAGATTCTGTCATTGGACAGAAAAATTCGAATAAAATCACCAGATCATCTTTTTGATCTGAATTTTTTTGACAGCGTGCTCTATACAATTGGCTTTCGGGCATCTGTTCTGAGTTTTTTGATTTGAGTTGCAGAAGTGCTCCTAAAAAATTATTTACTA
The DNA here is from genome assembly GCA_902687465.1 of Secale cereale. Taxonomy (NCBI): domain Eukaryota; kingdom Viridiplantae; phylum Streptophyta; class Magnoliopsida; order Poales; family Poaceae; genus Secale; species Secale cereale. The sequence goes on from LR738715.1 coordinate 132,213,253, forward strand.
CCTGCTGGTCTGTTTTTCACAGATTCTGTCCTGTTTTGCCTTTTCTTCGTTTTGCAAACCTTGAGCTTGATTTTTCTTTGCAAAAACCTTTTGGCATTCTTGAGAAACAGTAGCTCTTCAAGATTATCTTTACTTCCAGCAGGGAAAATTTATTTTATTGTTGGTACTAACCTCTCTAATCAGATTATGATGAGTTATGTATGAAGGGATTTTTCAAGTGTGCGAGGGAAGATGATAAAAGAAGATTCAGGAGTGTCAAACGCTCCAGCTTGGGGATGCCCCCATGCACCCCCAAGAAATATTCAAGAAGACTCAAGCGTCTAAGCTTGGGGATGCCCCCATGCATCCCCTTCTCCATCAACAATTATCAGTTCGTCTTTCATTCCACTATAATTATCACTTCATGTGTTATGTGCTATGCTTGGAGCGTCTTGCTCTTAGTTTCCTTTTTAGTTTTCTTTAGCTTTGCTTGCTGTTCATAACAAGTTAGAACCCAGCTTTCTTTGTGTGGGAGAGAAACACGCTCCACTTCAACCTAGAACACAACATAGGATTTCCATGCTTATCTTTGCTGTGTGTGTGTTCTTTGTCTTTCCATAGCTGATGTCATGTTTAGCTCTTAGTTTTCATGCTTTTCTTTTTTAAAAGCTTTTGTTTAGTTGGTTGCTGAACTCTCTTGAGTTTTCATGTTTATCTTGTTAAGAGAGTTTGCCTGTTGCACTGAGTTGTGTGTCTTAACTTAAAGTAGGTAATTGAGGTTGCTATTTAATTTTAGTAGTGACTTGCAATAGTTTTGAGGTATTGCCATGAGTAATGTCTGAACTTTTGGTGTCAAGAGCTTTAGCCTATTAGTGATAGATGTCGTATTTTGGGCAATCCGTGTTTATTTTCGAAAACCAACAAAATAGTTGAGAACTTTAGCTACTAAATGGATCACTAATCTTTGGAGGGATCGAATATTAGAGTACACTCACGTACCATGAGTCGAGGATGCGCAAGGATAACCAAACCCCCATACACTCCTCCTCGGGGTACTTGTCTCTTTGTGAACCTCCTAATTAGATTGAGAGTTACCGATAATAAGTGCATGAGTTCTTCGGACTAATGTGAGTATTCGAAAGTTGACACTTCCACCTAGCCATATTTTTCTAGCCTCTTCGGTACCGTGCATTGCCCTTTCTCACCTCGAGAGTTGGCGCATACTTCGCCGGTGCATCCAAATCCTTGGCACGATACGCTCTGTCATCATAAGCCTCATTATATTCTTCCTCAAAACAGCCACTATACCTACCTATCAAGGCATTTCCATAGCCTTTCCGAGATACATTGCCATGCAACATCCATCTTCTCATGACTTGATCTTCATGTCATACATGCTTTTTGCTTGATCAATGAGCCGCATGCTAGTTGGGCCTTGCCCTAATCATTGCTACATGACGCACTAGTATCATTGCATATCCTGCTACACTGGCAGAGGCATACATTTGCATACATCATGATAGTTTCATTTTCTTTATGTTGAGTACTTTTGTAAAGTGTGAAAGATCTTCTATACTTCTTGTAATAAATAGAGTGTAGCTCCTAAAGTGAGGAAAAGATCCCAAAGAGGACAAAATCAAAAGATCCCAAAGAGGACAAATGAGAGTTAAATAGAAAGAGCCATTGAGGCCACAAAAAAATAAAAAAATAGAAAAAAGAGAAAAAGAAATAAAAAGAGAGAAGGGGGCACACTACTATTCCTTTTGAGAGATCCACACTCGTACTCCATCTTATACCTTGTACTCCATAGAGATTATCATTCATGCATATAGCTATGTGGGGACCTTCACACTATAGAACTTGGCTTGTATATTCCAATGATGAGTCTCCTCAAAAGAGCTCTAGGTCTTCTTGAGCAAGCAAGTTGGATGCACCCCACTAGTTCCATTGGAGAGCTTACCTTAGCTCATATGTGCATCCGTTGCATGACAATCCCTACTCCTCACATCATATCTATCATTTGGCTTTCTCTCGCCTATGATTGTCCTCATTGATGTGAGCCTTTCACACCTTTTTTGTCTCCCCCTTCATCATTTTTCTCTCTTTGCCATCCTAAGTGTCAACTTTCTTGCTTACGCTCATCCATTGCATGAGTGCTCAAAATATCGAAAGGGAGTGGATCATTTTGACTTGTACCTGGCCGGTGGTCTGGGGATGAGTCAAGATAAGATTCCAAAGAAGACCAAGTGAGAAACTTTAGTAGATTAGGTTCTCAACAATACAAAAACTACGTTTTACTCTCTCGTATATCCCTATCCCCTTTCTTGCACGCAAACACCATTTGGAGACATTCGAGTCACGGACAGCGAGAGCTCTTGCACCTTTATGTTCTTATGTTGCTTGTTACAATGCTAATATAGACTCTTGCTTGTTATGACTTGAATTGAATTACATGCCTTGATTGCTTTACTTAAAAGTTCTTATATGGTTGATAGCATGTCACCACAGAAATTATGCTTGTTATCATTTACCTACTCGAGGACGAGCAGGAATTAAGCTTGGGGATGTTGATACATCCAAAACATATCTATAATTTCTGCTTGCTCCATGCCTCTTTTGTGTGATATTGCTATGATATTTATGCACTTCCATACACTTTTGATCATATTTGGACTAACCTATTAACTCAGTGCACCATACTGCCAGTTCCTGTTTTCTGCTGTTTTTCTATTTCAGGTTTCCCCCATATTAAAAGTGCTCCAAAAATTCCGGGAAAAATCAGCGTACAGGAAGCTTTGAGAAAAACCAAAGCGGGGCCAGAGGGGAGCCAGGGGGGCCCAGGAGGCCACCCGGCGCGGCCCCACCACTGGCCGCGCCAGGGGGGCGCCTGGGGCCCCGGCCCCGCCTCTGGTGACCCCCCTTCGCATATATATATTTCTCCCGTCGCGGAAACCCTGATTCCAGAACCCTTTTCTCCAGAAGCAATTCCGATCTCCGCCGCCATCGCCACCAAGTTTCGGGGGACCAGAATTCCTGTGCCGGCATCCTGTCGGGACGGGGAAGTGCCCCCGGATTCATATCCATCGATGTTGCTTCCTCCCTCCATGATGCGGGAGTAGATCCTCCTCGGGGCTGAGGTTCCTACCAGTAGCCATGTGGTCAATTCTCTCTCCCATGATGTGATCTTCGTTGTGATCATAGGCTATGTTAATCTAGGGTGATCCCATGATATTTCCCCTTCCTCTATGTATTGAATTGATGTACTCACTTGTCTTTATCTAGTATAATCCCCGAGACCAAGGTGACAGCGGTCTATTGGACATGGGTTAGAAGAATATTTTCATGAGTGATTTCCTCTTTTGTGTGTTGATTGAAGATTGAGAGTCTCTTGGTGCTTGTCTTTGACTATCCTGGAGATATGTTGTGGTGATTGTGGTACTCTCTTTGGATGGCCGCGGTGACATTGGGAAATCCATAGATTGAGAACTACGAACTTTGAGGTGTGCTTTTGTAGCCCTACATAATTCTCGTCCTCTCTTGACCACAAAGGAATGACATCCGAGTGCATCTCCATTGCATGTTTTATGGGAAATATCATGTGATTAGACTATGCAATGTTGTTGGGAGTTGCCACTAGTGAAAGTATGAAGCCTAGGCCTTGTTTCCACCATTGCAATACCATTTGTGCTCACATTTACCACTTGTTTGCTTGCTGCACTTTTTATTACAGATTTATATTACTTTGCTTTGCCACTCCTATCATCCATATTTTACCATCTCTTCGCCGAACTAGTGCACCTATACAACTCCTAGTTGTATTAGGTGTGTTGGGGACACAAGAGACTTCTTGAATCTTGATTGCAGGGTTGCTTGAAAGGGGTACGTTCAACCTCCACTTCCGTGAGTTCGATAAACCTTGGGTTACTCACTTAAGGGAAATTTGCTGCTGTCCTACAAACCTCTGATCTTGGAGGCCCAACACTGTCTACATGAATAGAAGCGTGTAGTAGACATCATTGACTTTATGATCTTATTGATTCAATAGGTTGCAAATACTCGCAATCATTAGTCAAACTAGAATTCGTTCTCCCAGCTCAGACGCCATTCCGGATATGTGCTGGTTCTCGACCAACCAAATTGTCGTCGATTGCACCCCTAAGTCATTTCAACGTACCCATCCTTAATCAGAGCATTTGCTTCTGATCCCTTGATTTGGAAATCATAATTCCTTTTGCATTTGAGTTTTGAAATAGTCAGTTGTTTATATAAATTGATATCCTTGCATTCTTTCTTCTTCTGGTTGAGTACCGATGCTCACATCAGATTCCTTGTAGACCACCGGATAATTTGTTGGATTTTATCCGACAGCTTCCTTCATATTCAAACACCTTGTGAGTTCTTCCATGATATATAATGCCTTGGGTAAAATATAGCATCTGCTTTCTCAACCATGCTCTACTTTCGAGCTTGTATAATTTGCTCCTGAAGTTTGCGTAGTATGAGTCTAAGATGCCCCAATGGGTTGAACTTATGCCTTCCTTAATCTTTGCGAACCCGAAAGTTTTCCAAGGTTCATACTCCTCTGGTAATTCACCAGGCAAGTCTTCGCAATCAATTCATTTTTAATAGAGCAGTGAATGAAAGCTTATGCATTGAAGAAGCGGGAGTCAACCTTGAACTTTCTGTTCATGCCCATGGACACGATGTAGATCTTATCATTAAAGCTTCTTTAAATCAATTATCCCCTTGATATAAGTTCATCTTATATTTGGGATCTGGCCTTTTGCAATCGTGGTTCCGACCATGCTCTCCTTTAAATACCATTTCTCGGAAAAGTTAAACCACTTGTCCTCTGCAGGTTAATGCACCTGTCCAAGCTCTATTATGATCTACCTTGGAGTATTACCTCGTGGTATCTCGATAATTTCACAGAACCATATTACTTCTTATGAGTTCTTCTTCAAGTATTACTTCTCACCGGTTCCAATATTCCCAGGGTTCTGAGTTGTTAGGCACTCAAGGACACCGATAAGTGAATCAATTCCGCACTCCGATTCGATAACTCTAAGTAATCTCCATTGCTTATGAGTCTATTAATTCTTCAAGTCGTATCTAGCCTGATCGGCTATATCATTATCGTGCATTTATTTAACTGTGCTACCTGGTCCTTCTTCCCGAAGCACAATTTCGGCAATGAGCTAAGCTTACGCTGATCTTCCTCGGCATATCATTTCATCTTGAACAACTAGCTTGATTTCAAGTTTCTATTGTACTAGTGGTTTCAATAACCTTTCGCTCCATCATTCATTTCACTTGATGTCATCGCCGATCGATTACATCTTAATGAAATCTCTCGACAAATGTGTCGTGATATCATCAACGATGATTTTCCTTCTTCCAAGTTGTGAATCGAATTCATGATGGGAAATACCATCCTTTCCCCTCGATGATTTGTATTAACATCGACAACATTCTTGCATTCCCTCCAACACAAACTTGTTCTTGTTTTGTGTTATACCTTGAGTTCCTTGTTATCTGACTTATGATATGCTCTACCTTGGAGTACTACCATCTTTCATGTCAAGAATGTCGTGAGAATTTCACCACCTCTTAAGAATTCTTGATGCAGGTGATACTTCTTGCCATATCCGTTCATTCCTTGGTCCCCGTGTTGTTTCTAAACGAAAACCCAATAAGTGAAGTATGGCGTGCGAATTCAAAACTTCTAGCAACCCTATTGCTTTGAAGTGAATGGTCGATAGTCTCATTCTCGGTCTTTTGGTTATTGAATCACCATTATAACATTGGTCGTGCTACTTAGTCCATTTTCTAGGTGCACGTTCCATTCAATGTTTACTTATAGATGTTCTCCTCTAACATACTGTGGTATGTCCAATGTTATCATCTTCTTCGCTTGCATGTAGAAATCCATGCTTATGGGAATCTCGATGAATTGTTGCTGAGCCCGTCGGCCACATCCTCATCTTTTCCTTACTGAAAATGTGAGCCTTATTCTATGAGTTGTTCCTAATGGATCCTTTGTGTATTCTAAGTCTGATCTTTACCTAATGACCATGTTGGTGCTATCTCGAAGCATGTCGAGGATACTCCGAAGATCCACAAGAACATTGTAAGCGCAAGGCTAAATGTTTCTTGATCAACTATCCAACATCATTGTGTGGGTACATATCATAATTCTTCTCACCCCTTTTATCTATATGGTCATGACTTTGATCTCCTGACATGTATATCATGCCCTGCTTAATCTTGGGAATGATATAATCCTATTCATTGTGTTTAAACACATTTTCCTTTCCATTTGTTTGTTTAAACTTTCTTTGATCTACATATAATCTAAGCAGTAACAATTTTCTGCTTATGTAGACACCTTGGTATACAACTCAGTCAGCAAGACCATGTTACTATTGTTGATAACATTCCGGTAACCACCGATGGACGAGAACTTTACCTATTGGTCCGCCTCGTTTCAACGAGCAGGAAAATGGTTCTCTTCGTCCCTCGCTCTTGGTACCGACGTTGTTGCCAACATAACTGTCAGTCTATGCTCTGACGTGCCTTACTATCATCGCCCTTCCTACTTTTAACCCACATGGTGGGCCCATAACCCACAGTTCCTCGGGATCAAAATCCGACTCTCCAGTATATCCCTGTTTTCCAAAATTATTCCTCACGCTTGGCTTCGTATGTTGATCACGAGCCACCTTCATAGAAATGATCTATTCTGGTATCAGACACAATACTTATTTCGTTGCTCTGAACCCCTTTCTCCTTTTATTTAGGCATCGAACGATTGCCCACCCGTTTGAAACTTATCGTGGTACCTTCTTACTTTGCTCTCGACATTTTTATTAAGTTTCTATTCGAGACTTACTTTTCGCCACCTTCCTGATGTTATCTACCCAATAAGCGACCTTGTAGAGGTCCATTCTTCCAATGTTAACCCTTGTCCCTTCTTAAGTATGGTGGAGATCCGGAAGGAAGAACGACAACATCATCATGATACATCGATGTAGAGAAATGAAGACATCAACGAAACGGACCAACCTCTTCGAGAAGAGCATCCAAGACCGAGAAGATTCGTTAGAATTTCGTAACCAACTCTTTCCCCCTTACTCCACCTCTTAAATCTCGGGACGAGATTTCCTGTAGTGGAGGAGATTTGTAACACCCCCAGTGTCGAGCTACAGTAATCTCCCCCTAATGATTCCATGTCATCAAAGTTAACTAAGCCAATTTGCCACTTAAAAAAATCAAAGCCTTTTTCCAATTTAAAATAAAGTCAAAATGATATTTCATAAACACAAGGTCAAAAATGTTCTAAGTGCTGCAAATAATCCCTAGATATTTTTCATAGTGAACCAACATTTTTATAAGGTGTTTGAATGCCCCGAGGTAATTAAAACAGTGGCGAAAATAGATGCCTTTTAAAATATATAAATTACAAACTATTTATTTAAATGCCAAAACATAATGTTGCAGTAGCGTAACTTATCATAATAAATTAGGTGCTAGTGTTATATTTCATAAGACTAAAGTAAATTGAAATTAAAATAAAAACAGACTAAATAAACGACGAAGCAAAACGGAAATAAATAGAAGAGACAGAAGAGAAAGGGGACAAGCTAGCCAGCCTACTATGCCTATGGGCTTTACACGTACAGGATCTGGCCCAGCTCAAGTCACTGGTCGTCCCCAACCTCGTGCCGTGGACGATGCTTGTCCGTCTAGTGCGTGGATGCCGCGCTGTCAGCCATCCCGCGGTCGCAGAAAGGGATAAGGACCATCCCTCGACGCCCCTCTCTCTTCCATCGAACCCTAGCTCACCATCTCCCCCCTCCGCGTCGCTTTTCATCTTTCACACGCGGAGCCGAGCGTTGCCGTCGCCGTCGCCTCATCGATCCCGTGGCCACCAGCCTCCCCCATCGAGCGAAGATAGCCAGGAGCCTCCCCGTCCTCGTCTCCTTCGCCTACATGCTCCGAATCGAGCCAGGTAGCGTTGTACGCCCGGGATCGAGCCGTCCTCCTCGCCTACGGCCGCCGCTACCCCGCGCCCGATCTACCTCACCGGAGCCACTCCACCACGCCGGACGCGTCCTCTGCCTCCCCCCAGTGAGCACCACTCCCATTTCCCTCATCCCCCTTCCGTACCACCGTGGTCGTAACTCGCCGTGGCCGCGCCCCGAGCCCGCGCTCACTGCGCCTAGCTCGCACCGCGGCCACCCTTTGCACTGCTCCTGGCCGCGCCTGCTGCTGCTCCCGCGCCCGCAGCCGTCATTACCGCGTTGCCCTGCTGGTCGCCGTAGCTGCTCTCTGCCCCTGTTGCTTGCTTGCTGCGACCGCACTACTGGCGGCGGCTGTTGCTGGCTGTGCTGCTGCTCTGTGCTACTGCTGCCGCTACTAGCTGCTTAGTCTTGCTACAACTGTTTCTCTTTGCTGGTGTCGGCTTCTGCAGCTCCCGCTGCTAGCTACTGTTGCTCAATGTCATGGCCAAGTGCACCATGTACGTGATGTATGTGTGTGTGACCGGCTGGACAATTGCCATGGAGGCCGACCCTGATTAGATTAGGGACTAATCCCCATCTGGTACTAACCCACCCCACTTTGAGTTTATTACATGCCCCCCACTACGTAAATTGTTTAAGTAAAATAATGTTAACACACGTTACACTTACATGTGGGTCCATTGACCATATTGACTGGTCAATAGTCAACCAAACCCCTTGGCCTCACTGTCATACACTAGGCTAGGCAACCCCTGGGTACCCATAGCACTTCCAGCTTTTAAATTTGAATAAGTAATATTCATGAAAATCTAGAAATTCAATTAAACTATAGAAAATCATATAAAATAATCTGTATCTCGAATGAAAAAGTTTTATATATGAAAGATGCTTCGAATTGCGATCCAAATCCGGATACGCGGTCAGTTCGTCCGCCTCACGTCCCTATGATAGTGAATATGCAACAATTCACCTCCATTTCATCTGCCCGAAAATGTCAAACACCGGGAATACTTTCCCGGATGTTTCACCCCCTTCGCCAGTATCGCCTAGTACTGCGTTAGGTCACACCAAGCACCGGGTATTGCCTTGTTATGCTTTGTGATGCTTTGATTGCTCTATTATTTATTATGTTCCCCCTTCGTTACTTCTTTTTGGTAGACCCCGAGACCGCTGTCGATACCCCTGTGATCGACTACATTGACGACGACCCCTCCTTCTTGCAAGAGTAACCAGGCAAGCCAACCCTCCTTGATCATTTCGATATCGCCCACTCTCTTCTCGCTTATGCTTGCATTAGAATTTCTACTTTTTTTTGTATGATCCTATTATGATGCATAGCCTGTTGTTGATACCTTCTTTCATACCTTACATGCTTATACTAAACTTCTTAGTATAGGCTGGTTAGAGATCCATCAGAGACCGCCCCCCAACTTTGTCCTCTCTGCCTTGCTGGATTATCAAAAGACCCGATCAACGGGATCGAAGACCAGGCCCCGGCACCGCACATCACTTTCCCCTTAGTTGCTCGACAATACTAGGTTACTATCGAGTGCCGAGGGTGACACCTCGGTAGCACTTATGATGTTAACCTTGTAGGTTAGTTCATCGGTTATGGTCACCTAGGGTGATTCCTCTATCTCCACTCCCAATAACGACACTGTCGACTCCTCAAGAGTGGACCTCAAGGGTGACTCCTCTTTCGTTCACGTTGACGATAAAGTGGAATTCCATCGAGGGTGATTTCCTCAGGTTTCCCTTTGGTGTTAGACACACAGTTACTATGGTTACTATGACTTTACAACTGTTACTCGGGAAGGCGGGTCGACCCTGAGGGGTACCTGCGAGTGATGTGGAGACGGGTCGACCTGGAGGGTACCCGAAAGTTGAATACGAGGCGTGGCCGCGCATTCTTAGCCCTTGCCGCAAGTCCTCAAGACGGGGTGACGGGGTCACATCTTTCGTGAGTCTTTGATCGTTACCGCGTTCCGAAGACACTAAATGGTTTGGATATTTAATCCAAGGGGCCTTTGGCCTGATAGCGCTAACCATCACGTGGGCATAGTATGGGCATTCTGCATCATATGCATCAACCGAAGCTTAACTGACGTCATTGTGACTGAGCGGCGCGCGCCGGGTTGGACCGTGTAAGACCTACCTTTTTAAGGAGGTTGCCCAGGTCTACTCACCGGCCGCCCACGCAACATGCAGGAGTTCCCGGGGCGATTGGCCCATGACCCCTGCGGGCATAGGGTTTAGTCGGGCGTGCATGACCTCTCTATTAAGCCTAGGTCAGGTTGCGGCGTATTGTTTGGCCGAGGGCTGGCATGACCTGATGGTGTGTCCAGCCGGAGTTAAGCAAGCGTGGTGGGTAAGTTGGTGCACCCCTGCAGGGAAGAAAACATCTATCGATGGCCTGTCCTACGGTAACGGACACTTGGAGTTGTTTCCCGATCGCTACAACTAGAGCTGGATGCTGAGGCATGATTTGGATATGTTGCTTCGGGAGTTGAGGAAGGATCCCGGAGCGTTGAAACAACAACATAAATATGACTTATGTTATACTACTCTACTCCCCCCTGTTGCTGCAAGATGGTGGTTTCCATAAGATGCTATTCTTCGATAGGACTAGCTTCTCCCTCTCTTATTCTGGCATTCTGCAGATTAGTCCACATATATTACCCCTTTTCTTTGATACCGATGCATATGTAGTGTAGATCCTTGCTTGCGAGTACTTTGGATGAGTACTCACGGTTGCTTTGCTCCCCTTTGTCTCCTTCTTTCTTCTTTCTGGTTGATGCAACCAGATGGTGAAGTCCAGGAGCCAAATGCCACCTTTGACGACTGCTAGTCTGCTACTACCCCAAGGGTGCCTACTACTACGTGGAGTTCGACATCGAGGAGTAGTTAGGAGGCTCCCAGGCAGGAGGCCTTGCCTTTCCGATCATTGATGTTTTTTGCTAGCCTTCTTAAGGCAAACTTGTTTAACTTATGTCTATACTAAGATATTATTGCTTCTGTTGACTCTTGTGTATTCGAGCTTATGTATTCGAGCCCTCGAGGCCCCTGGCTTGTAATACAAAGTTTGTATTATTTTATTTGTGTCTAGAGTTGTGTTGTGATATCTTCTAGTGAGTCCCTGATCTTGGCCGTACACATTTGCATGCATGATTAGTGTATGGTCAAATCGGGGGCGTCAGAATTGAGCAAATCATTTTGTGCTTTAAGTACTTGTTCTACTTGAGTGGTAACCATAGAAGCATGTTTACTAATGAGTTTAAGTTCACCTTTAACTCTAGACATATAATCACTCAAGTGTTTAATCATATAAGCATTACGTTTCAATTGTCTACCAACATAGGCATTGACTTTTTCTTGTTTAACAATAAAATTGTCAAACTCATCTAAACATTGGCTAGCAGACTTATAACAAGGAATATCACCTTCATCAAATCTATAGAGATAATTTACCTTTACTACCTGTGTTGGGTTATCAAGACCATGTATTTCTTCAATAGTTGGTAAATTCTTAACATCTTCAGCTTTAATACCTTTTTCTTTCATAGATTTCTTTGCCTCTTGCATATCTTCAGGACTGAGAAATAGAATACCCCTTTTCTTCGGAGTTGGCTTAGGGGTTGGTTCAGGAAGCATCCAATTATTTTCATTACTCAACATATTATTTAATAGCAATTCAGCTTGATCAACAGTTCTTTCCCTGAAAACACAACCAGTACAACTATCTAGGTGGTCTTTGGAGGCATCAGTTAGTCCATTATAAAAGATATCAAGTATTTCATTTTTCTTAAGAGGATGATCAGGGAAAGCATTAAGTAATTGGAGAAGCCTTCCCAAAGCTTGTGGGAGACTCTCTTCTTCAATTTGCACAAAATTATATATTTCCCTTAAAGTAGCTTGTTTCTTATGGGCGGGGAAATATTTAGCAGTGAAGTAATAAATCATGTCCTGGGGACTACGCATACAACCAGGATCAAGAGAATTAAACCATGTTTTAGCATCACCCTTTAACAAGAACGGAAATAGCTTAAGGATATAATAGTAACAAATTTATTCCTCATTGGTGAATAGGGTGGCTATATCATTCTGTTTAGTAAGATGTGCCACAACAGTTTCCGATTCATAGCCATGGAAAGGATCGGGTTCAATGAAAGTAATTAACTCAGGATCGACAGAGAAATCATAATCCTTATCAGAAATACAGATAGGTGAAGTAGCAAAAGCAGGGTCATATTACATTCTAGCATTCAAAGACTTTTTTCCCAGCTTAGCTAACAGTTCCTTAAGATCATACCTATCATTGCAAGCTAAAAGATCTCTAGCAGTTTCTTCATCCATAACATAACCTTCAGGCACAACAGGCAATTCATATCCAGGGGGAGAATCTTCATCATCACTTTCATCAATATTATCAGTTTCAATAATTTCATTCTCCCTAGCCCTAGCAATTCGTTCATCAAGAAATTCACCTAATGGCACAGTATTATCAAGCATAGAAGTAGTTTCATCATAAGTATCATGCATAGCAGAAGTGGCATCATCAATAACATGCGACATATCAGATTCAATACCAGGTGTAGGTGTCGCAAATTTACTCATAATAGAGGGTGAATCAAGTGTAGAGCTAGATGGCCGTTCCTTACCTCCCCTCGTAGTTCACTACAAGAAATATGTCAACTTATGACCTTCTGTCAGTGACCCTGGGAGAATTGGTCATAGATCTATGACCATTTCAGACCAATTGGTCAAAAGCTGTTCGGGGGGCTCCAAACCCTAAACTATAACGACCATTTTGGTCAGAAAGGTCATAATTTCCTTACACGAAATGGTCATAAAGCAGATAGCACTGATCCGCTGCCTTATTTCTAGCTGATCATGACCAATATAGATGGTCATAACCTTGTAAATTGTGGTGGGTTGCTACGACTAGGCGCCACCTCATCAGTTTTGCCTATGTGTCATGTCCATGTGGCAGTTTTTGTCCTAGGTTGTGAAGCAACCTATATTTCTGTCATTCCCAAAAATCCCCAAAAAATCTCATAAATTATTTGGGTCATATCTTCGTCAAATATGCAAAAAAACCTTCCTTGCCTAGTTCAAAAATATTCATTTTCCTATTCTGTTCAAAAAACACTTTGAGAAGGAAGTACCACTTTGGCATGTCCAAATGGTATCCATTTTCTCCAGTGCTTTCCTATGCCCAAATAACTATCCTCCAGCAAATGCCAGCTCAATCCATTCATTATTTTGAGCCCAGCTTCAACATTCATATTTATGTCCAGTGTGGTACTTTGCAAAGCAAGTACCACCTAGACTCATCCTTTTGAGCTGAAAATTTGTGAAGACGGTCTTCTTAGTAACTGATCATCCTCAACCAAAACTCACGCCCATTAGCCATGTGCATTTCCCATACCGCTAATCAAACACTTGGCTGCTAATTCATGTTTGAGCATCGATCGGTCTCCTCGTGAGAATCTTATGTTGTAATTTTCTTCTTAGCACCTATCTGGGGAGTGCCCAACCCACTAGATATGCCTAGGCCGCCCAAAACACATGGCAACGCCACAGTCACGCGGTGACCACGCGGCGGGCATGCGAGTTTACGCGCTCTAGAGTTGGGGCCCTCGACCACCGCCCAAACCTCGACGTATCGCCACCAAACCATGTATTTATGATTAAATAGGTACTTATGTAACTAGAAATCGTTTTTGGAAAAAATAAATAGCAAGCTATGAGGCAGCCGCAGTTCAAATTTGACCCGCTTCTAGCTGAATCGTCAAAAAATTGTCTTTTTCACGAGAGGTGGATCAAAACTTTTTACACCTAACCATTTTGTCAATTGTGCATTAAATATGTCCTAGTATTTTATAAAATTGATTCGGTCCAATTTTGCAACAATTATTTGGGAGGTCCTTCACAAAAAAACCTCCTTTTGGGCACTCGAAAAATGGAAAATGAATTTTTCGTCCAAAGAAAGTGAAAACTCCCTTAGTCAACATTGTTTGCCATTCCAAGATGCACCCTTGTGCACAATATGAGATCATTTGAACAAACTATGCCATGAATGTAGCCATAGGATTGACCATTTGTCTTGAAAGCAATGAATCTTCACGCATGATAGCTCATTTCTGAGAACACTTTTTTTAAAAGAATTGTCGTATTACATGTTTATTATTTTTCCTGGTAACTTGGTCATATATAATGACATAATGCGAAGGTTTTCCAAATTTTTGATTTTTTTTTAAATTTTTATGCCCGTTTCAAAATGCGGTCAAAACGGCGGGAATGACCGTTCCTAGCTAGTGGTTGAATCTTGGTATTTTTTTGGTGTTTCTCTGATTAAATAGATACTTATGTACCTAGAAATGATTTTTGTAAAAAATAAAGAGCAAACTACAAGGCAACTGAAGTTCAAATTTGACCTGCTTCCAACTGAATCGACGGAAATTTGTCATTTTCACGAGAGGTGGATCAAAACTTTGTACACCCAACCATTTTGTCAATTGTGCATTAAATATGTCATAGTATTTTATAAAAATGATTTGGTCCAATTTTGCAACAATTATCTGGGAGGTCCTTCACAAAAAACCCTCCTTTTGGGCACTCGAAAAATGGAAAATGAATTTTTCGTCCAAAGAAAGTGAAAACTCCCTTAGTCAACATTGTTTGCCATTCCAAGATGCACCCTTGTGCACAATATGAGATAATTTGAACAAACTATGCCATGAATGTGGCCACATGATTGATCATTTGGCTTGAAAGCCATGAATCTTCACGCATGATAGCTCATTTCTGAGAACACTTTTTTAAAAGAATTGCCGTATTACATGTTTTTTATTTTTCCTTGTAACTTGGTCATATATAATGACACAATGCGTAGGTTTTCCAATATTTTGATTTTTTTTGAATTTTTTATGCCCGTTTCAAAATGCGGTCAAAACCGCGGGAATGACCGTTCCTAGCTAGTGGTTGAATCTTGGTATTTTTTTGGTGTTTCTCAGATTAAATAGATACTTATGTCCCTAGAAATGATTTTTGTAAAAAATAAAGAGCAAACTACAAGGAAGCTGCAATTCAAATTTGACCCGCTTCTAGCTGAATCGGCCGAAATTTGTCTTTTTCACGAGAGGTGGATCGAAACTTTTTACACCCAACCATTTTGTCAATTGTGCATTAAATATGTCCTAGTATTTAAAAAAATGATTTGGTCCAATTTTGCAACAATTATTTGGGAGGTCCTTCACAAAAAAACCTCCTTTTGGGCACTCGAAAAATGATTAAAATTAGCTAGAAAGATCAGAAATGCATACAAATTGGTGCACATCCGTAAAATGTGGTCTAACTTGAGTGAAAATTGGTGTGATGGCATTTTGCAAAATATTTTTGATAATTACTTCACAAAATAGCTCTATCTTTAGTACTTGGAAATTATTTTAAATCACAGATTCTCGGACCAATTAGAACACTTCTCCCGGATCACCCCACTCTATCTGATCTGCACCATCCACACCAAGCAGATCCAACGTCTCTCACTTCAGCAAGCTAACCCAAACCCTAACTCCAGTCCCCGATTCAGATCCACTCCTCGCAGCCGCCACCTACCTCCCGCACCCGATTCAGCCGATCTCGCCGCCCGCACCCGTGCGCCACCACCCGCTCCTCCTCGCCGCTCTTCCTCCGCCCCCGATGCACCCTGTGATCAAGCTGCGATGGGGTTCGATTCAGGGACTCCTCCCCCAACGCCGCCAACGCCGCCACCTCGAGCGCCGTGGCAGCCACCACCTCTCCCCCCATGCAGCGCCCCTCGAGCGACCCCAGGAAGAGCGGGACCGTGAGCAGGCCGGAGGCTCATGCTCCGCTGCTGCGGTGGGGGTCGACCGGGAGGGCGAGGGGCTCGCCCCCTCAGCTCCTTCTTCGGCGCCTTCTCCTCCGAGCTCCGAATCCGGCACCGGCGTGGATCCAGCGATGTCGAGGCCAGCAGGCACCGGATCTGGCACCGGCATGGCCCAAGTTGGTGCTTCTCCTCCTTGTTTGCCCCACCCTCTCCTCCCCACCTCACCTATTCTTTCCTATGATTTCTTTTGCTGCAGATCCATGGTGCGAACGGAGGAGGAGGAGCAGGACGGGCACGGAGGAGGAACACCGTCTTCATCCCCTGTCCCGACGGCATGGACGGTTCTCCGCCACCACTGCCCGACGCCATGGAAGCCTCCCCTCCACCACTGCCCCGACGCCATGCAGGTTATTCTTCTTCTCCCCTTCCCATAGACTGTACATAAGCTTATGCTTGCTGTGGTGTGATCCGATGGAGTCTGTGTAGATAGAGTTCATTAGTTTTTGGTGTGCTTGGAGAGATTTGGCTATTTTTTTGCTTTGTTCGTCTAGAGATGGAGTTCATTAGTTTTTGGTGTATTCGTCTTCATTTAGCAAAGTTTAGAAATGAAAACAACAGCAGTTCATTAGTTACACTAAGCATTTGCCTGCCTATGTTGTATTTAGACCAAAATTTGTGCATCCACATTCAGTTCCAGCCACATTTAGAATATTGATTTGGTTAATTCTGCAGTGATCCAATCTGAAATCTGAATATCAAATATTAGATTGCTTGGCTTTACTGGTTTGGAATTGATTCATGGGGATTGAGGGAGCGCCATGTGTTTCTTGTTGTGGTGGGTTATGGCTAGGTATAGATTGGTGCTCTCTGAGGTGCTCATCATTTGGATTACAAACAAGCCTTGCTTGCATGGTCCAGTGTTGGGTAGGTAGGAGTTATGAGCATCTCTTTGCCATGTCAAAGTGGAACTCTGATGCCAATTATGCATGTTTTTGCACTGTTGAGTTCCAGTGTAAGGGATGCTCATTACTTATAACCCCATTATATATATACTGTCCTTCTTCGGTTCTGAACTAGACTAAAAGTAGTACATGGCAGCAGCCCAGATTGGGTGTAGCTGCAATTACAAAAGTTCTGTTGTTGGGTGA
Source organism: Secale cereale (assembly GCA_902687465.1). NCBI lineage: Eukaryota > Viridiplantae > Streptophyta > Magnoliopsida > Poales > Poaceae > Secale > Secale cereale. The sequence continues at coordinate 132,230,253 of LR738715.1, forward strand.
CTCTACTTTCTCACTTTTCTGCTGAAACAGGTTTTCGTAGCTTGTTCATGCCTGCTCAATGATGTTCGTGTTGAATGTTGTTGTTCTCTGTGTAGATAACATACTGAATGTTGAATGTTGTTCATGCTCTGTTTGATTTGTCTGAATGTTGTTGTTCTCTGTGTAGATAACATGCTGAATGTTGAATGTTGTTCATGCTCTGAATACAACAAAATGACCGAGGCTTATGTTGTCCAGGTAGGTGACCGCCGGTGTGCTACATGCCATGTCTCTTTTTCAGTGTGTTCGAGTGCTCAATCAGGGGCTTATGTTGCTCTGATGTTTCTGTGTGGCTGGCAGGTATTGTTGGATTCTACAAGGACTTTGTGGAAGCCCTCTGTGAGCTAGTTCGTGGAGACTCGACAGTCCGAGCGATCTCTGTAGCGTGAATGGAGTGATAGTCCAGATAACTGATCTCGGCCAGCTCTCCAAGGAGGTCGGATGGAACTACGCCGACACCATCAAGGTATGCTATTTCCTTGTCCGGTTTCTTCAGTGCTCATTAGTTGCTAGTGGTCGGCTGCTACCAGTCGGTTAAGATTGGTCTTTCATGTACTGCTCAACTAAAATTGGTCTAGTTGTACTAATCATTCTATGAAAGTTCAAACTGATTTGCTTTACTTGCACCCGACTCCAACACTTCCTATATGTACTGAAACCCCGAAAAGTAACCTAGATCGGGAGTTCCTCCGCCGCAAGCCTCTGTTGCCACCAAAAACCAATCTAGACCCATTCTGGCACCCTGTCGGAGGGGGAATCCCTCTCTGGTGGGCATCTTCATTGTGACGCCCCCGATTTGACTGTACACTAATCATGCACGCAAATGTGTACGACCAAGATCAGGGACTCACTGGAAGATATCACAACACAACTCTAGACACAAATAAAATAATACAAGCCTTATATTACAAGCCAGGGGCCTCGAGGGCTCGAATACATAACCTCGAATACACAAGAGTCAACGGAAGCAACAATATCTGAGTACATACATAAGTTAAACAAGTTTTCCTTAAGAAGGCTAGCACAAAACATCAACGATCGAAAAGGCAAGGCCTCCTGCCTAGGACCTCCTAACTACTCCTGGTCATCGGCGGTCTTCACGTAGTACTAGCCTCCATCGGGTAGCAGCAGTCATCAAATGTGGCATCTGGCTCCTGGACTCCACCATCTGGTTGCATCAACCAGCAAGAAGAAGAAGGGGGGAAAGGGGGGAGCAAAGCAACCGTGAGTACTCATCCAAAGTACTCGCAAGCAAGGATCTACACTACATATGCATCGGTATCAATGAAAAGGGTAGTATCTGTGGACTAAGCTGCAGAATGCTAGAATAAGAGGGGGAGAAGCTAGTCCTATCGAAGACTAGCATCTTCTGGAAACCACCGTCTTGCAGCAAGAGGGGGAAATAGAGTAGTATAACATAAGTCATATTTATGTTGTTGTTCCAACGCTCCGGGATCCTTTCTCGGCTCTCGAAGCAACATATCCAATCAATGCCTCAGCATCCAGTTCTAGTTGTAGCGATCGGGATACAACTCCAAGTGTCCGTTAGCGTAGGACAGGCTATCGATAGATGTTTTGTTCCCTGCAGGGGTGCACCAGCTTACCCATCACGCTTGCTTAACTTCGGCCGGACACACCATCAGGTCATGCCCGCCCTCGGCCAAACAATACGCCGCAACCCGACCTAGTCTTAATAGAGAGGTCATGCACGCCGGACTAAACCCTATGCCCCCAGGGGTCATGGGCCAATTGCCCTGGGAACTCCTGCACGTTGCGTACGCGGCCGGTGAGCAGACCTGGGCAACCTCCTTAAAAAGGTAGGTGCTTACGCAGTCCAACCCGGCGCGCGCCGCTCAGTCGCAATGATGTCAGTTAAGCTTCGGTTGATGCATACGACGCAGAACGCCCATACTATGCCCATGTGATTGTCGGGGTTTTGGGACGACATATGCCAACGGATGGCTTATCATGCATGGGGTCAAAAAACGTCGCCGGGCTCGGGAAGCGGGATAAAGCGATACTTAGGACGCCTACGAATCTTACCCAGGTTCGGGGCTCTCTAAGGAGATAACACCCCTAGTCCTGCTCTGTGGGGGCTCCGCGTCATGACTGGTAGCACTAGAGTAGCTACAAGATTGCTCCTTGAGCTGTGAAGTCTAAGGGAAGAGGATGAACAAGGCTAGCTCACCTCCTCTCTCTAGGGTTTTTGTCTTGTGATCTTCTAATGGCTAACTATACAACCATCCCGAGGAGATCATCCCCCTTCATGGAGGACCCTGGGGGGTTTATATAGGCCTACCCCCCAGGGGTACAGTGGTAAACTCGACGGTGTGGCCCCCGGTCGTCAGTGTCTTCTGGCGCCGGCTTTGCCGCCTGTCTTCTTTTGCTATGTGGCCCCCGATTGTCTTTCACTGTAGGGGTGCTTTTGCTGACGACAGCCTCGTCGGGAAGGGGATGGCTACAGTGCCATCGTCCCTCACTGTACGCTGCCGCCTCGTCCCGTCCCGTCGTCTTGATGAGGTCCAGACTTCTAGGGTGGGTTCGCCGTCTGCTACCAGACGGCCGTCTCCCCTGGCCGCCTGCCAGGGGCGGTTTGTTCGTGAGCTTACCCACTGACCGAGGGGGCCAGTCGCCTGCTGGCCGCGCCATTTGCGGGTAGTGGGATCGTGGCCTCCTCTGACCGTCGCTTGGTCACGAGCCTAGTGGCCACAGTGATCCGCCGCTTAACGGATATTTATAAGGTACACGACCACTTTAGCCACGCCCTTATAGATCTTCTAAGGACATGTTCTCCTGTAGCCACGTCCCCGCCACGCCGGAACTGCCCAGCGTGTTCCCCAAGGAAGGAGTGCGGGGCCGTCTGCTGGCTGGTGGTGTCGATGTCGCCGCCTGCTGGCAGCCGGCTCCTAGGGTAGGCAACCCTAGGAGACGGCCCCAGGAGCAGACGGCCGCAGTTGACCAAGCTGCTGTCATTTGTCTTAAAATACCAAGGGTAGCCGCTGAGGGTACCCATGGTCAATATCTCCGACAGTGATGGTTAGCGCTATCAGGCCAGAGGCCCCTTGGATCAAATATCCAAACCGTTTATTGTCTTGGGAACGCACGGTAACGAGCAGAGACTCACGAACATGTGACCCCATCGCCCCATCTCGAGAACTTGCGGCAAGGGCGATTGCCCGGCCACGCCTCGTATTTATCTCGCGGGCACCTTCCAGGTCAACCCGACTAAACATCACTCGCAATTAAGCTCGCGCGGGTACCCCTCCAGGGTCGACCCGTCTTTAGTAACCAGGTTCAGTGTAAAGTCATAGTAACCATAGTAACTGTGTGTCTGACACCAAAGGAAAACCTGAGGAAATCACCCTCAATGGAATTCCACCTGATGTTTATCGTCAAGGTGAACGAAAGAGGAGTCACCCTCGAGGTCCACTCTTGAGGAGTTGCACGATAGTGTCGTTATCGGGAGTGGAGAAAGAGGAATCACCCTCGATGACCATAACCGATGAACTAGCCTACAAGGTTAACATCGGAAGTGCTGATGAGGTCTCACCCTCGGCACTTGATAGTAACCTAGTAGTGTCCAGCAACTAAGGGGAAAGTGATGTGCGGTGCCGGGTCTTGGTCTTCGATCCCGTTGATCGGGTCTTCTGATAATCCAGCGGGGCAGTCGGAACAAGGTAGGGGGTCACTGGTGGATCTCTAACCAGCCTATACTAAGCAGTTTAGTATAAACATGTAAGGTATGAAAGCAGGTAACAACAACAGGCTATGCATCAGAATAGGATCATACACAAACAGTAGCAGTTCTAATGCAAGCATAAGAGAGAAGAGAATGGGCGATATCGGAATGATCAAAGGGGGTTGGCTTGCCTGGTTGCTTTGGCAAGAAGGAGGGGTCGTCAACACCGTAGTCTCGGGGTCTACCGGAGAGAAGAGGAGGAAGAAACAGTATATATAAAGCAAACAGTTGCAACAGAGAAGAACGACATGTCAGCATGTAGTGCTAGGGTGCTCTAATGCAGTGGTACACGCTACCGGCGAAGGGGGATAACACTCGGGAAAGTATCCCCGGCGTTCGTGCTTTCGGTCAGATGAATCGGAGGGGGAAAGTTACAGGTTCACTATGCTAGGGACGTGTGTCAGATGAACGGACCGCGTATTCGGATTTGTCTCGTCGTTCTTAGCGATTTTCATATAGAAAACATTTTCATCCGAGTTACAAATTATTTTATATGATTTTCTAAAGTTTTAAACATTTTCTGGAATTTATTTAATTAATTTAAAACTAACATTATCCAGAATAGTGTCTGCTGATGTCACTATGATGTGAGTGTGACGTCATCAGTCAACATAGTTTGCTGACCGGTCAAACAGGGCAGTGTGGCCCGCCTGTAAGTGACACATCGACCTAAACCAAAATCTAACAGACTAATTAAGGGGAGGGGCCCACTGTCATGGAAACATTAGTGTAATTAGTCTGATTAATTAATTTAATTAATTAATCATAATAATTATTATTATTTTACATATATTTTTTACTTTTTTTAACTAGGGGATGGGCCCAGTGGTTAGTGGCCCACTGGGGGCCTTAGTGGGCGGGTGAAGCGGGGCGCCGTGGGCGCCCGCCCGAACCAAAACCACGAGGGGAACGCGCCGGGGCGCTGGCCGCCGGCGAGGTAGGGGCAGGGCCGGCCAGCGCCAGGGCCGGGCCGGCCACTCGATAGGGCAGGCGCGGCTAGCGCGTCCACGTGCCGGCGGCCGCTGCCGAGGCCGCATGACGCGTGACGGTGGTGGCCCCCGGAGCCGGAGGCAGGTGCGATGGCGACGAACGGCGAGCGGCGGCGGCGTGCGAGGCAGAGGAGATCGAGGCGGGGTGGGGCTCCGGTGGGCGCGCGCGGGATGCGTCTGTGGTCTTGGGGAGCAGCAACAACAAGTAGATAGCAGCAGCCATGCAACAGGAGCGGCCGCGACATAGGGGAGGGGGAGCGAGGCCCGACCGAGCAGCAGCTGCTGCAGGCACGCACGGCCAAGAGCAGTTCGGGGGCGACGTACAGTGACGGAAGTGGCTTGGTGCGACCAGGGGACGGCCGGCGCGCAGCCGGTCACGGCTGGACGCGGCCAGGGGGCACGGCAGGGCGCGTACGGGGCGCCGTGGCGCGAGGCACGGGCACGCATCGCGGACAACTGCCGGAGCTTGGTCAGCGGCAAACGGCATCGGGGAGAGGGGAAAAAAGGGGGAACGGGCAGAGGCTCACCCCGAGGAGGCCGTAGACGAGCTTGCTGAGGCCAGGAGGCACGGGTGGTTGAGATCGACGGCGGTTTCCACGAAGGCCGTGGGCGAAGAAGAAGACGGGGACGTCGTGGGTGTGGCTCCCTGGGCTCGATCCGGTGGTGGAGATGATGAAGCAGTAAACGGAGAACCACATGGACATGGCGATGTGGTGATGGGGAGTCGATGGCCGCGGGATCGACAAAGGCGCAACGACGAGCGTGTCGGGTGCCTCTCCAGATAGAGGAGGAGAGCGAGGGGGAAGATGGGGGTAGTGGCTAGGGTTTGACCGGGGTCGCAGGGTCGGTCTTGTAGGCGGCCAGTGGGCGCCGATGGCCGGCGCGTGGCAATACAAGCCATGGACGTGCTCGGGTTGTCCACGCTGTCCCTGATGAACAGAGGAAGAGGACATGGAGGTTTAGTGGGATGGGCCTTACATTGTGGCCACTAGGGCCTAAAAGCGCAGCGAGGTTTTATCCTTTCTAAAATTCTATTTTTGCATTTTGTCTCAACTTTGCATTTAGTTTAAGTAGCAAATGAATTTTGGTGAAAAAGAAACTTGGCACATAAATATTGGGTCATATTATGGAGCCGCACACCAAGTTTCAAGTCATTTTGAAAAGGATAAATAACTGTTTATTTTTAAATGGTTAAATTAAATGTTGTTTGTTCTTGTTTAAATTATCTTAGAGGAATATAAACATTCCCAAAAATGTTGGCTGATGTTTGTTAATTAGTTAGTGAATAGCTACAACCTTTTGAACATTTTTAATTCACTTCTTTATGAAATTATAATTTGACTTGTTATTTGAAGTTAGTTTGAAACAAGTGAGGTTTAATAATATTAAGAGTGATGAGATGGCACCATCAGCACGGGATTACTGTAGCATGATGCTCGGGGTGTTACATTCATCATCCCGGCGCTCTCCATGACGAGGAGGGAGTAGTTCACCCTCGGGGCTGAGGGTATGTATCAGTAGCTATGTGTTTGATCTCTCTCTCTCTCTCTCTCTCGTGTTCTTGAGATGGCACGATCTTTATGTATCGCGAGCTTTGCTACTATAGTTGGATCTTATGATGTTTCTCACCCTCTACTCTCTTGTAATGGATTGAGTTTTCCCTTTGAAGTTATCTTATCGGATTGAGTCTGTAAGGATTTGAGAACACTTGATGTATGTCTTGCGTGTGCTTATCTATGGTGACAATGGGATATCACGTGATCCACTTGATGTATGTTTTGGTGATCAACTTGCGGGTTCCATGACCTTGGGAATCTATGCATAGGGGTTGCGCACGTTTTCGTCTTGACTCTCCGGTAGAAACTTTGGGGCACTCTTTGAAGTACTTTGTGTTGGTTGAATAGATGAATCTGAGATTGTGTGATGCATATCGTATAATCATGCCCACGGATACTTGAGGTGACAATGGAGTATCTAGGTGACATTAGGGTTTTGGTTGATTTGTGTCTTAAGGTGTTATACTAGTACGAAATCTATGATAGATCGAACGGAAAGAATAGATCAATCAGAAGGAATAACTTTTGAGGTGGTTTCATACCCTACAATAATCTCTTCGTTTGTTCTCCGCTATTAGTGACTTTGGAGTGACTATTTGTTCCATGTTGAGGGATAGTTATATGATCCAGTTATGTTATTATTGTGCAGAGAACTTGCACTAGTGAAAGTATGAACCCTAGGCCTTGTTTCCTAGCATTGCCATACCATTTGTGCTCACTTTTATCGTTTGCTACCTTGCTATTTTTATATTTTCATATTACAAAAACCTATATCTACCATCCATATTGCACTTGTATCACCATCTCTTCGCCGAACTAGTGCACCTATACAATTTACCATTGTATTGGGTGTGTAGGGGACACAAGAGACTCTTTGTTATTTGGTTGCAGGGTTGTTTGAGAGAAACCATCTTCATCCTACGCCTCTCATGGATTGATAAACCTTAGGTCATCCACTTGAGGGAAATTTGCTACTGTCCTAAAAACCTCTGCACTTGGAGGCCCAACAACGTCTACAAGAAGAAGGTTGCGTAATAGACATCAAGCTCTTTTCTGGTGCCGTTGCCGGGGAAGTGAGTGCTTGAACGTATATCTTTAGATCTTGCAATCTAATATTTTAGTTTCTTGTTCTATCACTAGGTTAGTTTATAAAAGAAAAATACAAAAAATGGAATTAAGGTTACCGCATATGCTTCTTCTTTTTAATATCTTTCATGAAAATGATGGGAAGGAAAATTGTGCTCAAGTAATAGAAGAAGAATTACATAGAATGCTTGGCATAAAATATGTGCATGATGAGCATGATTGTAATGTTGTTAGTATGAATTCTTTGAATACCCATGATGCTAATGATATGCAAAGCCACAAGCTTGGGGATAATATATTTGATGAAGATGATATTTTTATTCCCCCAAGTTTTGATGACCAAATTTATTATGATGAAATCATGCCTCCTATTTATGACGATTATTGTGATGAAATATATGCTATAAAGAACAAAGATAACCATGAAACATGTCATCATGATTTTAATTTTCAATTGGATTATGCTTCACATGATAGTTATTTTGTTGAATTTTCTCCTCCCACTACTATGAATGAGAAGAATTTTGCTTATGATGGGAGTAGTAAAATTTCTATGCAAGTAGATCATGAAAAGAATGCTTTATGTGCTGGTTATATTGTTGAATTCATTCATGATGCTACTAAAAATTATTATGAGAGAGGATCATATGCTTCTACATATTGCAATAATATCAAGTTTCCTCTCTATGTGCTTAAAATCTAGGAGTTATGCTCGTTTTCCCTTCCTATGCTAGTTAATTATTGTTCCCATAAGTTGTTTGCTCACAAAATCCCTATGCATAGAAGTGGGTTAGGCTTAAATGTGCTAGACATATTTTTCATGATGCTCCCTTTATGTTTCAATTCTTATCTTTTATGCTAGCATCATTGAAATCATTGTGCCTAGCTAGGGGCGTTAAACGATAGCGCATGTTGGGAGGCAACCCAATTTTATTTTCTTTGCTTTTTCTTATGTTTAGGAATAAATATTGCATCTAGCTCCTGTTTAGATGTGGTTTTGTGTATTAATTAGTGTTTGTGCCAAGTAGAACCTTTGGAAAGACTTGTGTGAAGTTTATGTGATCATGGTGTAAAAAAGAGAAACTTTAGCGCTCACGAGATTGGCTGTCATTTTTTTACTGGAGAGTGCTTTTTAGGTGATTCTTTATGCAGATGATTAATAGACAAATTCCTCACGTCCACCAATTTATTTCATAATTTTTAGAGTTCAGAAGTATTCTAAAGTTACAGATTACTACAAACTGTTCTGTTTTTGACAAATTCCGTATTCTATGTGTTGTTTGCTTATTTTGATGAATCTATGAGTAGTATCATAGGGTATGAACCATAGAGAAGTTGAAATACAGTAGACATTACACCAACATGAATTTAGAATGAGTTCACAACAGTACCTAAGTGGTGGTTTTATTTTCTTATACTAACAGAGCTTACGAGTTTTCTGTTGAGTTTTGTGTTGTGAAGTTTTCAAGTTTTGGGTAAAAATTCGGTGGACTATGGAATAAGGAGTGGAAAGAGCCTAAGATTGGGGATGCCCAAGGCACCCCAAGGTAAAATTCTAGGACAACCAAAATCCTAAGCTTGGGGCTGCACCGGGAAGGCATCCCCTCTTTCGTCTTCGTCTATCGGTAAGTTTACTCGATGCTATATTTTTATTCACCACATGATATGTGTTTTGCTTGGAGCATCATTTTGTTTTAATTTGTTTTGCTTGCTGTTTGAATAATATCCCAATATCTAAAATTCTTAAATGTTAGAGAGTCTTCACATAGTTACATAATTATTCAACTACTCATTGATCTTCACTTATATTGTTTGGAGTAGTTTGACTTTTGCTCTAGTGCTTCACTTATATTATCTTGAGAGTCTTTTAAAACAACATGGTAATTTGGTTAGGTTATGAAATTAGTCCTAATATGATAGGCATCCAAGATGGATATAATAAAAACTTTCATAAAGTGCATTGAATGAAAGGAGAAGTTTGATACTTGATGATTGTTTTGAGTTATGAGGATGGTGATATTAGAGTTATGCTAGCGGGGTAATTATGAATTCAAGAAATACTTGTGTTAAAGTTTGTGATTCCCGTAGCATGCACGTATGGTGAACCGCTATGTGACGAAGTTAGAGCATGAGGTATTTATTGATTGTCATCCTTTGTGTGGAGGTCGGGATCGCGCGATGGTTAACTCCTACCAACCCTCCCCCTAGAAGAATGCGTTAAATATTCTGTTTTGATGACTTGTAGATTTTTGCAATAAGTATGTGAGTTCTTTATGACTAATGTTGAGTCCATGGATTATACGCACTCTCACCCTTCCACCATTGCTAGCCTTTCTTGTATCGCACAACTTTCGCCGGTACCATACACCCACCATATACCTTCCTCAAAACAGCCACCATACCTACCTATCATGGCATTTCCATAGCCATTCCGAGATATATTGCCATGCAACTTTCCACCGTTCCGTTATTATGACATGCTTCATATTGTCATATTGCCATCCATGATCATGTAGTTGACATCGTATTTGTGGCAAGGCCACCATTCACAATTCATTCATACATGTCACTCTTTATTCATTGCACATCCCGGTACACCGCCGGAGGCATTCACATAGAGTCATAATTTACTAGTTGTAATCTTTAAGTTGTAAGTAAATAAAAGTGTGATGATCTTCATTATTAGAGCATTGTCCCGTGTGAGAAAGGCCAAAAAAAGAGATGGCCCAAAAAAAGAAAGGGGGGATAAAAAAAAGCCCCCTCCAAAAAATGAGAGAAAAGAGAGAAGGGACAATGCTACTATCCTTTTACACACTTGTGCTTCAAAGTAGCACCATAATCTTCATGATAGAGAGTCTCTTGTTTCATCACTTTCATATACTAGTGGGAATTTTCATTATAGAACTTGGATTGTATATTCCAACGACGGGCTTCCTCAAAATGCCCTAGGTCTTCATGAGCAAGCAAGTTGGATGCACAACCACTTAGTTTATTTTGTTGAGCTTTCATACATTTATAGCCTAGTGCATCCGTTGCATTGCAATCCCTACTCACTCACATTGATATCTATTGATGGGCATCTCCATAGCCCATTGATGCGCCTAGTTGATGTGAGACTATCTTTCTCTTTTGTCTTCTCCACAACCACCACTCCAATCCACCTATAGTGCTATATCCATGGCTCACGCTCATATATTGCATGAAAGTTGAGTAGTTTGAAAAAAATTGAGTATGAAATAATTGCTTGGCTGAAACCGGGGTTATGCATGATTTAAATATTTTGTGTGATGAAGAGGGAGCATAGCCAGACTATATGATTTTGTAGGGATAACTTTCTTTGGCCATGTTACTTTGAGAAGACATGATTGCTTTGTTGGTATGCTTGAAGTATTATTATTCTTATGTCAATATAAACTTTTATCTTGAATCTTTTGGATCTGAACATTCATGCCACAATAAAGAAAATTACATTGAGAATTATATTGGGTAGCATTCCACATCAAAAAAATTTGGTTTTTATCATTTACCTACTCGAGGACGAGCAGGAATTAAGCTTGGGGATGCTTTTTACGTCTCCAACGTATCTATAATTTTTTATTGTTCCATGCTATTATATTATCCTTCTAGGATGTTTTATGGGCTTTTATATACACTTTTATATGATTGTTGGGACTAACCTATTAACCCAGAGCCCAGTGCCAGTTATTGTTTTTCCCTTGTTTTAGAATACCACAAAAAAGGAATATCAAACGGAGCCCTATTGACCTGAAACTCAACGGAGCTTATTTTTGGACCAGAAGAAGCCCAGGAAGTGCCGGAGGGGGGCCAGAAGGTTCCTGGGCTGCCCACGATGGTAGGGGTGCCCCTGGGCGCGCCCCCTGCCTCGTGGGTATCCCGGAGACCCCTTTAATTGCCCCGACTCCAACACCTCCTATATATACTGAAACCTCCGGAAATTAACCTAGATCAGGAGTTCCGCCGTCGCAAGCCTATGTTGCCACCAAAAACCAATCTAGACCCGTTCCGGCACCCTGTCGGAGCGGGAATCCCTCTCCGGTGGCCATCTTCATCATCCCGGCGCTCTCCATGACGAGGAGGGATTAGTTCACCCTCGGGGCTGACGGTATGTATGAGTAGCTATGTGTTTGATATCTCTCTCTCTCTCTCTCTCTCTCTCTCTCTCTCTCTCTCTCTCTCTTTCTCTCTCTCGTGTTCTTGAGATGGCACGATCTTGATGTATCGCGAGCTTCGCTACTATAGTTGGATCTTATGATGTTTCTCCCCTCTACTCTCTTGTAATGGATTGAGTTTTCCCTTTGAAGTTATCTTATCCGATTGAGTCTTTAAGGATTTGAGAGCACTTGATGTATGTCTTGCATGTGCTTATCTGTGGTGACAATGGGATATCACGTGATCAACTTGATGTATGTTTTGGTGATCAACTTGCGGGTTCAGTGACCTTGTGAACTTATGCATAGGGGGTGGCACACGTTTTCGTCTTGACTCTCCGATAGAAACTTTGGGGCACTCTTTGAAGTTCTTTGTGTTGGTTGAATAGATGAATCAGAGATTGTGTGATGCATATCGTATAATCATGCCCACGGATACTTGAGGTGACAATGGAGTATCTAGGTGACATTAGGGTTTTGGTTAATTTGTATCCTAAGGTGTTATTCTAGTAAGAACTGTAAGACAGATCGAACGGGAAGAATAGCTTCTTGCTATTTTAATACAGACTCTTGAATAGATCGATCAGAATGAATAACCTTGAGGTGGTTTCGTACCCTACAATAATCTATTCGTTTGTTCTCCGCTATTAGTGACTTTGGAGTGACTCTTTGTTGCATGTTGAGGGATAGTTATATGATCCAGTTATGTTATTATTGTTGAGAAAACTTGCACTAGTGAAAGTGTGAACCCTAGGCCGTGTTTCCTAGCATTGCCATACCGTTTGTGCTCACTTTTATCATTTGCTACATTGTTGTTTTTATATTTTCATATTACAAAAACCTATATTTACCATCCATATTGCACTTGCATCACCATCTCTTCGCTGAACTAGTGCACCTATACAATTTACCATTGTATTGGGTGTGTTGGGGACACAAGAGACTCTTTGTTATTTGGTTGCAGGGTTGTTTGAGAGAGACCATCTTCATCCTACTCCTCCCACAGATTGATAAACCTTAGGTCATCCACCTAGGGGAACTTTGCTACTGTCCTACAAACCTCTGCACTTGTAGTCCCAGCAACGTCTACAAGAAGAAGGTTGCGTAGTAGACATCAATAGCTATTTCTTTGGCCTTTAGAGGCGTATATTTCTTCAGCGTCTAGCACGTCGTTCCATCTGTCGTTGAGCATATCCTGTTCAGCTCTAAGCCGCCACCGCCGCTGCTTCTTCAGGCTTCGTGCGGTAGCAATAAGCTGCTATTGGAAATGCTTCTGTTTGAGCGGTTCTTCTGGGATGATGTATTCTTCATCTCCCAGACTAATGTCCTCTTCGGAGATAGGTCGATAATTACTGTCATCCACGTCGCTGTGATCGGTCAGCGGTTCATTTGGACTATGTTTGCCATCCTCCCCTTTGTCCTGCTCTATCGCTGGCTCCACAATGTCATCGGCTTGTTCTGGGTCGTCATTGTCTTCACTGCCAGTGTTGCTCTCTTTTCCTTTACGTGATAGAGATCGTCGCTTTTGACGCCAGCGTTTGGGAGGTTCATCGACGGGCTTGTCCTGCTCTGGATTGATATATTTGTGTCGGTGTACTAAGGTAGGGGGTACCTCAGTACCCCAACTTGTGCACGGGCAGTTGCAGCTTCCCGCGGCAAGGTTTACTGCGTGCTCGCCGGAGACCTTCCTGCTCCTTATTAAACCATTCAAAAACAAAGTATACAAGACATAAGACCGAGACCCCGGCAAGAGGAGCTTGCCGGGAAGGCCGCACCAGGCTCAAGACTGTCCCGCTAATACAAGACCCTGGCAAGAGGAGCTTGCCAGGAAGACTAGAAGACTACGCCTCGGCGCTATATGCGCCCCGGCAAGGGGCCCGGGGAGCGACAAGCTCCCGGGCCCGGCAAGGTCAAGGCCCCGGCAAGGTGCTTGCCGGGGAGGCTGCGCTGTGTGCCCGCGCTCCAGCTCATCGGCCCACGCGTCGCCCTGGGGCCTGTCCAGGGACGCGTGGCGGATGGCTGTGCAGCCTGGGGTACACGGTGGCACTCCACGGTGATGGATCCGTCGCCGTGGCGGACGGAGACGCTAAGGCGGGAGCTTTTGGGGTCGAGGGCGACGGGCATTAAATGCCCTTGTCCCCCACTGTTAGAGTAGGTATAGACCACTGTTCTGTACTGTAGCTCCACTATTCCCGCACTGTTACAACTACCACCTCTTTTACATTTTTACCCCTTTTTCCTACGTTGACACCTGTCGGTGACCCCTTGCACTATAAAAGGAGGCCCATGCACAACGTGGAGGGGGTTCGGAACCTAGATCACTCTCGCGCTGGGTGTAGCTGCTTCTTCAAGCTCCCGAGCGCTCAAACTCAATACACAACCAAGCAGGAGTAGGGTTTTACGCGTCTACCGCGGCCCGAACCTGGGTAAAACTGCCCGTGTGCTCGCCACGATCCGCTCTTTGTGCTCCCTCCGCCCTCGTACCGCACAGACAAGGGGCTCCGGTCCCATAGGTGTTCGTGGCGGACAGTTTCCCCCGACATCTTTGGCGCGCCAGGTAGGGGGCGTCGAGGTTGTGCGAACCTGATCCGGCGTTCGCGCGGGCGCATTCTCCATCAACCTCTCCAGCTTCATCAGCAACTTCATCAGCGACAACTCCATGGCCCCGAAGAAGAAGCCTTCGGAGGTCGGAGGCCCGTCTGCGTCTCACCCGCCGCCACCAGAGCCAACGGTGGGCGGGGGAGATGCCGTCGGAAGGGTGGCCGCCGGTGAGGACACTCACGGCGCCACCAGATCCAAGAACAGAACGGATGACCGAACCTCGGTCTCCGTGGACGCGCCGCGTCCATCCCAGCACACGACGACCCAGCAGCGCCATACCACAGGAGGTGGTATCCGCTTGCTGGGGCAAGGCCAAACCGGAGGCTCGCGGGACGCCCCGGACCCCCGTCCGGGTACAAGCAAAGCGAAGGCGCCGGCGCGGGACCCCGCTCCTTCTAACGTTGTTAGAAGTCCGAGCGTATCCCGCTCCTCGCACCGCTCGCCCGCGTTCCCTTCCACTCCAGCAGAAGCGCTCGCAAGGGCGCAACTGCTCCTCGATTTTCCTCCAGCGGCCGACAAGGCCGAAGAATGGAGAGCTACCATCCGAAGCCTGATAGACTTCGCCAACAACGACTCTCCACAGCAGCCGTCGACCTCACGGCCGCGGCAAGCTGAGAAGACGAAGGCTATCGGCGACAAGACTGCTGGGGGTGCGACAAGCGTGCACTCCCCGCCGCAGAAGCAGAAGACGCCGCCCCGCCGGAACAACCCCGACGACGGCTCCACAGCCTCGTCGGACCCGCGGGCCCGTCGGGACCAGCACCAGGTCCTCGACGACCGGCGAGAAGAAGACGCTCGGACCACAATCGAGCGCCGCCGAGAAGCTCGGCGACAATCTGACAAAAGAGCTGGGAACACTGTCGACGCACACGCGCCCGGTGAACCAGGCGACTTGCCGTACGCGGCAGGCTGCCCTGCGTTCACCCGCGAGCTGCGGCGCGTCCAGTGGCCCAGCATGAAGAATTTCAAGCCCGACGTACCCGAGAAGTACGACGGCAAGACGCACCCCTCGGAGTTTCTCAGCATCTACACCATCGCAGTACAAGCTGCTGGGGGGCGCGACGAGAAAATCTTGGCGAATTACTTCCCGCTCGTGCTAAAGCCGAACGTCCGTTCGTGGCTCATGCACTTGCCGGAAGGCTCCATCTCTTCTTGGGCCGACCTCTGCCACCAGTTTGTTGGCGCCTTCACCGGCGGCCACAAACCCCATGGCCAGGAGAGCGATCTCCATATCTTGGCCCAGAAGGAAGGCGAACCCCTGCGCAAGTATATCCAACGCTTCAGCCGGGTGCAGCACAACATCCCTGACGTTCACCCTGCCGCGGTTATCAGCGCGTTCCATCAGAACGTGCGTAACCGCCGCATGCGTGAGGAAATGGCGATGACCAAGATTAGGGACGTCAGCGAGCTCTACGCTCTTGCTGACAAGTGCGCACGCGCAGAAGAGGGGAGGAAACTCCCCGGGGAGGATGCTGGCGCGGGAGGAAGCGACAGCGACGACGCCGCCCCGGCAAAGAAGAGACGGCGGCGGAACAACAGAAAGAAGGGCAAGAAGGAAGTGCTTGCCGTCGAGAAGTCCGGCAAGGAGGCCCCCGCCAAGCAAGCGCAGGCTGGCGGCTCCGGCAAGGAGCCTGCCCCTGCGGCGGCGGCCGACAAGCCGGGTAGCTCCGACAAGCAATACTGTAAGATTCACCGCACCAAGGGTCACGATCTCTCCAATTGCAAGCGCGTCGAGTACCTCGTCGAGCAGCAAAAAGCTGAGTACGAGAGGCGCGACAAGGAGAAGGCCCAAGGTGGCGGGGAAGAGCCCAGCAAGAAGCGGCCGTTCAACGGCCGGGGAGGACGCCGCGGCAAGGCTAAGCAGCGGCAAGGGGATCGACCTCCCCGGGGCCGCGACAACGACGAAGACGACGATGAAGACATGGAGGACGACGAGAACAGCGAGCAGGAGTTCCAGAGGGCCACGGAGGTCCTGTGCGTCGACGGTGGCGCCTCCCTGCATACCTCTCACCGCCAACTCAAGCAGTGGGTGCGTGAGGTAAACGCAGCGGAGCCGTCCGTGGAGTCGCGCAGGCTCCTCAAATGGTCCAGCACGCCCATCGTTTTTGACCTTGAGGATCACCCTGACCGCACCACCGCGGTCGGGTGCTTGCCGATGCTGGTTTCTCCCACCATCCGCAACCTCAAGGTCACCAAAATGTTGGTTGACGGCGGGGCCGGGCTGAACTTGATCTCCTCTGCTGTGATCAAGAAACTCCGGATTCAAGATGGCGAGCTCGAAGAGACCGGTTCATTCCAAGGAATCAACCCGGGAAGGAGCAAGCCCAAGGGAAAGATCACTCTGCCAGTGACCTTTGGCGGGGAGCTCAACTTCAGGACTGAGCGCATCACCTTTGACGTCGCCGATATTCCATTGCCCTACAATGGAATACTTGGCCGTCCTGCCCTCGCCAAGTTCATGGCAGCTTCCCACTATGCCTACAACGTGCTGAAGATGCCGGGGCCGATAAGCGTCATCACTGTCCACAGCGACAAGAAGGATGCGCTTATTTGCGCCGACAAGATTTACCGGGATGCGGCAGCTGCGACCGAGAAGGATACTCTTGCCGCTGAAGCTCCCGGGGGGAAGAAGACTAAGACCAAGTCCGGCAAGTGCTCTGGGACCCACTCCGGCAACCGCACCTCTTCGGAGTGCTGCGTTGCCGTCGAGGACGTTCCATCGAGCTCCACCGGCAAGAGTAAGAAAGGAATGGCTGCTCCTCCGGCAACCAAGAAAGTGTCCGCAAAGGAGGACGGCACTGGTGGTACCTTCACCATCAGTGCCACTCTTGACAGCAAATAGGAAAGCGCGCTCGTCGCCTTCCTGCGGGCGAATGTCGATGTGTTTGCCTGGCAACCATCTGACATCCCCGGTGTTCCCAGGAAGGTGATTGAGCACAAGCTTGCTGTCTGTCCTCATGCGCGGCCCATCAAGCAGAAAGTGAGGAAGCAAGCCGTGGAGCGCCAAGAGTTCATCAACGAGGAAATCAAGAAGCTAGAAGCAGCAGGCCTAGTTAGGGGTGTGATCCATCCGACGTGGTTGGCAAACCCAGTCGTCGTGCGCAAGGCCAACGGGAAGTGGAGACTGTGTATAGACTTCACCGATGTGAATAAAGCATGTCCCAAGGATCCATTCCCTTTGCCGCGCATTGACCAGATCGTTGACTCCACTGCCGGATGTGAGCTACTCTGCTTTCTTGATGCATACTCAGGCTATCATCAGATTTTCATGGCCAAGGAGGATGAAGAGAAGACTGCATTTATCACTCCATGTGGCACTTATTGCTTTATCCGCATGCCATTTGGACTGAAGAATGCAGGGTCAACTTTCGCAAGGGTAGTGTACACTGCTTTTGAGCCACAGATCCACAGAAACGTAGAAGCTTACATGGATGACATCGTGGTGAAGAGCAAGAGCAAAGAAACCCTGATTCAAGACTTGGAAGAAACGTTTCAGAACCTGCGCAGGATACAGCTTAAGTTGAACCCCGAGAAGTGCGTCTTTGGAGTCCCCTCCGGCAAGCTTCTCGGGTTCTTTGTATCGCAGAGGGGGATTGAAGCCAACCCCGACAAGATCAAAGCCATTGAGCAGATAGAGGCCCCGAAGCGCGTCAAGGATGTCAGAAGGCTTGCAGGTTGTGTTGCTGCCCTCAGTAGGTTCATTTCAAAGTCTGCAGAACACGCCCTACCTTTCTTCAAAATCTTGAAGAAGGCAGGTCCCATGAAGTGGACTCCGGAAGCGGCGGCGGCGTTGCAGGATTTGAAACGGTACCTGTCCTCCACTCCTATACTTGTCGCACCTAGACCACAGGAAAAGTTGTTGCTATACTTAGCGGCAACCAACCAGGTGGTTAGTGCTGCGTTAGTAGCGGAGAGGGAGTCCGACGAGGAGTCAGCATCACCGGCAAGCGAATCTAGCGACAAGCAGGGGGCTGTCCCGACAAGCTCTGGTCCCGACAAGGAAGACTCTGCGCAGGAACAAGGAGAGGTGCGGAAGAAGATGGTGCAGCGCCCAGTGTATTTTGTAAGTTCCCTTCTCCAGGGGGCTAGATCAAGATACTCTGGTGTGCAAAAATTGCTTTTCGGCCTCCTCATGGCCTCGAGAAAGCTGCGCCATTACTTCCAAGCCCATGAGATAACAGTGGTCACTCGCTTTCCGTTGAAGAGGATATTGCACAATCCAGAAGCAACAGGCAGGATCGTCGAGTGGGCACCGGAGCTGTCGAGCTTTGGACTCAGGTTTGAAAGTACTTCAACCATACAGAGCCGAGCTTTGGCAGAATTCATAGCTGAGTGGACCCCGACACCAGATGAAGAGGTTCAAGAAACAAGTGCACCCGTACAAGAAGCAACAAGTGAATGGGTAATGTATTTTGACGGTGCCTTCTCGCTGCAAGGCGCCGGTGCCGGCGTGGTACTCATCGCGCCCACCGGAGAGCACCTCAAATATGTTATCCAGATGCACTTTCCCAGGGAGCAAGCGACAAACAACACTGCAGAATATGAAGGCTTGCTCGCCGGCCTCAGGATTGCGGCCGAACTTGGGATCAGAAAGCTGATTGTGCGGGGCGATTCTCAGTTGGTAGTCCGGCAAGTTAACAAGAGCTATCAGAGCCCTTTGATGGAAGCTTATGTTGATGAAGTGAGAAAGCTTGAAGAGCACTTTGAAGGTTTGCAGATGGAGCACGTCCCGAGAGCTCAAAATGAAATTGCAGATGGCCTTTCGAAGTGCGCCGCGATGAAGTTACCTGTGGAACCAGGAACCTTTTTGCTCAAGCTGACTCAGCCATCCGTTACACCATCAATTGGGCAGTCCAAGAAGAGAAAGTTGGTCTCCGGCGACTACTTGCCGGCGGATCTTCCTGAAACCGCCGCCAAGGTCCCCAAGATCAACAACCAGAACGCTGAGGAACAGTTTTCTCCTGCGAGTCCTCGGGCTTGTACAGTTGAAGCAAACGTTCCCGGCAAGCCTCGCCCCGGCGAGCTTGCCGGGGGACCATCAGCTCCGGCAGAACCAGAGGTCCTTGCCGTAGAAGCTGAGGTTCCCGCAGCGGCCCTCGAGCCTTTAGTCCTCGCCGTCGAGCCTCGGGCTCCGGCATGGGCGCAGCAGATCGTCCGTTTTCTGCAAACTGGAGAACTTCCCGACGACCCTCAAGAGATAGAGAAGATAACCAGGCAGTCAAGTATGTATCAGTTCGTGGATAATGAGCTATACAGAAGAAGACTCAATGGTGTCAGGTTGAAATGCATCTCCAGGGAAGATGGACAGAAGCTGTTGGCGGAAATACACGGAGGCATATGCGGCCACCACATTGGCGCAAGGGCGCTTGCCGGGAAAGCTTTCTGGCAAGGGTTCTTTTGGCAAGAAGCCCTCCAAGATGCAACTGCACTAGTAACCAAGTGTGAAGCGTGCCAGTTCCATGCAAAGCAAATCCATCAGCCAGCTCAAGCTCTCCAAACAATCCCTTTGTCATGGCCCTTCTCGGTCTGGGGGCTCGATATCCTCGTCCCTTTCCCTCGTTCTGTCGGGGGCTTTGAGTACTTGTACGTTGCAATCGACAAGTTCACAAAGTGGCCAGAAGTGGAGCCGGTGAGGAAGGTGACAGCACAGTCAGCAGTCAGGTTCTTCAGGTCGATTGTTTGCCGTTTCGGGATCCCTAACAGGATCATCACCGACAACGGTACGCAATTCACTAGTCGCACCTTCATGCAATACATCCAAGACCTTGGCGCCAAGGTCTGTTTCGCTTCTGTTGCTCACCCGAGGAGCAACGGTCAAGCGGAGAGGGCAAATGCTGAAGTGCTGCGCGGACTCAAGACAAGGACCTTTGACAGGCTGCGCAAGTGCGGAAGAAATTGGATAGAGGAGCTCCCGGCGGCTCTTTGGTCAATCAGAACGACACCAAGTCGAGCCACCGGACAGACACCTTTTGCTCTAGTCTACGGAGCAGAAGCAGTTCTCCCCACGGAACTCGTATACGGATCTCCTCGAGTGCTCGCTTATGATGAGCTCGAGCAAGAGCAACTGCGGCAAGATGACGCATTGCTCCTTGAGGAGGGACGTCTCCAGGCTGCTGTACGAGCTGCTCGATACCAGCAAGCTTTGCGCCGCTACCATAGCCGCAAAGTCAAGGCCAGGAGTCTCGAGGAAGGCGACCTTGTTCTTCGGCGCGTTCAGTCCGCCAAGAATTCCAACAAGTTGACGCCGAAGTGGGAAGGCCCTTATCGGGTGAGACAAGTTACGAGGCCCGGCGCTGTCCGCCTCGAGACCAAAGAAGGCTTACCGGTGAGCAACTCCTGGAACATAGAGCATCTTCGCAAGTTTCACCCCTAAGGCGCGGTTGCCGTGATCCGCTCCGGCAACCACCTTTTGTACAAGCTTTGCCGCTGTTGCATGTAACCCTTTATACAAAGCCGGGCGCAGACCCCGTGCATCAGTAAAGTTTTTTTCGTGTTTCTCGCATCAATCGCCTTTTGCATGCTTTTCTTTGCTATTTGCATGTTCTGTTTGGCATTTGATGCAACACTCAAGTATACGGTAAGCATTAGCACGCCGAAAGGCAATATGCTTGTTTCCCTCTCCCTTTTCTTTCCTCTTAAGCAGAAGGAACGTTCCTCGCGCACAAGTTTGCCGGGGGGGAAGGAGGTGGAGGAGGATCTAAGTGCTGTTCAAGAAAGAGAAGTCTTACCGGAAAGCAAGCAACATATGAGAGATAAGTTGTTAGAATTTGACCAGTTCAAATTTTAAAATTTAGTTGTCTTCCTTGAACAATCACATTTTGTATGGAAAACCTGTGCGCGGAGGAACCTACCCGTAGCTTGCCGCACCCTTATCTTGTTTTCGAGTTCACTCAACGATTTAAGTGAGCTGCGACAAGTGTCGCGCCCTTGCTTCGTTTCCGAGTACGCTCAGCAAGCTAAGTGCGTTTGCGACTAGCTGCGGCAAGGTTGCTTGCCGGCGAGAACCTTGGCCAGCAGGCTGCTCAGAGTCCAGCACTCAGCGCTCGCGGCAAAGGCTCCTTGCCGGCAAGCTCCCCGGGAGCGTAGGGTGAAAAACATACAAAGTCAAAGATTGAAACAAGGAAGATAACATTGCACTGATTGATCAAAATAAAGTAAATATCTTACAAAGGATAAACTTGTCGCGATGGACTAATAAGTTCATGACATAATGTGCAGCAACAAAAAGATAAAGATAATGGAGCCCTAGTCTACGCGGTCGCCTTCCTTCCTGCCAAGCTTTCCCACCTTGGCGATGATGTGGCCGACCTGCTCCTTCAGGGCTTCCGTGTCTGCATCAGCCGGCAAGCTGCGAAGAACGTTCGTGAGGTTGATTCCCGGGTTGCGGTACACGATCTTCGTCAGCACCCGCTCCAGAGTTCCCGCGCAGAGCAGGCGCGACTCCTCGGCCAGCTGCGCGGGGATGCGGTTCCGGAGACTTGCAAGGGCCGGAGCGACCCCTCTGAAGAAGAGGCTGAGCCTGGCGCTGTGCGGGAGATCCGGATCCGGCGAGTAGATGAGATGTTCGACCTTCAACGCCAGCAACTCCTGGTCAATATTGGACGCAGAAGAAACCAGCTCTTCGGTCCACACTTCAATGGTCTACCGGAAGAGCTCGGACGCCTTGTTGACGTTCTCCACCAAGGTCCGCTCCTTGCGGAGCTCATCCTTCAACTTGGTCTCCTGAGCCCGGGCAGCATCGAGCGATTCCTTCAGCGTGGTGACCTTCAGCTCCAAGTCCTCAATGGAGTCCTTGACGGCCTTCAGCTCGTCGCCCCTCTTGGAGAGACTCACCTGAAGCTCGGAGTTTGTGTGAGCATCCTTCTCGCGCTCCAAGATGAGCGCGGCAACCTTCTCGGCGCTCACCTTCATCGCCTTCTCCAACTGTTCAACCTTGGCGGCGAGCTCTTTCTTGGCGTCTTCCGCGGCAACCGCGGCGGCTTTCGCCTCCTTCAGCTCCCCGCCAAGGGCAGCCTCGCGAGCGGTAAGGTCCTCCTCACGGGAGTCCAGCTCGACCTTCCGCTGCGCGAGCTCTCCTTCTCGCCGGGACATCTCCACCCCGGCGAGACGCTGCTGTTCTTCCGCTTCAGCTTTCTCGAGCACCCATTCCTGGTACTCGCCGGCGAGACGCTCCCGCTCCTCCGCCACCTCGCGGAGGGCTGCCTGATTGGCGGCGCTGAGCTCCGCCGCACGCTTCTCCATTTCCGCCGCGGCCTTGGCGGCAAGGGCTTCCCGGGAGGCCAGCTTCGCCTGCCTGGCCCGGTAAAGGGCCAGGAGCTGGTGCAGCAACCTCTCCTCCTCGGGCCCCTCACTCCCGCCGGGCGCCTCGACGATTTTCAAGCCTGCGGAGGCGAGGACTTCTCCGTCGAACGCCTCGCCCTCCGCAGGAGCTCGCGATGAAGACCCCCAAGGCATCTGGATGAAGACGCCGTTGGGGGCCTCGAGATAGTACCTCTGCTCCTCGCCGGCGGAGGGGCCGGTGACCGGTGCAGCATCTGATGCTCCCGCCGCCTCCGGGTTGGCGGTGCGGTCACCGTCCCTCTCCCCGGCCGCTGCGTCTGCAGCCGGAGCAGTCTCTTGCGCGGCCGGCTCGGCGGCCTCGGCTATCTCCTCGACGACAGGAGCGTCGCCGCCGCCGCCCTGCGCGCCCTCCTCCTCAAGGTCGATAACCTCCGTCTCCATGGGCGCGGGAGGAGGAAGATCTATAAAGAAGAAGAAGAAAAAGAAGTTCAAGACCCAAGCAAATATCCAAAAAGAGACAAGCCAAGAAAACAAGTCACGAAACTTACCTTGGCGGACGTCCTCAGTGGCGGGCTCCCTCGCCGGGGAGCTCGGCCTTGGCGGAGTGGCCGCCCTCGCCGGGCTGCTCGCCCTTGGCGGGGTACTCTGCCTTGGCGGAGTACCCGCCCTTGGCGGAGCACTCTCCCTTGCCGGAGAGTTCTGCCTTGGCGGGGATGGCGGGGCCTGCGGCTCCTCAGCGGTGGTCTCCGGGCGCTCTTCCCGCTGCGGCTCCACCTCTGCACAGAACAAGACAAGAAACGTCAAGATATGAAGACAAAACCAAATCCTCGGGCGTGCCCCGACAAGCGAAAAGAGAGAACCCCAGACTTACGTTGGGGGCTGCGCTGCGGGCTACGCTGGGGGCTGCTCCTCGGAGCAGCGCTCGGATCCGGCAGGCTCGGCTCCGGCACACCCCCTGTTGCCGCGGCTGCCGAGTCTTCCGCGACCTCAACCTCGGGCGCCTTGGCCTTCTTCGCCGCGCGATGGGCCAGGGTCCTGAAATCAGAACAATAAACAGAGTCAACATCAACAAAAAATCAAGACAAAAATCAAGAAGATATAAAGTCTTGGATTCTTACTCCTGGTCCTCCTCGTCGTCCTCGCTCAGGGCGGAGAAGTCATACTCCACCGTGGGCGCGTCGGCGCGAGGAGCGGAAGACGAAGACTCCCTCGCGCGCTTGGTGTTCACCGGGGCTGGGGGCTGCGAAGACCCAGCCCCTGTGGCTGCCGGCGCCCGAGGAGCGGGCGGAGCCGTTGCTCCGCTCCGAGAAGACCCCTGCCGGCTCCCTGCCGGCCTGCGGGGCGCCTCCGTCGTGGTCCGCGCACGGGCCGCCTCCGCTGCGGCTGGTGCGCCGGACGGCCTTGGCGCGGCTTGGCTCCCCCGGGGAGCTGCCCGGCGAGGTGGCTGTTGCCGGGGCGCCTGCGCCCTTTCCCCCGTCGCCGCCTTGCGGAGGCGCTTCGCCGGGGACTGCCTCGGGCTTGCCGGGGGCGGAGAGCTCTCCGACGAGGAGAGGTCGTCGGCGTACAACTCCGTGGATCCGCCGGAGTCCTCGGCCTCCTCCTCCTCCTCTGCCCCGGCCGGCTCACTGGGCCCGGCGTCCTGCGCCGCGGCCCCCTTTCCCTTGGCGCCTCCGCCCCTCGCGGCGCCTCTGCTCCCTCCGGCGGTGCCCTCCATTGCCGCGGCCTCCGCCGCGATCCCGTGGATCCCGGAGTGCCTCAGCGAGGGGACCCCGGCGAGCGCGTCGGGTGGAAGATTCAGCAACCTGCGGATCTCCGCCTCCTCCGCCTGGGTGGACGCGTCCTCAGCCTCCGCCTCCTCCGGCGAGAATCCGAAAACTCCTGCCGCCGCGGCTGCGGCGGCCTCCTCGGCCCGAGAAGCTATGTAGGCGATCTCCTGGTCGGTGGTGTCCCGCGTGTGCAGCTTGAGGTCCTCCTTGTTCTTCGCCACCTCGGCGAGGTTGTCGTAGAAGTTGAGGACGTCGATGGGCTTCGGGGCGATCCACGTGCGGTCCAAGCCATGCGAGTCACACATGGGCATCATGGCAAGGATCCGATCCCTGACGGCGTTGTTGCAGAGCGGCACCACTTCCCGGGGAGTCCTGAACCACTCGGGGTGCGTCGGGTCGTACTTGAAGAGTTCCCGTACCATTCCCCGCAGCTCCAGCGTGGTGAAGTTGAAATTGAGCCCGGGGCGCAGCCTCATGATGTCTGCCGGGCCGCCGTACTCCCAGGCCGGCCTCTTCCGGTCTTGGAGAGGGGCGATGCGCCGGCGGAGGAAATCTGCGCCCACCTCAGCAACTGACAGATTGGCCAACCGAAGACGAAGAATTCGGACGAGGGCGATGTTGAGCTTGACGTCGTCCGAGTCCAGCTCACTCCAGTCCCTGCCGCGCACGATGGGCGTTGTGCGCGGCGCGGTAAAGGCTTGCGGCTGGTCTTCTACGATCCAGCACCACTCCGCTCGCCATTCCTCCCACTTGCCGCGGAGCTCCCCCGGCAAGTACGCCCCTTTCTTATTCAGACGAAAGACCCAGGAAATTCCTCCGGAGAGGGGGGCATCTGCCTCGGCTCTAGGGGTGAAGAAGTGTCTAAAGAGGGCTACATTGGGGTGGACTCCTATGAAGTTTTCGCACATGTGTGCGAAAACAGCCATGGTGAGAATGGCGTTGGGGGTGAAGTCAAGCAGATGGAGGCCATATGTGTTCATGACATCGCAGAAGAAGTTTGAGGAAGGAGGACAGAGACCACAATGGAAAAAGGCAGCAAAGAAGTAATACCCGCCGGGATAGCTGTCCTTGGCGGCGGCCGGGTATGCTCGCGTGCGGGGATGCGCGTCGGTTCCCTTGGACCAGAACAAGTAATACTTGTTCCAGAGCTCCCGCACGCCGAGCTTCGGCGGGAAGACGACATGCCGCTTCCGGTACGCGATGAGCTTGGCCGCTTGCTCCGATTTCTCCCGCTTGGCCTTCTCCGCCTTCGCCTTGTCGGTCTTTGGGGCCATGGCGGACGCGGTGGAAGGAGGGGAACGAAGAGCTCGGCGGCGGCGGAGATGTGGAGGCAGAGCGCAAGAGGGAATCTTTGGAGGAGGAAGACGACGTAATGAGAGCACAAGGAGGGGAACCGCGCCCGCTCCCTCTGCTTTTATGGGGGAGTGGGGGGCGTTTCGCCCTTTCCATTAAGAGATCGTGGGCACGTCCCATCCCACGGCGCCGCGATCGACGCGTGCCGTTACCGTGGGGTGCGGCGGATATGGAAGTGGATTCGGCGCGCCGCGGGCCGCGGGTGCCCGTGCACTGTTTTGGGCCTGGCCCAACAGCGCTCGGCACCGCGTGTGGCCCAGGCCCGGGGGCTCCTGTCGGTGTACTAAGGTAGGGGGTACCTCAGTACCCCAACTTGTGCACGGGCAGTTGCAGCTTCCCGCGGCAAGGTTTACTGCGTGCTCGCCGGAGACCTTCCTGCTCCTTATTAAACCATTCAAAAACAAAGTATACAAGACATAAGACCGAGACCCCGGCAAGAGGAGCTTGCCGGGAAGGCCGCACCAGGCTCAAGACTGTCCCGCTAATACAAGACCCTGGCAAGAGGAGCTTGCCAGGAAGACTAGAAGACTACGCCTCGGCGCTATATGCGCCCCGGCAAGGGGCCCGGGGAGCGACAAGCTCCCGGGCCCGGCAAGGTCAAGGCCCCGGCAAGGTGCTTGCCGGGGAGGCTGCGCTGTGTGCCCGCGCTCCAGCTCATCGGCCCACGCGTCGCCCTGGGGCCTGTCCAGGGACGCGTGGCGGATGGCTGTGCAGCCTGGGGTACACGGTGGCACTCCACGGTGATGGATCCGTCGCCGTGGCGGACGGAGACGCTAAGGCGGGAGCTTTTGGGGTCGACGGCGACGGGCATTAAATGCCCTTGTCCCCCACTGTTAGAGTAGGTATAGACCACTGTTCTGTACTGTAGCTCCACTATTCCCGCACTGTTACAACTACCACCTCTTTTACATTTTTACCCCTTTTTCCTACGTTGACACCTGTCGGTGACCCCTTGCACTATAAAAGGAGGCCCATGCACAACGTGGAGGGGGTTCGGAACCTAGATCACTCTCGCGCTGGGTGTAGCTGCTTCTTCAAGCTCCCGAGCGCTCAAACTCAATACACAACCAAGCAGGAGTAGGGTTTTACGCGTCTACCGCGGCCCGAACCTGGGTAAAACTGCCCGCGTGCTCGTCACGATCTGCTCTTTGTGCTCCCTCCGCCCTCGTACCGCACAGACAAGGGGCTCCGGTCCCATAGGTGTTCGTGGCGGACAGTTTCCCCCGACAATTTGTCGCCCTCCTCTTTGTTGGGTGTGTCCACCATATATACATCATATGTAGAAGTAGCCGTGCACCTCCCGGTTGTGGGCGGGTTTGTACTTAGACCGGCTTCGGCATCGTGGTCCATCCCGTCGATGTCTTCGGAAGCGTATTCTAATAGGTTGGTGAAGTCCTCGATCGTGGCTACCAAGTGGGTGGTGGGTGGGAAGCGAAATTCCCTGTCCTTAGCCCCCAGTTCAAACTGGGCATAATTCGGCTGGGAATCCTCAGCTAGGTAGAGAGATTTCAGTAGGCCCAACACTTCGTCTAAAGGCGAGTGTTGGGCATGTGTTTGGATATCGGCAGGGCTGAGTTTGGTAACAGCCGCTCGATCGAGCCCAAAAGATGTTGATCCTGAGAGTTCGGAACTTATAGATGGAAACAAGTCCAGGGATCCGATGAGGGAAGTCCCGCTCAAGGCCATATCTAATAAACTATGGTTACGACATTCGGACACACCATTACGTTGTGGTGTTCCAGGTGGCATGAGTTGTGAAACTATTCCACATTGTTTCAAATGAACACCAAACTCGCAACTCAAATATTCGCCTCCGCGATCAGATCGTAGAAACTTTATTTTCTTGTTACAATGATTCTCTACTTCACTCTGAAATTCTTTGAACTTTTCAACTATATCAGACTTGTGTTTCATCAAGTAGATATACCCATATCTTCTCAAATCATCTGTGAAGGTCAGAAAATAATGATACCCGCTGCGAGCCTCAACACTCATTGGACCGCATACATCAGGATGTATGATTTCCAATAAGTCAGTTGCTCGCTCCATTGTTCCGGAGAACGGAGTTTTAGTCATCTTGCCCATGAGGCATGGTTCGCAAGCACCAAGTGATTCATAATCAAGTGATTCCAAAAGCCCATCAGCATGGAGTTTCTTCTTGCGCTTTACACCAATATGACCTAAACGGCAGTGCCACAAATAAGTTACACTCTCATTATCAACTTTGCATCTTTTGGCTTCAATATTATGAATATGTGTATCACTACGATCGAGATTCAACAAAAATAGACCACTCATCAAGGGTGCATGACCATAAAAGATATTACTCATATAAATAGAACAACCATTATTCTCTGATTTAAATGAATAACTGCATCTCAACAAACAAGATCCAGATATAATGTTCATGCTCAACGTTGGCACCAAATAACAATTATTTAGGTCTAAAACTAATCCCGAAGGTAGATGTAGAGGTAACGTGCCGACGACGATCACATCGACTTTGGAACCATTTCCCACGCGCATCATCACCTCGTCCTTAGCCAATCTTTGTTTAATCTGTAGCCCCTGTTTCGAGTTACAAATATGAGCAACCGAACCAGTATCAAATACCCAGGCGCTACTAGGAGCATTAGTAAGGTACACATCAATAACAAATATATCAAATATACCTTGTTCACCTTGCCATCATTCTTATCCGCCAAATACTTGGGGCAGTTCCGCTTCCAGTGACCAGTCCATTTGTAGTAGAAGCACTCAGTTTCAGGCTTCTCCAGACTTGGGTTTCTTCTCGGGAGTAGCAACTGGCTTGCTATTCTTCTTGCAATTCCCCTTCTTTCCCTTGCCCTTTTTCCTGAAACTAGTGGTTTTGTTTACCATCAACACTTGATGCTCCTTCTTGATTTCTACCTCCGCAACTTTGAGCATAGTGAAGAGCTCGGGAATTGTCTTTTGCATCCCTTGCATATTATAGTTCATCATGAAGCGTTCATATCTTGGTGGCGGTGATTGAAGAACTCTGTCAATAACACTATCATCATCAACTGTGACTCCAAATTGAGTCATGTGGTTGTGGTACCCAGACATTCTGAGTATGTGTTCACTGACAGAACGGTTCTCCTCCATCTTGCAGCTATAGAACTTGTTGGGGACTTCATGTCTCTCAACTCGGGCATTTGCTTGAAATATTAACTTCAACTCTTGGAACATCTCATATGCTCCATGACGTTCAAAACATCTCTGAAGTCCCAATTCTAAGTCGTAAAGCATGTCACACTGAATTATTGAGTAGTCATCAGATCAATCTTGCCAGATGTTCATAACATCCGGATTTGCTCCTGCAGCAGGCATGTCACCTAGCGGTGCTTCAAGGACATAATTCTTCTGTGCAACAATGAGGATAACCCTCAAGTTACAGACCCGGTCTGTGTAGTTGCTACCATCATCTTTCAACTTAGCTTTCTATAGGAACGCATTAAAATTCAAGATAATGGTAGGACGGGCCATTGATCTACAACAACATAGATATGCAAAAACTATCAGGACTAAGATCATGATAAATTAAAGTTCAATTAATAATATTACTAAAGAAATTCCACTTAGATAAACATCCCTCAAGTCATCTAAATGATCACGAGATCCAAATCAATTAAACCATGTCCGATCATCACATGAGATGCATTAGTATTTAATGGTGAACATCTTATGTTGATTGTATCTACTATATGATTCACGCTCGACCTTACGGTCTCCAGTGTTCCGAGGCCATGTCTGTACATGCTAGGATCGTCAAGTTTAACCCGAGTATTCTGCATGTGCAAAACTGTCTTACACCCGTTGTATGTGAGCCTAGAACTTATCACACCCGATCATCACGTGGTGTCTCAGCTTGACGAACTGTCACAACGGTGCATACTCAGGAAGAACACTTGTACCTTGATTTTTTTGTAAGGGATCATCTTATAATGCTACTGTCGTACTAAGCAAAATAAGAAGCATAATAAGATAAACATCACATGCAATCAATATATGTGACATGATATGGTCATCATCATCTTGTGCTTTTGATCTCCATCTCCAAAGCATCGTCATGATCTCCATCGTCACCGGCTTGACACCATGATCTTCATTGTAGCGTCGTGGTCATCTTGCCAACTATTTCTTCTACTACTATCGCTAACTCAAAGTGATAAAGTAAAGCAATTACATAGCGATCGCAATTCATACAATAAAGAGACAACCATAAGGCTCCTGCCGGTTGCCGATAATTTACAAAACATGATCATCTCATACAACAATGTATAACTCATCACGTCTTGACCATATCACATCACAACATGCCCTACAAAAACAAGTTAGACGTCCTCTACTTTGTTGTTGCAAATTTTACGTGGCTGCTACGGGCATCTAGTAAGAACCGTTCTTACCTACGCATCAAAACCACAACGATTTTTCATCAAGTGTGTTGTTTTAACCTTCAACAAGGACCGGCCGTAGTCACACTCAATTCAACTAAAGTGGGAGAAACAGACACCCGCCAGCCACCTGTGTGCAAAGCACGTCGGTAGAACCAGTCTCATGAATGCGGTCATGTAATGTCGGTCCGGGCCACCTCATCCAACAACACCGCTGAATCAAAGTATGATGTTGGTGGTAAGCAGTATGACTATTATCGCCCACAACTCTTTGTGTCCTACTCGTGCATATCATCTACGCATAGACCTGGCTCATGATGCCACTGTTGGGGAATGTAGTATTTCAAAAATTTCCTACGATCACGCAAGATCTATCTAAGAGAAGCATAGCAACGAGCGGGGAGAGTGTGTCCACGTACCCTCGTAGACCGAAAGCGGAAGCATTTAGTAATGCAGTTGATGTAGTCGAACGTCTTCACGATGCAACCGATCTAAGTACCGAACATACGGCACCTCCGTGTTCAGCACACGTTCAACACGATGACATCCCTCGAGCTCTTGATCAATTTGAGGATGAGGGAGAGTTTCGTCAGCACGATGGCGTGGTGACGGTGATGATGAAGTTACCGGCGCAGGGCTTCACCTAAGGAATGCAACGATATGACCGAGGTGTGTAACTGTGGAGGGGGGCACCGCACACGGCTAAGAGATTGTCTGTTGTGCCTTTGTGGTGCCCCCTCCCCACGTATATAACGGAGGGAGGGAGAGAGGCCGGCCTCCTAGGGCGTGCCAGGAGTAGGGAGTCCTACTAGGACTTCCAAGTCCTAGTAGGAAACCCTTTCCTACTCGGAGTAAGAGAGAAGGAAAAAGAGGGAAAGAGGGAGGGAGTAGGAAAAGGCAAGGGGGGCGCCGCCCCCTTCCCCTAGTACAATTCGGACCCATGGGGGGGCACCACCTCCCCTTGGCCTGCCTCCTCCTATTCCCGTATGGACCAATAAGGCCCATTACTTCTCCCGGTGAATTCTCGTAACTCCCCGGTACCCCAAAAAATACCCGAATCACACGGAACCTTTACGATGTCCGAATATAGCCATACAATATATGAATCTTTACCTCTCGACCATTTTGAGACTCCTCGTCATGTCTGTGATCTCATCCGAGACCCGAAAAAACTTCGGTCATCAAATCACATAAATCATAATGCAAATCGTCATCGAACATTAAGCATGCGGACCCTACGGGTTCGAGAACTATGTAGACCTGACCGAGACACATATCCGGTCAATAACTAATAGCGGAACCTGGATTCTCATATTGGCTCCTACATATTCTACGAAGATCTTTATCGGTCAAACCGCATAACAACAAACATTGTTCCCTTTGTCATTGGTATGTTAATTGTCCGAGATTCGATCGTTGGTATCATCATACCTAGTTCAATCTCGTTACCGGAAAGTCTCTTTACTCGTTCCGTAATACATCATCTCGTGACGAACTCATTAGTCATTTGCTTGCAAGGCTTATTATGATGAGTATTACCGAGAGGGCCCAGAGATACCTCTCCGACACTCGAAGTGACAAATCCTATTCTCTATCTATGCCAACACCACAAACACCTTCGGAAACACCTGTAGAGCATCTTTATAATCACCCAATTATGTTGTGACGTTTGATAGCACACAAGGTGTTCCTCCGGTATTCGGGAGTTGCATAATCTCATAATCAGAGGAACATGTATAAGTCATGAAGAAAGCAATAACAATAACACTAAATGATCAAAGTGCTAAGCTAACGTATGGGTCTTGTCCATCACATCATTCTCCTAATCATGTGATCCCGTTGATCAAATTACAACACATGTCTATCGTTAGGAAACACAACCATCTTTAATTAACGAGCTAGTCTAGTAGAGGCATACTAGGGACACTCTTTTTTGTCTATGTGTTCACACATGTATCAAGTTTCCGGTTATTACAATTCTAGCATGAATAAAAAGACATTTATCATGAAATAAGGAAATATAAATAACAACTTTATTATTGCCTCTAGGGTATATTTCCTTCAGTTTGTTGGGATCCGATGAACTTTGAGTTTATGATTAGATCTATCTTTTTATATCCATGAAAGTTATTTGAGTCTTCTTTGATCTATTATATGCATAATTGCTTATAGCCTTATATTTCTTGTCCGATATTTGGGTTTTCTTTGGCCAACTTGATCTATTTATCATGCAATGGGAAGAGGTGCTTTGTAGTGGGTTCGATCTCACGGTGCTTGATTGATACGTCTCCAACGTATCTATAATTTTTTATTGTTCAATTCTATTATATTACTTTTCTTTCATGTTTTATATGCACTAATATGCTATTTTATATGATTTTTGGGACTAACCTATTAACCCGGAGCCCAGTGCCAGTTTCTATTTTCTCCTTGATTTTTAGTTTTGCAGAACAGGAATATCAAACGGAGTCCAAACGAACGAAACTAGTAGATAGTAGCTAGATGTATTCTTCTCTCTCTTTCTTCTTCAACACCATGTTATCCTCGTTGTTCTTGGAGATCTATCTGATGTAATCTTCTTTTGCGGTGTGTTTGTCAAGATCCGATGAATTCTGGGTTTATGACCAGACTATCTATGAATAATATTTGAGTTTCTTCTCTGAATTCTTTTATGCATGATCTTATATCTTAGTAATTCTCTTCGAACTATTAGTTTGGGTTCGCCAACTAGATTGGTTTATCTTGCAATGGGAGAAGTGCTTCTCTTTGGGTTCAATCTTGCGGTGCTCAATCACAGTGACACAATGGGACATGACACGTATTGTATTGTTGCCATCGAGGATAAAAAGATGGGGTTTTTATCATATTGCTTGATTTAATTCCTCTACATCATGTCATTTTGCTTAAGGCGTTACTCCATTTTATGAACTTAATACACTAGATGCATGTTGGATAGCGGCCGATGTGTGGAGTAATAGTAGTAGATGCAGAATCGTTTCGGTCTACTTGTCACGGATGTGATGCCTATATTCACGATCATTGCCGTAGATGTCGTTATAATTATTCGCTTTTCTATCAATTGCTTGACAGTAATTCGTTGACCCACCGTAATATTTGCTATCAAGAGAGAAGCATCTAGTGAAACCTATGGCCCCCGGTCCTCTTTACATCTTATAAGTTTTAGATCTACAATTTTGCAATCTTTTACATTTCAATCTATAAACCAAAAACCCAAAAATATTTACTTTACTTGTTTATCTATCTCAATCGGATCTCACTTTTGCAAATAACCTAGAAGGGATTGACAACCCCTTTATAGCGTTGGGTGCAAGTTGTTTGATTGTTTGTGCAGGTATTTGGTGACTTGTGTGTAATTTCCTACTGGATTGATACCTTGGTTCTCAAAACTGAGGGAAATACTTACTTCACTTTGCTGCATCACCCTTTCCTCTTCAAGGGAAACCCCAACGCAACCTCGGGAAAGTAGCGAGGAAGTCATTGATCCCAGTGACAGAAGGGGAACGGACACGTATGTATCGTTGCTACTAAGGATAAAACAATGGAGTCTGTTTCTACATAAATAGATCTTGTCTACATCATGTCATCGTTCTTATTACATTACTCCATTTTTCCTTGAACTTAATACACTAGATACATGCAGGATAGCGGCCGATGTGTGGAGTAATAGTAGTAGATGCAGGCAGGAGTCGGTCTACAAATCTTGGATGTGATGCCTATATAATGATCATTGCCTCGATATCGTCATGATTATTTGAAGTTCTATCAATTGCCCAACAGTAATTTGTTCACCCACCGTTTGCTATTTTCTCGAGAGAAGACACTAGTGAAACCTACGGCCCCGAGTCTCTTTCTTATATTATTTGCCTTTGCGATCTACTTTTCCTTTGCATTTATTTTCAGATCTATTAAACCAAAGATACAAAAATACCTTGCTACAATTTATCTTATTTGGTCTTCGATCTATCAATATTTACAACTCTCTCATGTCCGTTTGCCTATCTCTAGGCGCCGTTACCCGAAAGGGATTGACAACCCCTTTTACACGTCGGGTTGCGAGTATTTGTTATTTTTGTGTAGGTGTCCTTTACATTGTCTTGCTTGGTTCTATTACTGGTTTGATAACCTTGGTCTCATCACTAAGGGAAATACATACCGTTGTTGTGCCGCATCATCCCTTCCTCTTTGGGGAAATACCGACCTTGTTCTAGCAAGCATCAGACCTCGAAGGACTTTTATATCAAAATCATCCGTTTCGACTACACGAAGAACTTTTATGTTGAAAACTTTCCCATCCGACGTCATCTTAATTATGTTTCATGCCATTTTCTAATATGATGTCAACACGGGTATCTTCGAAATTGTGATACGTTTAGCATCTGATCTCCGTTTTGGACCATCTTCATATCTATTTCGATCATCTTGAAGAGAACCATCAAATGGTGACATGAACTCATAATTTTATCCGCATATCATTATAGCCTCAAGTCACTCTTTTCGATCATGCCATTTTCGAGTGTCAACACATGCCCCCCCTGTTTTTCGATAAAGTTAGCATGCAGAAAAATAACTTGTACCATGTTGGTTCTAAGGACAATGTCAACAGTCCATCGACCACTTTGCATGTGCTTAGGGCAATAAATATATATCGGCCATTTTTTGTTTGAATCCTTGATGCAAATTTGGGTGAAATCTTCTCAACTTTATTAACAATCCGATGATAAAGTTCCATAGATATGTATCTCAAGGTCATCCTTCGAACTATATTGTTCACCCTTTTGGTAGTATTTTGCAGATAATCAACAATAAACTTTCTCCAATCCTCAATTTCTCATGCATAAAAATTTGAGTTGTGGCCGACGCGGTGGACTTTGATTCGGACTTACCTATGTTGACGAGGCTAAGCATCGGCTATTGATGAAAATGCAATACACCATGATTAACATAGTAGCCAGATGCTTGCTGTGCCAAATCTTTCAAATTGTCATGTCTAGATATATGAACAATTTTAAAGCGACCCAAGGTAAATTTTGCGTCTAGACATACCTAAAGATAAACTATAAGTGATTCGACAAAAATATTGATAACCCTTGGATATTTACTTCACTACTCACAACGAATCACCGAAAGCCTCAATATGTGTAGCACCTTGTCTATCTCTCCAATTGAACTAAGGACGATGTTAGAATACAACATCGGACATGCTTTGACATGTTTTAGGGCAACAGATAAATATCGATCATTAACATAAGGTCCATGTAAACTTCATCCACCAAAATAAGTATAGCCGAAATATACATATGAAATGACAAATCAAATATTTTGGTCCATTGGGTCAGCAACAAACTTGTAGCTAATCAAATGTATAGTGATTCGGTGGTACCCTTGCAAGATGTAAGAAGTTATATTGCGACCATGGATCAAAATAAGTCCATGGAGGGTAACCAGTCATACCTGAGGATGAATTCCATGTCATGAGCATCAATGACATAGTTGGAGAATGTGGATAATGTGTGCACCGAAAATGTTGAAACCTTCTTTACCTTTGTTGCACTTCTTGCAATGGAAGCTTGCACATCATTCTTGTTTTGAGTACTTCCTTTGGGAACCCATGCCATGCCTCTCTTTTCAAGCTCTTGTGCACTAAGTTTTTGTAGTTTCTTCTTTTGCCAACACGATAAGCCGACTGGGCGCCCCGGCTGTGATTTTATTTGAATTGATGGCAATTCTTGTTTGACCGTGTGCACTTTCAACTTCTTTTCTTCAGATTTGGCACTTTGATTTTTAATAATTGATTGCTTCACTTCTTTGCCTTTTGTAGCCAATGTCAACACTTTAATGGCTCTTTGTCATTTGAGATCGAATCTGAAGTAGCACACTTACGACCATCTTTCTTGACCCGGTATACTTGCCTAACCACCTCTTTCTTCGTCCATGGGCTCCGGATCGATTCCTTATGATTGAAACGGTCTTTAACATGTGATTCTTAAAATGTTGATCTTCTCGAAGCTGCATAATATTGGCGAGATGGTCTAAAATAAGATGGAGAATGTGCCCTTGTATCATACCTGTCCCATGTTGCATATGGATCTACATGAGCATAGGGAGGCATCCACGGCATTGGCATTGGCGGCTCAAAATAAGGATATGAATATGTTGCATTAAAATTCTCACTTTGCCAATACCGATCCTCATATTTGAGCCTTGCGGTGATCTTGGTTTCTTTGCATGATTTGGACGATAATCATTCTTCTCTCCACTCTTCTTTTGATATTTATCAAATAGTTCATCGAAGGTGATTTTTGATCTCTTACACTTGCGCTTATTTCGGCCTTTGTTTTCTTTTGGTTTACTTTCATCGATCATTGGATTTCCTTGCTGCCCCTAGTCCCTGGCGTCTTCATTGTAGCTTCATGGAATTCTCACCCTCAAGTATATGTTCATTGTGCTCTTCAACAAATTCCTTACTTGAAAGATTGATCTCGTCACCTGTAGTTTTTACCTTCTATTTAGATTGATCGGCTTGAATTAGCCGATGCAAAAAAAAATTTCCACCAAGACCAATCGGAATAGACTGGTCATCTTTTGGTGTTTCAACAAATTTCAATCATCCTTTTTCAATGGCCGATTTGACTATTTGACGAAACACATTGCAATCCTCAAAATTATGTTTGAACGAATGATGCAACCTACAATACATTCATCTTTGGATAGATTGCTCGACATGGTGATCAAGAATTCTAATATCATTATTTATCAGCAACAAATGAAAGATTTTATCACACATGTTTGAATTGAAAGCATTTTTTATTTTCTAGACGATCTCGTTGTGAGAACGGCTTTAGATTAAAGCAAACGAATGGTTCAGATTTTGTATCACCCCATTCGGCTATGAATTTTATTTTGCATTCTTTTACCGATGTCATTGGATAGATATTATACTAGCATCGGTTTGCTCAAAATATTTTAACCTTAGCTTTAAATTTCTAAAAAAAAATAGTTATCACATTCATGTCTCAATTGATACCAAGTATAAGCCAAGTAAGAAATAAGCAAAGCTACCCAATTTGATATGAACTTTAGATAAAGCAATGTGGATAGCCTTGGCTGCAATAATAATTCACTATCGGTCTTTATAAATGGCGCAATGGATTGACCGATATGCTCTAGTACAATTTTTTTGCTAAGAAATAAGTTATCGTTCTTCATTGGTCTTGCAAAATTATTTATGAGGATTTTTCTAATAGATACATCAACAATAAAGTTGTGACAAAATCTGAAAATAGGTAAATTACTTGTTAGACATACCTCTACAAATATGTTGGGAGAGCATGATGGTGCTGTGACTTGAACAATATCTTGCTCTATCTTTGGATGGCTCCCCAACACCTTGTCATCATATTTTTCTTGATTCCGTGCATCATTACTTTGATGATCCTTGTTAGCCGAACTTTGTTTGTCTACTCGCTCTTGTCCTTGATGCTTGACAATTTCTACGACACAAAACTCATAGGGCAGGAAGTAGGTTCCATTAACTTCAGAAAAATCAAGCACAATTGTTTTCCTATGCTTACCATGCCTTTCTCAATGATGCTTGCCTCTTTGGATTTGATGGATTCAAAGTATATACTACTTGATTTGACTTTTTCAACCGAAGCACTTTCATGTTCTGAATCACCCTTATTTTCATTGATACTACCAATTGGCAATGATTCTTTTATCTAAGCCAATTATTTTTCTATTTGTTTCTGGCGGCGAGTGGAAAAATTGGCTTTAAGATTTTTCTCAATTCAGCCCACTCCGGATATGATTTCCCCCAACGCTTTTAGATTCTTTCGGCAATGACACATGGGTGTTGCCGAAACTTTGCAATTGTGTAGGGGGTTAATATGATGTAGTACTAGGTGAAGGCATATGCTTTGTTGGAAAACCATATTTTTGCTCGCCAATTTTATCAATTGGCAAAGATTCATCTTCTTGCAAAACTCTAGCTTTTATTGTATTATAATCAGGAACTAGCCCCTTATCATGTTCTTCAAGGCAAAGAGCACTAATCTTATTACTTTGGGATATATCCCTTTTTAATTTAGTCACTTCCCATTCTGTAAGGGATTGTTCCACAATACTTTTAGATTTTTTCGGCATTAAGGTGTTGCCGAAATTATGCAATTGCATAGAGGATGCATTATATGCTACAATATTAGATGATGGCATGTGCACTGTTGCAAAACTTTCACTTATTCGGCTATGACCGTGAAGGTGCAGAGCCGAATTATGATCATGTATACGATGCCGAATAATTACTAACAAGAGGTGTAGCATATGACGGTTGAGAGTAACTAGCAGAATAGCTAGTAATAGCATGGCCAATTCTCCATCCATCGGCATGGTTGAACTAGTAGATTGCAAATTAGTTGTCGATGAATAAAAAGGTGAAACACTTTGTTGCGTGCTATTGGAAGTTCCTACACGAGGTGTTTCCACTTGCCTTACCAAACTCATCATTTTGTTCATCAGCATAAGGATTTCTGGGGTTGCCGATGCATGAGAGTTGGAGTACATATGGTGCATGTTACTAGTATCATAAGAAGTTTATGCAGGTAAATTACTTTGAATCGGCCTTTGCATGTAATTAGATGCATGATTGAAAAAACTAGGGTTGGCCGATAGAGTATACTCACTGAACGATCTAGTTGTAAGGGATCGTTGCAGAAATAAAAAAAATTCTACGCATCACCAAGATCAATCTATGGAGAAACCACCAACGAGAAGGGGGAGTGCATCTTCATAGCCTTGAAGATCGCAAAGCGGAAGCGTTAATAGAACGCGGTTGGTGCAGTAGTACATGCAGCGATTCAGATCGCTGTCCATTCTGATCCAAGCATCGAACAACAATGCCTCCGCATTCAACACACGTAAAGCCCAGGGACGTCTCCTCATTCTTGATCCAGCAAGGGAGCAGGAGAAGTTGGGGAAGAGCTCCGGCAGCACGACGGCGTGGTGGTGGAGCTTGCAGTTCTCCGGCAGGGCTTCGCCAAGCTCTACGAAGGAGGAGGAGGAGTTGGGAGGGGGAGGGCTGCGCCAGGGAAGGGGTGCGGCTGCCCTCCCACCCCCCACTATTAATAGGGGAAGGGGAGATGGGGCCGGTCCCCCTACATCCCATCTACAAAGGGGGGGCGGCGGCCAAGGGGGAGCTTGCCCCAAGTTTGGTGGGACGCGCCCCCACCCCCTAGGGTTTCTTACCCTAGGAGCCTTGGGCCCTTGGGGGGCGCACCAGCCCACTTGGTTCCCACCCTTCTTCATCCCACTTGGCCCACCGGGGCACGTGAACCCCACCCGATGGGCCCCGAAACCCTTCCGGTGGTCTCGGTACAATACCGGTGACCCCGGAACTTTTCCTGTGGCTGAAACTAGACTTCCCATAAATAAATATTCACCTCTGGACCACTCCGGAACTCCTGTGACGTCCGGGATCTCATCCGGGACTCCAAACAACCTTCGGTAACCATGTACAATTTCCCATAACAACTCTAGCATCACTGAACCATAAGTGTGTAGACCCTACGGATTCGGGAACCTTGCAGACATGACCGAGACATCTCGCCGGCCAGTAACCAACAGCGGGATCTGGATACCCATGTTGGCTCCCACATGTTCCACGATGATCTCATCGGATGAAACACGATGTCGGGGATTCAATCAATCCCGTATACAATTCCCTTTGTCTACTGGTATGATACTTGCCCGAGATTCAATCGTTGGTATCCCTATACCTTGTTCAATCTTGTTACCGGCAAGTCTCTTTACTCGTTCTTTAACACATCATCCCATGACCAACTCCTTAGGCACATTGATCTCATTATGATGATGTCTTACCGAGTGGGCCCAGAGATACCTCCCCGTCACACGGAGTGACAACTACCAGTCTCGATTCGTGCCAACCCAACAGATACTTTTGGAGATACCCATAGTGTACCTTTATAGCCACCTAGTTACGTTGTGACGTTTTGGCACACCCAAAGCATTCCTACGGTATCCGGGAGTTGCACAATCTCATGGTCTAAGGAAATGATACTTGACATTAGAAAAGCATTAGCAGATGAACTACATGATCTTGTGCTATGCTTAGGATTGGGTCTTCTCCATCACATCATTATCCTATTGATGTGATCATGTTAACAACGACATACAATGTCCATGGTCAGCAAACCATAACCATCTATTGATCAACGAGCTAGTCAACTAGAGGCTCACTAGGGACATGTTGTGGTCTATGTATTCACACTTGTATTACAGTTTTCGGTTATTACAATTATAGCATGAACAACACACAATTATCATGAACAAGGAAATATAATAATAACAATTGTATTATTGCCCCTAGGCATATTTCCAACAGTCTCCCACTTGCACTAGAGTCAATAATCTAGTTACATTATGATGAATCGAAAACCCATAGAGTTCTGGTGCTGATCATGTTTTACTCGTGGAAGAGGTTTAGTCAATGGATCTGCGACATTCAGATCCACATGTACTTTACAAATATCTATGTCTCCATCTTGAATATAACCACGAATGGAGTTGAAACGGCGCTTGATGTGCTTGGTCTTCTTGTGAAACCTGGGCTCCTTGGCAATGGCAATTGCTCCAGTGTTGTCACAGAAGAGAGTCATCGGGCACGACGCACTAGGAATGACTCCTAGGTCGGTGATGAACTCCTTCATCCAGATTCATTCATGTGCTGCTGCGGAAGCAGCTATGTACTCCGCTTCACATGTAGATGCCGCCACGACCCTTTGCTTGCAACTGCACCAGCTGACTACCCCACCATTCAAAATATACATGTATCCGGTTTGTGACTCGGAGTCATCCGGATCTGTGTCAGAGCTAGCATCGACGTAACCATTTACGACGTGCTCTTCGTCACCTCCATAAACGAGAAACATATCCTCAGTCCTTTTCAGGTACTTCAGGATGTTGTTGACCGTTGTCCAGTGTTCCATTCCGGGATCACTTTGGTACCTCCCCACCAAATTTATGGCAAGGTTCACATCATGTCTGGTACACAGCATGGCATACATAATAGAACCTATGGCTGAGGCATAGGGGATGACACTCATCTTTTCTCTATCTTCTGCCGAGGTCGGGCATTGAGTTTTGCTCAATCTCACACCTTGAAATACAAGCAAGAACCCTTTCTTGGACTGGTCCATGTTGAACTTCTTCAATATCTTGTCAAGGTATGTGCTTTGTGGAAGACCAATGAGGCGTCTCGATCTATCTCTATAGATCTTGATGCCTACTATGTAAGCAGCTTCTCCAAGGTCCTTCATTGAAAAATACTTATTCAAGTAGGCCTTCATGCTTTCCAAAAGTTCTATATCATTTCCCATTAACAATATGTCATCCACATATAATATGAGAAATGCTACAGAGCCCCCACTCACTTTGTTGTAAATACAGGCTTCTCCATAAGTCTGTATGAACCCAAACGCTTTGATCACTTCAACAAAACGAATGTTCCAACTCCGAGATGCTTGCACCAGCCCATAGATGGAGCGCTGGAGCTTTCATACCTTGTCAACATTCTTAGGATCGACAAAACCTTCCGGCTGCATCATATACAGTTCTTCCTTAAGGAAACCGTTAAGGAATGCTGTTTTGACGTCCATTTGCCAGATCTCATAATCACATAATGCGGCAATTGCTAACATGATTCGGACGGACTTCAGCATCGCTGCGGGAGAGAAAGTCTCATCGTAGTCAATTCATTGAACTTGTCGATAACCCTTAGCGACAAGCCGAGCCTTATAGACGGTCACATTTCCATCCGCGTCAGTCTTCTTCTTACAGATCCATTTATTTTCTATGGCTTGCCGATCATTGGGCAAGTCTACCAAATTCCATAATTTGTTATCATACATGGATCCTATCTCGAATTTCATGGCTTCAAGCCA
This sequence comes from Secale cereale, assembly GCA_902687465.1. Taxonomy (NCBI): domain Eukaryota; kingdom Viridiplantae; phylum Streptophyta; class Magnoliopsida; order Poales; family Poaceae; genus Secale; species Secale cereale. The sequence goes on from LR738715.1 coordinate 132,272,221, forward strand.
TCAGTTGGAATCCGGGCCCGCCATCGCTTCTTCATAGTTCGAAGGTTCACCCTTGTCTAACAACATGATTTCCAGGATAGGGTTGCCGTACCACTCTGGTGCGGAACGTGTCCTCGTGGACCTACGAAGTTCGGTAGAAACTTGATGCGAAGTTTCATTATCATTATCATTAACTTCCTCTCGAGTCGATGCAGGCACCACAAAAACATTTTCATGTTGATATGTCTCCAACGTATCTATAATTTTTTATTGTTCCATGTTATTATTTATGATGTTTTGGATGTTTAATGGGCTTTGTTATACACTTTTATATTATTTTTGGGACTAACCTATTAACCCAAAGGCCCAGTCCAGATTGCTATTTTTTGCCTATTTCAGGGTTTTACAAAAAAGGAATATCAAATGGAGTCCAAACGGAATGAAACCTTCGGGGGAGATATTTTTGGAGCAAAATCTTCACAGGAGACTTGAGAACCACGCAATAGGGCACACATGGCGTCCACGAGGGTGCCCCCCCCCTACAGGACGCGCCCCCTACCTCGTGGGCCCCACGTTGGTCCCCCGGTGCCCTCCTTCCTCCTATATATACCTATGTACCCCGAAAACATCAGAGACTCAGAGAAAACTCTAATTCCACCGCCGCAACCTTCTGTTCCCGTGAGATCCCATCTTGGGGCCTGTTCCGGAGCTCCACCGAAGGGGGGATCTACCACGGAGTGCTTCTACATCAACACCATCGCCTCACCATGAGTTGTGAGTAGCTTACCACAGACCTTCGGGTCCATCGTTAGTACCTAGATGGCTTCTTCTCTCGCTTTGGATCTCAATACCAAGTTCTCCTCAGTCTTCGAGGAGATCTATTTGATGTAATCTCTTTCTGCGGTGTGTTTGTCGAGATCCGATGAATTGTGGGTTTATGATCAAGATTATCTATGAGAAATATTTGTTACTTTTCGGAAATCTTTTATGTATAATTATAATAACCTTGCAAGTCTCTTCGAATTATTGGTTTGGTTTGGCCTACTAGATCTATAGTTCTTGCAATGGGAGAGGTGCTTGGCTTTGGGTTCAATCTTGTGGTGTCCTTTCCCAATGACAGTAGGGGCAGCAAGGCACGTATTGTATTGTTGCCATCGAGGATAAAAAGATGGGGTTTATATCAAATTGCTTGAGTTTATCCCTCTACATCATGTCATCTTGCTGGATAGCGGTCGATGTGTAAAGTAATAGTAGTAGATGCAGAATCGTTTTGGTCTACTTGTCACGGACGTGATGCCTATATATAATGATCATGCCTAGATATTCTCATAATTATACGCTTTTCTATCAATTGCTCGGCAGTAATTCGTTCACCCACCGTAGAATTCTGCTATCAAGAGAGAAGCCACTAGTGAAACCTATGCCCCCAGGGTCTATTCTCAACATATCAATCTACAATCTACTTTACTTTTCCGTTTTTACTTTCTGTTCTTATATCCAAAAATACCAAAAATATCAAACTAGCCTATCTATTAGATCTCACTTTCATAAGGGACCATAAAGGGATTGACAACCCCTTATCGCGTTGGCTGCGAAGTTCTTATTTGTTTGTGCAGGTGCGAGGGACTCGCGCGTGGTCTCCTACTGGATTGATACCTTGGTTCTCAAAAACTGATAGAAATACTTACGCTATTGTGCTGCATCACCCTTTCCTCATCGAGGGAATACAATGCAAGCTCGAGAAGTAGCAAGAAGAATTTCTGGCGCCGTTGCCGGGGAGGCTTACGCAAAAGTCATATACCAAGTATCTATCACAAACCCTTATCCTTCGCATTACATTTATTTGCCTCTCGTTTTCCTCTCCCCCACTTCACCCTTGCCGTTTTATTTGCCCTTCTTTTTGCCGTGTGTTTTTCGTTCGCTTGCTGGTTGTTTGCTTGTGTGTTGGATTGCTTGCTTGTCACTATGGTTCAAAACAATACCAAATTGTGTGACTTCTCCAATACCAACAATAATGATTTTATTAGCACTCCGATTGCTCTTATTACCGATGTTGAATCTTGTGAGATCAATGCTGCTCTGTTGAATCTTGTCATGAAAGATCAATTTTCCGGCCATCCTAGTGAAGATGCCGCTACCCATCTAAACAACTTTGTTGATTTGTGTGATATGCAAAAGAAGACGGATACAGATAATGATATTGTTAAATTGAAGTTATTTCCATTCTCACTTAGAGATCGTGGTAAAACTTGGTTTTCCTCTTTGCCTAGAAATAGTATTGATTCGTGGAATAAGTGCAAAGATGCTTTTATCGCTAAGTATTTTCCTCCTGCTAAGATTATCTCTTTTAGAAATGATATTATGAATTTTAAGCAACTAGATCATGAGCATGTTGCACAAGCTTGGGAGAGAATGAAATTAATGACACGTAATTGCCCTACACATGGTTTGCACTTATGGATGATTATACAAAACTTTTATGTTGGCTTGATTTTTTCTTATAGAAATCTTTTAGATTCGGCCGCAAGAGGCACTTTCATGGAAACAACCTTAGGAGAAGCTACCAGACTCCTAGATAATATTATGGTTAATTATTCTCAATGGCACACCGAAAGATCAACTAGTAAAAAAGTGCATGCTATTGAAGATATTAGTGTTTGGAGTGTAAAGATTTATGAACTTATGAAATTATTTGCTGCTAAGAGTGCTTCTTCTGATCCTAATGATATGCCTTTATCCACGTTGATTGGAAATAATAATGAATCTTTGGATGTGAATTTTGTTGGTAGGAATAATTTTGGTAACAATGCTTATAGAGGAAACTTTAATCCTAGGCCTTTTCCTAGTAATTCCTCTAATAATTATGGTAATTCCTACAATAACTCTTATGGAAAGTTGCCTTCTGAATTTGAAACTAGTGTTAAGGAGTTTATGAATTCGCAAAAGAATTTCAATGCTTTGCTTGAAGAAAAATTGCAAGATTGATGAATTGCCTAGAAGTGTGGATAGAATTACTCTTGATGTTGATTCTTTAAAACTTAGATCTATTCCACCTAAGCATGATATCAATGAGTCTCTCAAAGCCATGAGAATTTCCATTGATGAATGCAAAGAAAGAACCGCTAGGATGCGTGTTAAAAAAGAGAGTTATATAAAAGCATGTTCTTCTAGTTATCATGAAAATAAAGATGAAGATATGAAAGTTATTGATGTGTCTCCTATTAGATCCTTGTTTTCTAGTATGAATCTTGATAAAGATGGGATTGGAGATGAGTCTACTTTAATTAAAAGGTGTCCCAATGATTCAGAGTTTTTAGATGTTGATGCTAAAATTGTTAAAAGTGGGGTTGAAGAGATTAAAACCTTGCATAGTGATGAACCCACTACTTTGGATTTCAAGGGATTCAATTATGATAATTTCTCTTTGATTGATTATATTTCCTTGTTGCAATCCGTACTAAATTATCCACATGCTTATAGTCAAAATAAAGCTTTTACCAAACACATAGTTGATGCTTTGATGCAATCTTATGAAGAAAAACTTGAATTGGAAGTTTCTATCCCTAGAAAGCTTTATGATGAGTGGGAACCTACTGTTAAAATTAAAATTAAAGATCATGAATGCTTTTCTTTGTGTGATTTGGGTGCAAATGTTTCCACTATCCCAAAAACTTTGTGTGATTTGCTAGGGTTCCATGAGCTTGATGATTGTTCTTTAAATTTGCATCTTGCGGATTCTACTATTAAGAAACCTATGGGAAGGATTAATGATGTTCTTATTGTTGCCAATAGGAATTATGTGCCCATAGATTTCATTGTTCTTGATATAGATTGCAATCCTTCATGTCCTATTATTCTTGGTAGACCTTTCCTTAGAACGATTGGTGCAATTACTGATATGAAGGAAGGAAATATTAGGTTCCAATTTCCATTAAGGAAATGCATGGAACACTTTCCTAGAAAGAAAATTAAATTACCTTATAAATCTATTATGAGATCCACTTATGGATTGCATTCCAAAGATGGCAATACCTAGATGTATCCATGTATCGTGCCTAGCTAGGGGTGTTAAACGATAACGCTTGTTGGGAGGCAACCCAATTTTATATTTTTTTTGTGTTGCTTCTGTTTAGGAATAAATATTGCATCTAGCTTCTGTTTAGATGTGGTTTTGTGTTTTAATTAGTGTTTGTGTCAAGTAGAACCTTTGGGAAGACTTGTGTGAAGTTTATATGATCTTGCTGTAAAAACAGAAACGTTAGCGCTCGCTAGAATAGTCACCAGATTTTACTGGAGAGTGCTATTTAGTTGATTCTTTTTGCATATGATTAATATACAAATTCCCCACCTTTAACAATTTATTTCAAAAAAATTGGAGTTACAGAAGTATGCGAAAGTTACAGATTACTACACACTGTTCTGTTTTTGACAGATTCTGTTTTTCATGTGTTGTTTGCTTATTTTGATTAGTCTATGAGTAGTATTGGAGGATATGAATCATAGATAAGTTGGAATACAGTAGGTTTAACACCAATATAAACAAGGAATGAGTTCATTATAGTACCTTTGAGTGGTGGTTTGTTTTCTTATACTAACAGAGCTCACGAGATTTTTGTCTAAGTTTTGTGTTGTGATATTTTCAAGTTTTGAGTATTGCTTTGATGGACTATGGAACAAAGAGTGGCAAGAGCCTAAGCTTGGGGATGCCAAGGCACCCCAAGGTAAAATTCAAGGACAACCAAAAGCCTAAGCTTGGGGATGCCACGGGAAGGCATCCCCTCTTTCGGCTTCATCTATCGATAACTATACTCGGGGCTATATTTTTATTCACCACATGATATGTGTTTTACTTGGAGCGTCATTAGGGCTGGAATTCGAGAGCTCGCTTTGTTAACGAGCTAGCTCGACTCGACTTGTTACTATAACGAGTTCAAACCCAAGATTGGCTCGACTCGTATAACTCACGAGCTGACTTGTTTAGCTTGTTAAGCTCGTTAAAGATATGAACATAAAACCTCAAGTATGATAAAAATGATTATGTATATATTAAACATATACATCACCAAACAATTGTAATTTCCTTGTAATGCATGACTCTCTTGGTGGCTGGGCCTTCAATGGTTGGGCCATGTGTTGTGCGCCTAGGATGCGGGGTGCTGAGTGGCTGATCTCTTTTTTTGGATTGGGAGTGTCCAATCTTTTGTACCGATCCTAACGAGTTACACGAGTACTCGTGAGATTGGCTCGTTTAACTTGCTCTATAAACGATCTTAAACTAAAGCTCGGCTCGACTCGTTATTCTTCGAGTTCGAGTCAATTCAAGCCGAGTCGCGAGCTACTCGTTTAGCTCGCGAACTTCGAGTTTTTTGCCAGCTCTAAGCGTCATGTATGATTCGAGTCTTTGCTTGTTAGTTTGCCACAATTATCCTTGCTGGACACACCTTTTTGAGAGAGATAAATATGGCCTAGGAATTGTTAGAACACTCTATGTGCTTCACTTATTTGTTTTGAGCTAAATAGTTTTTGCTCTAGTGCTTCACTTATATCTTTTAGAGCACGGCGGTGATTTTATTTTGTAGAAATTGTTGATCTCTCATGCCTCACTTATATCCTTTTGAGAGTCTATTAGAACAACATGGTAATGTGCTTTGGCTATAAAACTAGCCTTAACATGATAGGCATCCAAGATGAATGTAGTAAAAACTTTCATATAAAGTGCATTGAATATGATGAGAGTTTGATACTTGATAATTGTTTTGAGATATGAGGATAGTGATATTAGAGTCATGCTAGTGGAGTTATTATGAAATTGAGAAATACTTGTGCTAAAGTTTGTGATTCCCGTAGCATGCACGTATGGTGAACCGCTATGTGACGAAGTTAGAGCATGAGGTATTTGTAGAGTGTCATCCTTTGTGTGGAGGTCGGGGCGCGCGATGGTTAACTCCTACCAACCTCCCCCCTAGGAGCATGCGTTGATTGCTTTGTTTTGATGACTCATAAATTTTTGCAATAACTATATGAGTTCTTATGACTAATGTTGAGTCTATGAATTATACGCACTCTCACCCTTCCACCATTGCTAGCCTCTCTTGTACCGCGCAACTTTCGCCAGTACCATACACCCCTATATACCTTCCTGAAAACAGCCACCATATATCTTCCTCAAAATAGCCACCATACTAACCTATCATGGCATTTCCATAGCCATTCCGATATATATTGCCATGCAACTTTCCACCGTTCCGTTCATATGACACACTTCATACTGTCATATTGCCATGCATGATCACGTAGTTGACGTCGTATTTGTGGCAAAGCCACCATGCATAATTTTTCATACATGTCACTTTTGATTCATTGCACATCCCGGTACACCGCCGGAGGCATTCATATAGAGCCATACTTTGTTCTAGTATCGAGTTGTAAAATCGAGTTGCTAATCAATATAAGTGTGATGATCATCATTATTAGAGCATTCTCCCAAAGAAAAGAAAGGAAAGGCCAAAGAAAAAAGAAAGGCCCAAAAAAAGGAAAAAAAGAAAGAAAAAAGAAAAAAAGAAAAGAAACGAAAAGGGACAATTGCTACAATCTTTTTCCACACTTGTGCTTCAAAGTAGCACCATGTTCTTCATGATAGAGAGTCTCATGTTTAGTCACTTTCATATACTAGTGGGAATTTTCATTACAGAACTTGGCTTGTATATTCCAACGATGGGCTTCCTCAAATGCCCTAGGTCTTCGTGAGCAAGCAAGTTGGATGCACACCCACTTAGTTTCTTTTGTTGAGCTTTCATACATTTTTAGCTCTAGCACATCCATTGCATGGCAATCCCTACTCACTCACATTGATATCTATTGATGGGCATCTCCATAGCCCGGTGATACGCCTAGTTGATGTGAGACTATCTCCCTCCTTTTTGTCTTCTCCACAACCACCATTGTGTGAAAGTTGAAAGGTTTGAAAAAATTGAGTATGAAAACAGGTGCTTGGCTAAAACCGGGGTTGTGCATGATATGAATATTTTGTGTGATGAAGAGGGAGCATAGCCAGACTATATGATTTTGTAGGGATAACTTTCTTTAGCCGTGGTATTTTGAGAAGACATGATTGCTTTGTTAGTATGCTTGAAATAATATTATTTCTTATGTCAATATAGACTTTTGTCTTGAATCTTTCAGATTTGAAAATTCATGCCAAAATAAAGAGAATTACATTGAAAATTATGTTGGTTAGCATTCCACCTCAAAAATTCTGTTTTTATCGTTTACCTACTCGAGGACGAGCAGGAATTAAGCTTGGGGATGCTTGATACGTCTCCAACATATCTATAATTTTTTTTATTGTTCCATGCTATTATTTATGATGTTTTGGATGTTTAATGGGCTTTGTTATACACTTTTATATTATTTTTGGGACTAACCTATTAACCCAAAGGCCCAGTCCATATTGCTGTTTTTTTCCTATTTTAGGGTTTTACACAAAAGGAATATCAAACGGAGTACAAACAGAATGAAACCTTCGGGAGAGATATTTTTGGAGCAAAATATTCACGGGAGACTTGAGAACCACGCAATAGGGCACACATGGCGTCGCGAGGGTGGGGGCGCCCCCCCTATAGGGCACACCCCCCTGCCTCATTGGCCCCACGTTGGTCCTCCAGTGCCCTCCTTCCTCCTATATATACCTATGTACCCCGAAAACATCAGAGACCGAGAGAAAACCCTAATTCCACCACCGCAACCTTTTGTTCCTGTGAGATCCCGTCTTGGGGCCTGTTCCGGAGCTCCGCCAGAGGGGGGATCTACCACGGAGTGCTTCTACATCACCACCATCGCCTCACCATGAGTTGTGAGTAGTTTACCACAAACCTTCGGGTCCATAGTTAGTACCTAGATGGCTTCTTCTCTCTCTTTGGATCTCAATACCAAGTTCTCCTCAGTCTTCGAGGAGATCTATTCGATGTAATCTCTTTTTGCGGTGTGTTTGTCGAGATCCGATGAATTGTGGGTTTATGATCAAGATTATCTATGATAAATATTTGGTTCTTTTCTGAACTCTTTTATGTATGATTACAATATCCTTGCAAGTCTCTTCGAATTATTGGTTTTGTTTGGCCTACTAGATCTATAGTTCTTGCAATGGGAGAAGCGCTTGGCTTTGGGTTCAATCTTGCGGTGTCCTTTCCTAGTGACAGTAGGGGCAGCAAGGCATGTATTGTATTGTTGCCATCGAGGATAAAAAGATGGGGTTTATATCAAATTGCTTGAGTTTATCCCTCTACATCATGTCATCTTGCGTAAGGCGTTACTCTATTCTTATGAACTTAATACTCTAGATGCATGCTGGATAGCGGTCGATGTGTGGAGTAATAGTAGTAGATGCAGAATCGTTTCGGTCTACTTGTCACGGACGTGATGCCTATATATAATGATCATGCCTAGATATTCTCATAATTATTCGCTTTTCTATCAATTGCTCGACAGTAATTCGTTCACCCACCGTAGAATTCTGCTATCATGAGAGAAGCCACTAGTGAAACCTATGGCCCCCGGGTCTATTCTCAACATATCAATCAACAATCTACTTTAATTTTCCGTTTTTACTTTCTGTTCTATACCAAAAATACCAAAAATATAATTATCATCTCTATCAGATCTCACTATCGTAAGTGACCGTAAAGGGATTGACAACCCCTTATCGTGTTGGCTGCGAAGTTCTTATTTGTTTGTGCAGGTGCGAGGGACTCGCGCGTGGTCTCCTATTGGATTGATACCTTGGTTCTCAAAAACTAAGGGAAATACTTACGCTACTGTGCTACATCACCCTTTCCTCTTCGAGGGAATACAACGCAAGCTCGGGAAGTAGCACCTGTGTTGTGCTGCTTTCCAGTTCAAGAGGGGTTACAATCACCTCATCAAGTTCTACTTTCCTCCTAGTTACTTCTTTAGAGAGAAACTCCTTCTCCAGAAAGGATCCATTCTTGGCAACAAAGACCTTGCCTTAGGATCTGAGGTAGAAGGTATACCCTATAGTTTCCTTAGGGTATCCTATGAAGACACATTTTTTCGATTTGGCTTGGAGCTTTTCAGGTTGAAGTTTCTTGACATAAGCATCACATTCCCAAACTTTTAGAAACGACAACTTAGGTTTCTTCCCAAACCATAATTCATACGGTGTCTTCTCAACGGATTTAGATGGTGCCCTATCTAAAGTAAATGCGGCAGTCTCTAAAGTATAACCCCAAAATAATAGCGGTAGATCGGTAATAGACATCATAGATCGCACCATATCCAATAGAGTGCGATTACGACGTTCAGACACACCATTTCACTGAGGTGTTCCAGGCGGCGTTAGTTGTGAAACAATTCCACATTTCCTTAGGTGCGTACCAAACTCGTGACTCAAATATTCTTTTCCATGATCTGATCGTAAGAACTTTATTTTTCTGTCACATTGATTCTCTACCTCATTCTGAAATTCCTTGAACTTTTCAAAGGTCTCAGACTTGTGTTTCATTAAGTAGACATACCCATATCTACTTAAGTCATCAGTGAGGGTGATAACATAACGATAGCCACCGCGAGCCTCAATGCTCATTGGACTGCACATATCAGTATGTATGATTTCCAACAAGTTGGTTGCTCGCTCCATTGTTCCGGAGAACGGAGTCTTGGTCATCTTTCCCAAGAGGCATGGTTCGCACGTGTCAAATGATTCATAATCAAGAGACTCCAAAATTTCATCTGCATGGAGTTTCTTCATACATTTGACACTGATATGACCAAGGCGGCAGTGCCACAAGTATGTGGCACTATCATTATCAACCTTACATCTTTTGATATTCACACTATGAATATGTGTAACATCATGTTTGAGATTCAATAAAAATAAACCATTGACCAGCGGGGCATGACAATAAAACATATCTCTCATATAAATAGAACAACCATTATTCTCGGATTTAAATGAGTAGCCATCTCGCATTAAACGAGATCCAGATACAATGTTCATGCCCAAAGTTGGCACTAAATAAAAATTATTGAGGTTTAAAACTAATGCCGAAGGTAGATGTAGAGGTAGCATGTCGACGGCGATCACATCGACCTTGGAACCATTTCCGATGCACATCGTCACCTCGTCCCTCGCCAGTCTCCGCTTATTCCACAGCTCCTTCTTAGTGTTACAAATGTGAGCAACTGCACCGGTATCAAATACTCAGGAGCTACTACCAGCGCTGGTAAGGTACACATCAATAACATGTATATCATATATACCTTTGAAGTTGTCAGCCTTCTTATCCGTGAAGTACTTGGGGCAGTTCTGCTTCCAGTGACATGTTCCCTTGTAATAAAAGCATTCAGTCTCAGTCTTGGGTCCATTCTTTGGCTTGTTCCCGGCAACTGGCTTACCGAGTGTGGCAACTCCCTTGTCGTCCTTCTTGAAGTTCTTTTTACCCTTGGCTTTCTTGAACTTAGTGGTCTTATTCACCATCAACACTTGATGTTCCTTTTTGATCTCCACCTCCGCTGGTTTCAGCATTAAATACAACTCGGGAATGGACTTATCAATCCTTGCATATTGTAGTTCATCACAAAGCTCTTGTAGCTAGGTGGGAGCGACTAGAGGATTCTGTCAAGGACCGAGTCATCTGGGAGATTAACTCCCAGCTGAGACAAGCGGTTGTGCAACCCAGACATTTTGAGTATGTGCTCGCTGATAGAACTGTTTTCCTCCATCTTACAACTGTAGAACTTGTCGGAGACTTCATATCTCTCGACTTAGGCATGATCTTTGAAAACCATTTTCAGCTCTTGGAACATCTCATATGCTCCGTGTTGCTCAAAACGCTTTTGGATCCCCGATTCTAAGCTGTAAAGCATGCTGCACTGAACCAAGGAGTAATCATCAATACGTGACTGTCAGGCGTTCATAACGTCTTGAGTTGCTGGGAAAATGGGTGCGTCACCTAGCGGTGCTTCAAGAAAATATGCTTTCTTGGCAGCTATGAGGATGATCCTAAAGTTACGGATCCAATCCGTATAGTTGCTACCATCGTCTTTCAGCTTGGTTTTCTCTAGAAACGCGTTGGAGTTGAGGGCAACATTAGCGTGGGCCATTTGATCTATAAGACATATTGTAAAGATATTTAGACTATGTTCATAACAATTAAGTTCATCAAATTATTTAATGAACTCACACTCAGATAGACATCTCTCTTGCCATCTAAGTGATACATGATCCGAATCGAATAGGCTGTGTCCGATCATCACGTGAGACGGACTAGTCATCAACGGTGAACATCTCCATGTTGATCGTATCTTCTATACGACTCATGTTTGACCTTTCGGTCTCCCGTGTTCCGAGGCCATGTCTGTGTCAACCTAAGTGTATTGCGTGTGTAAATCTGGCTTACACCTGTTGTATGCGAATGTTAGAGCCTATCACACCCGATCATAATGTGGTGCTTCGGAACAACGAACCTTAGCAACGGTGCACAGTTAGGGGGAACACAATTCTTGAAATTTTAGTGAGAGATCATCTTATTTAAGCTACCGTCGTTCTAAGCAAATAAGAAGTAAAGCTGATAAACATCACATGCAATCAAATAGTGACATGATATGGCCAATATCATTTTGCTCCTTTTGATCTCCATCTTCAAGGCGCCATGATCATCATCGTCACCGGCATGACACCATGATCTCCATCATCGTGTCTACATGAAGTTTTCTCGCCAACTGTTACTTCTACTACTATGGCTAACGGTTACCAATAAAGTAAAGTAATTACATGGCGTTTTCATTGACACGCGGGTCATACAATAAATTAAGGCAACTCGTATGCCTCATGTCGGTTGTCATACTCATTGACATGCAAGTCGTGATTCCTATTACAAGAACATGATCAATCTCATACATCGCATATATCATTCATCACATCCTTTTGGCCATATCACATCACTCGGCATATGCTGCAAGAACAAGTTAGACGTCCTCTAATTGTTGTTGCAAGTTTTTACGTGGCTGCTATAGGTTTCTAGCAAGAACATTTCTTACCTACGCCAAAACCACAACGTGATGTGCCAATTTCTATTTGCCCTTCAAAAGGACCCTTTTCATCGAATCCGATCCGACTAAAGTGGGAGAGACAGACAACCGCTAGCCACCTTATGCAACTAGTGCATGTCAGTCGGTGGAACCTGTCTCATGTAAGCGTACGTGTAAGGTCGGTTCGGGCCGCTTCATCCCATGATGCCACCGAATCAAGATAAGACTAGTAACGGCAAGCAAATTGACAAAATCGACGCCCACAACAACTTGTGTTCTACTCGTGCATAGAAACTACGCATAGACATGGCTCTGATACCACTGTCGAGGATCGTTGCAGAAATTAAAAAAAATCTACACATCACCAAGATCAATCTTTGGAGAAACTAGCAACCAGAAGGGGGAGTGCATCTTCATACCCTTGAAAATCGCAAAGCGGAAGCATTAATAGAACACAGTTGGTGTAGTCATACACGCAACGATTCAGATCGCGGTCGATTCCGATCCAAGCGCCGAACAACGGCACCTCCGCGTTCAACACATGTACAGCCCGAGGACGTCTCCTCCTTCTTGATCCAGCAAGGGGGGAGGAGAAGTTGGGGAAGAGCTCCGGTAGCACGACGGTGTGGTGGTGAAGCTTGCAGTTCTTCGGCAGGGCTTCGCCAAGCTCTACGGAGGAGGAGGATTTGGGAGGGGGGAGGGCTGCGCCAGGGAAGGGGTGCGGCTGCCCTCCCACCCCACCACTATTTATAGGGGAAGGGGGGAGGTTGCCGGCTCCCCTAGATCCAATCTACAAAGGGGGCAGCGGCCAAGGGGGGGACTTGCCCCCCAAGTTTGGTGGGAGGCGCCCCCACCCCCTAGGGTTTCTAACCCTAGGCACCTTGGGCCCTTGGGGGCACACCAACCCAGTAGGGGGCTGGTTCCCACCCTTCTTCAGCCCACTTGGCCCACCGGGCAGGTGGCCCCCACCCGATGGGCCCCGGAACCCTTCCGGTGGTCTCGGTACAATACCGCTGACCTGGAAACTTCTCCGGTTGCCGAAACTAGACTTCCCATATATAAATCTTCACCTCCAGACCATTCTAGAACTCCTCGTGACATCCGAGATCTCATCCGGGACTCCAAACAACCTTCGGTAACCACGTACAATTTCCCATATCAACTCTAGAGTCACCGAACCTTAGGTGTGTAGACCCTACGGGTTCGGGAACCATGCAGACATGACCGAGACATCTCTCCAGCCAATAACCAACAGCGGGATCTGGATACCCATGTTGGCTCCCACATGTTCCACGATGATCTCATTGGATGAACCACGATGTCGGAGATTCAATCAATCCCGAATACAATTCCCTTTGTCTATCGGTATGATAATTGCCCGAGATTCGGTCATTGGTATACCTATACCTTGTTCAATCTCGTTACCGACAAGTCTCTTTACTTGTTCCGTAACACATCATCTCGTGACCAACTCCTTAGTCACATTGAGCTCATTATGATGATGTCTGACCGAGTTGGCCCAGAGATACCTCTTCGTCACACAGAGTGACAAATCCCAGTCTCGATTCGTGCCAACCGAACAGATACTTTCGAGGATACCCATAGTGTACCTTTATAGCCACCCAGTTACATCGTGACGTTTGGCACACCCAAAGCATTCCTACGGTATCTGGAAGTTGCACAATCTCATGGTCTAAGGAAATAATACTTGACATTAGAAAATCTTCAGCAGACGAACTACACGATCTTGTGCTATGCTTACGATTGGGTCTTGTCCATCACATCATTATCCTAATGATGTGATCCCGTTATCAACGACATCCAATGTCCATGGTCAGGAAACCGTAACCATCTATTGATCCACGAGCTAGTCAACTAGAGGCTCACTAGGGACATGTTGTGGTCTATGTATTCACACATGTATTACAGTTTCCGATTAATACAATTATAGCATGAACAACAGACAACTACCATGGCCAGAACGCTTCGCCAGTTTTCCTCTCTTCCCTGGTGGCTGCAACCCTTGCCGCCGCCAGGGCCGATCTTCCAACGCCGTTCTCCGGCGGTTCCCCTCCGCCGGCAACCTCGGTCGTCGGTGGTGAGGGGGGCCGCCGGATTCACGCGTGTGGATCAATTTTACTCCCTCATAGTTTAGATTTTTAGGTTGTTCATTGTCTTTGCTTCGGAGGCGACGATGGCGGCGCTGAATAAAGAATCTTCGGATCCTTCCCTGACGAGGCCATCGGTCCTATGGTTGGGGATGGATTTGGAAACCAGTATGTTCAAGCAAGGATGGTGTGGCAGCAGCCACATCCTCGTGGTGGACCTGTGTCCTCGGGCTCCGCCGTTGCGACGATGTTTGCTCCAGCGTCGACGTGGAGCTTGGGAGGTAGTCCAGGAGCAGATGCAGATTGTGGTGTGCATCGACGACATCTGGAAGGTGGAATATCTGCTGGGCTCGTGGTTTGTGGATGGCAGATATGGTATCTTCCTTCGGCGTCTTAGTCGTGGTGGGGTGCTAGATCTGGAGTTCGATGGCGTGTCCGGGGTGTTGCACAGGTCTGATTCGTTCAACGGTAAGGGCTTCACTTTTAGTGAGCCACCTTGGAGGTCCGCAAAGCTGCATATCAGCGATGGAGCCGCGTCGAGCTCGGGTGAGATGGTGATTCATCATGCTTTTCTTCGGTGGCTGTTGTGGTGGTGCCGGAGGCAGTTCACGAGCGTTGGTGTCAAGCTCAGAGATGTTCTGCAATCTTTTCAATTTTGTCATGTCGGTCTTTACGTGATTTGTACTTTGTTCGTTATATATGAATGAGACACGTATTACCATGCAAAAAAAACAAACAACTACCATGAACAAGGAAATATAATAATAACCATTTTATTATTGCCTCTAGGGCATATTTCCAACACTAGTAACACCATAAGAATTATTTGCATCTATAGTAGGGAACTGGGTATTCATATTACCTTCGTAGATTTCAAACCTAGATGACGATCTCTTCGTAGCAAGAATGGGATGGATACTGTTCAAAGCTTCGTCCCCAGCGGAGTCGCCAAAAAGTGTGTTCGCACACGAACACATCACCGTGTACCCTCGATGCTGAGGGTGACACACCATATATCACGATGAAGGAGACCCGCCTGGAAGCGCGGTACACAAGCAATCCGACGGGCGCTTTTGAGGACCCAAAACCCCACATGCCTAGGAGGGACCCCTAGGTCGACCTGATCGCCCCTAGGGCCTCGAGGTTCGCCGCCCTGCAATAATGAATAATGAACGAAGAACGAGAAGAATAAGAACTAGGTTAAGGAGAAAAGATAAAATAAAAAAGTGGTAGATGTGTTTGTTCGATTGTGTGGTGTTCAATTAGTCGTCACCTCCTAGGTATATAAGAGGCGGCTGGACTTCCCGCAAGGAAAAGGCTTGGATTCACGTCCAAAACCCTAGTCAAATTCGGATGGTTTTGTCCAAACTTTCCAAAACTATTCGGTCTAAAACTGGCTGCACCTTGCATGTCTTTTTTTAGGTGGTAAATAACCTTGTATGGAAACAAGCCCAAAAGAAATCTTGACTATTTCGACGAGATGAAAACTTTTATTTTGAACGTTTTTTCATCAGAGGCCATTTTGAGGGCCAAACCGCTCGCGCAAAACAGGTATTTATTCACGGAGCTTATCATACATACTCACACGTGTGTCTAGTCCCGGGCGTCATATTTTCCTCACTGCAGGGCCACGCTGTGCGGGCTCTAACTTTTGCATATGGCCTCGAAGGACTTTATATCAAAATTGTCCGTTTCAACTAGACGAAGAACTTTCATGTTGAAACTTTTCCCATCCGAGGCTATCTTTATTATGTTTCATGCCATTTTCTAATCTGATGTCAACACTTGTATCGCCAAAATTGTCATACGTTTCGCATCTGAGCTCTGTTTTGGACCATCTTCATATATATTTCGATCATCTTGAAGAGAACCATCAAATGGTGACATGAACTCATAATTTTAACCTTATCTCATTATAGCCTCAAGTCACTATTTTCGATCATGCCATTTTCGAGTGTCAACACCCCCCTTGGTAGTATGGCAATCGATCCTATAACATGGTCTCCCAACTACCACCTGAGACCAGTAAAATGGAAAACCTATCAAGGGTAAACCTTTGCCTTGAAGATAGTCCACTTGATATGGATGATGAAGATCTTGACTTTCTCAAGTTGGACCACCTTTCTTGATTGTGTTGACTCGGTGAAGACTACTAGATTGCTCCCCATACTCTACTATGGGTGAGCCACTCTTCGGCACATATTCACAAGTCCATTGTGACCACAATGGACAGAAAGCTTCAAGCACTTGACCTCTTCGTGAAGCTCCACTTGACCTTGCACACCGCAATCTTGATGTCGATCACCACTTGATGTCATTCCCTCCATGGGTTGTATGATATCTTCCTCTTGACTAAGCCCATGGAAACATACCTATGATACGTCCACTTTGCATCATGTTTTCCTACTGTTATTTACAATGTCTTTATGATTATTAATGCTTTATGGAGTATTTCTAATGCCTTTTCTCTCATAATATGCGATGTTTCACAAAGAGGGAGAATACCGGTAGCTGGAATTTTGGACCTGGAAAAAGCTACATCGGGCCACCTATTTTGCACATCTCCAAATGAGCTAAAAATTTACGGAAAAATATTTTGGAATATATACAA
Organism: Secale cereale; assembly: GCA_902687465.1. NCBI lineage: Eukaryota > Viridiplantae > Streptophyta > Magnoliopsida > Poales > Poaceae > Secale > Secale cereale. Next base: position 132,288,967 of record LR738715.1, read on the forward strand.
AATAATGGAGCAAATAACTACCGGAGGAGGCCACCTGGTGAGCACAATACACCAGGGCACGCGAGGCCCCATATGTAATGCCCAGGATGGAGTTATACCTCCTACGTGTCGAGGCACGACTTAAAGGCATAAGTCCATCCTAGAATGATCTCAAGTTTGGTAATCTTTACACAACTCATGTAAAAGAGGGATAGTAAACTGAAAATAGTTGGCTTACACTCGCCACGTCACAGAAAATACAGTACAAGTCTCAAACATCAAACATTAAGATCACTACAACCCTCTAAGGGCAAAAGCCAAATGTCAAAGTACCAAACTCAGATAAATAAACCACAGGCGGATTGAATCCTAGTAAGAGACTCCACTACTGATCGTCCGGGTAACGCACGTAGTACCGACTACGCTCTTCGTCGTACTCCCAATCCAGCTCGGTGCCATCACCTGGATAGCTCACAGCTGGACCTGCATCTGGTGTGTGAAGTAACTGTGAGCCACAGAGGACTCAGCAATCCCGTTCCCGGGTAACAGAACTATTTAAGCCTTTAGGTGAGGGAAAGGCTGAAGAAAGAACAAGTCTGCAGCAGCAACTAGCATCTAGCTTACGCAAGTGAGAGCGAGAAGAGAAGGCATCGGCGAGAAGTGATCACGAAGTGATCCTAGCTACAGCTCACAAACATAACCCCTCCGTGTTCAACTCCCGAATCCCTATTCGGAAATTGACAGTCACGGAACACACGCTGGTAGTGTATTAGTATCCTTGTGTCAAGTTATCTACAACCGGAATTAACAAGCTCCCATCTGCCACATAACCGCGGGCACGGCTTTCGAAAGTTCAAACCCTGCAGGGGTGTTCCAACTTGACCCATTACAAGCCCACGATCCGCGGAGTCGCAACTCCAAAGTGGGAAGACCCGAGTATCCTCGGAATCCCGTGCTCAAGATATACCGAGCTAAGGTAAGGCTAATCCAGCAAATCCTCCCGGCGTGTCGACACCCTGATCGTAGCCGCGCGTATCTAGGTCTCAGGACACGACCAGGTGAGTCATCCTACAGGTTTTTACCAAACCTCGAGTTTCCTTGAGGTGGCCCCGCAGTCTGCTCGTTTCGGACCAACACTCATGTGGAGCACTGGCCCGGGGTTGTTGATTAAGAAAGAGGGTTAATTACTCCCTATGCAAGTTTAGTTTGTTATTAGGCAAACAGTACCAATGTTGGGATTTGCTGGAAAAGACTTAGCACTTAGCGGTTTATCGAGGGGGTCCCATACACCCCAACCGTGTTAGGAACGCATAATCAAGGAACATAATACCGGCTTATACGGATCCTAACGGCGTGAGTGGAACAAATCACCAAGCAAAAGGCTTAGCCTTCCACCCTTGCCAATATATAGATGATTTCAATTAAAGCATTTATATAGTGTGATATAACCCAACCAAACTTCAACATGGAGCAAGCATCTTCACTTCACCTGCAACTAGCAACGCTATAAGAAGGCTGAGCGAAGCGTACTTAGCCAAGCAACGGTTTGCATAGGTAGGGTGGTTAAACATGGCAATTGGTTACAAGTAGGAGGCTGACAAGAAGAACATGGGCATCGAGGCAAAACTATAGATCGAGACTACTAGCAATAGGCAAAGATAGTAATGTTATCGGGGTTCGGTCATCTTGCCTGAAGAGAAGTCGTTCGGATCGTAAGAAGGGTCCTCGTGCTCAACCTCGTTGGAAACCTCGTGCTCAACCTCGTACTCGTTCTCAGCTTCCGGCTCTAAACAAAACAAACACACCAAGCACCAATCAACAAGATGCAATGCGCACTCGAAAAACATGAATGCATGATGGATGCACTAAGGATGCACATGGAGCACGTAAAACATCACTCAAGAAAAACACCTCAAAACAAGATAACAACCTGATATTATTAATCTACACAGAAAAACACCCAAGTTTGATATAAGATTCGCTGAAATCGGAGTTACGGGCTAAAAGTTATGCCCGAAACAAGATTTGAGCGAAAACTGAAAATTACAGCAACATAGCATCTTTGGAGCTCAAAATAATTAAGCTACAGCACCCAAAAAGCATGGCAAAGGACATGAACACAAACTAGATATAAAGTACAGCAACTAGGTCCAAAGTGCACCCCCAACGGAGTCACGGATCAATAGCAATGATCTTGGACATATTGAACTTTGTAATAAAATTCTGGCAGCAGAATTTTATTGAAACTTTAGAGCAAAAGATAAACATGCTACAGCCACTCAAATGGACATGTGAGGACATGAATGGAAAGACAACAATATATACTACAAGGATCAATCAAAATCCACCCCAAAACTAACATGCTTTGTCCTACAACATCACACGAACATGGCATCGGAACGTTACAGATTTCAGACTTAGTGAAATTTCACTAAGTCCTAACACAGCAATGTCATCATAGCACACAAAAGAGCATGTTTAAGTCACCTCGAAACTAAACATGGCAAAGGGTAAGCACCTCATCAAAGTGCATATGAAGGTGATCCCGAAACACACAAGCATGCATCAAAGAGGTGAACACAACGATTACAACGAGCTCATCAAGATGGCATTTCATAACAAGTGAAAACACAACATGTGAACATGGCACTTTGCAACGAAGATAACAAGGCAATAATAAATCTAACATGCAACCTATCACAAGCAACACGTAGTTCGTGGCAAGACGAACACGTGGACATGTCATTTGCATCGTTTGGACAAACGAGCTAAAAGATATCACATGTCAAAGGTGGCATAAAAATAACACATAACAGTAGTTTATAACATGATGCACTCTTGCAACAGCAAAACAAGTGTCAAGATGACATCTAACATGCATGACAACAACAGGTAAAACGTAGAGGACATCTCCACGAACATCTGGACATGCTACACGCGCAAAACGGAGCAACAGGCACAAAGTTAGAGCAGTTCAAAGTTAGCATTTCAGATAAACAGATCTGGGGACTTAGTGGGGAAAAACAACCTTAGCAGAACTGGAACAGGGAAAAAAAGGAGTGACGGGCCGGCGGCGCGGATCCGGCCCGATCCGGCGGCTGGGCTTCGGCGGCGGGAGGCCCAGGTGGTGCGGCGCGGCCCGGGGAGACCTGCGGCGCTCAGGCCCGCGGGGCGGGACCTCGGCCCAAGCGGGAGCCGGTCGGGGCGGCTGGCGAAGCACGGGCCGGCTGGCTGAGGCGGCGGCCCGCAGCCCGGCGAGCGCGCGCCCAGGCGGCTGCGGGAGGCGGCCCACCCGGCGGGGCTGGCGCGGCCTCGGAGGCGAGCGGTGGTGGAGGGCCCAGCCCGCGGCTGGGGCCTCGGTGGGACGAGCGCGGACGAGCGGCGCCTGGGAGGCGCCGGGCGAGGGACTGGGCCGGTCGGCTGGGGCCTCGGTGACGCAGAAGAACGGGGAAGTGGTCCTCTGCGCGCTGGCGTACGGGCCGGCGGATCCAGCGACGGGCCTGGCGACGAAGGCTCTGGAACGGGGCGGCGCTCGATCCAGCGACGCGCAGGAGGCGGTCGGTCGACTGGACGTTGACCTGGGTTCGATCCCAGATCGGGATCCGGCGGCGGCTCAAGGATCCCTCGGGATCTGGAAGAAAAAAATGGAGGATTGGATCTGAGAAAAGGAAAAAAAAAGAAAGTGGAGAAGGGGAAGAAGAAGGGGATGCCCAAATAGACTAGGGGGTCTATATGTAGCAGTTTTTAGGGTTAGGAGGAGATTTAGGGGCGCTAGGAGCCCTCCGATCGCGATCCGACGGATCCGATCGCGGGGATAGTTTTAAAGGGCCTAGACGGAGATAAAAGAAAGCAGTGGGGGTATTTCCGAGACACGAAGCGAAGGCACTTCGGGCCCACACGAACAACGGAGGGAAAAGTCAACGGAGTCCAAACGAGACGAGATTTGAGAGGCGGGTTGCACACAACAAAACAACAACACACACAACAACCTCGCGGCACGCCGGTAACGAAAAACGCCCGAACAACGAAGTAGGCCTACGGGACGTCACGGACACGTGAGGGAGCTCCGGAACGCGAAACGGACAACGGGAAGAAACACACGGAACCGGATGCAACCCACAACACAAATGCAATGCGATGCACATGTCTACATGATATGAATGAATGCCACACACTCACACAACAAAACGACGAAAGCCCGAAAGACAAAGAACCCGAAATGGAAATAGATGAAGCCGGAGATTTATTATATACCCAAAAGGGAAAGTATTACATCCGGGGCATTACAAACTCTCCTCTACTACAAAAAGATCTCGTCCCAAGATCTAGGACTGGAAAAAGGAAGGGTACTCGGAACGAAGATGATCTTCTCGTTCCCAGGTAGCTTCTCGGTCTGTGTGATGTGACCACTTGACTTTCAGAAACTTGATGGACTTGTTGCGAGTCTTGCGTTTGGTTTCTTCGAGAATTGCAACTGGATGCTCTCGGTAGGAAAGGTCTTGTTGAAGATCAATCTCCTCAAACGGAATCATGTGCTCAGGTGCCTTGAAGCATTTGCGAAGTTGAGACACATGGAAGACATCATGAACATTTGCAAAGTTGGAAGGGAGCTCGAGCTGATAGGCTAGATCGCCTCTTTTGCCAAGAATCTTGAAAGGCCCGACGTATCTAGGAGCAAGTTTTCCTTTGATACCGAATCTTTGGGTTCCTTTCATCGGAGAAACTCGGAGGTAGACATGATCACCGATGTCGAAAGCCAAATCACGATGCTTGCCGTCATAGTAGCTCTTCTGACGCGACTGAGCGTCCTTGAGATTCTCACGTATGACTTTACACATTTCTTCGGCTTCAGATATCAAGTCATTGCCAAGGAGTTGGCGTTCACCTGTTTCAGACCAGTTGAGAGGGGTACGGCACTTTCTGCCATAGAGAATTTCAAACGGTGCTTTGCCTGCACTTGCTTGAAAGCTGTTGTTGTAAGAGAACTCGACAAATGGAAGACAGTCCTCCCATTTCATACCGAAGGAGATGACACAGGCTCTGAGCATATCTTCTAGGATCTGATTCACACGCTCGACTTGACCACTAGTCTGAGGGTGAAAAGCAGTGCTGAACCTGATCTTCGTGCCCATGGCGGACTGAAAGGAGTCCCAGAACCTTGATGTGAACAAGCTGCCACGGTCTGAGGATATCACTTGAGGAATGCCATGTAGGGACACAATTCTGGAAGTGTACAGCTCTGCAAGTTGAGCTGCATTGATTGATTCTTTGACTGGAAGAAAGTGAGCGACTTTGGTAAGCTTGTCAATCACCACAAAGATAGCATCATTGCCTCGCTTGGATTTTGGAAAGCCAGTGACGAAGTCCATTTCAATGTGGTCGAACTTCCACTCAGGAATAGGAAGAGGTTGGAGAAGACCGGCTGGACGTTGATGTTCTGCTTTCACTCTTCTGCATACATCACATTCGTTCACGAATTGGGCAATTTCCCTTTTCATGCGTGTCCACCAGTAAGATTGCTTGAGGTCTTGGTACATCTTGGAACTGCCAGGATGAATGGAAAGGAGAGAATCATGAGCTTCTTCCATTATGAGCTTCCTGAGATCACCTTTGGGAACAACGAGTCTGTCCTCGAAGAACAAGGTATCTCTCTCATCAACACGGAAGCACTTATATTTTGGAGTGCCCTTTGCAATCCCATGTTTCACCTTCTTCACCATGGTATCACTGAGCTGGGCCTCACGGACTTGATCTTCCAAGGTAGGAGCAATTTGGAGATTTGCAAGAAAACCCTGCGGAACAACTTGAAGGTTGAGCTTCCTGAATGCTTCACAAAGCTCAGGCTGGTATGGCTTGATAAGAAGGCTGTTGCAATATGCCTTTCTGCTCAACGCATCTGCAATCACATTCGCCTTGCCTGGAGTGTATTCAATGCTGGGGTTGTACTCTTGGATCAACTCGACCCAACGAGTCTGGCGGAGGTTCAGATGCGGCTGTGTGAAGATGTACTTCAAGCTCTTGTGATCAGTGAAGATGTCGACCTTTCTGCCCAACAACAGATGTCTCCACGTAATCAGAGCATGTACCACAGCTGCTAGCTCGAGATCGTGTGTGGGATAGTTCTTCTCACTGGGCTTGAGCTGCCGAGAAGTATATGCGACAATTTTCTTATCTTGCATAAGCACACCACCAAGACCTTGAAGAGAAGCGTCACAGAACACTTCATAGGGCTTGGTTTCATCCGGAGGAGTCAGAACTAGAGCAGAAACAAGCTTCTCTTTGAGGGTTTTGAAAGCGACTTCACATTCGGGAGACCAAAAGTATTTGACATTCTTCTGAAGGAGGTTGGAAAGAGGCTTGGCAATCTTGGAGAAGTTCTCCACAAACCTTCTGCAATAGCTGGCAAGACCCAGAAAACTGCGGAGCTGCTTGACGTTCTGAGGAGCTTCCCAGTTGACAATTGCTTCAACTTTCTCGGGATTAACCGCAATACCGTCAGCTGAGATGATGTGGCCCAGGTACAAAACCTTATCGAGCCAAATCTCGCACTTTGAGAACTTGGCATAGAATTTATGTTCTCGGAGTCGATCAAGAACCAGACGCAAGTGCTTTTCGTGATCTTCTTCATTCTTGGAAAACACCAGAATATCATCCAGATACACAAGCACGAATTCGCCCGTATAGGGGTTGAAGATGTAATGCATCATCCTTGAAAAGGTAGGAGGAGCATTGGCGAGACCGAAGGACATGACGGTATACTCATATGAACCGTAGCTCGTTCTGAAGGCCGTCTTGGGAATGTCTTCCTCGCGAATGCGAATTTGATGGTAGCCCATTCGGAGGTCAAGCTTAGAGAACACTTTAGCTCCTTTGAGCTGCTCAAAGAGTTCGTTGATGTTGGGGAGTGGATACTTGTTCTTAATCGTCTTCTTGTTCAATGGCCGGTAGTCAACACAGAGACGCTCCGTGCCATCTTTCTTCTTGACAAATAAGACGCCACAGCCCCACGGAGATGTACTCGGTCTGATGAGACCCATACTCTCCTGCTTATCCAACTGTTTCTTCAATTCCTTCAATTCATCCGGAGAGAGCTTGTAAGGACGCCGGCAAGCAGGTTCGGTGCCCGGCTCGAGTTCAATGACAAACTCCACCTGACGGTGTGGAGGCATGCCTGGAAGATCTTCTGGAAAGACGTCTTGATATTCATTCACCACTGGAATTTGCTCTATGGCATTAATTTCGCCCTTATCATTAAGAGAGAAAAGCCGAATAGTATTATCCCAGGAGGCGAAGATAATCACATCTTCATCAGAATGAGTCAACTTGACTTCCTTTTGAGCACAATCAATGTGAGCATCGTGCTGAGAAAGCCAATCCATTCCGAGAATGAGGTCAATATCAGAATGACCAAGAACCACCGGTTTAGCCAGAAAACGATAATCTCCCATGCGAATAGAAACATCCGGAGCAAATATGTTGGAAGACATGCACTTGCCCGGAGAAATTACTTGCAACCTCTGAGGCAGACTTTGGATATCAATATTATGCTTGGATGCAAAAGGTTGAGACATGAAAGAGCATGATGCACCCGAATCAAATAACACTTTAGCTGGAAAAGAGTTAACTGGAAGGTTACCCAGAATGACATCAGAAGAAGCCTCCGCTTGTGCTGCATTCATCAGATTAACCCTTGCAGCCTTTGGATCATGCTTGACCATAGCGGTACCGACAGGAGGAGGAGGAGGAAGACGCTTCGGATTCGGACATCTGTTGGCATAGTGACCTTTCTGAGTGCATTTGTTGCAAGTCACTTCTGAGAGAGGACGGAACTGAGAGCCACTGGACTTGGAGCCTTGAGACTGAAACTGCTTCTTCGACTGGTTGCTTGGGTTGGGTGGGTGGGAGAAACCACGACCACTAGAGTTCTTGTTGTTGGAGTTGTTGTATGGAGCTCGAATCACTGGAGGAGGAGGAAGCCAGAATTTCTGTTGTTTCGCAGCCAACTGAGACGATGAGGAAGAGTGAACAGCATCTCGAATTCTCTTCTTAGAAGCCTCCATCTTGAGCTGAGCTGCTTCTTGTTTCAAAGCCATGTTATAGAACTTATCGAATTCGTCTGGCTCGAACAAAGTGAGAGCAAGCTGAAGTTCATCTTTGAGACCTCCACGGAACTGATAGATTTTACTCTTTGCATCAGGAATGTCTTGCTTTGCATAGAGAGCGAGGTTTTGGAACTTGACATTATACTGATAGACTGTCATGGAGCCCTGCTTGAGGTTGCGGAATTGCTCACGCATACCCTCGATAACACTTGTAGGAATGTGATGCGAGCGGAAATCCTTGCAGAAATTCTCCCAAGAGATCACTTGACCCGACCTTGAGTCTTTGTACTGCTGCCACCAGTCAGCTGCTTGATCTTTCAGTTGGAAGGCTGCAAACTTCACATAGTCATCTTCTTTCACGTTACTGCACTCAAAATGCTTCTTTATGTCGGTCAGCCAATCCTCAGCATCAAGAGGGTCGACACAGTAACTGAAAGCTTTAGGATTGTTGGCCAAGAACTGGTTGAGGGTAGCATGGTGCTGCTGGAAGAAGTTGCCTTGGTTCATTGGAACACCCTGATTAGCTTGATTAGCTTGCATCATCTGCATCATCTGCATCATCAACTGAGTGTTCTGAGCAGTAGTCTGCATAATTGCTCTCCAAGCCTCTGGCGGAGGAGGAGGAGAAGGAGGACGTTCTGGAACCTCTTCCACCTCTGGGTTGGCATTCGGAACCTTTTTCGGAGCCATCCTGTAAGAGATGACCACGAATCAGCAATTGATTGACAAAAGGAATAAGCTGAATCAATGGAATGAATTGCAACAAGTCTTCACAATAATCATTCGAACAATAAGAACGAATGAAATCATCCGAACAAGAGGAACGAATGAATTTCTCAGTTAATTGATAACATCAGTCTTCACGAGAAGCCACATAGGGATCAAAAGGATAAAATAATAAAACAACAAGGTACGGAAAGGAACAAACACAAGAGAGGAGTTTCGTTCTAACATCTTTGTGCTGAAAGCATATGAACGCGTTACGAAAAGGTTTTGCAATCCCCGGATCAGCATAGCCAAGGACCCTTTAAGATGCAACTCCTGATAGTAACATCGGTCATATAACTCCTTCACTCAATGTCGAACCCCGAACTCACTAACCTGCATTCGTTGGAAGAATGCCTACGATCTACTGGATAAACCCACCTATAGCTTTCCGAAAGATTCCAGTTATGCAATCACGTGTTGGGGATACACGGGAAGCACCGCGCACTCAACTCTAACCTACATCCAGGTGTATCCATCCTTCAACACATAACCAGTCTTTCTCGGAAACTGTGTACCTCGGACCTTCGAAAAGCATCCACTATAACAAGCTATGGCAATACTCCCGAACTACCTCCCCAGTACTGGGTGATGTCGGGGTTATCTTGCCACTGGCCGTATAGGGGAGATTTTCGATGTCGGCCGTCTTAAGTATTTAGTACTGCCGCGATATGCTTGTTACAATGATACCCCGAAGCTCAACTCCTCGGTAACAGGAGGCATCGGGAACAATATCCTTGTCACAAGAACATCGAAACAATCCCAGAATACTCGCGGGATTCCTAAAAAAAAATTTGTGCAAATTTTGAAGATAGGAGAGACATGAGTAGACGTCAGGAGTCCTCACCAGAGAGAAAGGGGATGAGAAGCAAAGAAATCCTACTCTCCGATATAATATAGGACTCAAAAGTTTTCAGTGTGTGCCTAGACTCAACCGTCAACGGTTCGATCAAACAGTGGGGGCTCCTAGGTCGGAGAAGGCTCTGAATACCAACTTGTAATGCCCAGGATGGAGTTATACCTCCTACGTGTCGAGGCACGACTTAAAGGCATAAGTCCATCCTAGAATGATCTCAAGTTTGGTAATCTTTACACAACTCATGTAAAAGAGGGATAGTAAACTGAAAATAGTTGGCTTACACTCGCCACGTCACAGAAAATACAGTACAAGTCTCAAACATCAAACATTAAGATCACTACAACCCTCTAAGGGCAAAAGCCAAATGTCAAAGTACCAAACTCAGATAAATAAACCACAGGCGGATCGAATCCTAGTAAGAGACTCCACTACTGATCGTCCGGGTAATGCACGTAGTACCGACTACGCTCTTCGTCGTACTCCCAATCCAGCTCGGTGCCATCACCTGGATAGCTCACAGCTGGACCTGCATCTGGTGTGTGAAGTAACTGTGAGCCACAGAGGACTCAGCAATCCCGTTCCCGGGTAACAGAACTATTTAAGCCTTTAGGTGAGGGAAAGGCTGAAGAAAGAACAAGTCTGCAGCAGCAACTAGCATCTAGCTTACGCAAGTGAGAGCGAGAAGAGAAGGCATCGGCGAGAAGTGATCACGAAGTGATCCTAGCTACAGCTCACAAACATAACCCCTCCGTGTTCAACTCCCGAATCCCTATTCGGAAATTGACAGTCACGGAACACACGCTGGTAGTGTATTAGTATCCTTGTGTCAAGTTATCTACAACCGGAATTAACAAGCTCCCATCTGCCACATAACCGCGGGCACGGCTTTCGAAAGTTCAAACCCTGCAGGGGTGTTCCAACTAGACCCATTACAAGCCCACGATCCGCGGAGTCGCAACTCCAAAGTGGGAAGACCCGAGTATCCTCGGAATCCCGTGCTCAAGATATACCGAGCTAAGGTAAGGCTAATCCAGCAAATCCTCCCGGCGTGTCGACACCCTGATCGTAGCCGCGCGTATCTAGGTCTCAGGACACGACCGGATGAGTCATCCTACAGGTTTTTACCAAACCTCGAGTTTCCTTGAGGTGGCCCCGCAGTCTGCTCGTTTCGGACCAACACTCATGTGGAGCACTGGCCCGGGGTTGTTGATTAAGAAAGAGGGTTAATTACTCCCTATGCAAGTTTAGTTTGTTATTAGGCAAACAGTACCAATGTTGGGATTTGCTGGAAAAGACTTAGCACTTAGCGGTTTATCGAGGGGGTCCCATACACCCCAACCGTGTTAGGAACGCATAATCAAGGAACATAATACCGGCTTATACGGATCCTAACGGCGTGAGTGGAACAAATCACCAAGCAAAAGGCTTAGCCTTCCACCCTTGCCAATATATAGATGATTTCAATTAAAGCATTTATATAGTGTGATATAACCCAACCAAACTTCAACATGGAGCAAGCATCTTCACTTCACCTGCAACTAGCAACGCTATAAGAAGGCTGAGCGAAGCGTACTTAGCCAAGCAACGGTTTGCATAGGTAGGGTGGTTAAACATGGCAATTGGTTACAAGTAGGAGGCTGACAAGAAGAACATGGGCATCGAGGCAAAACTATAGATCGAGACTACTAGCAATAGGCAAAGATAGTAATGTTATCGGGGTTCGGTCATCTTGCCTGAAGAGAAGTCGTTCGGATCGTAAGAAGGGTCCTCGTGCTCAACCTCGTTGGAAACCTCGTGCTCAACCTCGTACTCGTTCTCAGCTTCCGGCTCTAAACAAAACAAACACACCAAGCACCAATCAACAAGATGCAATGCGCACTCGAAAAACATGAATGCATGATGGATGCACTAAGGATGCACATGGAGCACGTAAAACATCACTCAAGCAAAACACCTCAAAACAAGATAACAACCTGATATTATTAATCTACACAGAAAAACACCCAAGTTTGATATAAGATTCGCTGAAATCGGAGTTACGGGCTAAAAGTTATGCCCGAAACAAGATTTGAGCGAAAACTGAAAATTACAGCAACATAGCATCTTTGGAGCTCAAAATAATTAAGCTACAGCACCCAAAAAGCATGGCAAAGGACATGAGCACAAACTAGATATATAGTACAGCAACTAGGTCCAAAGTGCACCCCCAACGGAGTCACGGATCAATAGCAATGATCTTGGACATATTGAACTTTGTAATAAAATTCTGGCAGCAGAATTTTATTGAAACTTTAGAGCAAAAGATAAACATGCTACAGCCACTCAAATGGACATGTGAGGACATGAATGGAAAGACAACAATATATACTACAAGGATCAATCAAAATCCACCCCAAAACTAACATGCTTTGTCCTACAACATCACACGAACATGGCATCGGAACGTTACAGATTTCAGACTTAGTGAAATTTCACTAAGTCCTAACACAGCAATATCATCATAGCACACAAAAGAGCATGTTTAAGTCACCTCGAAACTAAACATGGCAAAGGGTAAGCACCTCATCAAAGTGCATATGAAGGTGATCCCGAAACACACAAGCATGCATCAAAGAGGTGAACACAACGATTACAACGAGCTCATCAAGATGGCATTTCATAACAAGTGAAAACACAACATGTGAACATGGCACTTTGCAACGAAGATAACAAGGCAATAATAAATCTACCATGCAACCTATCACAAGCAACACGTAGTTCGTGGCAAGACGAACACGTGGACATGTCATTTGCATCGTTTGGACAAACGAGCTAAAAGATATCACATGTCAAAGGTGGCATAAAATAACACATAACAGCAGTTTATAACATGATGCACTCTTGCAACAGCAAAACAAGTGTCAAGATGACATCTAACATGCATGACAACAACAGGTAAAACGTAGAGGACATCTCCACGAACATTTGGACATGCTACACGCGCAAAACGGAGCAACAGGCACAAAGTTAGAGCAGTTCAAAGTTAGCATTTCAGATAAACAGATCTGGGGACTTAGTGGGGAAAAACAACCTTAGCAGAACTAGAACAGGGAAAAAAAGGAGTGACGGGCCGGCGGCGCGGATCCGGCCCGATCCGGCGGCTGGGCTTCGGCGGCGGGAGGCCCAGGTGGTGCGGCGCGGCCCGGGGAGACCTGCGGCGCTCGGGCCCGCGGGGCGGGACCTCGGCCCAGGCGGGAGCCGGTCGGGGCGGCTGGAGAAGCACTGGCCGGCTGGCTGAGGCGGCGGCCCGCAGCCCGGCGAGCGCGCGCCCAGGCGGCTGCGGGAGGCGGCCCACCCGGCGGGGCTGGCGCGGCCTCGGAGGCGAGCGGTGGTGGAGGGCCCAGCCCGCGGCTGGGGCCTCGGTGGGGCGAGCGCGGACGAGCGGCGCCTGGGAGGCGCCGGGCGAGGGACTGGGCCGGTCGGCTGGGGCCTCGGTGACGCAGAAGAACGAGGAAGTGGTCCTCTGCGCGCTGGCGTACGGGCCGGCGGATCCAGCGACGGGCCTGGCGACGAAGGCTCTGGAACGGGGCGGCGCTCGATCCAGCGACGCGCAGGAGGCGGTCGGTCGACTGGACGTTGACCTGGGTTCGATCCCAGATCGGGATCCGGCGGCGGCTCGAGGATCCCTCGGGATCTGGAAGAAAAAAATGGAGGATTGGATCTGAGAAAAGGAAAAAAAAGAAAGTGGAGAAGGGGAAGAAGAAGGGGATGCCCAAATAGACTAGGGGGTCTATATGTAGCAGTTTTTAGGGTTAGGAGGAGATTTAGGGGCGCTAGGAGCCCTCCGATCGCGATCCGACGGATCCGATCGCGGGGATAGTTTTAAAGGGCCTAGACGGAGATAAAAGAAAGCAGTGGGGGTATTTCCGGGACACGAAGCGAAGGCACTTCGGGCCCACACGAACAACGGAGGGAAAAGTCAACGGAGTCCAAACGAGACGAGATTTGAGAGGCGGGTTGCACACAACAAAACAACAACACACACAACAACCTCGCGGCACACCGGTAACGAAAAACGCCCGAAAAACAAAGTAGGCCTACGGGACGTCACGGACACGTGAGGGAGCTCCGGAACGCGAAACAGACAACGGGAAGAAACACACGGAACCGGATGCAACCCACAACACAAATGCAATGCGATGCACATGTCTACATGATATGAATGAATGCCACACACTCACACAACAAAACGACGAAAGCCCGAAAGACAAAGAACCCGAAATGGAAATAGATGAAGCCGGAGATTTATTATATACCCAAAAGGGAAAGTATTACATCCGGGGCATTACACCATAGATGCGCCCTGGTGGGTTGTGCTCGGCCCAGCCCACCTCCGGTGCCCATCTCCTAGTACTAATAAGGTATTTTTACCTAGAAAAATGAGGAGGGGATTTTCAGGACGAAGCGCCACCGTCTCGAGGTAGAACTTGGGCAGGAGCACTTTTGCCCTCAGGCGGAGTGATTCCGTCTGGGGAACTTCCCTCCCGGAGGGGGAAATTGAAGCCATCGTCATCAGCAAAAACCCTCTCATCTTTGGGAGGCCAATATCCATCAACATATTCAACAATACCATCTCCTCTCAAACCTCGGTTCATCTCTTGTGTTCAATATTTGTACCGGAACCTCAGATTGATACATGTGGGTGACTAGTAGTGTTGATTACATCTTGTAGTTGATTGCTATATGGTTTATTTGGTGGGAGAATATATGTTCAGATCCATTATGCTATTTAATACCCCTCTGATATTGAGCATGAATGTTATTTGTGAGTGGTTACCTTTGTTCTTGAGGCCACGAGAGAAATCATGTTGCAAGTAATCATGTGGATTTCATATGTGTTCGATATTTTGATGATATGTATGTTGAGATTCCCTTAGTGGTGTCATGTGAACATCGAATTGATGGGCCTCGAACCCCTCGTTGGTTACCCCAAGTGGAAGGTGTAAGATGCAGTAAGTAGAAGTGTTTTCCCCTAGCAAAGATGCCAAGGATCGAATCCCCAGAGACTCCTAGGTTCAACAAGTAGGTGTCAATTGCTACGGCGCCAGATTAGTAGCAATCAACGTGGACCTGCACACAGATACAAATAACTTTGCTCCCAACGAGTATAGAGAGGTTGTCAATCCCTCCGGCCTTGTAGTTCACAAAGGGTTAAAAGCAATGATAGTAGTGATAGATAGTTTTTGCAATAGTAAGTAAATAGCGAAAAGTAAATAGCGGATGTGAACAATGATGGTAATATGGACCGGAGTCTCATGATGTTCACTAGTGATGTCTCTCTCCCAAAAGACGATAAAACAACTATGTGAGGTAAACAAATTACAGCTGGGCAATTGACAGGACCACGAACGCAAACCAATACTGACTACATTGCAAGAAAGGTTGAGGTTCAAAGCATGGGCGGTACGCCAAAATAAGTAGACCGAAATCCATTAATATCTACTACTAATCACCCACCTTGAGATATCTATCCAGAACATCTCGCTGGTATTAAGTTGCGAGTCCCACCCATAGTGTAAACTCAATGCAACAGACAACTGCATTAAAAGAACTTTGCGTAAAGTAAACAATCCTTGCACCCGCGGGCACAAGCACCGTTGTTTTCCCCCTTGTGGCAACAGCACATCCCCTAGACTCATGTTTCTGTCACTCAAGTTAGTCATCGAGGGGCATGAACCCACAATTGAGCATAACGTTCCCTCTTGGATTCACTACCTACTACTCGGCCAAAGCAATAAATAACAACGGAGAATATGCAAGAATTACTTATGAACTAAAATATAAAAGAGGTGAATCAAATATATTACTCAAGATCAATCTGAACATAATCTCATAATCCATCGGATCCCAGCAAACTCAACATAGCAACAGCATAAGGATTACATAGGTGCCTCGATCATGTAGGGCAGCTCACGAGGACTAATTAGTGAAGCACAAGAACGGGAGGAGAACATCACATAGCTACTGGTCATGGACTCATGGTCCAAGGGAGACTACTCACGAGTCATCCGGGAGGCGTCCATGGTGGTGGAGAAGCTCCCGGTGATGATCCTCCCCTCCGGCAGGGTGCCGGGAAGAGTTCTCCTGGTGCTCCCGATCTTGGAAGCGGCTGTGGCGGCGGAACAGAGATGGGATCGTTCCTGTTCTGAGGGTTTCGGAGGGTCCTTTAAATATATGCCAAAGTAGGGCATCGGGGGAGCCTCGGGGGGCCCAGGCGCCCCCCCGGCGCGGCCCAGGGGGGCGCGCCCACAGGGCGCCTGGAGCCCCTATGCCCCCCCCCCCAGGCTGCCCTTCGGACGCAGTGTTGTTTCCGGAACGCTGATTTTTTATATAATTTTTTTGGATTTTTCTGGGCACTTCTCGAAACGTGAAAACCTGAAATACAAAAACAGCCGAAAACAGAAACTGGCACTGGGGTGCACTGGATTAGTAAGTTAGTCAAAATATGATCAAAAGTGTATGGAAGTGTATGAATATCATAGCAATATCACCCAAAAGTGGCATGGAGCAAGCAGAAATTATAGATACGTTTTGGACGTATCAACATCCCCAAGCTTAATTCCTGCTTGTCCTCGAGTAGGTAAATGATAACAAGAATAATTTCTGTGGTGACATGCTATTAACCATATAGGACTTTCTCATAGTCATATGACAAAAGCTTACTGAGACAACGATTCTAAAGTAATTAAGTTGTCTCAAGAGAAAATCACAAATGACTGAAAGTTTTACAACATGAAACTGAAACATCAAAAAGATTTGCAATGAACATGATGTGCAAATATGATAAAGTGATATCTAGCTTGCCCCCTTTAGTGATGCAAAACATAAATGCAAGGGCACCTCCAAGGTTTAAGTGATGACTAGATACAATCATTTCAGAATAAACGATATCACAATCATGCAAAAGACAATGCTACTTTGGGACAATGCACATTACACTCAGAATGACAATCATGCTCTCAGTAGTTGGTGCTTTAACATAAAGGTAAGAGAAAGGTTAAGAGCTAGAGCTTTTTATTTTGGAAACATGGAAGCAATTGTGTCAACGGTAGTAGTACTTCATATGTGTCATGCATAAAACATCATATAAGTTGCAAGCCTCATGCATCGAATACCAATAGTGCTCGCTCCTTGTCCTAATTAGGTCGGATCCCCATGGGTTATCATTGCATTACATATGTTTTAACCAAGTGTCACAAAGGGGTACCTCTATGCCACCTGTACAAAGGTCCAAGGAGATAGATCGCATTTGATTTCTCGTTTTTGATATATCTCAACTTAAGGACATCCATACCGGGACAACATAGAAAATAGATGATGGACTCCTCTTTAATGCATAAGCATATTCTCATAAGAGATTGAGGATTAAGGTCCAAGCTAAAACTTCCACCATAATGCATGGATTTGGTTGGCGGCCCAATGTTCTTCTCTAACAATATGCATATTAATTCAACCCATGGTAAATCACCCTTACTTCAGACAAGACGAACATGCATAGCAACTCACATGATATTCAACAAAAGTGTGACAGTTGATGGCGTCCCTAGAAACATGGTTACCGCTCAGCAAGCAACTTATAAGAAATAAGATACATAAGCAACATATTCTTTACCACAATAGTTTTTAGGCTACTTTCCCATGAGCTATGTATTGCATGGTTAGTTTTCTTAGTGCAGGTGGAGGTTAGCAAAAGACTGGGAGCGACCAACTAAGAGAGCAATGACGGTCATAATCATGCAGAGCGACAAAGCAGTATTGAATCAGGCATGGTAGTTATATCGCTACTTAGAAACAAAAGATCATCAAGGCTTGACAGACTTTCTTTATAGTCTTGAATATGCGTGAGCATACGCCAAGTCAATCAAAATAAATTCTCGAAGGAAGATATTACTAAACCATACCACATCATAGGCAAACAAACCAAGTTGGTACTCCAATAACACATTGGGAACCCCCCAGCTATTTAAGATTAACCAAAAGAAAACCTGAACTACTAAGCACCATCATGAAAGTAGCATCTTTATCATAGACACATTAACCCATGCAACTGAAGCAAACTCTCTTAATAAGGTGAGCATGGTAATTAAAGAGAGTTAAAGCAACCAACTAAATAAAAGCTCTTGAAAAGATAAGCATGAATACTAAGAGCAGAGTACGATAGTAGCTATTAAAAGACAAAGAACACACACAGCATAGATAGACATGAAAATTCTATGTTATGTTCTAGGTAGAGGTGGAGCGTGTTTTTCTCCCACATAAAGGAATGCTGGGTTCCGACTCGTTATGAAAAACTAAAAAGAAAACTAAAAGCAAGACGCTCCAAGCATAGCACATAACACATGAAGTGATAAAAATATAGCGAAACGAAAGACGAACTGATAGTGTTGATGGAGAAGGGGATGCACGGGGGCATCCCCAAGCTTAGATGCTTGAGTCTCCTTGAATATTTCTTGGGGGTGCACGGGGGAATCCCCAAGCTTGAGCGCTTGACACTCCTGAATCTTTTTATCATCTTCCCTCGCACACTTGAAAACTCCCTTCATACATAACTCATCGTAATCTGATTAGCGAGGTTAGTACCCTTAATAAAATAATTATACCTTGCTGGAAATAAGGATATTCTTGAAGTTCTACTGTTTCTCAAGATTTCCAAAAGGTTTTTGCAAAGAAAAAGCAAGTTCTTAATTTGCAAAGTGAAGGTAAGGCAAAACAGGACAGAATCTGTGAAAAACAGAACAGCAGGCAGTAATTGATCTGTTCGGGATACTTCTGCAACTCAAATAAAAAAACTCAGAACTGACGCACGAAAGACAATTATATAGAGAACGCTGTCGAAAAAATTCAGACCAAAAAGATGATCTGGTGATTTTATACGAATTTTTCTATCCAAGGACAGAATCTGTTTCCTGGACAGCACCTCACAACTTTTGAACTTTCTAGAAATCGGAGGCTATACTTGGCACAAATATGAAAAGCAAAGATACAATGATGATGCTACAGAAGTAAACAACATCAAGACACAACAAAAGCAAAAAAATTATTCATGTGGGCTGCCTCCCAAAAGCGCTTTCTTTTATGCCTTTAAGCTAGGCATAGTGCATAGAGGAATCAATAATCATGATAATAATCGGAGTTATAAATTGTTTCAAATGGTTCCTCAATAAGTTCATTCTTGTTCCTTCTAGGAAAGGGGTACACACCTTTTGCCTTCCCGCGTAAGTGGATTTGTCCCTTACCTATATCGATGAAACCTTTAACTGCTCGGAGGAAGTCCCTTCCAAGCACTATATTTCCTTGGTTTGGCTCCACGATGAAGAAATCAATCATTACAATCCCTTCAAGGAATTTAACCGGTACGTCTTTTATTTTTCCCTGGATTTCAGAAATATCTCCATTAGTGTGTTCATGATAGGATGGTAATCTATCCATGTTAAATTTTAAAGAATCATGAACAATTTTTGGCATAGTAGAAACCATAGATCCAATATCACAATAAGCAAGGAAGTCTTGATTAGAGATGCTAATCCTAACAAAAGGCTCCCAATCATTGTCTATTTCCAAAATGTCTTTCTTATTGGGTTTGGGTTTCTCTACCTTCATCAAGTCTAGAGCATCCATTCTCTTTTCAATGGTAGCAAGTCTATCTATGACAGTATCAAAGTTATGATCATAAACAAAGTAACTAGATAGACCATGTATAATTTCAAGGGCTCTAGCTTCATCACATTCTAAGAAATCTCCCTCAGCTATAATGTCAAGGGAGTGTTTACACCATTTAAAAAGACCATGGTAAAAATTCCTGAGCACAATTTTTATAGGTATCCAAGGCATAATTCTCCTATGTGCATCAGAAATTCTGTCCCATGCCTTCTTCATATTTTCTCCATCCCTTTGATGGAAATCTAAAACTTCTGATTCCCTCAAAGCACCAAATCCTAACATGTTTGGCTAAACAGAAAGGACTACTAATAAAAAGTCAAATAATTTTTTTGTGATTTTTGATAAAAAGGTACTAAAGCAAAAATGAAAGATAAACTAACAAGACTAAAAAGCAAAGGTAAAAGATAGCATGCAACTCCCCTATCCTGAAGAGTGGAGTCCCCGGCAACGGCGCCAGAAAATACTCCTTGATGGGCCTCGAACCCCTCGTTGGTTACCCCTAGTGGAAGGTGTAAGATGCAGTAAGTAGAAGTGTTTTCCCCTAGCAAAGATGCCAAGGATCGAATCCCTAGAGACTCCTAGGTTCAACAAGTAGGTGTCAATTGCTACGGCGCCAGATTAGTAGCAATCAACGTGGACCTGCACACAGATACAAATAACTTTGCTCCCAACGAGTACAGAGAGGTTGTCAATCCCTCCGGCCTTGTAGTTCACAAAGGGTTAAAAGCAATGATAGTAGTGATAGATAGTTTTTGCAATAGTAAGTAAATAGCGAAAAGTAAATAGCGGATGTGAACAATGATGGTAATATGGACCGGAGTCTCATGATGTTCACTAGTGATGTCTCTCTCCCAAAAGACGATAAAACAGCTATGTGAGGTAAACAAATTACAGCTGGGCAATTGATAGGACCACGAACGCAAACCAATGCTGACTACATTGCAAGAAAGGTTGAGGTTCAAAGCATGGGAGGTACGCCAAAATAAGTAGACCGAAATCCATCAATATCTACTACTAATCATCCACCTTGAGATATCTATCCAGAACATCTCGCTGGTATTAAGTTGCGAGTCCCACCCATAGTGTAAACTCAATGCAACAGACAACTGCATTAAAAGAACTTTGCGTAAAGTAAACAATCCTTGCACCCGCGGGCACAAGCACCGTTGTTTTCCCCCTTGTGGCAACAGCACATCCCCTAGACTCATGTTTCTGTCACTCAAGCTAGTCATCGAGGGGCATGAACCCACAATCGAGCATAACGTTCCCTCTTGGAGTCACTACCTACTACTCGGCCAAAGCAATAAATAACAACGGAGAACATGCAAGAATTACTTATGAACTAAAATATAAAAGAGGTGAATCAAATATATTACTCAAGATCAATCTGAACATAATCTCATAATCCATCGGATCCCAGCAAACTCAACATAGCAACAGCATAAGGATTACATAGGTGCCTCGATCATGTAGGGCAACTCACGAGGACTAATTAGTGAAGCACAAGAACGGGAGGAGAACATCACATAGCTACTGGTCATGGACTCATGGTCCAAGGGAGACTACTCACGAGTCATCCGGGAGGCGTCCATGGTGGTGGAGAAGCTCCCGGTGATGATCCTCCCCTCCGGCAGGGTGCCGGGAAGAGTTCTCCTAGTGCTCCCGATCTTGGAAGCGGCGGCGGCGGTGGAACAGAGATGGGATCGCGAAAAGAGTTCCTGTTCTGAGGGTTTCGGAGGGTCCTTTAAATATATGCTAAAGTAGGGCATCGGGGGAGCCTCGAGGGGCCCAGGCGCCCCCCCGGCGCGGCCCAGGGGGGGCGCGCCCACAGGGCGCCTAGAGCCCCTGTGCCCCCCCCCCCCCAGGCTGCCCTTCGGACGCAGTGTTGTTTCCGGAACGCTGATTATTTATATAATTTTTCTGGATTTTTCTGGGCAGTTCTCGAAACGTGAAAACCTGAAATACAAAAACAGCCGAAAACAGAAACTGGCACTGGGGTGCACTGGATTAGTAAGTTAGTCCAAATATGATCAAAAGTGTATGGAAGTGTATGAATATCATAGCAATATCACCCAAAAGTGGCATGGAGCAAGCAGAAATTATAGATACGTTTTGGACGTATCACGAATACATGAAACTTCACCATCTTTGGGCCTAAGGGGATGCATTTTGGAGTAGTTAGTAGATGATGGGTTGATAGAGTCACAGAAGCTTAAACCCTAGTTTATGCACTACTTCGTAAGGGGTTGATTTGGATCCATATGTTTAATGATATGGTTAGATTTGATCTTAATACTTTTATCGTATTGTGGATGCTTGTGAGGGGGTCAGTCATAAATGGGAGGTTTTCTCAAGTAAGAACAACACCCAAGCACGGTCTACCCTGATAACCCACAAGTGTAGGGGATCGCAACAGTTTTCGAGGGTAAAGTATTCAACCCAAATTTATTGATTCGACACAAGGGGAGCCAAAGAATACTCTTAAGTATTAGCAGCTGAGTTGTCAATTCATCCACACCTGGAAACTTAGTATCTGCAGTAAGATAGTTTAGTAGCAAAGTAATATGATTGTGGCGGTAGCAGCAATAAAAGTAACGATAGTGTTTTTGTAGTTTTTGTGATACTAGCAACGGAAAAGTAAATAAGCAACAAGCAATATAGGTAAAGCTCGTAGGCATTGGATCGATGATGGGAAATTATGTCAGATGCAATTCATCATGTAGAAGTTATAACCTAGGGTGACACAAAACTAGCTCCAGTTCATCAATCTAATGTAGGCATGTATTCCGAATATAGTCATACGTGCTTATGGAAAAGAACTTGCATGACATCTTTTGTCCTACCCTCCCGTGGCAGCGGGGTCCTATTGGAAACTAAGGGCTATTAAGGCCCCCTTTTAATAGAATAGCGGACCAAAGCATTAACACATAGTGAATACATGAACTCCTCAAACTATGGTCATCACCGGGAGTGGTCCCGATTATTGTCACTTCGGGGTTGCCGGATCATAACACATAGTAGGTGGCTATAGACTTGCAAGATAGGATCAAGAACACACATATATTCATGAAAACATAATAGGTTCAGATCTGAAATCATGGCACTCGGGCCCTAGTGACAAGCATTAAGCATAGCAAAGTCATAGCAACATCAATCTCAGAACATAGTGGATACTAGGGATCAAACCCTAACAAAACTAACTCGGTTACATGATAGATCCCATCCAACCCATCACTGTCCAGCAAGCCTACGATGGAATTACTCACACTCGGTGGTGAGCATCATGGAATTGGTGATGGAGAAAGGTTGATGATGACGATGGCGACGATCTCCACTCTCCGGAGCCCCGAACGGACTCCAGATCAGCCCTCCCGAGAGAGATTAGGGCTTGGCGGCGGCTCCATCTCGTGAAACGTGATAATTCCTTTTCCTTGATTTTTTTTCTCCCCGAAAGTGAAGATATAGGATCTGGGGGTACGTCGGTAAGGCACCAGGGGGCCCACGAGGCAGGGGGTGCGCCCCCACCCTCGTGGATAGGCCCTGGGCCCCTGGTGTGGATCTTCTTGCAAATAGTTTTTATATTTTCCAAAATAATTCTTCGTTGATTTTCAAGCGATTCCGAGAACTTTTTATTTCTGCACAAAAACAACACCATGGCAGTTCTGCTGAAAACATCGTCAGTCCGGGTTAGTTCCATTCAAAGCATGCAAGTTAGAGTCGAAAACAAGGGCAAAAGGGTTTGGAAAAGTAGATACGTTGGAAACGTATCAACTCCCCCAAGCTAAAACCTTTGCTTGTCCTCAAGCAATTCAATTGATAAACTGAAAGTGATAAAGAAAAACTTTGACAAACTCCGTTTGCTCTTGTTGTTGTAAATATGTAAGCTAGCATTCAGGTTTCCAACAAGATCATGAACTAACCACATTCACAATAACTTTCAGGTCTCAAGACTACTCACATCAATGGCATAATCAACTAGCGAGCGATAATAATAAACCTCGGATGACAACACTTTCTCAAAAGAATCATGATATGATATAACAAGATGGTATCTCTCTAGCCCTTTCTGAGACCGCAAAACATAAATGCAGAGCACCTTTAAAGATCAAGGACTGACTAGACATTGTAATTCATGGTAAAAGAGATCCGGTCATGATCATACTCAATGCAAATTAATAGTAATACATGCAACGACAGAAGTGCTCTCCTACTGGTGCTCTTGGATAAGAGGATGATGACTCTGCATAAAAGTAAATAGATAGGCCCTTCGCAGAGGGAAGCAGGGATTTGTAGAGGTGCCAGAGCTTGATTTTTAAATAGAGATGAATAACATTTTGAGCGGTATACTTTCATTGTCAACATAACAACTAAGAATCTCGATATCTCCCATGCTATGCACTTTATAGGCGGTTCCCAAACAGAATGGTAAAGTTTATACTCCCCCAATCACAAACAAGCACACTCCATGGCCATCAGAATCCACGGGGTACCGTCCAAACAAGCAACAGCCCTGGGGGAGTTTTGTTTAATTATTATGATTTTGAGCATGGGACTGGGCATCTCGCTTACCAGCCATTTTCTCATGAATGATGAGCGGAGTCCACTCATCGTGAGAATAACCCACCTAGCATGGAAGATATAGACAACCCTAGTTGATACATGAGTTGTTCGAGCATACAAAACAGAATTTCATTTGAAGGTTTAGAGTTTGGCACATACAAATTTACTTGGAACGGCAGGTAAATACCGCATATAGGAAGGTATAGTGGACTCATGTGGAATAACTTTGGGGTTGATGTATGTGGATGCACAAGCAGTATTCCCGCTTAGTACAGGTGAAGGCTAGAAAGAGACTGGGAAGCGACCAGCTAGAGAGCAACAACGGTCATGAACATGCATTAAAATTAATCAGCAATGAATGCAAGCATGAGTAGGATATAAATCACCATCAACATAAATATCGTGGAGGCTATGTTGATTTGTTTCAACTACATGTGTGAACATGTGCCAAGTCAGATCACTTAAATCGTTCAAAGGAGGATACCACCCATCATACCACATCACAACTATTTTAATACCATGTTGGCACGCAACATAGACAATTATAAACTCTCGGCTAATTAAGCATGGCATAAGCAGCTATGATCTCTAATTGTCATTGCAAGCATGTTTCATTCATAACAAGCTGAATCGGGAACGATGAACTATCATATTTACAAAAACAAGAGAGGTCGAGTTCATACCAGCTTTTCTCATCTCAATTAGTTCATCATATATCATCCTTATTGCCTTTCACTCGCACGACCGAATGGTGTGGATAATAATAGTGCACGTGCATTGGACTAAGCTGGAATCTGCGAGCATTTTATACAAGAGAGAAGACAAGGTAATATGGCTCAAGGTTAAATCAACAACAAAGCATATGAGAGCCACTAAGCATTTCAATCATGGTCTTCTACTCTTAACCCTCAAAGAAAAGAAAAGAAACTATTTACACGGGAAAGCTCCCCACAAGCAAAAGAAGAATGGGAAATCTTTATGGGTTCATTGTTTTAACTACTACAAGCAAAGAAAGTAAACTGGCTAGAAGCTACAACTAATATACTTTTTGTTTTTCTGGTTTTTTTCTAGAACACAAGAAAAAGACTAAGAAAAAGAAATTGAAACTTAGCATGGATGGTACAGTGAAAGAGTGTGAGCACCAACAACTAGAATAAGTGTGAACATGAATGTAAAGTCGGTGAGAAACACGTACTCCCCCAAGCTTAGGCTTTTGGCCTAAGTTGGTCTATGTCCACGGATCGAAGCTACTCCTTCAAGTGTACTGAGATGTGTCCTCTGGGTTCCACTGGTTGGCGAGCTCGTCCGGCTCCCACCCATAAATAGACTCACGGTAAGGATCAAGTGGTGGCTCTGGCTCAGGCTCTGAAGCTTGTGCCTGGCCTTGGTACTTGTAGAAGGCATCTGATGTGATGAGGTATTGAAAGTGCAACTAATCCCCGGGTGGTTTTGGTAATTAATAACAACATATATATCATTGAACTAATAGTTACTTGATAATCATTTCAGAGAAGTTCAGTGATACGGGTATGGAAATGTCTGAAGAAGTGGACCCCTCAAAATGCTAAGGCAAGCATTGGCAAAAGCTCAAGACTCCATTTTTGGTTTAGTGATCAAAGATCACATTGAGTCCATAGGAAAAGCCAATACTATTAAAAGGGGATGAGGTTGTGTTGATGATCTGGTTGCTCAAGTGCTTAGTGATTTAGCTCCTTCAACTATCAGCAACTTTCACTACTAAACACACTCATAAGTAATCTCGGACAAACCGATTCTTCCAACTCAGTCCCACCGAGATGAACCACCTCAGCTATTTTCCAAACCCTAGATATTTCGGTCAATCCGATTTTGAGTTCGGTCTCACCGAAACTGGACTGCCAATCTTCTGTAACCGTTTGACATCATTTCGGAATATCCGAGTTGATAATTTCGGTCACACCGAAACTGCCAAGTTCCTACCTTTGACTCATATCGGACAAACCGAGATGGTATTTTCGGTCCCACCGAAAACCCCAACGTTCACTATATTTGAACTTTCGGTCTGACCGAGTTTCCACTTCGGTCTCACCGAGATTGCTCAATTATGTGTGTAATGGTTGGATTTTGTGTGGAGGCTATATATACCCCTCCACCCCCTCTTCATTCGTCGAGAGAGCCATCAGAAAGTACTACTACTCCTACCTTACACTTTCTGAGAAGAGAACCACCTACCCTTGTGTTGAGATCAAGTTATTCCATTCCTACCATATGAAACTTGATTTCTAACCTTCCCAAGTTGCTTTCCACTCAATCCTTTCTTCCACCACAGCCATATCAGTGAGGAGAGTTGAGTGTTGGGGAGATTATCATTTGAAGCACAAGAGCAAGGAGTTCATCATCATCTACAACATCTATTACCTTTTGGAGGGTGGTGCCTCCTAGATTGGTTAGGTGTCGCTTGGGAGCCTCCGTCATCGAGATGTGGAGTTGAACCAAGAAGTTTGTAAGGGCAAGGAGATCGCCTACTTCGTGAAGATCTACCCCGAGTAAGGCTAGTCCTCCGTGGGCGTAGGCCATGATGGAATAGACAAGGTTGCTTCTTCGTGGACCCTTCGTGGGTGGAGCCCTCCGTGGACTCGCGCAGCCGTTACCCTCCATGGGTTGAAGTCTCCATCAACGTGGATGTACGATAGCACCACCTATCGGAACCACGAGAAAAATCTCCGCGTCTCCAAATTGCGTTTGATCTTCTCCACCTCTCTTTACTACATGTGCAATTTACTTTCTGCTGCTTATACTCTAGAATTGCATGTGTAGGGTGATACTTGTCTTGATCATAATTGTGAAACTGCCAAAAACTGTTCATGATCAAAAGGTAGAATTTTTATATTTACAAGTAGTCTAATCACCCCCCTCTAGACATACTTTCGATCCTACAAGTGGTATCAGAGCTTTGGTCTCCATTGTTTTGGTTTCCATTGCATTGGACTCCATAAGCTTGGTTTCACAACCTAGGAGAGTATGGCGTCTAGTGAGGGTAATTATCGTAGAGGTCCTTACTTTGATGGTACAAATTTTGCTAGTTGGAAGCATAAAATGAAAATGCATATTCTTGGTCATAACCCAGCCGCATGGGGCATTATTTGTGTTGGTACGCAAGGTGAATTCTTCGAGGAAGGAAAAGTTCCGGATCGTGAAGCTACACCGAAGAGTTGCGGATGGTGCAAAACAATGCTCAAGCTTGTGACATTCTCTTCAATGCTTTGTGTCCCGAGGAGTTCAACAAAATCAGCTGTCTTGAGAATGCTAAAGAGATTTGGGATACTTTGGTTGAAATGCACGAAGGTACTGAATCTGTGAAGGAATCAAAGCTAGATATTCTTCAAGGTCAACTTGACAAGTTCAAGATGAAGGATGGTGAAGGAGTCGCTGAAATGTACTCTAGGCTTGCTCTCATCACAAATGAGATTGCCGGCTTAGGAAGCGAAGAAATGACCGACCGATTCATCATTAAGAAGATTCTCAGAGCTTTGGATGGAAAATATGACACCGTGTGCACTTTGATCCAAATGATGCCAAACTACAAGACTCTCAAGCCAACTGAAGTCATTGGAAGAATTGTTGCTCATGAGATGACACTTAAGGATAAGGAAGAGCTTCACAACAAGTCAAGTGGTGCTTACAAAGCTACAAATGATGCTCCCACAACCTCAAGTGACAAGTTAATTTCCAATGAAGAAATAAGCCTAATGGTTAAGAACTTCAACAAGTTCTACAAGAATAGAGGCAAAGAAAGAAGCTCAAAGTCTAGATCATATGATGAAAAGAGATCTTCTAGTCGTGATCGAAACTGCTACAATTGTGGAAGACCCGGACACTTCTCAAATGAGTGTACGGCTCCCCACAAGAGAAGAGAAGAATCTCCAAGAAGAAGAGCAAGAGATGAGTCACCTCGGAGAGAGAGAAGGAGTAGAGATGATCGTTATGAACGAAGACCCTCTCGGAGAAGCAAGGATTCGGAGAGGAAAGACAAGTCATCAAGGAGCTACACAAGAAGAAGACATCAAGCTCATGTAGGTGAATGGGTCTCCGGCTCCGACTCCGACAATCAATCCGATGGAAGTTATCACTCCGACTCCGACTACAGTCAAGATGAAGGTGTTGCCGGACTTGCACTCGTATCCTCCAACTCCAACTCCTACGACTTATTTGATTCACCAAATGAGGGAATTGGAAGATGCTTCATGGCTAAAGGCCCCAAGGTAACACACCCTGAATTCATTGACTTTGATAGTGATGAGGATGACTTGCTTGGTGAAGATGAGCTCTTGCATGGTAAATCTAGTGAGCTTAGTAACGATGAAAATGCTAGTAGTCTTTATAGCCGAGAAGAGTCGAATGACAATGCTATGAAGGAGATTGAGCGTCTAACTAAAGAACTAAACACTCTTAAGTTAGCTCATGAAACAACTCAAGAAGATCATAGAGAGCTCCTAAGATCTCATGAGAAGCTACGCTTCGAGAAGCTCACTCTAGAGCAAGAACATGAGTTTCTAAAAGCGATCAATGACGATCTTCGAAAGAAGAGTTCTTCATATCTTGCCAAACGACTTCTCTTGTCTAATTTCTTGCCACCTATTAAGACTAAGCATGACAAGCATAAGAAAAATTCTTCCTCTAGTAGTAACAATAACCATGTTAAAACTAATATTGTTGCTTCTAGTAGTTCTCTTGATTCCACTAACAATGTTTCAAGCCAAGTTACACTTGAGCAAGAAAATAGCTTATTGAAGGAAATCATAGAGAAAGGTGTCTACAAGAGTCTTGCCGGAAGCAAGAACTTTGAGGAAATTGTTCGCAAACAAGGAAGGCACCGGAAGAATCAAGGGATTGGTTTTGAGCGAAAGTTCAACGCCGAAGGTGTTGAGTGGGAAGAAGGTCAATACCCTACTCCACAGTTTGTTTCTCAAAAGGAGAAGTATGATCCTACTTCTTCCAATGTGGAACAAACTCAAGATGACCTTCCACCACAAGACCACAAGCTAAAGGCCAAGGACAAGCTTCAAGAGGAGATTGATGCATTCATTGAAGCACCTCAAGCCATGGTCAAGTGGGTTCCCAAGGACACATCAAGTTCTACTTCGTCAAGCTCAACTACAACCCCAAGGATTCCCATCAAGATGATGTGGATCCCAAAGAAGAAGAACTAGAAGGTTCTTGAGGGTGACTCCGCCAACATACTTCACTCACATTCATTTTGGCAACTTGTGCAAACAACTTCCACATCATGCACTAGTTCATGGAGTCACAAACCCTCTTGTTGGTAAGTCAAGGGACAAGGTAATCATTGCTTTCATAGGCATCATCTTTTGTGAACTTCAATCTATGTCTATGGATATCCTTGTTTGTTCCTTGTGGGACTAACCCATGTAGGTATTGAAAGTGCTCTAATCCAAAGGATAGCTCCCAACTCTTGATGATCTACATCAACATTGAGCATCCACATCTTCAACATCTACATGAAGTCTTCTACGACAACCCAAGGTTAGTTTGACCCTTTAAAAGGGGTTCTCACATCTAGGGGGAGCTTTGCCCTCAAAATTGAGCTAAAGCATCTCCAAATGATGTGAACACATCAATGCTTTATGTAAAAGTGGTAACCCCACTTGTGCTTAAACGATGAGTATGACCTATGATCAAATGTTCTCATTTGACTCCTAAGTCAAAATACTCATATAAAGATGACCTAGTCATCGACAAATTGTGTGCTAGTAGCTAGAGTTTTGGTTGTGCATGTTTGACACATATTTCATTTGCTATCTTATTGTGTGAGCATGTTGAATGCATGATTTTATCCATTCAAGGACATCCATTTGTTGTTTTGGTTGTTTTGATTTTTCTGGCCAAATGGATGGACAAGAATGCCTAAGCACCTTCCCTAGCTATCTATGCTTTCTTGTCTCAAATTCCATTCATGCTCATATCACAACTTTGAACAAGTCATTTTCGGACCCTCCGAGTGAGGAGCACTCGGAGCCACCGATCCGTCTAAGGCTGACTTCCAAAACCTTCTAAGTCCATTTCGGTCAGACCAACTTCTCCATCTCGGTCCAACCGAAACGCTTAGACTGATCTAGGTTTCATCTCGGTGAAACCGAGTTATAAATCTCGGTGTGACCGATATGTGTAACTGCACAGCAGTTATCCATTTCGGTGTCACCGAGTTTTTCAACTCGGTCCCACCGACAGCATGGGGATATAAATACTGAGGGCAGCGCGCGATTATTTCTTCAAACCGTTTCGCCCCCAAGTCCCCTGCTGCCGTCGCCCTGGTCTTCGGATCGTCGCCATCGTCGCCTGTGCGCCCTCGCCGCAGGTCTCCGCCGCCGTCAACGGTATTCTTCTCCGCGCCGTTGCCGCCGTAGAGGGACTCCACCAAGTTAGGGTGTGTCTCGATCCCTCTCGTGCTCCCCATCTGATTCTTGCACGATTGGTTTGCCCTGCATCTAGCCACGTTTGAAATCTTCCTTAACATCAGATCAGATCGTTCTAGTTTTGAGCAAAATTCTTAGGTTTAGGTTTCCACGGAACACATCTCGGTGAAACCGATTTTAAATTCTCGGTGTGACCGATTTGGCCTCTGGCCATTGCACTGCACTTTCGGTTTAACCGAGTTGTGCAAATCGGTGTGACCGAAACTCAGTTTTAGTGAAACCCTAGTTTATCGGCAGGACCGAAACCCATTTCGGTCTGACCGAAAGTGGTGTGTAAGTTTCTGTTATACACTTCGGATTCACCGAAACTGAAAATCGGTTTGATCGAAATGCATTCTGTGAAAACTCAAAACTAAGATTTGAACTCATCTTTTTTTTAAAAAAAACCTCTGCAGTTGTGATAACTCTTCTACTCTACCTATACCTTATCTATTCACAGGTTCTCAGCCATGTCAGATGCCAGTGACAGCCAGAACAGGTCTGAGTCACCTTTTGCAGAGATCCCTGAGGCAGATACTAGTCCTGAGGCTAGTAGTCCTAGTGATGATGGTGAGAGGAGTACCCCGAGTGGTTTGCCTCCTGCAGCCACCAAAACCAGAAAGCAGAGAAATTCTGATGATGAGGACTCTGACTTCATTGCTGAGGAAGTAACCTCCAAGCCCAAGAGAAAAGTTGTTGCCAAAGAGCACCAAGGGCTTCAGTCGAAGAAAGGCACCAGCAAGGTCAAGCAGTCAGCTGTTGCCAAGAAGCTGAACCTGGAAGAGCCTGCCCAAAGTAAAGTGAAGAAAACTTCCAAGAGGAAGAGAGTTGTGTATGTTGAACCTCATGTTGATGCAGCAGTTGAAGAAGAAGAAGAAGATGCACCCCATCCTCCTCCTCAGAAGGCTAAGTTCATGGGTGATGCAATTAGGGCTCAAGCCACTTCTAAGCCCAAGAAGCCTGCTCAAGCCAAGGCAGCTCCAGCAAAGCCCAAGAGGACAACCAGGAACATCCCAGCCTCTGAGAAGAACAAAGGTGATATGCCACCGTCTGAGTCTGAAGAAGAACATGTGTTGCTAAAGCTCCGTCCAAAACTGCCACTCCACAACGATGCTCATCCTCAAGCCGAGGATATGAAGGCAAGGAAGGATAGAGGTCTCAGGCTATGGAGACAGTCTGATCCATATGCCGTGAGGAGAAGGACTGCTATGGACCCCAGATTCCACACCAGAGAGCAGCAGGACTTCTATGAGACCGTGCTGATGGATAAGAAGCCTATTGTTGCAGACACCAGGTATGTTGACTGGGAGTACATTGACAGTGAAGAGCACTGAGACTTCTTTCCCCATGTGCATGAGAGCTTCACTGCATGTGGAGTTGATGAGTTCGTGGGTCAGAAGCTGACAGATTGGAACGATGAGATGATCATGCAGTTCTACGCCACAGCCCACTTTTATCCTGATGGGAAGATCACCTGGATGACTGAAGGTCAAAGGTTTTCTTCGTCTATTGAAGAATGGGCAGAACTTCTGAATGCTCCAGTGCAGAGAGAGGACGACATTGATGTCTATGGGATTCCTAAGAAGAACCATGATTCCATGAAGAACATGTACAAGGAGATCCCCGCAGCTGATTTGGAAGGGTGGAATCTTGGCTCAGTGTACTATCTCCAGGCAGGTCTGACTACCACAAACACTATTTTGAGGCATACCTTGATGCCCAAGTCTGGAGACCACCGCATGATCCGAGGCTATTCTATCAACATGCTGCACATTCTTGATGAGAAGGCACCTTTTAAGGTGATGGACTTGATGGTAGAAACCATTAAGAGGACTGCAGCTGACCAGAAGAGGTCGTGTGGATTTGCCCCGCAGATTCAGATGCTCATCAATGCCAAGTTTGGCACGGGCAAATTCATGTTGGATAGGAAGCACTTGCCACTGCAGCCAGAGCATGAAGATAACATTGTTGTGATGGATGAGGAGGATCCAACTTCTGTTGAAGGTCAAGCTAAAATTGAAGCTGCCAAGAAAGCCAAAGCTGATAAAGAGGCAGCAGCAGCAGCAGCTAAACCAAAGAGCTTCGGAGAGCAGATTCTTGAAGCTACCCAGAGGATTGAACAACGCCTGGCCAGCATTGAACAATCTCAGGAAAGCCTAGAGAGGATTGTTGAAGACAAGATCCACGCTCTGGATGTGAAGCTGACTGAGATTCAGGTGACCGTCAACAAGCTTGAGGCAGACATGGAGGAAGCAAGGCAGGAGAGAGCAGAGCTCATGCAGGATGATCTAGTCCAGGACTCTCATCGCCAGACTGCTCAGGTTCCCAGAGGATCCCGATCAGCAGCTATCCCAGTGACTGACTCCAGGGCTACTACTTCAGCACCTCCTACAGCTCCAGCAGTTACTCCAGCCACAGCTCTAGCATCCACTCCTCCAGCGCAGACATCAGCAGAAGTCTTCGCCGATGCCGTCATTTCTACTCCGACATCTACCCAGACGGGAGCCGCCAGCAGAGCCCACAGTGACGCTTAGCTCTATGCTTTTTCGAACTTTTTGGTAACTTGTTGCCAAAGGGGGAGAAATTGTATAGATCATAGGGCTTCGAGAGAGAGAGTGCTCTTTCGTTCTTTTGCCGGTTTCTTTGAGATACATTTGGTTCTTTTGGTTCTTGATACTTTCAGTGTGCTTGATACTACGTTTGATGCTACCTTAATGAGTGCTTGGTCATACTATGCTTTAATGTGTGCTTAATGCTTATCATATGCTATTCCTTATTGTATGGCTATTTACTCTTGTCTTGGTGATTGGGTGCATGTTATTCATTCTTATCATTTTGTGCGCTCCACCAAGATGTATGTGACATGGAAGAGTGACCCATAATCCTAATCGATTGTGCATTTGCATTCAAACGCAAATTTTAAATAATGCACAAATTTAGGGGGAGCTCTTGTTTATCACATACTTCTCAAAGCGACGATATTATTCATTGATTATATCTTTTGTCGAAGCTTTGATCTATATGTTGTCATCAATTACCAAAAAGGGGGAGATTGAAAGTGCAACTAATCCCCGGGTGGTTTTGGTAATTAATAACAACATATATATCATTGAACTAATAGTTACTTGAGAATCATTTCAGAGAAGTTCAGTGATACGGGTATGGAAATGTCTGAAGAAGTGGACCCCTCAAAATGCTAAGGCAAGCATTGGCAAAAGCTCAAGACTCCATTTTTGGTTTAGTGATCAAAGATCACATTGAGTCCATAGGAAAAGCCAATACTATTAAAAGGGGATGAGGTTGTGTTGATGATCTGGTTGCTCAAGTGCTTAGTGATTTAGCTCCTTCAACTATCAGCAACTTTCACTACTAAACACACTCATAAGTAATCTCGGACAAACCGATTCTTCCAACTCAGTCCCACCGAGATGAACCACCTCAGCTATTTTCCAAACCCTAGATATTTCGGTCAATCCGATTTTGAGTTCGGTCTCACCGAAACTGGACTGCCAATCTTCTGTAACCGTTTGACATCATTTCGGAATATCCGAGTTGATAATTTCGGTCACACCGAAACTGGCAAGTTCCTACCTTTGACTCATATCGGACAAACCGAGATGGTATTTTCGGTCCCACCGAAAACCCCAACGTTCACTATATTTGAACTTTCGGTCTGACCGAGTTTCCACTTCGGTCTCACCGAGATTGCTCAATTATGTGTGTAATGGTTGGATTTTGTGTGGAGGCTATATATACCCCTCCACCCCCTCTTCATTCGTCGAGAGAGCCATCAGAAAGTACTACCACTCCTACCTTACACTTTCTGAGAAGAGAACCACCTACCCTTGTGTTGAGATCAAGTTATTCCATTCCTACCATATGAAACTTGATTTCTAACCTTCCCAAGTTGCTTTCCACTCAATCCTTTCTTCCACCACAGCCATATCAGTGAGGAGAGTTGAGTGTTGGGGAGATTATCATTTGAAGCACAAGAGCAAGGAGTTCATCATCATCTACAACATCTATTACCTTTTGGAGGGTGGTGCCTCCTAGATTGGTTAGGTGTCGCTTGGGAGCCTCCGTCATCGAGATGTGGAGTTGAACCAAGAAGTTTGTAAGGGCAAGGAGATCGCCTACTTTGTGAAGATCTACCCCGAGTAAGGCTAGTCCTCCGTGGGCGTAGGCCATGATGGAATAGACAAGGTTGCTTCTTCGTGGACCCTTCGTGGGTGGAGCCCTCCGTGGACTCGCGCAGCCGTTACCCTCCGTGGGTTGAAGTCTCCATCAACGTGGATGTACGATAGCACCACCTATCGGAACCACGAGAAAAATCTCCGCGTCTCCAAATTGCGTTTGATCTTCTCCGCCTCTCTTTACTACATGTGCAATTTACTTTCCGCTGCTTATACTCTAGAATTGCATGTGTAGGGTGATACTTGTCTTGATCATAATTGTGAAACTGCCAAAAACTGTTCATGATCAAAAGGCAGAATTTTTATATTTACAAGTAGTCTAATCACCCCCCTCTAGACATACTTTCGATCCTACAGGTATACACCTGTAGACAGATCAAACAAAGATGGTGCAGGCAAGCTTACAATTTCACAGTATATTTCATCAAACCTTAATTTATAATTAAGCTGTCTATTTTTGTCCTTAACAATAAAATCATGAGCTACCATGCTCTTGTAGTCTAGGTAAACAGGGGCAAGAAATTTTTCTTCCTTCTCATGATGCATAATAGGTATTCTAAAATGTTCAGCAAGCCGAGAAGCAAAGATGCCTCCAAAGACGGGCCCCTTTGAGCGGTTCAAACTCAGTCGTTTAGCAACGACGGCACCCAAACTAAAAGTTGTGTCTTGAAACAAAGCATGGCGTAAAATGATAATATCAGGGGCACTAAGATTCCCACTGTTCCCACGACCAATTAAACATCTACTCGCAAATTAAGCAAAGTAGCGCAGAACAGGGAAGTGTATACAAGTGATTCTTGCCCCTGAAACTTGTCTAGTTTCCCCCACAGCTATCATATCAATAAACCATTCAATGTCTTCACGACGTGGTTCATAAAGTCTACCTCCAAAGGGTACTTTGTATATTTCACAAAAATCTAAGAGTGATATCTCCTTAGCCACATCATATAAGCAAAATTCCATCGTAGGTGGTGGTTTCTTAGCATGAAAATGAAAACTTTGCGTGAAAATATTGGTGAGTAAGAGATACTATTCTTTTTGGTCGTGGAGGAAGTCGGTGAGGCCTGCATTATTTGTCAACCAATAAAAGTCCTCATATATACCGGCGGACATCATGTAATCATTACAAGGCCATTCGCACGATCAAACTTCCGCCATGCGAGGAAGATTATATTTGGGCTTCTTATTTTCTTCTTTCTTCTTCTCTTCTGAGCTCTTGCTGGAGGAGCCCCTCAACAATATCTTTAACATTTTCCTTTTCTAAAAATTTCTGAAATTTTTAGTAACTTCAAAATAAAAGTTAACCAAACTCAATAAGATTGATAGCAACAACTCCTACTAGTGCCTAGAGACTATATCATGCATTAGAACTACTTGGGACCAAGAAAAATTGACATGCAAGCTCAAGAACAAGTCCACCATAGCAACATAAATTTGCAATAAATAGAGCATTAGAAAAAAATTGGACCAATGGAGGAGTCACATACCAAGGAACAATCTCCCCAAACAGTTTGGTGAATGGTGCTTTGAGCAAGGAGATCGAAAATGGCAACAAGAAGAGCTAGAACTCGGGTTTGACCTGGTTGGAGATTTTTTGGGAGGAAGAAGAAGAACATGGGTGCAGGAATAAGTGGAGGGGGCCACGTGGGGCCCACGAGGCAGGGGGCGCGCCCTGGACCCTCGTGGCCACGTGTTGGCTCCCCTCGCTGTGTGTTCAGTGCCGTATTTCCTCAAATATTCTAGAAAAAATCATATTTCATTTTCATGGCATTTGAAGAACTTTCGGGATATATTTTATATTTTTTATTGCACGGATAAGTCTGGAAACAGACAGAAAACACTATTTTTGCTTTATTTATCTTAATTAACAGAAAGTAAAAAGAGGGTACACAAGGTTTGTGCTATCTAGATTCACCTATCCCATGCTCATTAAAAGGAATCCATTAACAAGGTTGATCATGTCTTGTTAATAAACTCTTTCCGAGTAACATGAAACCGGAGAATTTTTGAATAACACTAGGTTAACTCGATGGGGATATGTATGTCCCCAACAATAAGGATGTCATATGCCTTCTTGATAGTAGGGATAGGAAACTCAAAACCTCCAATAGTGATAGTTGAAAATTTTCCAATATAATTGATACTGTGGACATGAGGTTGTTTCCTCGGAAAGTGTACCGTATGCTCATTACCATTGACATGAAAAGTGACATTACCTTTGTTGCAATCAATAACATCCCCTGCAGTACTCAAAAAGGGTCTTCCAAGAATAATAGACATACTATCATCCTCGGGAATATCAAGTATAACAAAGTCCGTTAGAATAGTAACATTTTCAACTACAACAGGCACATCCTCACAAATACCGACGGGTATAGCAGTTGATTTATCAGCCATTTGCAAATATATTTCAGTAGGTGTCAACTTACTCAAGTCAAGTCTACGATATAAAGAGAGAGGCATAACACTAACACCGGCTCCAAGATCACACAAAGCAGTTTTAACATAGTTTCTCTTAATGGAGCAAGGTATAGTAGGTACTCTTGAATCTCCTAATTTCTTAGGCATTCCACCATCAAAAGTGTAATTAGCAAGCATGGTGGAAATTTCTACTTCAAGTATCTTTCTTTTGTTGGTAATAATGTCCTTCATATACTTGGCATAAGGATTTGTTTTGAGCACATCAGTCAAACGCATATGCAAAAAGATAGGTCTAATCATTTTAGCAAAGCGCTCAAAATCCTCATCATCCTTTTTCTTGGATGATTTTGGAGGAAAATGCACGGGTTTCCGAACCCATGGTTCTCTTTCCCTACCGTGCTTCTTAGCAACAAAGTCCCTCTTATCATAACGTTGATTCTTTGATTGTGGGTTATCAAGATCAACAGTAGGTTCAATCTCTACATCATTATCATTGCTAGGTTGAGCATCATCATGAACATTATCATTAACATTATCACTAGATTCACGTTCATTACCAGATTGTGTCTCAACATCAGAAACAGATATATCATTGGGATTCTCAGGTGTGTCGGTTACAGGTTCAGTAGAAGCATGCAAAGTCCTATTATTTTCCTTTTTCTTCTTCTTAGAAGAACTAGGTGCATCTAAATTAGCTCTTTGGAAATCTTTCTCAATTCTCTTAGGGTGGCCTTCAGGATACACAGGTTCCTGAGTCATTCTTCCACCTCTAGTCACAACCCTAATGGCATTATTCTTACTATTTAGTTCATTGAGCAAATCATTCTGAGCCTTAAGTACTTGTTCCACTTGAGTGGTGACCATGGAAGCATGTTTACTAATAAGTTTCTGATCACCTTTAGCTCTAGACAGATAATCACTCAAGCGTTCAATCATATAAGCATTCTGTTGTAATTGTCTACCAACATAAGCATTGAAGTTTTCTTGTTTCACAATAAAATTGTCAAACTCATCTAAGCATTGGCTAGCAGACTTATAACGAGGAATATCACCTTCATTAAATCTATAAAGAGAATTTACCTTTACTACCTCTGTCGGGTTATCAAGACCATGTATTTCTTCAATAGGTGGTAAATTCTTAACATCTTCAGCTTTAATACCTTTTTCTTTCATAGATTTCTTTGCCTCTTGCATATCTTCGGGACTGAGAAATAGAACACCTCTTTTCTTCGGAGTTGGCTTAGGGGCTGGTTCAGGAAGTGTCCAATTATTTTCATTAGCCAGCATATTATTCAATACTAATTCAGCTTGTTCAACTGTTCTTTCCCTGAAAACACAACCAGCACAACTATCCAGGTGGTCTCTGGAAGCATCGGTTAGTCCATTATAAAAGACATCAAGTATATAATGCATCTCAAGAGGATGATCAGGCAAAGCATTAAGTAACTAGAGAAGCCTCCCCCAAGCTTGTGGGAGACTCTCTTCTTCAGTTTGCACAAAGTTATATATTTCCCGTAAGGCAGCTTGTTTCTTATGAGCGGGAAAATATTTAGCAGAGAAGTAATACATCATATCCTAGGGACTACGCACACAACCAGGATCAAGAGAATTAAACCAAATCTTAGCATCATCCTTTAACGAGAAAGGAAATAGCTTAAGGATATAGTAGTAACGAATCTTTTCATCGTTGGTAAACAGGGTGGCTATATCATTCAACTTAGTAAGATGTGCCACAACAGTTTCAGACTCATAGCCATGGAAAGGATCAGATTCAACCAAAGTAATTAACTCGGGATCAACAGAGAATTCATAATCCTTATCAGTAAAACAGATAGGTGAAGTGGCAAAAGCAGGGTAATGTTTCATTCTAGCATTCAAGGACTTTTCTTTCAGCTTGGCTAATAATTTCTTAAGATCATACCTATCATTGCAAGCAAGAAAGTCTCTAGCAGATTCTTCGTCCATAACATAACCCTCTGGCACAACAGGCAATTCATATCTATTGGGAGTAGTTTCATCATCACTTTCATAAATATCATCAGTTTCAACATTTCCACTCTCCCTGACCTTAGCAATTTGTTCATCTAGAAATTCACCTAGTGGCATAGTATCAGTCATAGAGGTAGTTTCATCATACATAGCAGAAGTGGCATCATCAAGAACATACGACATATCAGATTCAATAGCAGGAGTAGGTGTCGCAAGTTTACTCATAACAGAAGGAGAATCAAGTGCAGAGCTAGATAGCAGTTCCTTCAATCCCCTCGTAGTTGAGGGTAAGATCTTGGTTTTTGAGTCCTTCAAATTCTTCATAGTGATCAACAGATATAAATCCCAAGTGACTTAAAGAATAGAGCTATGCTCCCCGGCAACAGCGCCAGAAAATAGTCTTGATAACCCACAAGTGTAGGGGATCGCAACACTTTTCGAGGGTAAAGTATTCAACCCAAATTTATTGATTCGACACAAGGGGAGCCAAAGAATACTCTTAAGTATAAGCAGCTGAGTTGTCAATTCAACCACACCTGGAAACTTAGTATCTGCAGCAAGATAGTTTAGTATCAAAGTAATATGATAGTGGCGGTAGCAGCAATAAAAGTAACGATAGTGTTTTTGTAGTTTTTGTGATAGTAGCAACGAAAAAGTAAATAAGCAACAAGCAATATAGGTAAAGCTCGTAGGCATTGGATCGGTGATGGGAAATTATGTCGGATGCAATTCATCATGTAGAAGTCATAACCTAGGGTGACACAGAACTAGCTCCAGTTCATTAATGTAATGTAGGCATGTATTCCGAATATAGTCATACGTGCTTATGGAAAAGAACTTGCATGACATCTTTTGTCCTACCCTCCCATGGCAGCGGGGTCCTATTGGAAACTAAGGGATATTAAGGCCTCCTTTTAATAGAGTATTGGACCAAAGCATTAACACATAGTGAATACATGAACTCCTCAAACTATGGTCATCACCGAGAGTGGTCCCGATTATTGTCACTTCGGGGTTGCCGGATCATAACACATAGTTGGTGACTACAGACTTGCAAGATAGGATCAAGAACACACATATATTCATGAAAACATAATAGGTTCAGATCTGAAATCATGGCACTCGGGCCCTAGTGACAAGCATTAGGCATAGCAAAGTTATAGCAACATCAATCTTAGAACATAGTGGATACTAGGGATCAAACCCTAACAAAACTAACTCGATTACATGGTAGATCCCATCCAACCCATCATTGTCCAGCAAGCCTACGATGGAATTACTCACGCACGGCGCTGATCATCATGAAATTGGTGATGGAGGAAGGTTGATGATGACGATGG
Source organism: Secale cereale (assembly GCA_902687465.1). Lineage (NCBI taxonomy): Eukaryota > Viridiplantae > Streptophyta > Magnoliopsida > Poales > Poaceae > Secale > Secale cereale. Next base: position 132,329,326 of record LR738715.1, read on the forward strand.
CGACGATCTCCACTCTCCGGAGCCCCGAACGGACTCCAGATCAGCCCTCATGAGAGAGATTAGGGCTTGGCGGCGGCTCCGTCTCGTGAAATTTGATAATTCCTTCTCCTTGTTTTTTTCTCCCCGGAAGTGAAGATATAGGGTCTGGGGTACGTCGGTAAGGCACCAGGGGGCCCACGAGGCAGGGGCGCGCCCTGGGCTGGGGGGCGCGCCCCCCATCCTCGTGGACAGGCCCTGGGCCCCCTGGTGTGGAACTTCTTGCATATATTTTTTATATTTTCCAAAATAATTCTCCGTTGATTTTTAGGTGATTCCAAGAACTTTTTATTTGTGCACAAAAACAACACCATGGAAGTTCTGCTGAAAACAGCGTCAGTCCGGGTTAGTTCCATTCAAATTATGCAAGTTAGAGTCCAAAACAAGGGCAAAAGGGTTTGGAAAAGTAGATACGTTGGAAACGTATCATACCCACATATTGAATCATCAAAGTAGCGAACGTGAATCAAACCAACATGATGAAGTTGGCTAGATGAAATTCATGTGTGCCCTCAGGAACGCTTTGCTTATTATAAGAAACCATTTTGGCTTGTCCTTTGCCACATAAGGATTGGACTACCCTGCTGCACATTATTTACCGTTACCGTTACTTGCTCATTACAAATTATCTTGCTATCAAACTATCTGTTACCGACAATTTGAGTGCTTGCAGACATTACCTTGTTGAAAACCACTTGTCATTTCCTTCTGCTCCTCGTTGGGTTCGACACTCTTACTTATCAAAAGGAATACGATTGGTACCCTATACTTGTGGGTCATCAAGACTCTTTTCTGGAGACGTTGCCGGGGAGTGAAGCGCTCTTGGTAAGTGGAAATTGGCAAGGAAAAATTTATATTACATGCTGAAATTTATTGTCACTTGTTACTGTGGAGAACAATCCTTTGAGGGGTTTGTTCAGGGTATCTTCACCCCGACCGGAAGCACAATTAGTTGCCCTTCAACTTACTGCACCTACTGAAAATACTGGTTATGAAATTCCTTCAGGTATGATAGAACAACTGCTAGCTAATCCTTATGCAGGAGACGGAACTTAACATCATGATGCACACTTAATACATGTGGATGAAATTTCTGGATTATTTAAGCTTGCAGGTTTGCCCGAAGATGAAGATAATAAGAAGGTTTTCCCTTTATCTTTTAAGGTAAAAGCATTGACATGGTACATGCTATGTGATGATATTGGATCTTGGAACTAGAATCGATTGAAATTGGAATTTCACCAAAAATATATCCTATGCATCTAGTTCATCATGAACGGAATTATAGATATAATTTTTGGCCTCGTGAAGGATAAAGTATCACTCTAGCTTGGGGGAGGCTTAAGTCAATGTGATATTCATGCCCCAATCATGACCTCCCGAGGGAAATTATCATTCAGAATTTTTATGCTCGGCTTTCTCGTAATAATCAATCCATGCTCGATACTTCTTGTGTTGGTTTCTTTATGAAGAAGACTATTGAATTCAGGTGGGATCTTTTATAAAGAATTAAAAGCAACTCTGAAGATTGGAAACTCAACGTAGGTAAAGAGTCGGGTATTAAGCTTGAGTTTGATTGTGTTAAATCTTTTTTTAATATCAATGTTTTTCACAAGTTTAGCACTAAATATGAACTTGACTCTGAGATAGTAGCCTCTGTCCGTGAATCATTTGCTACTCATGTTGATCTCCTAAGGAGAAGTGGTTTGAATATCACCCCCATGTTAAAGAAGAAATTAAATAATAGGTAATAGCTAAAGATGAAACTATCATTTACAATGTTGATCGAGTTGTGCCTACTACTTATATTGAAAAACCACATGTTCCTGTTAGGATGAAGGAACATGCTAAAGTTTCAGTTGTGGTTCGCAAAAGTGATGTTAAAACATAAAAAACTGAATGAATTAAAGTAGAGCCTAGTGTTGCTATGGTTAAATATATCTTGGACAATAATATTCATGGGCATGTTATTTACTTCGTTCGTGAAGCTGCTAGAATTGCCAAACCTGATGAAAAAGATAAACATAGACATGTAGTTGGCATGCATGTTGTCTCAGTTACAATAGGAGATCATTGCTATCATGGCTTATGTGATTTGGGTGCTAGTGTGAGTGCTATTCCTTTCACCTTATACCAATAAAGTATGAATGACATAGCACCTGTTGAAATAGAAGACATAGATGTTACTATTAAACTTGCAAACCGAGACACCATCACACCACTTGGGATAGTTAGAGACGTTGAAGTCTTGAGTGGGAAAATAAAATATCCTACTGATTATCTAGTTCTTGGTTCCCAACAAGATGACTTTGTCCCATTATCTCTGGTAGACCTTTCTTAAACACTGTCAATGCTAAAATAGATTGCGAAAAGGAAATTGTGAGTGTTAGTTTGGTGAAGTGTATCATGAGTTTAATTTTTCAAAGTTTCATAGACAATCACGAAATGAAGAATCACTTAGTAAAGATAAAGCAATTGGTCTTGCTTCTACTGTTGTGCCACCTACTGATCCTCTAGAACAATATTTGCTAGACCATGAAAATGATGTGCACGTGCATGAAAGAAATGAAATAGATAAAATATTCTTTGAACAACAACCTCTCCTTAAACACAATTTGCCTATTGAAACTCAGGAGGTACTCCTGCCCCTAAGGGTGATCCTATGGTTGAATTAAAACAATTGCTAGACACTTTGAAGTATGCTTATCTTGATGAGAAAAAGATTTATCATGTTATTATTAGTGCTAACCTTTCAGAACATGAAGAAGAAAGACTACTAAAAATTCTGAGGAAGCACCGTGGTGCTATTGGATATATTATTGATGATCTTAAGGGCATTAGTCCCATTCTCTGTCAGCACAAGATTAATATGGAGCCTGATGCTAAACTTGTTGTTGATCATCAATGACGATTGAATCCTAAGATGAAAGAAGTGGTAAGAGCTGAAATACTAAAACTTCTGGAAGCACATATAATCTATTCCATAGCTGATAGTAGATGGGTAAGTCCCGTTCATTGTGTCCCTAAGAAGGGAGGTATCACTGTTGTTCCTAACGATAAAAATGAACTTATTCCACAAAGAATTGTTGCTGGTTATGGAATGGTAATTGATTTCAGAAAATTAAATAAGGCTACTAGAAAAGATAATTACCCTTTGCCTTTTATCGATCAAACGCTAGAAAGACTATCTAAGCACACACACTTTTTCTTTCTTGATGGATATTCTAGTTTCTCTCAAATACCTGTATCACAACCTGATCACGAGAAAACCACCTTTACTTGTCCTTTTGGAATCTATGCTTATAGATGTATGCCTTTTGGTTTATGCAATGCGTCTGCTACCTTTCAAAGATGTATGACTCCTATATTCTCTGAATTTTTTGAAAATATTGTTGAGGTTTTCATGGATGATTTTTCCGGTTACGAAACTTCTTTTGATGATTGCTTAAGCAACCTTGTTCGAGTTTTACAGAGATATGAACAAACTAATATTGTCTTGAATTGGGGGAAGTGCCACTTTATGGTCAATGAAGGTATTGTCTTGGGGCATAAAATTTCTAAACGAGGTATTGAGGTGGATAAAGCTAAAGTTGATGCAATTTAGAATATACCATGTCCTAAAGATATTAAAGGTATTCTTAGTTTCCTTTTTCATGCATGTTTCTATAGGAGGTTTATTAAAGACTTCACTAAAATTTCTAGGCCTCTTACCAATTTAATACAGAAGGATGTTCCTTTTGTTTTTTATGATGATTGCGTAGAAGCTTTTGAAACAGTTAAGAAAGCCTTGAGCTCTGCACCTATTGTTCAACCACCTGATTGGAAATGCCTTTTGAAATTATGTCGTTGGTGCTGTTCTAGGACAAAGAGTTGATAAGAAATTAAATGTTATCCATTAGGCTAGCAAAACTCTAGACAATGATCAAAGAAATTATGCTACCACTGAAATAGAATTTTTAGCAGTTGTGTTTGCTTGTGATAAATTTAGATCTTACATTGTAGATTCTAAAGTAATTGTTCACACCGGTCATGCTACTAGGAAATATCTTATGGAAAATAAAGATGCTAAACCTAGACTCATTAGGTGGGTTCTCTTGCTACAATAATTCTATTTACATATTACTAATAGGAAAGGAGCCGAGAACGACGCAACTGATAACTTTTCTAGGTTAGAAAATATTCTTGATGACTCACTACCTATTGATGATAGCTTTCCTGATTAACAATTAGCTACAATAAATGTTTCTCGTAATACTCCTTTGTATGCTGACTATGATGATTATATTGTTACAAAATACATACCACCTAGTTTCACATATCAACAAAAGAAAAAAAATCTTCTATGACTTAAGACATTACTTTTGGGATGACCCACATCTTTATAAAGAAGGAGTAGATGGTATTTTTAGACACTGTGTAACTGAGGATGAACAGGAGTAAATCCTACGGAAATTTCACTCTGAAGTCTATGGAGGACATCATGCGGGAGATACAACTACTCACAAGGTATTGCAATCTGGTTTTTATTGGCCTACTCTCTTCAAGGATGCCCGTAAGTTCTTCTTATCTTGTGATGAATGTCAAAGAATCGGTAATATCGGTAAGTGTGAGGAAATGCCTACGGATTATTCACTTGTTGTTGAAAAATTTGATGTTTGGGGTTTTGATTATATGGGACCTCTTCCTTCCTCTAATGGGTATACATATATTTTGGTTGATGTTTATTATGTCACTAAGTGGGTAGAAACTATTCCAACTAGTAGGGCTGATCATAACACCTCCATTAAAATGCTTAAAGAAGTTATTTTCCCAAGGTTTGGAGTCCCTATATATCTAACGACTGATGGTGGTTCACACTTTATTCATGGTGCTTTCCGAAAAATTCTTGCTAAATATCATGTTAACCATATAATTGCACCACCCTATCATCCTAAATCTAGTGGTCAAGTTGAACTTAGGAATAGAGAAATAAAACTTATATTTAAAAATGCCAATAGGTCCTGAAACAATTGGTCTAAGAAACTAGATGATGCACTTTGGGCTTATAGAACAGCTTATAAAAATCCTATGGGTATGTCTCCATATAAAATGGTGTATGGTAAAGCTTGTCATTTTCCTCTTGAGTTAGAACATAAAGCATTTTGGCCAATTAAAGAAATCAACTATGACTTCAAACTTGTCGGTGAAAAGAGGCTATTTGATATTAGCTTGCTAGATGAATGGAGAACCCAAGCCTATGAAAATGCCAAATTATTTAAAGAAAAAGTTAAACGATGGCATGATAAAAGAATCCAAAAGCGGGAGTTCAAGGTTGGAGAATATGTTCTTTTGGACAATCTCGTTTTAGATTTTTTGCAGGCAAACTTCTTTCCAAATGGGAAGGACCACATATTATCAAAGAGGTTTATTGCTCTGGAGCTATGAAAATTAATAACGTTGCTACTAACCTGGAGGTGGTCAATGGACAATGAATTAAACACTACATCTTAGGTACGCCTATTAATGTTGAAAGAAATGTTATCCAAACCATGACACCGGAGGAACATATAAAAGAAACCTTCCAGAACACTCCAGAACCCTAAAAAAGAGGAGGTACATGATATGGTAAGTAAACGGACTCCGAAAAATCCGCAAACATATGTGTTTTAAATTTTGGAATATTATTTTTTGGAAAATAATAAACAACCAGGAAGGCAACTGAGGAGGGCACGACGCACCAGGCGCGCCTGCCTTGCCTGGCGCGCCCAGGTGGGTTGTGCCCCACTCGGGAACCTTCCCGACTCCGATTTCCTCCCATGTTCTTGTTTCCCAAGATAAAAAAATCTTTGTATATACCCCTGGACGATTTGACTACCGCATTGCAGAAAAATCTTATGTTCTTGTTTCGTGATGTTTTCCTAGCAGATCTGAAAATATGTCGTCTCAAGATTCAGAGGGAGAAGGCTATGTTACTGATTACATTGCAAACCCTAAAGTCTATGGGGAGGTGGATCATTACGGTTCGACCACGAAGGAGGAGGAAGACGATGACATGCAGGAAACAATGGATGATAGCTCTGAGGAAGAGGAAGAACCATTACCTCAACCTGGAGATATGCACGTGGAATTCAAGAAGTCAAATCTCCCAAACAAAATTAAGACCGAATTTATCCCTTCTCATTTTCTGCAGGATAGTAAGGCAGCATTATGCAAGAAGATATTAAATCTTGAGTTGGAGAACGAAGATCTAAGGGAGGAAAACTTTAGTCTAAGATGTAAACTAGAGAAGAAGCTTGCTACCTCGTCACCACCACCACCTTCCTCTTCTTCACCACCAAAGGAGACTTGAGTACACGGGTATGGGCACTCCCCTTGGCGTGTGCCAAGCTTGGGGGAGATGCCCCGGTATCGTATCACCATCACTTTTATTTACATTTACCTATCGTAGTTCAATCCTTAGTTATTTCGTGATTTAGTTGAATAAAAGTTTAGTATGCTATATTTTCAAGTTTTAGTTTCATGATCTATCTATCTATTTAATCGAGTGAGAGTTATATAATAAAGTTTAGTTTTAGTTTTGTCTCTTTATTTTTAAGTTTTTATCAAATAAAAAGAAAAAATTAAAGATCATATGCGAATCTTATGGTAAGTGATGACATCACATAAGAAAAAGTATAAGTGGTAAAATTTGTTGAAGGTTGACAAACATAGCATTGGTCAATGATGCAACTCGTGAAAGAATTAATAAAGGAAGAGAATATTCATATGCAAATACACTATCTTGGACATCTTTTATGATTGTGAGCCCGCATTAATTATTACATGTCAAAATTGTTGACATTGGGCAAGGAAGACAGCGTAATGAATCATGTTTGTTCATATTCACATAGAAGTTATATTGGCATAGATCCTCCAACATGCAGTCCTTGATCAATATATTTTCTAGCCAAAAACTCCACACTAAGTAGTGATACTACTTGTACATCCAAAAACACTAAACCCAACTCATTATTTGAGAGCCCACCATACCTACCTATGGACCGAGTTCGATCCTTCAAGTAAGTTAATTGCTTCGAAATGTGTTTGATCATTTAGTGTAAGTGAAAATTGAGCGTTGTACGAACTTGTGATGGCAAAGTAATAAAAGCGATGGAGTGCACAATAAAGGTTGCTATCGTAAGGGGCAATATAACGACACGTTCTTTTACATTAAGGCATTGAGCATCAAACAAAAAGCGCATGACAACCTCTGCTTCCCTTTGCGAATGGCCTATCTTTTACTTTTATGTATTTATTTTTATGCATGAGTCAAAGTAATCTTCCCTATTCATTTTTATTCTCTCCTTTTCCAAGCATCATGTGGTGGGGAAAGATCAAGGCACATATATCTAGTTGGATATGAGTGAGCATGAGTTATTATTGTTGACATCACCCTTGAGGTGAATATGTTGGGAGGCAAAAACTATAAGCCCCTATCTTTCTATGTGTCCGGTTGAAACTTTTTGCTCATGGGTATGATGTGACTGTTAGCAATCATAGAAGACTAAAAGATAGTTGAGTATGTGGACTTGCCAAAAGGCTCTGCCACGTGACCCTTCTTGAAAATATGATGAATTGAGGTTGCAAAGTTGACTGAGTACATAGTTTGTTTGTTTTCAATAAAGTTTATGCTTCTACTTCGATGTTGTGATGAATTGTTACTAGTTCATGAGAAGTTATATGATAAAAGTTATATGGTTTGTTAAAGTTTTATATTCAGTTTGTTTTTGTTATAATAATAAGCATGATGCTACTATGTCTGTATTTTGTTTTTATCGACACCTCTTTCTCTAAACATGTGGACATGATTTTCGGTATCGGCTTTCGCTTGAGGACAAGCGAGGTCTAAGCTTGGGGAGTTGATACGTCCATTTTGCATCATGTTTTCCTACTATTATTTATAATTTTTTATGATTAATAATGCTTTATTGAGTAATTATAATGCCTTTTCTCTCATAATAAGTAAGGTTTACACAAAGAGGGAGAATATCGGTAGCTGGAATTCTGGACCTGGAAAAAGCTATGTCAAGCCACCTATTCTACACATCTCCAAATGAGATGAAAATATAAGAAGAATTATTTTGGAATAAAAAAATAATGGAGCAAATAACTATCGGAGAGGGCCACCTAGTGAGCACAATACACGAGGGCACGCCAAGCCCCCCTGGTGTGCCTTGGTGTGTTGTGCTCAGCCCAGCCCACCTTCGATACCCATCTTCTGTTACTTAAGGTTTTTTGACCTAGAAAAAATGAGGAGTGGATTTTCACGGCGGAACTTGGGCAGGAGCACTTTTGCCCTCCGGCGGAGCGATTCCGCCGGGGGAAATCGAAGCCATCGTCATCACCAACAACCCTCTCATCTTTGGGAGGACAATCTCCATCAACATCTTCAACGGAACCATCTCCTATCAAACCCTAGTTCATCTCTTGTGTTCAATCTTTGTACTGAAACCTCATATTTGTACCTGTGGGTGACTAGTAGTGTTGATTACATCTTGTAGTTGTTTGCTATATGGTTTATTTGGTGGAAGATTATATGTTTAGATCCATTATGCTATTTAATACCCCTCTGATCTTGAGCATGAATATTATTTGTGAGTAGTTACCTTTGTTCTTGAGGCCACGAGAGAAATCATGTTGCAAGTAATCATGTGAATTTGATATGTGTTTGATATTTTGTTGATATGTATGTTGAGATTCCCTTAGTGGTGTCATGCAAACGTCGACTACATGGCACTTCCCCATATTTGGGCCTAAGGGGATGCATTGTGGCGTAGTTATTAGATGATGGGTTGCTAGAGTGATAGAAGCTTAAACCCTAGTTTATGCGCTACTTCGTAAGGGGCTGATTTGGATTCATATGTTTAATGCTATGGTTTGATTTTATCTTAATACTTTTCTCGTAGTTGCGTATGCTTGCGAGGGAGTTAATGGTTTGTCCAAGTAAGAACAACACCCAAGCACCAGTCCACCCACACATCAAATCATCAAAGTAGCGAACGTGAATCAAACCAACATGATGAAAGTGACTAGATGAAATTCCCGTGTGCCCTCAAGAACGCTTTGCTTATTATAAGAAACCGTTTTGGCCTATCCTTTGCCACAAAAGGATTGGGCTACCTTGCTGCGCTTTATTTACCGTTATTACTTGCTCGTTACAAATTATCTTGCTATCAAACTATCTGTTTCCACCAATTTTAGTACTTGCAAACATTACCTTGTTGAAAACCACTTGTCATTTCCTTTTGCTCCTCCTTGGGTTTGACACTCTTACTTATCGAAAGGACTGCGATTGATCCCCTATACTCGGGTCATCAACCTACCCCACATAGAACTCTCACGAAGACCATGGGTTAGTACACAAAGCGTAATGAGAATGCTTACCATACCATGGGATCACTTGATCGCTCTTAGTACATCTTATACGCTTTGTGTGTTGATCAACTTAATCCACTCTTTGACTTAGTCTTGATCAACCTCTCACTTGACCAATCTTTAGATAATTCCTTGAATAGCACCTTGGTCATCAGATACTCTCCTTGAAACCAACAAATGGACTTCAAGAAAAGCCCATGGACAAATCCTTCAAATATAAATCAAGGCAACCATAAGTCCATAGGAATTGTCATCAATTACTAAAACCAAACATGGGGGCACCACATGTTCTTTCACTTTGCATGATCGTAAGACAGCTAGCGGGATATTTTCATGGCTTGTCCTTTTTCGATATCTTTGCTATGCTAGATCATTGCACATCCTGGTACACTGCCAGGGGCATTCATATAGGGTCATATTGTTCTAGGTATCGAGTTGTAATATTTTGAGTTGTAAGTAAGTAGAAGTGTGATAATCATCAGTATTCATTATTAGAGCGTGTCCCAGTGAGGAAAGGATGATGGAGAATATGATTCCCCCAAAAGTCGGGATGAAACTCCAGACAAAAAACGCGAGGCAAAAAGATCCCAAAGAAAAAAGAAAGAAAGTAAAAAATGAGAGAAAAGATAGAAAGGGCATTGCTACTATCCTTTACCACACTTGTGCTTCAAAGTAGCACCATGTTTTTCATATAGAGAGTCTTGTATGCTTTTACTTTCATATACTAGTGGGAATTTTTCATTATAGAATTTTATGCACACCCACTTAGTTTCCTGTTGAGCTTTCATACACTTATAGCTCATAGTGCATCCATCGCATGGCAATCCCTACTCCTCGCATTGATATCAATTGATGGGCATATCCATAGCCCATTGATTTTCCTAGTTGATGTGAGACTTTCTCCCTTCTTTTGTCTACTACCACTGCATTCTATTCCACCCATGGTGTTACGTCCTTGGCTTGCGCTCATGTATTGCATGAGAGTTGAAAATGCTGAAGCGCGTTAAAAAGTATGAACCAATTGCGTGGTCGACACCAGGGTAGTACATGATTTATACTTTGTGTTAAGAAGACAGAGCATGACAAGACTATATGATTTTGTAGGGATAATATTCTTTAGCATTGTTATTTTGAGAGACATGATTATTTGTTGGGATGCCTGAGTATTAATATCTTTATGTCAAATTATAGATTATTGCTTTGAATCACTCATGTCTTAATATTCGTGCCATGATTAGATTATATGATCAAGATCATGCTAGGTAGCATTCCACATCGAAATTAATATTTTTTTATCATTTACCTACTCGAGGACGAGCATGAATTAAGCTTGGGGATGCTCATACGTCTCCTTCGTATCTATAATTTTTGATTGTTCCATGCCAATATTATACAACTTTCACATACTTTTGGCAACAATTTATATTATTTATTGGACTAACATATTGGTCTAGTGCCCAGTGCCAGTTCCTGTTTGTTGCATATTTTTTATTTTGCAGAATATCCCTATCAAACGAAGTCCAAACGCGATAAACAATTACGGAGAATTATTTTGGAGTATATGTGATTTTTGGGACGTAGAATAAACATCAATGGAGGCCCGCGGCCTCCACTACTTACCAGGGCGCGCCTGCCCCCTGGCGCGCGGTGGTGCCTAGTGGGCACCCTGTAAGTCGGCAGGGGCTCTACTTCGGGCACAAGGAAACTTTTATCCAAAAAAACTATCATGTAAAAATTTCACCCCAAACAGAGTTATGGGTCTCCGGGAATTTAAGAAACGGTGGAAGGCCAGATTTGTGGTTCGCAAAACAGAAGAGAAACAAAGAGATAGATCCTTTCTAGGAGGGGCTCTCACCCCTCCGCCGCCATGGAGGTCAAGGGCCATAGGAGAAACCCTCCTCCCATCTAGGGAGGAGGCCAATGAAGAAGAAGAAGAAGGAGGGGAGCTCTCCCCCCCTCTCTCCCGGTGGCGCCGGAGTGCCGTCGAGGCAAGGATCATGACATCGATCTATATCAACAATCTTTCTACCATCAACACCAACTTTTCCACCCTATATGCAGTGGTGTAACCTCTCTATTCCCACTGGATTTCTCTACTTAAACATGGTGCTCAACACTATATATTATTATCCAATGATATGTGGTTATCCATGATGTTTGAGTAGACCTGTTTTGTCCCATGGGCTAGTCATGATCGTGGGTGGTATGAGTTGTATATTTTATTATGGTGCTATCCTACGGTGCCCTCCGTGTCGCGCAAACGTGAGAGGTTCCCACTATAGGGTGTTGCAATATGTTCGTGATTCTTTTATAGTGGGTGGCGTGAGTGACAGAATACATATACCCGGGTAAGGGGGTTGTTGCGTATGGGAGTAAAGAGGACTTGATACTTAAGGCTATGGTTGGGTTTTACCTTAATGATCTGTAGTAGTTGCGGATGCTTGCTAGAGTTCCAATCATAAGTGCAAATAGTCCAAGTACGGAAAGTATGTTTGCTCATGCCTCTCCCTCATATTAAATTGCAATAATGATTACCGGTCTAGTTATCGATTGCGTAGGGACAAATCTTTCTCTTGTGTTAAAAAAGGCTTTGTACTACACTACTAAGTTTATTTTCTTGCAAAGTGCTTGTAGTTTTATTTGTACTAAGTACTTCTAGCTTTATTATTGTTCTAGATAAAGCAAATGTTAAGTGTGCGTAGAGTTGTATCAGTGGTCGATAGAACTTGAGGGAATATTTGTTCTACCTTTAGCTCCTCGTCGGGATTCGACATTCTTACTTATCGAATAAGGCTACAAACAATCCCGTACTCTTGTGGGTTATCAGACACCGACGGCGAGAGCGACTAGAGTGGTGGAGGTGGTGGCGTCGGTGTGCACAGGATAGAGCTCATCGGGGCTATCACATCTGTGAAGTACCAACCGGGGTACGGGTGTCCTTCACAAAAAAACCAACATCGTCAAACTCAACGGTAATAGGGTTCTCACGAGCAAGACGATGAACAAAAACAAGGTTCGTTACTAAGTCAATGTGAAATAAGGACATTAGACATAGTAATTGGCATGGATGCATAAGGAACTGTTGCCAATGGTGATGCGAGTGGGGGTGTGAACGGAAGTGCAGGAAGTTAGGTTACAAGGATGAGATGTCATATGGGTAGTGGCACCTGAGTCCATGTACCAATCGCCTCCACCACCGTAGTTGCTCGGCGACGCGGTCGAGTGCAAGGCAGCCAGAAGAGCGGGGTCCCACGTTGAGGGGATCTGCGGCGGGGGAAGGCCCCATAGGGCTGCGTCGGGGCGGGCTGGCCATAGCCGTCAGCCATCGGCGATGGGGTGGGCAGGGCCGCGTAGCCAGCGCCAACGGCTGCTGTGGGGTGCCGAAGAAGGCTGATACGTCTCCAACGTATCTATAATTTATGAAGTATTCATGCCATGTTTATAACAATTTTATATGGTTTTGGTATGATTTGCATGGAACTGGCCAGGAGTGACGTTGTTTTCAGCAGAACTACCGTGGCGTTGTTTTTTGTGTAGAAATCAAAGTTCTCCAAATGAGCTGAAACTTTTTGATAATTTTGTTTTGGAACAAAAGAGGCCCCCGAAGCTTTGTGGAAGGACCATAAGATGAAGGAGTAGGGCACAAGACACTGGGGCATGCCTGGGCCCTTGCCCATGCCCCGGTGGGATGTGCTCACCTCGAGGCCCATCCGGACATGAGACCGACGCCAAAAATTCCTATAAATAGGGAAACCATCAGAAATAACCCTAGATCAGAAGTTCTGCAGCCGCAGGCCTCTATAGCCACCAAAAACCAATCTAGACCCTTTCTGGTACTCTGTCGAAGGGGAAATTATCACCGATGGCCATCTTCATCATCCAGGAGGTCACCATGACGAGGAGGGAGTAGTCCAACCTCGGGGCTGAGGGTATGTACCAGTAGCTATCTATTGTATCTTTCTCCCTCTCTCGTGTTCTTGATGGCACGATCTTGATGTATCGGGGGCTTTGTTAATATAGTCGGATCATATGGTGTTTTCCCCTCTCTATCTTCTGATGAATTGAGTTTTCCCTTTGAGATGTCTTTGGATTGAATACTTTTACGGATTTGAGAACACTTGATATATTTCTTGCAATTGAATACTCGTGGTGACAATGGGGTATCGTATTGATCCACTTGATATATGTTTTGGCACTCAACTTGCGGATTCCCGAAGTGAAATTGGGGTAATCTATGCATAGGGGTTGATGCACGTTCTTGTCTTTGTTTCTCCGGTTTTGTTGTTATCTTAGTACGAACTCTTGATAGATCGGTCGGGAAGGATAACTTTGTTTTATCTTAGTATGAACTCTTGAAAGATCGATCGAAAAAGATAACCTTGTGTTATTCTAGTACGAACTCTTGATAAATAGATCGAAAAGGATAACTTTATGTTGTCTTAGTATGAACTCTTGATAGATTGAACGAAAATAATACCTTTGAGGTGGTTTCGTTGAGGGATGGTTATATGATCCAATTATATTAGCATTGTTGAGAGATTCCACTAGCGAAAGTACGGACCCTAGGCCTTGTTTTCCATCATTGCAATACCATTTCTGCTCACTTTTGTTACTTGCTACCTTGTTGTTTTTTATTTTTTGCACACCAAGAATCAATATCTACATCCATATTACACTTGTATCACCATCTCTTTGCCGAACTAGTGCACCTACAATTTCCCATTGTATTTGGTATGTTGGGGACATAAGAGACTTTTTATTATTTGGTTGCAGGGTTGTTTGAGAAAGACTATCTTCATCCAACACCTCCCACGGATTGATAAACCTTAGGTCATCCACTTGAGCGAAATTTGCTACCGTCCTACAAAACTCTGCGCTTGGAGGCCCAACATGAGTGTACAAGAACAAGTTGTGTACTAGACATCAAGCTCTTTTCTGGCGCCGTTGCTGGGCAGGTGAGTGCTTGAAGGTATATCTTTAGATCTTGCAATCGAATCTTTTAGTTTCTTGTTTTATCACTAGTTTAATTTTGTAAAATAAAACTACAAAAAAATGGAATTGAGGTTGCATCATCTTATTGATCATCTTTATAATATCTTTCTTGAAAATGATGGATCGGAAAATTGTGCTCAATTGTTAGAAGAAGAATGCTATAAAATGTTTGGCAAAAATGATGAGCATGATTGCAATGTTGTTAGTATGAATTCTTTGAATATCCATGATGCCAATGATATGCAAAGCTACAAGCTTGGGGATGCTATGTTTGATGAAGATGATATTTTTAGTTCCCCAAGATTTGATGTGGAAATTTGTTATAATGAAAGCATGCCTCCTATTTATGATGATTATATTGATGAAAGTGGATTTGGAGAGGTCATGACTTTATTCGGTGATGAATCCACTACTTTGGAAGATGTTTTAATTGACTACGATAACAAAGTTGCTATCTATGATGATTATGGTGATGACATGTATGCTATATTGAATAATAATAACCATGAAACTTGTCATCGTGACTTTAATTTTCAATCTCGGGATAGTTATTTTGTTGAGTTTGCTCCCACCACTATTCATGAGAATAAATTTGCTTATGTGGAGAGTAGAAAATTTTATATGCTTTTGCATCATGAAAAGAATGCTTTATGTGATGGTTATATTGTTGAATTCATTCATGATGCTATTGAAAATTACTATGAGAGAGGGACATATGCTTGTAGGTATTGCAATAATATCAAGTTTCCTCTCTATGTGTTGAAAGTTTTGAAGTTTTGCTTGTTTTGCCTTCCTATGCTAGTTGATTCTTGCTCCCATAAATTGTTTGCTCACAAAATCCCTATACATAGGAAGTGTGTTAGGCTTAAATGTGCTTGGCATGTGATTCATGATGCTCTCTTTCATGCTTCAATTCTTATCTTTTATGTCAGCATCATTGAAATCATCATGCCTAGCTAAAAGGAATTAAAGAAAAGCACTTGTTGGGAGACAACCCAACACTTATACCTACTGTTTTTGTATGTTCACATGATTATGCTACTGTAGTAATCATGTTTTATAGCTTTTGTTTCAATAAAGTGCGAAGCAAAGCCTTAGGATCATGTTGGATGATAATAGAGTGATCTTGCTGAAAAACAGAAACTTAAGCGCTCACGAGAAAAATTCTCATTTTTAACAGAACAGTGCTTTTGAGTTGATTCTTCTTGCAGAAGTTTAATATACAAATTTCCCACGTGGTCATATTTTTTCTAGATTTTTAGAGTTGCAGAAGTATGGTGAATGTTCAGATCATTACAGACTGTTCTGTTTTTTGACAGGTTCTGTTTTCAACGCATAGTTTGCTTGTTTACTAGTTTCTATGGCTTATATTGATCAATATAAATTGTACAAATGATATGCTATAGTAAGCATTGTGTGAGAACAATTATGAATCTTGTCTTTGACAATACCCAAAGTTAATGATTTGTTTTATCATACTAACCCATCTCACGAAGTTTTGTTAAGTTTTATGTGATTGAAGTTTTCAAGTTTTGGGTGAGATGTCGATACGAGGAGAACAAGGAGTGACAAGACCCTAAGCTTGGGGATGCCCAAGGCACCCCAAGGTCATATTCAAAGAAAATCCAAGAAACTAAGCTTGGGGATGCCCCGGAAGGCACCCCCTCTTTCGTCTCCAACATTATCGGTAACCTCACTTGGAGCTATGTTTTCATTCGTCGCATGATATGTGTTTTTCTTGGAGCGTCAATTTATTTTGTTAGGATTTGCTTGCTGGTGTTTAGAATAATGGTTTGCATATTTTATTTCAATAAAAGTGTCAAGGATAGCCTTTACCATGCTTATTTTGCAAGTCTACATGTTGCTATTTGAAAACAGAAAGTTTTCTATCATTGTCTGAATTCTTCTGGATAGTCAGAACGTGATAAAATCTTTAAAGTTTTACAAATTTAGAATGAATAAGTTCTCTGTAACGTAGTAATTTTTTAGAATTTTTAGAGCTAGGGAAGTATGAGAACAATTCCACTCTTTACAGACTGTACTGTTTTGACATATTGCTGTTATGTTTGCATATGTTTGCGTGTTTAATGATTCTATTTGAGTATAGGAGTATTAAATATGCAGAGGAATTTAGTATTCAATGTTGAATAAAATTTTTAGTGATTTTCTACAGTAGAGGATGATAAGGTTTTGCTTTGATTTATACTAACTTATCTCACGAGTTCTTGTTGAGTTTTGTGTGGATAAAGCTTTTGAGATTTAGGAAAACTGTGATATGAGAAGAATTAAGGAGACACAAAGGCTCAAGCTTGGGGATACCCAAGGCACCCCAAGATAATATTTCAAGAAGTCTCGAGCATCTAAGCTTGGGGATGCCCCGGTAGGCATCCCACCTTTCTTCATCAACAATTATTGGTTAGTATCGGTTGATCCTAAATTTTTGCTTCTTCACATGAGCTGTGCTATTCTTGAAATGTCATTTTATTTTGTTTGCTTGATATTTTAATAAAATACTTAGATCTGATTTTTTTTAAATAAAATAGAGCCCCCAAATAGTTGCCAGAGAGGCTAGATAAGCGGTATTCACATACCGTCAAAGAAGCTCTTTTCTAACACCGTTACTCTAGTGCTTCACTTATATCTTTTTGAGCATGGTGTGCTTTAGTATTTTTGAAGAAAATCTCTCATGCTTCACTTAGATTAATATGAGAAAAATAGATATTATGCTCATGAACTTCATTTGTATCTTTTTGGAGTAGCTTGTCATTTACTCTTGTGCTTCAGTTATATCCTATGAGTAAAATCTTGAATAAATTGAATGTCATGAAGTTGAAATCATATCATGCCTAGTGGTAGTTTCACATTGGGTTTAGATAGTGAAATCTTTTGAGGCTTGACAATCACAATATTGGTCATACAAGCAATTCATGAATAATTAGTATAAGGGAGAGAACTTTCACATGCAAATACACTATCCTGGAAATCTTTTGTGATTGTGAGCCCCCATCAAAATATTATATGCCAAAATTGTTAATGTTGGACAAGGAAGACAACGTAATGGTTTATGTTTGTTCATATTCACATAGAAGTTATATTGTCATAGATCCTTCAATATGTGGTGCTTGCCCCCCAACTTTGCTAGCCAAAAATTCCGCACCAACTAGAGATACTACTTGTGCATCCAAAAACCCTTAAACCTAAATCTTATCTTCAAGAGTCCACCATACCTACCTAAGGATTGAGCAAGATCCTTCAAGCAAGTTGTCATCGGTGCAAAAAGGCAATAAAAATTGCTTCTAAAAGTGTTAGATCATTTAGTGTAAGGGGAAATTGAGCGTTGTACGAACTTGTGATGTCAAAGTAATAAAAGCGACGGACTGCATAATAAAGGTTGCTATCATAAGGGGCAATATAACATGATGTTCCTTTGCATTAAGGGATTTAGCATACAAACAAATAAGCGCATGGCAACCTCTGTTTCCCTCTACGAAGGGCCTAACTTTTACTTTTCAGTATTTACTTTTATGCAAAGAGTCAAAGTTTTTCTCTCTATTCCTTTTTTATTTTTCTCCTTTGGCAAGCATCATGTGGTGAGGAAAGATCTAGGCACATATGTCCAGCTGAATATGGGTAGCATGAGTTATTATTGTTGACATCACCCAAAGGTGAATACGTTGGGAGGAAATATTACAAGCCCCTATATTTCTATGTGTCTGGTTGAAACGTTTTGCTCATGTGTTTGCGGTGAGTGTTAGCAACCATAGAAGACTATATGATGGTTGAGTATGTGGAGCTCTTACTTAAACTTTTGTTGAATAAGTTGGGTTACGATTGCTTGGTGACTAAGAACATAGGTTGTTGAGTTTCAAGAGAATTCATTGTTTGAACCTGAACATGTGAATTGGTTGCTATTTTAAACATGAGAAATTTTATGAGAAAGATTAGTTGTTATGATGCTAGGAAAAGTGATTCAAATTGTCATTGATCAAACTTGTGCACTTTGCTAGCATTCACACTTCATAAATTATTTCTTTTATCATTTACCTACTCGAGGACGAGTAGGAATTAAGCTTGGGGATGCTGATGCATCTCTAACGTATCTATAATTTATGAAGTATTCATGCCATGTTTATAACAATTTTATATGGTTTTGTTACGATTTGCATGGAACTAACCCGGACCGACGCTGTTTTCAGCAGAACTACCGTGGTGTTGTTTTTTGTGCAAAAATGAAAGTTCTCCAAATGAGCTGAAACTTTTTCATGATTTTTTTTGGAACAAAAGAGGCCTCCGAAGCTTCGTGGAAGGACCAGAAGGTGAAGGAGTAGGGCACAAGACACCGGGGCGCGCCTAGGCCCTTGCCCGTGCCGCGGTGGGTTGTGCTCACCTCGAGGCCCATCCGGACGTGAAACCGACGCCAAAAATTCCTATAAATAGAGAAACCATCAGAAATAACCCTAGATCAGAAGTTCCGCCACCGCAGGCCTCTATAGCCACCAAAATCCAATCTATACCCTTTCTGGTACTCTGCCGGAGGGGGAAATCATCACCGGTGGCCATCTTCATCACCTCGGAGGCCACCATGATGAGGAGGGAGTAGTCCACCCTCGGGGCTGAGGGTATGTACCAGTAGCTATGTGTTGTATCTCTCTCTCTCTCTCTCTCTCTCTCTCTCTCTCTCTCTCTCTCTCTCTCTCTCTCCGCTCTCTCTCTCTCTCTCTCGTGTTCTTGATGGCACGATCTTGATGTATCGGGGGCTTTGTTAATATAGTCGGATCATATGGTGTTTTCCCCTCTCTATCTTCTGATGAATTGAGTTTTCCCTGTGACATTTCTTTGGATTAAATACTTTTATGGATTTGAGAACACTTGATATATTTCTTGCAATTGAATACTCGTGGTGACAATGGGGTATCGTATTGATCCACTTGATATATGTTTTGGCACTCAACTTGCAGATTCCCAAAGTGACACTGGGTAATCTATGCATAGGGGTTGATGCACATTCTTGTCTTTCTTTCTCCGGTTTTGGTTTTATGTTAGTACGAACTCTTGATAAATCGATCGAGAAGGATAACTTTGTGTTATCTTAGTACGAACTCTTGAAAGATCGATCGAAAAAGATAACCTTGTGTTATTCTAATACGAACTCTTGATAGATTGATCAGAAAGGATAACTTTATGTTGTCTTAGTATGAACTCTTGATAGATTGAACAGAAAAAATAAATTTGAGGTGGTTTTGTTGAGGGGTGGTTATATGATCCAATTATATTAGCATCGTTGAGAGATTGCACTAGCGAAAGTACGGACCCTAGGCCTTGTTTTCCATCATTGCAATACTGTTTGTGCTCACTTTTGTTACTTGCTACCTTGCTGTTATTTATTGTTCGCACTACAAAAATAAATATCTACTATCCATATTACACTTGTATCACCATCTCTTTGTCGAACTAGTGCACCTATACAATTTCCCATTGTATTTGGTGTGTTGGGGACACAAGAGACTTTTTATTATTTGGTTGCGGGGTTGTTTGAGAGACACTATCTTCATCCTACACCTCCTATGGATTGATAAACCTTAGGTCATCCACTTGAGGGAAATTTGCTATTGTCCTACAAAACTCTGCGTTTGGAGGCCCAACATGAATCTACAAGAACAAGTTGTGTAGTAGACATCAAAGGCCTGATGGCCCGCCGGACGGGGGCCGAGGAGACCTGGCGTCGGCGCCTTTGGGGCGGGCATGTGGTATGCGTGTACCATGCATGTCTAGGAGTTCCAGCAGACGGTCCAGGGCGGAGACGGCAACAGGTAGCGCGGCGCCCCTCCGGGGACCTGTGGCTGCTGCTGCTCGCGACGGCCGCCCCCACCGCGCCGGTTGAGACGGCCCCTGCCGTTCTACTGCTGAGGCGCTGGGGGCGCAGGGGGCTCAGGGGGGGGACAACTGGAAGTACCCGGGCGGCACGGGGGGCGTGGTTGAGAAGGTGGCACCGACGGGGCAGGTCCGCCATGTGTGGTACCCGCAGCGAGGGCGGTGTGCTACACCCGCTGCTTCACCTTCTTCATCTGACATTCCTCTATCTTTACATACATGACGACGGTATGAAAGGTGGGCCGAGGCAACAAAGTAAGATTAAAAGCGGCTTTGCCGATGTCTTCGTTGACACTAGCGATGAGAGTGCTAAGCATGAGCTCATCGGAGACTTTGGCGCCGATATCGCGAAGCTCATCGGTGAGCATCTTGAGCCGCATACATTAGTCATCGATGGTGGAGTCATCTTGATGGCACCCGAAGAACTCTTGCTGCAAGAAGACAAGGCGTTGAAGTTTGTTGTCGGTGAAGAGCGCGTTGATCTTGTTCCACACGGTGCAAGCATCGTCGTCCTCGGCGACGATCGTGTGGAAGATGTCCTCCGAGACAGTTTCGTAGAACCACCGGATGAACGTGGCCTCGATGGCGGACCACTCTAGGCCGGCCTTCATGACCGCGCCGTCGACGGGGCCGTCGATGTGCTCAGTGAGGTATGATACGTCTCAAACGTATCTACTTTTCCAAACACTTTTGATATTGTTTTGACCTCATTCTTGCATGATTTGGACTAAAGTAACCCGGACTGACGCTGTTTTCAGCAGAGCTGCTTGTATGGTTTATTTGTGTGCAGGAAAACGGATTTTTAAGCATCTCAGAAAAATCCACGAAAAATCACGAAAAATCCACGCACCCGAAGAAACAAAATGCCAGAAGTGGGGCCAGAGGGGGGCCAGGGGGTGCCCAGGCGCCCTGTGGGCACCCCCCCCCCCTGGCCCGCGCCGGGGGGGCGCCTGGGTGGGGCCCACACCCCCTGGTGCCCTACTTTAGCCCGTATTTTTCCTCCCGACGCAGAAACCCCAGATCGGAAGTCCTTTCGCTGTTTTTCGTCGTGGAGCCGCCGCCACCCTCTGTTCTTCTTCGGGAGGGCTAATCTGGAGGCTGATTTGGCCTCCGGAGAGGGGAGATCGTCGCCATCGTCATCATCATCATCACTCCATCATCCCTCCATGACTTCCCCCTTCATGTGTGAGTAATTCCCTTGCTGTAGGCGAAGGGGATGGTAGGGATTGGATGAGTTAGATCATGTAATAGTTCGTCAGATTGTTGGGGGCATGTTGCCTATCATCTAGTATGGTGTTTATCATCTTTGCTGCAACTTGTTATTCTTAATGCTCGACACTTAGGGCCCGAGTGCCATGATTTCAGATCTGAACCATATGTGTTTGCATGAATATATTTGTGTTCTTGATCCTATCTATGAGTTGTATGCACCTGTTACGGTTCGGAACCGGCGATCCCAAAAGTGACAGCTTGGGACACCAAAGGGGATGGTCTGTAGTTTGAGGATTACATGTATCCATTGAGTTCATTGCTTTGTTCCGGTGCTCTTTGACAGGAGCACCTTAATATCCATTAGTTCCTTTTGGCCCCGTTCGTAGCGGGATGGTAGGACAAAAGATGTTGTGCAAGTTCTTATTGCAATCACGTACAACTACCTACGGGATACATGCCTAATGTTTGATATTTGCCTAGATGATCATTACTTTTCCGTGTGCCGTGCCCCGAGTTAGAAACTATCTCATCCATGCAACACCCAACCATCCATCTCCCTAGCCTACAGTATTTTAAACCTTGCTTGTCACTAGTTGCTACTTTTGCCATTTACTACTGCTATTTACTTTTGCTGTTTACTTTCACTATTACTATCATCACTATCATATCATTGTTACCACTTATCTTTTGTTGCAAGTTAGTATATTTCAGGTGCGGTTGAATTGACAACTCAACTGTTAAAGCTTATAAATACTCTTTGGCTCCCCGTGTGTTGAATCAATAAATTGGGTTATTCTTACCCGCGAAGACTATCTCGATCCCTTACGGTTGAGGGTTATCAAGTACCATTTTCTGGCGCCGTTGCCGGTGAGCATAGCAATATTTACAAGTCTACTTGAGGTATCCTACCTGCTGCACTTTATTCACTATGGGTAAGAAAGGAGACCCCAAGGTTCCGATCTTACGATCCACTACAAGAAGAGGTACTGCTCTGAGCACTAGTGCTACACTTGATTCACCTTCTGTCATGAGTAAGTTCGCCTCACCACCACCACATGATGCTCCTACTGAATCTGTTACTATGTCTGATACACTTGATGATGCTTCTACTACTTTTGATGATGATATTAGTTCACTTGGTTATGCTCTTGAGAAACAAATTACTGCTGCTACTGAAAAATATGGAATTGAACTTCCTGTTACTCGCTACCCTATTGGTGAGACTTATGATTTTCCCGAATTGAGTAAACTCCAGGAGAAGCTCCTTGATGATGATTACTATATACTTGATGAAGATTTATGCAGGGAACTGACAGAGTTTGCCGGCTCTGACCCTGAAACTATTAAGAAAATATTTGAAAAACACTCTTTGAAAAACAAAACCGTTCCTAATCCTGAGTTTGCTACATCTCCTATATGCATTGATGATCCTGATTTTGATTTCTCTGTTGATCTTTCACTTATACCTATGGTTGAAGCTGACCCCTTTTATGGCAGAGAAAATGATGATGCTATTGCGCACCTAACTAAACTTGGTGAGCTAGGTAGCCTGTTTACCACAGATGAGAAGATACGCTACTTTTATGTGACCAAGCTTCTTCCTTTCTCCTTGAAGGAAGGTGCTAAAGCATGGTATGATTCACTCCCATGCGGTTCTATTAAGAGTCCTCAGGACTTAGCTCACTCTTTTGTTGATAAGTACTTTCCTGCTCATATGCAACATGCTGCTTTACAAAGAATTTATAACTTTAAACAGTTGCAGGATGAGTCCCTCCCTAAAGCTTGGGGGAGGTACTGCGGTTTGATTCAGGCTAGACCAGGACATGGAGTTCCTAAGAATGAATTAATTGATATATTCTATGCTGGTTTAACTGATGAATCTAGGTCCTATCTGGACAGTTGTGCTGGTTGTATTTTCAGGAAAAGAACACCAGACGATGTGGAAGATCTAATGGGCAAGATTGCCAAAAACCATGAAGATTGGTCCGTCCCTGAACCACCTCCACCAACAAAGAAGAGGGGCATGTTTGTTCTAAGCCCCGAGGATATGCAAGAAGCAAAGAAGTCTATTAAAGAGAAAGGTATTAAAGCTGAAGATGTGAAGAATCTACCCCCTATTGAGAAGATGTGTGAGCCTACCACTCACCCTCCTATGGTAGAGGTACACTCTCTTTTAGATTTCAACGCAAGTGACATCCCTTATGGTAAGCCTCCTGATCAATGCTTAGATGAGCTTGATAATTTTATTATGAAACAGAATCATTTTAATGAGAGGATAGAAAGTCAGTTGCATGATAATTCCCTTGCTATCAAAAAGTTGCTTGGTGTTCTAGATAGAACAGTTAATGATGTTCAATGTCTTGTGAAGCATTTTCATATGGTTCAAACTCAGCTTGATCAAATTTCTAATGTGCAAAGAGATTTGCTTGCTAACAATGCCAAACAAGATAAATTGCAGGCTTTTGGGATTAAGACCCGAGGAGGAACTAGTACTCAAGATCCTCTTTATCCAGAGGGACATCCGAAGATAATCGAGCAGGATTCTCAAATGCAGGAAGAAGAAATTGTTGTCTCTCCGAATAAGAAAAAGAAACATAAAGAGACTGACAATTCTAATGATCCTATTGCAGATAAAGAGCCAGCTATTGATCCCAACAGTGTATCTATTTCCGATGCTGAGACTGAAGATGGTGCTGAACCTGAAGGTAATGATAATGAGAAGAATGATCCGCCTGAAGTTCGAGAAGAAGAAGCACCTGACAAACGTAAGAAGTACACTAAAGAAGACTTCATCGCAAGAAAACATGGGAAGGAGAAAGAACCATGGGTACAGAAACCCATGCCCTTTCCAGGTAAGTCCATCAAATCTAAAGAAGAAGAGCATTACAATAAGTTTTGTGAATGGATTAAACCTCTTTTTCTTCAAATTCATTTGACTGATGCTATTAAGTTACTTCCTTATTCAAAATATATGAAATATATCGTCACTAACAAAAGAAAGGTTCCTAATGATGCAATATCTACTATGCTTGCTAACTATTCTTTCAGCGGAAAGATTCCTGAGAAGCTCGGTGATCCAGGTATACCCACCATTCCTTGCTCCATAAAGAATAATTATGTCAAAACTGCTTTATGTGATCTTGGAGCGGGAGTGGGTGTTATGCCTCTCTCTCTTTATGAGAGGCTTTGTTTAGAGAAACTAATTCCTACAGATATCTCCCTTCAGATGGCTGACAAGTCAACCGCTGTTCCGATAGGTATTTGTGAGGATGTTCCAGTTGAAGTTGCTAGTTGTTTAATTCTTACTGATTTTGTTGTGCTTGACATGCCCGAGGATGGGAGCATGTCCATTATTCTTGGTAGACCTTTCCTTAACACCGCAGGTGCTATTATTGATTGCAACAAAGGGAAGGTTACCTTTCATGTGAATGATAAAGAACACACGGTATATTTTCCGAAGAAGACCGACAGGAGGCATGCCCTCAACTCTATAGAGAATATCGAGACCGTGAAAATTGGAGAATGGGACTGTCCACTACATGTGCCTCACAAATACAAAACTATCATGGTAGGGACAATGTCCATCAAGGTAAAAGTTCAGTGATTACTTTGTAGGAGGTGATACTTTTTGCTCTATATATCGCTTGTTTGTTGGTAAGACTTGATCAACCTTACTAGTAAACGTGTTTTATATGGATAAAAAGTTGAGCTTTCTATGTTTCATTTGTTTTTAGTATTGTCCTACTTGTTGTACCAAGTATTTATGTTTTTGAAGCTTCACAATACTACTAACTACTGCAAGTTTTCAGAGAATTTCGTAGCTTTTTGAACTTCGAAAAATTTCCAACAGTGAAGTTTTCAGAAAAATTCCAGAAAAATTATATTAAAAATTTCCACAACGGGAGAGACCCGGAAAGTCCTGGGGCCAGCCAGGGGGGGCACCAGTGGCCCAGGCGGCCAGCTGGCGCGGCCCAGCCCCTGGCCGCGCCCACAGGGCGCCTGGGGCCCACGGGACCCCCCTCCAGGTACTTCTTCTTCCCCCCTCTCTCTCTTTTTCCAGAAACCCGAGTTCTGGTCTTGTTCTTGCTATTCTTGCTGTTCTTGGGGGCGATTCTTCGATCTCTCTCTACAGCCCATCATTTGAGCTGAAATTTTGAGCAAATACTCCCCGGTATGTGACTCCTCCACTCCTCCAATTAGATTTTTGATTGGTGGCCTCATTTGTGAGTATTTGGTAGGTCTTGGTGCTGTAGAGATGAGCTTGCATGCATGTGTAGAAAGTTATTTTCCAAGTTTTGATGCAAGTCTATGCCTTGGGCAAGTGAGTTGAGTAGTTTGCCTTAGCTCACTTTGTTTTAATCCTCGTTTTTGTAAATTGTAAAAAAATTCAGAAATGAGTTTGTTAGGAAGGGCAAAAGGATGGCTTGAGAAGAGGAGGCCCGCACACTCCGATCGAGTCACTAGAGCCACAGCTTCACCATCGACTGCCAGGGTGAGCTATAATGAAGATCATGTGCCCCTGGAGTTGTTGGAAGATACAAGTCCAGCACGTGCGATGACATATCCATGTAACAAATTCATGGAAGCTGCGGGAATCAAGGATGAGTTTTATAATGTTTGTGCTAATGCAGGTTTGACACGGCTCGTCACCAGCCGTGTTACTCAGTATCAAAAACTCACCTCCATTTTCATTAACAGTTTTAGATATAATCCTGATTCAGGTGCTATTGAGTTTAAAATTTATAATGATCTTATCACCATGACTCTGGGAAATTTTTGTGAAGTAATAGGTGTGCCGAACGTTGGGAGGACGGCAAGGATGGCCACTCAGCCCTCCGAGCTGAAAACCATCATCAACTCTCTCTGCAGCATGGGTACGAGGGATATTCATCGGTCGAAGATCTCCAGTATCTTGTTTCCTCACCTCAGGTATTTTGCATATTATATTGCTAGAGGGGTGTTAGCTCGTGACAACACGAGCAGCATTTCTGCTCCGGATATTGCTATCCTGGCAGCAGCCCTCTCAGGGAGGTCTGATTATAATATTGGTACCTTAATTGCTCGACGCCTTGCTATGAACGGTAACAAGGGGGACTTATACGGTGGCATTTATGCCACACTTATCTTAGAGCATCTTGGAGGCACCCCACACCCTGATGATACTCCTTTTACTTATTTAAGCTTTGATCTTGCTGCTATGAAGAGGCATAAGTTTGTTACCATGGGTTCTGAACTTGATAACCTTGTTTATATCTTGCGTTCCGGAACTACCGCGGAACGCGAGATCCGTCTACCTGCACCTCTTTTGTTTGATTTTTCTCGCAGGAACGGATGGTCCTTTGATGTTGTCCAGTTCGATGAGTTCATGGTCCAGCATCAGTTCCATAACCCCATGGAGGGGGTTGTGCCCTACGAGGAGAGGCACGGTGAGATACCATATTTTCAGGATGAGACCGCCACCGAGTTTGGTGAAGGGTCTTCCTCTGTTTGGCGCTCGGAACCTTCCTCGTGGGAGACTCCGAGGAGTTCGGTGTACGCGCCATCATCCTTCTACGACCCTTGGTCTCACCACCATACCCCTGGAGCAGGAGGCTCCTGGGGGCAGTAGCTGCTACCAACTTAGGCCAAAAGCCTAAGCTTGGGGGAGTATGTGCCCTTCTCACTTTTCCATTGTATTATCCGTTTTATTCACTTTGATCTTTTCGAAGTTTTTACCCGTTCTTCTTTATTCCTCTATTCGCAAAAACAACAAAAAGATTTTCTCTTTCTTTTGCTTTGTTTTCAACTTTTGAAAAACCCAAAAAGATTTCCTTTCTCTCTTTAGTTTTGCTTTGTTTTCATAGATCAGCTCGAGTCCGTGATGGCATTTGATTATATTTCCTACGTTCGATCGTGCAAGTGACAAGTAGTAATGACGAAGATCGACTGAAAGGAAGCAACAAGGAAGACCGGTATGAACTCTTATTGTTTCTACTTTTGTACATATGCCTGTACTTATGATCTAGAGACCAGCTTGTAGCGACATAGTGCTATGTTTACAATGCTATTCCAGTGGTTCATGCTTTCCTTGTGGCTAGTCTCGAATAACTAGAGTATATAATGTGTTATTGAAATGATCTACATGCATTGCACTGTTCATAGTCTGGTATACTAAGGTGGTATTTCCCTTTAGAGAATTTTTGGATTGACTTGGCACATGCTTACACATGTTTAAGACTAAAAAGTCTACCTTGCCTTGATGATCTTTGAGTTGTAGAATAGTTATATCACTTTCATGCCCGATTCAATGTTGCTTTGTTGCTCTGCATGATTATGACCGTTATTGCTCTCTAGTTGGTCGCTTCCCAGTCTTTTGCTAAACCTCCACCCGTACTAAGCGGAATGACTGCTTGTGCATCCAAAACCTTTAAACCTGTTATGCCATATGAGTCCACTATACCTTCCTATACATGGTATTTACCTGCCATCCCTAACGAAGACTTTCATGTACCATCTCGAAATTAATCAAAAGCATTTCCCTTTTTTGTGCCTATGTTTTAGCTCATGAAGAAGTAGTAGTTAATTCATGATCTCTTTAAGTTGGACAAGTTTCACCCCTGGATTGCATGTATAATGTGCGAACCACTAATATGAAAAGGAACTGGCATTGAGTGCGCCCGGCTCAAAAAGATAATATAACAAACAAACCCTCCTTCACGCTTTGTTCATGAGAAATCAGAAAACTTTGGCAGTGATAAACAAAGGATATTAAGAGGATGAGATCGTCCTCATGCGGGAGCCGTTCCTCGAGACTTGCCTAGCTTAAAAAGTGATTGAGTTATCTGCTAGCATTCGTTGACGAAATATGCACCTCTCAAAACATATTTACTTCTGTTTTTTTAAAACCAAGAGCTCTGGTACATGTTTAGTTTTTGTTTCCGATCACGGGTTTTCAACTTTGCCAATAAAAGCCACGGTTCGAGAGTCTCACCTTCTTTCTTCAAAGCACTAACTAGGAGAGCATAATTGTCATTCTGAGTGTAATGTGCATTGTCCCAAAGTATTACATTGTCTTCTGCATACTTGTGATATGATTTATTCTGAAATCCTTAGCTCTAGTCTCCTTTAAAACTCTGGAGGAGTCTCTGCATTTATGTTTTGCTTCACTCATGGAGGCTAGCGAGATACCACCTTAATATGCTCAAGCTATGTGCAATGTGATCTTGTCTTGATTTTCGGTAATATATTGTTTACTCTTAGTTATTTGTGACTGGTCACTCGGAAGGAGGATTGCTCCTTGCATTGTTCTCATAAGTACTGTTTTAATACTTGCTGAACTCTTTTCGTAGTACATGCTTATATACATCTAATGAAGCAAAATAGTTTGTCAAAGTTTTCTTTGTCGCGTCCAGTTCGTTGAACTGAATTGCTTGAGGACAAGCAATATGCTAAGCTTGGGGGAGTTGATACGTCTCAAACGTATCTACTTTTCCAAACACTTTTGATATTGTTTTGACCTTATTCTTGCATGATTTGGACTAAACTAACCCGGACTGACGCTGTTTCCAGCAGAGCTGTCTGTATGGTTTATTTGTGTGCAGGAAAATGGATTTTTAAGCATCTCAGAAAAATCCACGAAAAATCCACGCACCCGAAGAAACAAAATGCCAGAAGTGGGGCCAGAGGGGGGCCAGGGGGTGCCCAGGCGCCCTGTGGGCGCGCCCCCCTGGGCCGCGCCGGGGGGGCGCCTGGGTGGGGCCCATACCCCCTGGTGCCCTACTTTATCCCGTATTTTTCCTCCCGACGCAGAAACCCCAGATCGGAAGTCCTTTCGTTGTTTTTCGTCGCGGAGCCGCCGCCACCCTCTGTTCTTCTTCGGGAGGGCTAATCTGGAGGCTGATTTGGCCTCCGGAGAGGGGAGATCGTCGCCATCGTCATCATCATCATCACTCCATCATCCCTCCATGACTTCCCCCTTCATGTGTGAGTAATTCCCTTGCTGTAGGTGAAGGGGATGGTAGGGATTGGATGAGTTAGATCATGTAATAGTTCGTCAGATTGTTGGGGGCATGTTGCCTATCATCTAGTATGGTGTTTATCATCTTTGCTACAACTTGTTATTCTTAATTCTTGACACTTAGGGCCCGAGTGCCATGATTTCAGATCTGAACCATATGTGTTTGCATGAATATATTTGTGTTCTTGATCCTATCTATGAGTTGTATGCACCTGTTACGGTTCGGAACCGGCGATCCCAAAAGTGACAGCTTGGGACACCAAAGGGGATGGTCCGTAGTTTGAGGATTACATGTATCCATTGAGTTCATTGCTTTGTTCCGGTGCTCTTTGACAGGAGCACCTTAATATCCATTAGTTCCTTTTGGCCCCGTTCGTAGCAGGATGGTAGGACAAAAGATGTTGTGCAAGTTCTTATTGCAAGCACGTGCAACTACCTACGGGATACATGCCTAATGTTTGATATTTGCCTAGATGATCATTACTTTTCCGTGTGCCATGCCCCGAGTTAGAAACTATCTCATCCATGCAACACCCAACCATCCATCTCCCTAGCCTACAGTATTTTAAACCTTGCTTGTCACTAGTTGCTACTTTTGCCATTTACTACTGCTATTTACTTTTGCTGTTTACTTTCACTATTACTATCATCACTATCATATCATTGTTACCACTTATCTTTTGTTGCAAGTTAGTATATTTCAGGTGTGGTTGAATTGACAACTCAACTGTTAAAGCTTATAAATACTCTTTGGCTCCCCGTGTGTCGAATCAATAAATTGGGTTATTCTTACCTGCAAAGACTATCTCGATCCCTTACGGTTGAGGGTTATCAAGGTAGTACTCGCGAAAGATAAGGCCGAAATAGGTCTTCCACGCGTAGTACAAGGAGCCGGAGTGATCGAGGTGGGCGGGTACGTGAGCCTTGATGTTGAGGTCCCGAATGGCGATGAGGGTTCGGGGCCGGCGAACGGGTTGGAGTCGTTGGAGAATGTGGATGCTTGGGAGTCCATGACGGCGTGGCGGTGGCGGCTAGGGAGTGGGTGGTGACGGGTTGGATGGATGGGGCGGCTGCGGCGACGATGGAGAGTAGCGGCGGCGGCCTGGGTAGATAGCGGCAGCGGTGGGTGGAGGGGTGCGGAGTCTAGGGTTAGAGGGGTTGGCTAGCGGCTAGGGTTGGATGGGGCGGCTAGGGTTTAGTGTGGGAAAGAGGAGAGGGAAGTGGCGGGGTTGGCTAGAGTCTAGGGTTAGATGGGGCGACTTGGGTTTAGGGTGGGAAAGAGGAGAGGGCCGCGACATGGAGGGAAGGTGCGGCTGTGGGTGGGGAGGGCGATGCGGCGGCGTTGGTGGAACTACAGCGGCGACAATGGCAGGGTGCGGCGTGGCTGGGAGGAGCGGAAGCGATTAGGACCGTGTGCTATCTGATACCATGTTAAACGAGGATTGCATGCATCGATAATTGATTGATTGTGTGCATGAGCACATATATTGGTAGGGGGTCCGGCCTCTACTTGTCTACCAAGGAATACAAATATTAGGGGAAGAGAGGATACACGGCAGTACAAAATACACATTCTCTAATACTATACATGTGGACAGATGACGTATTCTCAACTGTCTCCGATGAGAATTTATGTAAGGTAAGCGGTCAGTGCTACTACGGAGATCTATGTTGCTTGTGGATCATCGAAGATGCGAGCTCCATTATATGAGTAACTAGATAATTCCCCGCGCGTTGCTGCGGAAATTCATAGTAATTTATTGGATCAGTGTTCTTATAGATGTACAGCTGATTAAATATAAATCCAAATGTGTGCATGAACACTTCGTAGTGTAATTGTTAAAACATGTTAAAGAGTTTGACCTAGTGCATTCATTTTCAAAATTGATTTATGTAATGCTTTGCTATTATGGTCGATTCACTCTATAAAATTGATGCAAATATGCTATTCCATTTCTTACAGAATAAACGGTTACAACTGGATAATCATACAGATGTGGTTGTTTCAACTTTTGAATTCCAGCAGTATATGTAGGTTTAACGAATTCGGTGGCATTCTTTTTGGATGCATGTTGAATTAGGTGGTATCCTAGCTAAAGTCTATCACGGTTCATTAATTAGTGCAGACGCATAGATGCGGAATAGAAAAATGTGCAGTTAAGAAAATTAATAGAGGTTTTTTTTTGTGAAATGATAGAGGTATTTTTCAATTCTTCATTCATCCCATTGTTATTGAAAAACAGTATAACGCAGCTACTTTGGAGCCTCCACAGCGTTTTAGGTCTCTCAGCCGTCGGATCAGTCTGACGTATGCTCTAGATCAGCTTGGTCATTGTCAGATCGATCAACGCTCGAGATGCCGTTTCGCGGGCTATTGCTCCGCAGAGCGAGCGCCCAGGTCCAGTAGAAGCATCTCCCATTTGCTTGGATCGTCCAGCCCCCGACCCTGAACTGCATGTTTTCTATTCCTCTAACCTTGATGCGCCGCCGTTCCTTCATCCACGACGCGCCGCCGCCGTTGTCTATCCCGCTGGTGAGAAGATTGGTCACCTTTCTTTGCTTCCCTTTTCTAGATCCCGTTCTCTCCTCCGGCGAGTGCTCGCGAAACTTAATCCCCCCCTTGCGTTGGCTGGCCACGATGGATGACCCCAGATGCGATCATGCCAATGCCATGGAATACTCTTCCCACCTTCCATGGTGGTACGTACGCGTCTGTTCTCTTCTCTCGATACCGCTTGCGTGATGTGATTGCAGTTTTACCCAGCAAATAGGTGAATAGGAATAGCAGCGGCAATCAACATGACGTGCGTGCACATTCACAACTTCCCCTTTCTAGAGTGGTTACTACTTACTACACCATGAGTATGGTGCAGATTAGTGTCTCTCTTTGGTTTTGTGAAGGTATCTTGCTTACTAATCATCACATATCCGTTCGAGTTTGTTCTACCGTTTCCAGGTTCATGTGTATTTGCTGCCGGGCCTCAGTCACTCTTTCTAGCGCAGATGGTGAAGATTAAATATTTTCTCTTAATTTTGATTCCTTTGCCGGTAATATATTTGTGCTAGAATATCTTCCATTACATCTGAAGTATCCCCAGGGTTCAAATCAAGGGACGGGTAAAGCACTCGCTAATACTAATATTGGCAATATTGTGTTCGACATCATCTTGGTCCCAGAAGAATATTTACATGTAGCCTAACTTCTGCACAGGTATGTGATAATATATGTCATAAATAATGGAGCTTTTATGGTTGGTACAAACGAAACAACACCATTTTTCCTGAAAATGTAGGTTATAGAAGAAGCTCATCTGCCGATATTCTAAATCTCATCTTCTGGTTCATTATAGGTATGACATGGTTATTGTTTGTTCAATCAAATGGTCAGCCTAAGATCCTTGAGCTTTAAGTCTATGTCCTATCACAATAAAGGCATATGTTTTTGCATATTTCTCTCTTGTATGTTCAAGTGCAAATATAGACCATGGTGTTGATTTTTTTTGCTTTGGAATTGGATGTTATATTTTGCCGGTAATATATTTGTGCTAGAACGAAAACCGACGTCAAGTCTTTTTTCTTCTAATTGTTAAACCGATGCAAAGTATTTAAGCTGACATGTGGCGTCTGGGTCAAACCAACTTTTTCTCTGGATATGGCCTTGAAACATTCTACTTTGAACAGTTCAATTTATATCCATTATTATTAGTGTTTTGTAATTATTTATTAAACATATTTTATTCTCATTTACAATGGTCGGGCACGGCAACGCGCGTCTTCATGATCTAGTCAGCCATTAGTACCCAAGTACAGAAACTTGCTTGCGGGGCAAATTGTGATCAAGTTTTGAGAATTGTGGTCAACATGGATTATCAGGTAGATTAAAAATCTAGCAAGTAGCAATAGCTAACTCGATAATATTCTCGGGAAGGGATTAATTAATAATTCTTACAATATTACCTTAAAAATCGTTAGGTAGTCAAAGCACTTTTTCAAGCATCTAATAGGCAATCTAGCACGATAAAACAAAATTGTACAACAAAACACATCAATTGCTATTTACGGTAGTTTTAAAAGGGCATTTTCTTCCATCTACATCAATTCAAAGATTGATCCCTAATCCCCTAGTTAGGTAACTAATTAGGGGCTAGTTAATTAATTCCTAAAAAAATGGCTAGTTTTTTAGGTGAAAAAATGGGGCTAGTTAATACGTGGAGATCAACCCCAAGGCACCCACGTGCCACCCACGCCTGTTCGCGCATATTACAGAATTCAGCGCATATTACAGAATTCATGTAGTTGACAAAGAAGAAATCATAATCACGTATGATGAAATCACACCCTATTTCAATTACTAAGAGTGATAACAGGGAGGGGGAGAAAGGCAATGATGCGTTTTATGCTCTCAGGTCGGCCCCTTGCAACACTAGATGGAGAAGGCGGAGGTAGTTGACCACAGCAGCTTGCAGCTATTGCATCGATCAGGAACATGGATGCATTGATAACACATCCATCAGGCCAGGGAGGAACACCATGCACACATCCATCACGTCGTCGTGAGAACAGTGGGATTGCAGAAAACACAATGAACAGATCCACGGGCGCAGCCAGATGAGTATTGTTTCTTGGGGGCAGACAATTTTTCTTTCTGACCGATCTGCACGCATGCATAATATCATGAAAAATATATATGGAGAATTCATCCGCCCTGCACATGGATCAGTATTGGCGGAGAAAACAGTATTCGCAGAGAAAACACATATACTGATGCCATGATTGGGGAATGATCGGATGAGGAAGGGGCAATAGCCATGGCCCATGGGGTTCATCCTACAGCAGCGTATATGAATACATGACGATTGGTCTGGAGGGATCGATCTCTCCCTCGACGAAAACGATGCCGTGGATCTGACGCAAGCGCTGGAAGGAGAAGAGCCCCAAAGTGCCTACAATCAGGATGAAGCGACATCAATTGTAGAAAGCGTGGACGGGAGGCAGTGACCTTGTGCGGGAGGAGGGGTGGGAGGGTGGTGGGGAGGAGATGAACATATATACACATGGAAAAGAATTGGGTCTAGAACTGAAGGGGAGAAGACGCCATGAAATTGAGGTGGTGGAAGGGGAAGAATAAAATGTGACGTGCGTTTTGAGGAAACAAAGACAATTATACAGGGAGGGGGAGTGGAGGAGGCCAACCTGCCGGTCCTGCTTCCAGATTGCAATTCCTGGCCTTGGGTTGCCTTGGTGTTGAGAGAAAAAAATCAAGAAGGATTGTGATGACATGGCAATCTTCATTGGCTAGTGGAAAGCTATTTTTATATGTGAGACCTACTTGATGAGG
Source organism: Secale cereale (assembly GCA_902687465.1). NCBI lineage: Eukaryota > Viridiplantae > Streptophyta > Magnoliopsida > Poales > Poaceae > Secale > Secale cereale. The sequence continues at coordinate 132,364,164 of LR738715.1, forward strand.
TGGATAGGCTGTATGTCAAGAGAAATAAGATAGTGGGGATGAACTATTTAAATATTATAGATTATGTCGTTGCTTCAAATAAAAAAAATAGTTGATGGTGCATGGCTTCGTTGAAAGTGCTCGTAGCATCAAGCCGCGCAACACCTCCGTTTCGAAACAAAAAAAAGAAAAAACCGCGCAACTGGTTGGCACATGGATACCACCACTCCACCGCACATACAAATAACATGGGAAGAAAGTTGCTCGGAAAGCCCATGAGGGACGGGCTAGGCAAAACCATGCAAGGCTCGCAAGGCTCGTGAGTCCTGAGCACCCCACCTTCTTCAGATAAGGGCCGGCGTCGTCGCGTTTGCTTGGAATGGCAATGCAGCAAACAATCGGTGCAGCCGAGCGCCACTCAGCCTCACTGTCGTGCTGAGGAATTGACAAGATGCTCAGCAATAAATTATTTGCACGCGGATAATTAAACACAGCCAGGTTTAGCACTCACGCTGCTAGTAGCATCAGCAGTCCAGTACCGAGAATTAAGGTCTTACAATTATTATTAAGCAACAGATAATGACACACTCAGTGGTGCTGGCCGATCCATGGCCACGGACGAGGTGACGCCGGCCAACCAGGCTGATGCATGCAACGGAGGCCGGCGGCCACCGCCCTCGCCTCAGACCACGAAGCTCCCGTCTCGCTTCCTCACCTCCACCTTGAGTAGGTGGTCCTCGCCGCCGCCGCCGGCGCTTCCTTGGCGGAGCGCTCGGAAGAAGCAGGTGTCGCCCTCGCCGAGGGCGTTGTCGACGCAGAACTGGTGCCACCCGTACCTGAACGACGCGCGGGGCCTGCCACCCGTCTTGGGGCTGTGCTTGAGGGTCACGAGCCACGACTTGCCGCGCATCCGCAGCTCCACCTTGCTCCTCTCCGCGTACCCGTGCGCGAGCTGGAAATCCACCGGCACGTTCTGCGCACGGCCGGCGAGCAGCGGCCGGAATCAGTAACCAGGTAGCACCTCATGGATACATGCATATGAACACACTTGACTAGTCCGGCTCGGGCATGACGAACGCGCTCACCAGGTACTGCTCCTGCTTCATGCCTAGGTTGCATTTCCTCAGCATGGCGCTGAACTGCGACGTCGGCCCGTTCTCGACGTCCATCTCCGCCACGCTCATGTTGTTGCCACCACTGCCGCCGTCGCTGGTGTTGCTGCTCCCACTCTCACCGTCGCTGTTGCTCCCACTGCCTGGCCAAATGCAAAAACCACCTTCTTTAATTCCTACAATTTACAACTTACAACCAGCCAACTGAATCGAAGAGCAAGAAGAGGCGCGTACTGGTGTCACCGTCGTGATGGTAGTGTCTGCGGCACATGCTCACGTCGAACACCTTGACGGTGAGCACGGCGTCGCCGTCGAAGCTGAACACGAGGAAGTACCCGAGCCGCAGGTCATGCGCACGGGCGAACTGCTCCCAGCCGCGTCCTAGGTATATGTGGCTGTCGGCGTCCAACACCACCTTCACGTCCCAGGAGCGACGCCCATGACCGGCCTCCCGCAGCTTCACTTCCTGGGGCTTGCTGCCGTCTAGTAGCACCCTGGTAAACTTGTCAGGCAGCCTCTGCAGCGAGGGTCAAGCAGTGATTGAGCCGATCAAACACTAGGCAGCACAGCGATAAAGAGAGATCATGTACTATATACCAGCCTGCCCGAGGAGTTGTCAAGGATGATCTGGAAGAACTCGAAACCTTCCAAGCCGTCCATCTCACCTGTCCCTGCATGCATGAATAGATAGCTTAGATGCGCGGATTCGAATCGAAATTGCAAGAAATATCCAGGACACGAGCAACACAAAAGGCTGAGAATTGGAGAAGAACAGAGGTGGTGTTTACAAGAACAGATGGATTGCAGCCAAGAACCAAAACAGAGGATTTGCCTGGTCGAAGCGGCGGAGAGCAGCCGGCGGCGGCGACCTCCCCCCTCTCGACAGCTGCTGGCTACGAGGGTGGGTGGAGAGACTGCTGCTTGCGAAGAAGAAAGAGCAAGAGGCAGAGGTAGGAAGAGGAAGAAGAAAGAACCAACTATGCCATGAATTCCATGCCACGTAGCAAAACCCTCTTCCTCTTCTTTCTTCTTCCTCCCCCTTCCTCTGCCTCTCCTCTCGAACGTGCAGCGGTGATATATACCAAGCTTCACTTCTCTGGATTCCACCTCCGGGACCGGGGATAGACCTCTTGACCCCTCCACCGAGAAATGCGGATGTGAGAAAGGGCCGGACGGCAATGGGCTCGCACATGCTGCGCTGCTACGGGCTCGGGCAGAGAAAGGGACGGGCGGCAATAAATCATTGCACCGATCTGGCCTCTTTTCACGTAAATGGGCAGCAACCATTTTTCTCCCATTCTTGGCTCAAGGATGGTGGTGGGGATGCCAGCCAGTGTAATGGCAGTGGCAGCGTGCCTACTGTGCATATAGCCATATACTGATAGTGATAGGATATTATTTTACCCCCCTTTATGGTCAAAGTGACAAGCTATTGTGGTGATGATCGACAGCTGCTTATACTCCTACCATAATTTGTGTGTGTTTATGATCTTCTCCTATGCATTCATCCCGTGCATTGCTGGGAAAGGCCCGTGGCTCGTGTTTCGAGAGGAAGATTGATGACTTGTTACTTGCAAGTGCTACTACTGTCCTACTGGCGGTATGCTAGCCCGCTCTGCTCATTTTCACTGCTCGGGATAGAAAATGGTATGCATCATTTTTCCTTTTTTAAACAAAATGGCAAGCATCATAATTGCGGGACAGAGGAATCAGCAAATTAGCAATCGCAGCCCCATTCCCACGGCTCAAAGTTTGATGAGTTGCACGGCGCCCCTCCAATGATTCAGCCGAGGCTTGCTCCTCTTCAAACACAGCA
>LR738715.1:132367154-132387191 GCA_902687465.1 Secale cereale
CACACCCCTCGTCCGGGGCGTCGGGGAATCATTTTTTGCGCGAAAGAACGGCGGGCCCGCCGAGTCAGCGACCCCCCGCGCATCGTCGTACTCATCGCCTTAGTTTCCCGTGGGGATTAATGCCAAGGCTGCGGTGGGTCAGCCTTCCATTGATTCCTCACGGGAGGCGCAGTGCGGCGACACGCCCCCTCCCGCCACGCGTTCACACGTTTGCCGCCCCTCGACCGTTATAAAAGCCGCCCGCTCCCTTGCCGGTGGACGCACTCGCCCGCAACCACCCTCTCTCGCCGCCGACGCCTTCTCTCCCCGTCCCCTTCTAGCCACCGCATGCACACCCCGCCGATGGGAGAGCGGTTCCCCGGCGATGGAGTGGTGATACGTCCAAAACGTATCTATAATTTCTGCTTGCTCCATGCCTCTTTTGGGTGATATTGCTATGATATTTATACACTTCCATACACTTTTGATCATATTTGGACTAACCTATTAACTCAGTGCACCCCAGTGCCAGTTTCTGTTTTCGGCTGTTTTTGTATTTCAGGTTTTCACGTTACGAGAACTCCCAGGAAAAATCCAGAAAAAATATATAAAAAATCAGCGTTCCAGGAGCTACCGTGCGGCCAAAGTACAGCCGGGGGGGACCCACAGGAGCTCCAGGCGGCCTGCCCACGCGCCCCCCCCCCCCTGGGCCGCGCCGGGGGGCGCCTGGGCACCCCTGACCCCCTTTGGCATATATTTAAGGTCTGTTGAGGAAACCCTGATTCCGGACCCCTTTTCTCCAGACCCGATTCCGATCTCCGCCGCCATCGCCATCAAGCTTCGGGGGACCAGAATTCCTGCGCCGGCACCCTGCCGGGACGGGGAAGTGCCCCCGGATTCATCTCCATCGACGTTGCTTCCTCCCTCCATGATGCGGGAGTAGTTCCTCCTCGGGGCTGAGGTTCTTACCAGTAGCTATGTGGTCAATTCTCTCTCCCATGATGTGATCTTCGTTGTGATCATAGGCTATGTTAATCTAGGGTGTTTCCCCTTCCTCTATGTATTGGATTGATGTACTCACTTGTCTTTATCTAGTATAATCCCCGAGACCAAGGTGACAGCGGTCTATTGGACATGGATTAGAAAAGTATTTTCATGAGTAATTTCCTCTCTTGTGTGTTGATTGAAGATTGAGAGTCTCTTGGTGCTTGTCTTTGACTATCCTTTAGGTATATTGTGGTGATTGTGGGACTCTCTTTGGATGGCCGCGGTGACATTGGAAAATCCTTAGATTGAGAACTACGAACTTTGAGGTGTGCTTTTGTAGCCCTACATAATTCTCGTCCTCTCTTGACCACGAAGGAATGACCTCCGAGTGTGTCCCCTTTGCATGTTTTATGGGAAATATCATGTGATTCGATAATGTTAATGTTGTTGGGAGTTGCCACTAGTGAAAGTATGAACCCTAGGCCTTGTTTCTACCATTGCAATACCATTTGTGCTCACGTTTACCACTTGTTTGCTTGCTGCACTTTTTATTATAGAATTATATTACTTTGTTTTGCCATCCATATTACTTGCCATTTAACATCTCTTCGCCGAACTAGTGCACCTATACATCTAACAAGTGTATTAGGTGTGTTGGGGACAAAAGAGACTTCTTGTATCTTAGTTGCAGGGTTGCTTGAGAGAGACCATCTTCAACCTCTACTTCCCTGAGTTCGATAAACCTTAGGTCATCCACTTGAGGGAAATTGCTACTGTCCTACAAACCTCTGCGCTTGGAGGCCCAACATAGTCTACAAGAGTAGAAGCGTGTGTAGACATCAAGCTATTTCTGGCGCCGTTGCCGGGGAGGTGAGCGCTTGAAGGTATATCTTTAGATCTTGCAATTAAATCTTTTTGTTTCTTGTTTTTATTTCACTAGTTATGTTTATGGAAAACCTTGCTATTGGATCGTTGCTTGCGGGAGGACGCCCCACACCTGTGGTGGTTGCTCCTCCTCCTACTGAAATTGTGCCCTATAAAATACCGGCTGATATTATCGATTATGTTTTGGCTAATCGTTATGCAGGAGACAGACGTCCCGGTGAACACTTGCTATATCTGTCACAACTATGTTCATTATTTAAGCTTGCAGGTGTATCGAGGGAGTTTGTCATGAGGAAATTATTTGCCTTGTCACTGAAAGGAAAGGCATTGGAATGGTATAGGCTACTAAATGACTCTCACCTGCTGGAGTGGGAAGAGATCCAGTCTCTCTTTTACTCCAAATTTTATCCTCTTCATGAAGTCCATGAGAATAGAAATTATGTTTATAATTTTTATCCTCATGACGGAGAGAGCATAGCTCAAGCTTGGGGGAGACTGAAAACGTTAATGCTAAAATGTCCTGACCATGGGCTCCCCAAAGATATAATTATTACTAATTTCTATGTGAGGCTTTCTCGACAGGATAAAGATTTGCTCGACGCTTCCTCTATGGGTTCTTTCACAAACAAAAAGATTGATGCTAAATGGGAACTCCTTGAAAGAATTCAACGCAACACTGAAGATTGGGAGATCGACAAAGGTAAAGAGTCAGGTATAATTTATGAGTATGATTGCATTAAGTCCTTTGTTGAAACTACAAGTTTTAATAAGTTTAGTGCTAAGTTTGGGCTTGATTCTCAACTCCTTGTTGATTTCCTCAAATCTTTTGCTTCACATCTTAATATGCCTAAGGAGGATTGGATCAAGCATCATAAACCTTTTAAAGAGACTTGCAAAGAAAATCAAATTGTTCATGATGATTGCAACATGCATGATCCAATTCCTAAAAATGAAGTTTTATATAAGCATGTTAATTTTTGTGGAGTGGATAGACCTTGTGAAAGGCCTACGATTGAAGAAGAGAAGTATTGTAAGCAACATAAGCATGAAAGAACAATCACTTGGGTCAGAGATTTAAATGAAATTGCTAGAGAATTGTGTGACCTTTATCCTTTTACTTGTGAACTTTGCCGTATAGAGGGTCACTTTAATTTTCAATGCATGAACTTTCAAATCATAACTGTTAACCGGTTGTGTGATAACATGATCACATCTGATCTTTATGATGAGCTTATGTTATTTTTGATGTGTGAAGAGTTATCAGAAAGACTTCTTGGCTGGATGATAATGCCATAGGAATAAAAAACACTTTCCAAAATTGCCATCTCTATTGTGTTGTTAATTGCCATGAAAATGATTACATAAGTAAGATTAGAAAGGAGGGAACTTTACCAAAGTATAAAAATGTCTCTTATATTTCTGCTAATAAAAAGGAGAGTTCCTCCCAAGTTTCCCCTATTGTTTCTAATGATAAACCAGGATATGTGGAGAAGCTTCATCTCCAACCACCCCCTCCTAAGGTGAAGAAGAAGAAAAAGAAGAGGAGGAGGAGGAGGAGCAAGAAGGAAGAAGAATGGGTATCAACCTGGCCTGAGCATATTCCTCCTATCAACTTTTATCCTAACGGTTGTAAGTTTAAAGAAGAAGGTGAAGTTTATTGCCTTAATTATCATCTTGATGATACGTCCGTAGGTACTATTGAAGATGATTTTGATTATGATATGCATGTTACTTATTGTGATTGGGAAAATGATGATAATGCTGCTTATGATCTTGAAAATCTTTTTGGTACCAACTCTGAAAGTGAAGATATGGGAAGCTCTAAGCTTGGGGATGATAGGATCGCAAATCCTATCCCCACTAGTGATGTAATAATTGATAATTATCTTGCTAGTAAGAATAAAGACAACATGTTTACAAATATAGTTGCTAGCAATGATAATGCTCTTCTCTACCATGATGATGTTATAACTCCAATCTATAGTGTTCAAGTTGTTTACGATAGTCCTACTCCCACTATTACCAATGAGAAAAATTATGCTTATGTGGGGAGTGAGAGTACCTTTTTGCATGTGGATCATGGTAACAATGCTTTATGTGATGCTTATATTGTTGAGTTCATCCATGATGCCACTGAAAGTTATAATGAGAGAGGGAGGCTTGGTTCTAAATATCTTAATAATAAGAAGTTTCCTCTCTTTATGGTGAATATTTTGAAGTTATGCTTGTTTTGCCTTCCTATGCTAGTTGCTTTGTGCTTCAATGAATTATTCTATTGCAAAATTCCTATGCATAGGAAGCATGTTAGGGTTAAATGTGCTTGGTATTTACTTCTTGATGCACTCTTTTGTTCTTCAGCTCTTATTCCTACGAGAGCATCATTAAAGTCTTAAGCCTATCTTTATGGCTATAAAGAAAGAGCTCTAGGGAGACAACCCTTGTTATCTTTGCTTTCAGTTTTAGTGGTCTTGATGTTTGTTATTACTGTAGCAACATCATTGTATCTTTATTTTTCAATTTTGTGCCAAGTATAGCCTCTGATTGCTAGAAAGTTCAAAAGTTGTGAGGTGCTGTCCAGGAAACAGATTCTGTCCTTGGATAGGAAAATTCGTATAAAATCACCAGATCATCTTTTTGGTCTGAATTTTTTCGACAGCGTTCTTTATATAATTGTCTTTCGTGCGTCTGTTCTGAGTTTTTTTATTTGAGTTGCAGAAGTATCCCGGACAGATCAATTACTACCTGCTGTTCTGTTTTTCACAGATTCTGTCCTGTTTTGCCTTTCTTTCATTTTGCAAATCAAGAGCTTGCTTTTTCTTTGCAAAAACCTTTTGGCAATCTTGAGAAACAGTAGACCTTCAAGAATATCTTTATTTCCAGCAAGGTATAATTATTTTATTAAGGGTACTAACCTCGCTAATCAGATTATGATGAGTTATGTATGAAGAGAGTTTTCAAGTGTGCGAGGGAAGATGATAAAAAGATTCAGGAGTGTCAAGCGCTCAAGCTTGGGGATGCCCCCGTGCACCCCCAAGAAATATTCAAGGAGACTCAAGCATCTAAGCTTGGGGATGCCCCCGTGCATCCCCTTCTCCATCAACATTATCAGTTCGTCTTTCGTTCCGCTATATTTTTATCACTTCATGTGTTATGTGCTATGCTTGGAGCGTCTTGCTTTTAGTTTTCTTTTTAGTTTTTCATAACGAGTTGGAACTCAGCTTTCTTTATGTGGGAGAGAAACACGCTCCACTTCTACCTAGAACATAACATAGAATTTTCATGTCTATCTTTGCTGTGTGTGTTCTTTGTCTTTTAATAGCTACTATCATGCTCTGCTCTTAGTATTCATGCTTATCTTTTCAAAGAGCTTTTGTTTAGTTGGTTGCTTGAACTCTCTTTAATTATCATGCTTACCTTATTAAGAGAGTTTGCTTCCGTTGCATTGGTTAATATGTCTATGATAAAGATGCTACGTGCATGATGGCGCTTAGTAGTTCGGGTTTTCTTATGGTTAATCTCAAATAGCTGGGGGGTTCCCAATGTGTTATTGGAGTACCAACTTGATTTGTTTGCCTATGATGTGGTATGGTTTAGTAATATATTCCTTCGAGAATTTATTTTGATTGACTTGGCGTATGCTCACGCATATTTAAGACTGTAAAGAAAGTCTGTCAAGCCTTGATGATCTTTTATTTCTGAGTAGCGATACAACTACCATGCCTGATTCAATATTGCTTTGTCGCTCTGCATGATTATGACCGTCATTGCTCTCTTAGTTGGTCGCTCCCAGTCTTTTGCTAACCTCCACCTGTACTAAGCAAACTAACTTTGCAATATATAGCTCATGGGAAAGTAGCTTAAAAACTATTGTGGTAAAGAATATGTTGCTTATGTATCTTATTTCTTATAAGTTACTTGCTGAGCGGTAACCATGTTTCTGGGGACGCCATCAACTGTCACACTTTTGTTGAATATCATGTGAGTTGCTATGCATGTTCGTCTTGTCTGAAGTAAGGGTGATTTGTCGTGGGTTGTATGAATATGCATATTGTTAGAGAAGAACATTGGGCCGCCAACCAAAGCCATGTATCATGGTGGAAGTTTTAGCTTGGACATTAATCCTCAATCTCTTATGAGAATATGCTTATGCATTAAAGAGGAGTCCATCATCTATTTTCTATGTTGTCCCGGTATGGATGTCCTCAAGTTGAGATCTATCAAAAACGAGAAATCAAATGCGATTTATCTCCTTGGACCTTTGTACAGGTGGCATAGAGGTACCCCTTTGTGACACTTGGTTGAAACATATGTAATGCAATGATAACCCATGAAAATCCGAGCTAATTAGGACAAGGTGCGAGCACTATTGGTATACGATGCATGAGGCTTGCAACTTATAGGACGTCTTATGCATGACACATATGAAGTACTACTACCGTTGACAAAATTGCTTCTATGTTTTCAAAATAAAAAGCTCTAGCACATGAAGCACCAACTACTGAGAGCATGATTTTCATTCTGAGTGTAATGTCCATTGTCCCAAAGTAGCATTGTCTTTTGCATGATTGTGATATCGTTTATTCTGAAATCATTGTATCTAGTCATCACTTAAACCTTGGAGGTGCCCCTGCATTTATGTTTTGCTTCACTAAAGGGGGCAAGCTAGATATCACTTTATCATATTTGCACATCATGTTCATTGCAAATCTATTTGATGCTTCAATGTCATGTTGTAAAACTTTCAGTCATTTGTGATTTTCTCATGAGGCAACTCAATTACTACAGATTCATTGTCTCAGTAAGCTTTTGTCATATGACTATGAATAAGTCCTATATGGTTAATAGCATGTCACCACAGAAATTATTCTTGTTATCATTTACCTACTCGAGGACGAGCAGGAATTAAGCTTGGGGATGTTGATACGTCCAAAACGTATCTATAATTTCTGCTTGCTCCATGCCTCTTTTGGGTGATATTGCTATGATATTTATACACTTCCATACACTTTTGATCATATTTGGACTAACCTATTAACTCAGTGCACCCCAGTGCCAGTTTCTGTTTTCGGCTGTTTTTGTATTTCAGGTTTTCACGTTACGAGAACTGCCAGGAAAAATCCAGAAAAAATATATAAAAAATCAGCGTTCCAGGAGCTACCGTGCGGCCAAAGTACAGCCGGGGGGGGCATAGGGGCTCCAGGCGGCCTGCCCACGCAGCCCCCCCTGGGCCGCGCCGGGGGGGCGCCTGGGCACCCCTGACCCCCTCTGGTGACCCCCTTTGGCATATATTTAAGGTCCGTCGAGGAAACCCTGATTCCGGACCCCTTTTCTCCAGACGCGATTCCGATCTCCGCCGCCATCGCCATCAAGCTTCGGGGGACCAGAATTCCTGCGCCGGCACCCTGCCGGGACGGGGAAGTGCCCCCGGATTCATCTCCATCGATGTTGCTTCCTCCCTCCATGATGCGGGAGTAGTTCCTCCTCGGGGCTGAGGTTCTTACCAGTAGCTATGTGGTCAATTCTCTCTCCCATGATGTGATCTTCGTTGTGATCATAGGCTATGTTAATCTACGGTGTTTCCCCTTCCTCTATGTATTGGATTGATGTACTCACTTGTCTTTATCTAGTATAATCCCCGAGACCAAGGTGACAGCGGTCTATTGGACATGGATTAGAAAAGTATTTTCATGAGTGATTTCCTCTCTTGTGTGTTGATTGAAGATTGAGAGTCTCTTGGTGCTTGTCTTTGACTATCCTTTAGATATATTGTGGTGATTGTGGGACTCTCTTTGGATGGCCGCGATGACATTGGGAAATCCTTAGATTGAGAACTACGAACTTTGAGGTGTGCTTTTGTAGCCCTACATAATTCTCGTCCTCTCTTGACCACGAAGGAATGACCTCCGAGTGTGTCCCCTTTGCATGTTTTATGGGAAATATCATGTGATTTGATAATGTTAATGTTGTTGGGAGTTGCCACTAGTGAAAGTATGAACCCTAGGCCTTGTTTGCACCATTGCAATACCATTTGTGCTCACGTTTACCACTTGTTTGCTTGCTGCACTTTTTATTACAGAATTATATTACTTTGTTTTGCCATCCATATTACTTGCCATTTAACATCTCTTCGCCGAACTAGTGCACCTATACATCTAACAAGTGTATTAGGTGTGTTGGGGACACAAGAGACTTCTTGTATCTTAGTTGCAGGGTTGCTTGAGAGAGACCATCTTCAACCTCTACTTCCCTGAGTTCGATAAACCTTAGGTCATCCACTTGAGGGAAATTGCTACTGTCCTACAAACCTCTGCGCTTGGAGGCCCAACATAGTCTACAAGAGTAGAAGCGTGTGTAGACATCAAGTGGCGGCCAACGGCTTCGGTTGCCGTCAGCTGCACGAGTGGGAAGCCCACCTCCTCCATGAGGCGAACTACCCGGTGTCGCCTGACATGCGTGTGCCTGGGCTGTGGAGGCTCAGCGTCGGGGGTGTCCCAGTCCCCCCGCCGCCCGACGTCGACCACCCTGCGTACTTCCACGCCAAGACCGAGCGTGTTCGGGCCTCTCTATCGGAGGAGGAGCGGTACCTCCCGGAGTACGCCGCCAGTAACCATGCGCATTGGGCGGCATACTTGCAACGCCGGCACGAGGAACGGCTCACCTCCACCAACAACGCGCCGGTGGTAAGAGGGCGCAACAACAGCGATGGCCGCCACCTGTTGTGGGTCGCCACCGGCTGCACTCTCCACGGCGTCCTCGAGTACCTCGAGGGCGGCAACGATCCGCTGCTCGAGTACTTGGCGACCCCGGCCCCCCGCGGGAGTAGCGGCTCGTGGCTGCCGAGGCGCATGCTGGGCGGGTCCTCCTCCTCCTCCTCTTCATGTTCCTCCTCCCACTCATCAGGGTCGCCGGCGCTCGTCAGTGTCAAGGCCGAGCCAATGGAAACACCGCTCAGTCGGCGCACCCGCGACGCCGCCCTCGTCATCAACGAGGGCGGCCATGCCTCCTCGGCTCCTACCTCCCGCCATGTCAAGCCGAATACGGAGCCAGGGCTTGCCCCCGTAAAGAGCGAGCACGATGACATGGCTGCCGCACTCGACGATGAGGGCGCCATGAAGTGGGCGCGGGAGGACTGGGCCCAACTGGAGATGGAGCGCGAGCGCCGGGCGTATAGGAGATCGCCGCTCGGCGCCGTGGCCGTGACGAGGGAGGTGTCATTGTCCTCGAGGACAGCGACGGCGAGGCACCGCCGTCGGCCAAACCAGTCCGCCAGGGCGACCCCGGGCAGGGGTCCAGCAGGGATGGCCGGCCAGGGGTCCAGCAGGGATGGCCGGCCAGGGGTCCAGCAGGGACGACCCCTTGCACAGATAACCACCACTCCACAGCCTCTACACCGCTCCTCTCCATCCAACTTCCTCCTTCCATAGAAACCACAAAAAACCTCCATCGCGCCATGGCATTTGGCCTCGGATGGGACCAGGCACTGCAGGAGATCCTCGACGGTGACATCACCACTACGCGTGCAAGGTGAGCACCTGGTACGCCAGCGTTGCAATCCTCAAGAATCATGCGCGCACGGTGAGGGTGGTCGTCAACCATGAGGAGAGGGACTGATTGCTAGACCTCCACCACCTACTAATCAAGAACTTGGTATGGGCGATGGGGGAGGCCAGTAATTCCCCAGATCCATTCTAGCGGGCACCATGGTACATGTACTAGAACCGTGACCAGCTCCGCCTGGACTACGAGCTCGACATGGTGGTGCTAGTGTTGCCCATCGCTCTGATGGAGATGGATCCGCCATAGATGGAGTAGCAGGTGCAGGTGGAGGTGCCGCGGATGGAGCGGCAACAGATGGAACAACAATAGACGAAGCAGCAGATGCAACAACAAATCGAGGTGGAGACTGGCACAAGCAGGAGGATGAGGAGGGTGAGGAGGATGAAGAAGAAGAAGAAGCTCTGCATCATGGGGCTAGTTCGTCGATTGCTCCGTCTTCTGAAGCTGCAGCAAGAGTGGGTCTGATGCAACACTTAGGTCTTAGTTAATTTCTACAACAAAATCTGAACCAATATATGGGTTCAGTTAATTTCCGAACTTAGTAGTGTGCTTGCTTATGAAGAACTAGAACTAAGTGTGCTTTCTATCTGAACTCATCTATCTACGATATATATCTATTTATGTCAATGTTTGTGTTCATATTATTTAAATCTTTGCGCTCATACTATTTAAATGACATTGCTCGTATTATCTGAATATTGGTGCTCATATTATCCATAAATTTTTGTGCTCTAGGTTTCAACGCAAAGAACTATGGTTGTGCTCTAGGTGTCAATGCAAAGATAAAATGTCATAAAATCGAAGTCTAAATTTTTTCAGCCGGCTTACTGTGAAACTACATCAGTCAAATCACTTAAACCCATGTACACTGACTCACTCCTTCTGTGGTCAACTTGTTTACTGCATCACTTTAACTCATGTACCCATGGCATAACACCCTGCAAATTTCATTAGTGGCATTTAGTGCCCGTTTCATTCAGTGCACAAGGATAATTCAACTACATCTATCAATCAATTAAGTAACTAACCCTAGAATAATTAACCATTTGAAAACCCTAAAATTCAGTAAATAGGACATGAAAATTCAGTGATGAACAACAAGATTCAGTTAACTAGGTTTAGTAACAAATAACAATATTCGGTTAACTAGGTTCAGTTAACAACTAGGTTCAGTGACAAAATGTTGAGATACATTTAACTAGATTCGGTGACAACTAGCAAGATTATGTTAATCGCATTCAGCTAACAACTAGGTTCGGTGCAAAACAACAATATTTAGTTTACTAGGTTCGGTTAATAACTAGGTTCAGTGACAAACAACAAGATACAGTTAACTAGGTTCAGTTAACAACTAGCTTTAGTTAACAAGGTTTAGTTAACAACTAAATTTGATAGAATTCGAGCAAACCCTAGTTTCCAAATCTGTAATCCTAGAATTTCACCAACGAAATTTGCTAATAGGGAGAGAGAGAGGCATGCAACTCACCTAGGGTCTTAACCAGCACCATTTGATAGTAGCTCAACGAAATTTGCTCCAAATCTGGCGACGATGATATACTCTGAGATGAATATGTTGTGGCCGCACAATCTTCCTCCTCGCCGCGGGTGCCCCTGCCATGTCGTCCAGCCACGGTGATTGGCTCTGTCCACCACACCTTGTCCCCACCACTCCCTCGCGAATGGACCTGGAGCCACCACCGTTGCCATGCTTGCAAGAGAGGGGAGAGGGAGAGAGAGTGGGATGGGAGTGAGGGAGAGTTCGGGTTCGGCTGACCCATTCGCTTCAGACAGAATCGTTAAACGGCCATTAACAGCGCACCATCACCGTTGTCGTACCGCGAGGATCAGCCACATTTAAATGCGCTCAAAAATGGCTCAGTGTTTTTTGCCACTATTAATTCCTCGTTTCAGGGTGAAATGTCATGTTTTTTAAAGTGGTAGTTTTCCTTAAGTCATGACACAAAAGTGGTGGTTTTGTGCATTTAACTCCAGATGGTGGAGCGGTAGTGGTGGTCTTGCCCCTCCATCCTCTACTCATGCGGTCCTGGATCTATAGCCGATGGTAGACCCTCATGGGTGGTGACGATAGCTCACCGCGTGATGCTTCGGTGGCTAGCCGGTGATGGCAGGAGCATTCCGAGGAGGGAGGCAGGGGGCCTCCTGGTCTTGTTGTCGCCGACATATCATGAGGCTAGATTGGTTGTGACGATAACCCTAGTCCCTGGTGGGGCGGTATGGTGTGGTCGACGACCTTCCCCTTCGTGAATCTAGCTGACAGGGCCCTCTTCCCGCCAAGGGGCTCATTTTGGAGTGGAAGGAGGCTCCTTCTACCCTTCACCAGTCGACGGCGTCCATGTGTTGTGGCGGCGGTTGGGGGTGATCTCGAAGGCTAGGGTAGCAACCCTGGTGGTGGGATATTTATTTAAAGACGAAGGTACGTTATATTTCTTTTCCTTTGTTATATTATGTGCTCATGATGAAGCTCATGTGTTACCATGGCGATGCGGTGGCATGGTGGCCGGTGTTCTTCATTCGATGGTGGTGGTGCGAGTGTGTTCTTGCGACTAGTCGTACCTTGGTTGAGAGGCTAAGAGTGCTCGCCCGGGGATAAACCATGCCTGGCTTTGGCCAGACCGACGTCGACGGCGTTCGTGGACGTCGTCTCCTTCGTGAAGGCGCCCTTGGAGCCATTCTTTGGTCTTCGTGTTGCTCCGTGTGAAAATCATGATCCTTTGGATCAGGCAATAACGGTGTTTCAGTGTCGTACCCTTCCTGAAGGCGCTGCCTTGGAGTCCATGGTTTGTTTGGCGAGGACTTGGTCATGATGAAGGACTTCGGCGACTTCAAAAGGAGTACTCTTGCTGCCAACTTTTAATTGCTTTGGAGTGGTTTGAGGTGGTGTAGCTGTTCTTTGGCATCGTTGTATCGTGCGTTGGGTGTGTATGACATGGTAACGTGTTGTATGCTATGGGGCGTATAGTCGTTGCTTTAGTTGTTCTTTTTGTCTAAGATATGCTTCATTTTTATTTCAATTTACTCCATCCGTCCTATCATATAACAACGTTTTTGAAACTACACTCGCAAAGAGAGTACCTGTGAGCGTTGGATGGAGCCGCTTCTGTGCACGTCGATTCATTTGTCAGGTTCCTATGTCGAATGCATAAAATATAATCTATGGGTCATATGAGACAAAGCATTAGAGAGGCTCCAACGCGCCGACCCAAATGGGCGCGTATTTTGTTTATTTTTTATCCGTGTGGGACGTCAGGCAGACGTGCGCGTCCGTTTTTTGATATAGATCAGTAGATGTGCCCAACGGGAGGCATACCAATTTTAACCCGCATTAGAAAAACCTTATTAAATATAAGTGGCTGGTCAATGCAAGCCAAAGTCCACTTAAACAGTAATTAAACATAAAAATATAAAAACATGCCTGCACGCTGCCCTAGTCATCGGCTTTGCCCTTGTCCTTGACGTCGTCGTCGCCGCCGGTGAGGTCGATGAAGACTGGAAGCGGCCCAGCCTAGCCGAACGCGGCTTGATAGGCCTCCAGGGCTGCCTCATTTGGCGTCTGCGGCGGCGGCGGCAATGCGGCGAGGCGGACGCGCTCCCCCTCCTTCTTATGGCGGTGTTCCTCCTTCTCCTCGCGCTCCCTCTGCATGCGCCGCTTGCCATCGACTTGCTCCTTCGCGAGCGTGCGCTACCTCTAATGCTCTAGGTACATGGCCTCCTGCATCAGCGTCATGCCGAGCCAAACGGGAGGGTGAGGGCGCTGGCCCACTCCCACGGCTGGCTGTTCCTGACATACCGCACTCGGCTGGCTCGGGCATAGGCGTCGAGGGGGGTGAGCGGCGGTGGCGGCGGCACCACGCAGTCGCCGGCCGCACAGAGGGCGATGGCCTCCGGCGGCCTCGCCTGGTAGTCTGCCTCCTCCGCTCCTCCTCGATGGAGGTCTCCAAGGCCACCGCCAACGCCGCCTGGTAGGCAGCCTCCTCCTTATGCTCCTCTGGCTTGACAACTGGGGGAGGCGGGAGGTTGACGTGGTGGTGTTGCACGCCAAGCCGTCGTTGCTCATCGTGCTCGAGGGCAAACCAGACCTCCCAATGGGGAGAGTCTGCCGCGTACTCGGGCATCCGTCGCTGCTCCGGCCCGAGCTGCGCCCGGCGCCTGCGCACCTCCTCGGCATGCGCCCGCTATGTCCGCGGCACCGCCGGCACCAGGATCCGTTGTGGATCGAGATGTCGGTTCAGCGACAACATCACGTCGGGGTACGGCAGCAACTGCTTGAACTCCCAGTGCCACCGTGCTTGGTGCACCGGGATGTGCAGCCGCTACCTTGCGAGGCGTGCAGGCGCCGGCAGCGGCGTAGAAGGAAGAGAGCAGGAGGAGGAAGCGCCGGGGGTGAACATCCCCTTGCTCTTGCTGGAGCCGCTGAATAAACCCATGGCTAGGCTTTGGTTGTCGCGGCGAGGAAGCACGCGGGGGCGGCTAGATGTTGACGGGAGTGGAAGTGGACGAGGCCGCCGTTCCCCTCCCCACGCACACGTGGACTAAAAAAGGACGGCTTCCCGACGCTTCCACTGGCTGACGTGTGGGCCCGATGTCTGACCGCTATTAATATGACCGCGTCCGGTCGTTGGCCAACCGCGATGTGGGACCTTGGCGGATAACAAAGAGACACGCAGCATGTCCGCTTTGTGTCCGGGCCGACACATTTCAGTCCTAAATTTACGCGGATATGAAGCTGACATGTTTTGGGTTTGGATCCGTATTGGGCCGGTGCTTTGATTCGCGGCGATCCGAACGGATGTTGGGGGACGAAATTGATCCCCTGGAGAGGCACCCGCAGGGTATGGGTATGGGTGGAGCTATCTCATACCCTTACCCGTCCATCCTGAACTTACCCATCACCCATACCCATACCCGTCAAGGGTACAATTTTTTCCCATACCCGTCACCCGACAGGGTATATGGGTACCCGCGGGTAAAAATACTCGCGTTTACAACTCATCAATTGAGTAAAAAGTAGTTGTAAAAAGCAACATATAATCATAAATTATTAATAACAACACATTTTAAAGAACAATGTACAAAAACATATAGTAACAACAACACATTCTCATAAACAAAAATGCTTGCCTATAAAGTGACACATAAAAATGTTAAACAACAACACATAATCATAAATAACAACACATAGGAATACACTTTAAGTTCACAATATCATGATAAATTATAGATATAATTCGACTACACATTAGAGTTTTTACCTAGCGCGATTAGAGGGGAAAATTAATACATTGGGATATTAAAGAAAACCCACTTGTCAACATTTTAGATGGGTACATAGGTACGTGGGCATGGGTTATACGATCCCATACCCATACCCTCTCTACCCGATGGGTATGATATTTTCCCATTTAAATGTTCATGGATAAATTTTTGTCCCATACCCTTACCCTAATAGGGTTTTTACCCGCAGGGTAAACGGATAATGGGTACCCATTGCCATCCCTACCTGGAGTTGCTCTTATTATCCATCATTTCAGCTGCGACAAGTCAACCAGGTCAAACAAACGAGGAGCTGAGTCGTGCTCATGCGGGGCAGCCAGCCAAGGTTCCTCCTCAAAGCGTTCACAGTCAGATCAGCTCCACCTCTCACCGCTGACACACGTGTGGACGAGAAAGAAACCTGAGCAAAGGGAGCGCACAACAAGCAGAGCAATGCTGCGCTCCTGCGTCGGCCACGGCGCCAGGACCGTGGCCTCGCCGCCCACGGCCACGCCGCCGCACCGCGGCAGGCGCCAGCACCTCCTCCGCCCGCGCAGCAGCGGAAAGAAGTCCCCCCAAGAAGAAGAGCCAGGCGGGGGCAGCGCCAAGAACGGCCTCGCCGGCGCGCTCCCCGGCAAAACCGTGCTCCTGCGCGCCGGCGCGGTTCTTATCGCCCTCGGCTTCGTCGACGCCGGGTACGTGAGCTCACATCACGCCGGCCGGCGCGCACCGATTCGCATATAAACAAAGTCTCGTTGGCTTGCAGGTACAGCGGCGACTGGTCCCGGATCGGCGCCATCTCCAAGGACACTGAGGAGCTGCTCAAGCTCGGCGCCTACGCCGTCGTGCCTCTCTGCCTGGCCCTCGCACTCCGGGTGCCCGGAGACGGCGGCGGTGAATCTTAGGAAGAGCGAGAGTTGCATGCCATGTACTCGTAGTACCACTTGCTTATTCATGTACGCGTCAGTACCTGTCTGTATTGCATCAATGAAAAAAATAGCGCGCTACAGAAAATAGCGCGGTCCCTGAAAATATGCTATTAGCGTGCTATAGCACGTTATAACGTGCTATTAGCGAGACATTGTACACAAGTTAATTTAGCGTGACAATTTTCTACACGTTATAGCGTGCTATTAGCGGCGCTATAGCGCGCTATTTTTTTTCACTGATTGCATCCGAGTGAGCGGTAGACGACGCTTTTGAGATAAGTACGAGAGTGTTTAACCATGGTTCTGTATTCTTCTCTGTCTGTTGAGCGGTCAGCTGTAAACTGCTGAGTGCTGACAGAGTTGTAGAGGAGCGGGGAGGTTTAGGAACTTCAGCAGTGTTTCTTGTTGCCTGTCTAGCGTCTAATTTTGGCAAATTGAACTGCATATTCCTTCCTTACCCTATGCCACCGAAAATGAGGCGGACCGGCAACGGCGCAGGAGGGAGTGACCATATATGTACTCGGTGTAATTTATTTGAAAGTTGTTTGTTTGTAATGTTGGGACAAACCCGGTCCGGCGACGAATGCCGCGTACCCTTCGGCGACACGAACACCGGACGAATCTCTCTCTCTTTCACTCGCTCAAACGAAGGTAGAAGAAGAAGCACAACACATTGGATTTTTCAGACGACGAACACCATGCCGCACGAACGGCGCATCGGCCGCACGCACGGTCTATTCTTTTTCAGCTCTAACTATGTGGCACACACCACCTACAAGGAGGGGCTTTTTATGCCCAGGTGCATTAACACACGATCTAGTTGCCACACGCCCACACCGGCCACTAATCACGCACGGATGACCCAATCTCTCCTAGAATATCTCTTGGATCTGCACTACCGGCTAACAACCCATTCGTGCATGCATATCTCCTAACGTGCTACATGCACTAGCTGGCTCCAGCCGCTCGCAACGGCCCTGGCCAACGCGCCGGACACACCAACGTGACACACACATAGATGAACACGGCGAACCGTGGTTTATTCCTAACATGTAATTCATCTCTTATCTCAAAGAAAAACAGATGCGTGACACATCACCCGACCCACTCGGGGGGGGGGGGGCTACCCCAGCTGCCGCCAGGCCCCTCCCTCCTCGATCTCCTTCCCCTGTCGCCCCAGAGCGGCACCGCCGGGCAAAGCCTGGCCGGCGCCGGCACCGGCGGGCCTTCTTCTCCCTGTGCGCGGGCAGCCACCTCAGGTGTTTGCGCGGCGTTGGGAAGGGCGTGGCGGCGCGACAACGGCGGCCGTCCCAGTCACGGTGGCGTGTGGTGGGCTGCTGGGGTCGGCGAAGTGTGCCTGCGCAGGGTGGGCGGCGTCGGGGCCGTGGCGGTCCGATCCTGATCTGGCGGGCTGCTCTTCTGGCTGACTGTTCTCGCAGGCGGCCCGGGGTGAGGCGGTGTGGTCCGGTCGTCTCCGGCGATCCTTGGGTGCTCGAGGTGGCTGGAGGGGTGGCGTGCCATGGTGGGGTGGCCGGCGGCGTCAGCTGCTAGGCTGGCCTCATTTAGTGGTGCGGGTCGGTAGGGCTGCGCGGAGCTCTCCTAGGGGTCTCGGCGTGGATGTGGGTTGCCACGACATGGTGGCGGCTCATGGCGGTGGTCTGACTCGTTCATGGCGGCAGCTGGACATCTCCGGCGTTGGCCCGTTGGTGAGCGATCTGTGTCGACCTTCGATCCTTCTCCTCGATCGTCTGTCCGCTATCTTTGTGGATGGTTGGCCCTCCCCCAGCTGCATTCCATCACTCATCTCGCACCCGGCAGCAGGACCGAGCTCGTCTCGCGCCAGGCAGCAGGATTGACGTTGTCTCGCGCCCAGCAGCATGACCAAGCTTGTTTCACGCCCGCAGCAGGACCATGCTCGTCTCGCGCCCCGGAAGCAGGACCGAGCTCGTCTCGCGCCCGATGCCGCATGACGGGGCGATGGAGGACAATTTTGGCCGGCCTATAGGGTCTCAGCACTGGGGGTAGCTCAGGGGTTTGAAAGGCGGGCCCTTCTCGCTCGTGTCTTTGATTGTGGTAGCGGCAGATCTCGGGTGAGGTGGTGAAGGTCTTGGATGCCGGGGCGATGACCCTGGTGGTGGGTCCGTGGTGCTCATGGGCAGAGCCCGTGGATTGGTGCTACCCGGTTGCCACGGCCGTGTGGGCGGCGTGGTAGCCGGGGTGTGGTGTTCGGTGGCGGTGAGTGGTGACCGGGTTGAAAACCCGCTCTATCTTCGAACGGACCGGCGGCGGTGAAGCTTGTTCCTTTTTTGAAAGCGTGCCGTGGCTCTCACTGCATGTCGTGTTGCTCTAGGGGAAACTCTGATCCCCGGATCAGGCGGTGGCGGCGCTCCAGTGTCATCCCTTTTCTGAAGGCGTCGCCTTAGAGCCACGGTTCGTCATTTGCGGCTTCACATCTTCGCGTAGTGCTAGAGATGGTGTTGATGCACTCATCATCTATGTATCCTGTCTTGGATGTGTGTGTGAGTTATGAGAGCATGCATTTGTATCCGGTGTTGTTGATCGTTGCTTTATTTATAAAGCGGGATGAAAGCCTTTTATTATTGGAAAAACGGAGGCTTGCCCACAATGAGGCAAGAAAAGTTCTTTCAAGTTCTTTGGTCAAACCAGAGTACAGTATAAAATAGGACTATGACCCATCCGATCAGGTGTCGATACGGTTTGGTCGTGGACTACTAATTGATGACAACCAGACCCCCAAGGCCCCAACCCAAACCCCAGATCGATCGCACCGGAGATTGCTGACGCCCGCCCGGCCGCGGCCATGGAGGAGGAGAGGAAGATGAAGCTCCGCTTCTCCATCCCCTCGAAGCCCAAGGTCAAGCCCGCTACGCCTCCCGCCGCCTTCTCCGTCGCCACCGCGACCCCCGGCCCCGCCCCACGGTTCGTCACCGTGTTCGATCCCTCGGAAACCCTCACCCCAGCACCCGCCGCGCCCGTCGTCATCGCGCCCCTTCCCGACTCGCGCAAACCCTTCCCAGCTGCTGCCGCGCCCGCCGCGCCCGTCGTCATCGCGCCCCTTCCCAACACGCGCAGGCTCGCCGAGGCCCCCGCCTTCGTGCTAGGCGGCTCCGACGGCCCCTCCTCCAGCGCAGCCTACGGCCTCACCGTCCGCAACACGGATTCGAAGAGGAAGCTTGATCCCGAGGACGATGCTGCTAGGGAACCGCCGCCGCCTCCAGGCCCCAGCGGTGAGGACCTGATGCTGCGGCGGTTCAAGGAGGACATGGCCGTTCTCCCAGAGATCCAAGGTACGGACGAGTATGACGAGGTGCCTGTGGAGGGCTTCGGCGCTGCTCTCCTTGCTGGCTATGGCTGGAAGGAAGGGGATCCTATCGGCAAGAAGTACAAGGGCATGGGCGCTGTCAAGGTTCGTGAGCACGGCCGCCGCCGCTGCGGCACACAGGGTCTAGGCTCGTAATTAAGGTTGCCAGGTCGTGACAGTTCCTGTTCTTAGTTTATTTTCTCGATTTTAGTCATCGTATATGTATGTATGGTTTTATCCAGCGTGGGTGGAGCGTTGTTCTGAACTTATATCATCAGACTTTGTCTTTACCTATCAAGAAAATCAGTGTTTTCCTCACATTCTGAGATATTTCTGGTGTTAATGGTGGCACATGTTTGGGCATCCGATTCTTTAGTGGCAACTTGGGAGTTGGGGCAACAGAGTGCCATAACGGGCTAGGTCAAGCACTGAAGAACAACACCATCATTTTTATAAGTCGTTTCAGATAATTGAAATTGAGCTGTTTTGCATGTTGTCTGAAGTGTCTACAATGCCTTATAAAAATGAAAAAAGAAAGTAGGTATTTTTTACATGAAAACCAATACTCCCTCCGTTCCAAAATAGATGACTCAACTTTATACTAACTTTAGTACTCCCTCCATAAACTAATATAAGAGCGTTTAGACAACTATTTTAGTAATCTAAACGCTTTTATATTAGTTTACAGAGGGAGTAAAAAGTTGAGTCATCTATATTGAAACGAAGGGAGTAGTTTTTTTAGCCGTGGAAAAAGTGAGCTGCAACGTCTCGTAAACCGTTGCCGAGTTTAGGAATCCTCACTACTTCTCATGAACGCGGTACAATAGCTCGTAGTACTCATCACCATCGCCCCTCGCGCTCTGCAACGAGTTCACGTCCGGTAAGCAGCGCATCTAGCTAGCTTGGGGGCAACCCGGTCGATCTCTGATTGATTCATGAGAGGATCCCTTATTTGCCTCTTTCTTAAAATTTGTTTTCCTTTTTACCAAAAAAACAGTTTTCATCCCTTTTTTATACTAAAAAATCATTTTGTGCCCTATGTGACATTTCCATCCAACTGTGTAAACTGTCACATGCAATTACAATTTTGAGCCTGGTGGGGGGCCT
>LR738715.1:132387255-132410510 GCA_902687465.1 Secale cereale
CATCAAGCGTGCTACCTGAGATGTTCGATGACATCAACCACACTCATTATATCTTCCACATGCATGTGCTCGTCTGATACTCTGATGATGGTGAAGCGCGACCATGAACAACAACAATAATAACGATGAACCAAACTCTGGACGACGCACGCACCGTGATACAAAGCTGGCTTCTTGAATCCCAAATCGATCCTTTGCTTGAACGTTTCAATCGTTCTAGCTCGTAACCAGCACAACACAAATTGGTCTTGTGATTTTCTCTGTCGTCGGCATATGTGCCTATGCCGATGGTCTGACACGTCTACGCTAACGTTATCTACGCCGGGGGGTATATGCCGACGGTGGCCGATGGCCCGAGGCCGTCGGCATAGAGGGTTAGCTCGGTAGTGAGGTTCGACTAAATTTTGTACTCCACGGTTGATTACACGAGGGGCTTCCACATACATATTGTAAGTGCATCTAGTGCCACCCCTAATTGGTTTTGGAGTATTGGCGACAAACCTGGTTGAGGGACTAATGTGTTTGTGAGAATTGCAGGATAACACACGTAGTAGTCCCTCATTGATTCGGTTTACCTACCGAAGATGACCCCTAAAAATGTATGAAGACATTGACAACAGTGGTGGTACATGAAGATAATCTTATTGAAGACTATGACAAGAGAAGACATTGTGTGAAGACTATGGAGCGCGAAGACTTAGATGTTTCGTTATTTCCTTTTCTTCTTTGTTGAGTCATAGGAACCACCGTACTGTTAAGTGGGGTCCAAGTGAACTAAGTCAGAGTGACTGAAGTGATGCTCAACCAAATCCTATGTCTTCGAGCGAAGACAGTGAGAACAAATCTTATCCAGAGCTGGATGAGTCAGCTTTACTTGTAGCCCAAGTAAAGTTGTCGTGTGAATGTTTGAAATCTGACCGTTGAAACAGGTGTCAGTTCCTTAGTGACCCAGGGTCACTTCGGACAAATCAGGTCGGGTTGCCCAGTGGCTATAAATAGCCCACCCCCTACACCATAAATTGGTGGCTGCTCAGAGTTATTACACGACTTTTGTCGTTTCAGAGCAACCCACCTCCGAAGCATTTGAGAGAGAGATCCTTGCGAGGACAATGCCAAAACACCGAGAGCCAAAGAGTGTTAGGCATCACTGAAGTCTTTCTGTCTGTGTGACCTGAAGACTTATTACACTTGAGGACTGTGTTTCCTCCAGTCGGTTAGGCATCGCGTTTTGAGCATCCAACAGTCATTGTGGATCGCCGGTGAACGAAGTATGTGAAGGTTTGGAAGTCTACATTGAAGACTTACCAGAGTGATTGGGCGAGGACTAGGTGTCCTTAGCTCAAGGGGAATAAGGTGAAGACGCGGTCTTCTGAGTTGAATCTCAGCCTCCCTAACCAGACGTACAGTTGTCACAGCAACTGGAACTGGTCTAACAAATCACTGTCTTCCCCGAGCTACTGGTTCTATCCTTTCCTTTCCTTTACTTACTATCTTACGTTGTGAAGTCATTGCCTGCCTGCCTTATCTGATTGACTTCACTGTGTGACTACTTGTTCTGATTGGCTTCATTCCTTCTTCCCTCTTGATCCTTACTGCCTAGCTGCTATTAGTCTTCGTGCTTTCACTTTGTTGAATACCTGACTATGGCTTGTCTAGTGTAGTCTACTTTCCGCTGCATACAAATAGGATTGGATTTACCCTTTGTCTTCGAAACTACCATGTTTTGAAGCATTTCATAAAAATCGCCTATTCACCCCCCCTCTAGTCGATATACTGCACTTTCAATTGGTATCAGAGCAAGGTACTCCCTTGTTCTGTGTGATTCGGTTTAACCACCTGGAGTTTTAGCTATGTCGACTGCAGGGATAATTAAAGTCTTCGATGCGTGCCCCGTCTTCGATGGCACCGAATATCCCTACTGGAAGAACAAGATGCGCATGCACCTTGAAGCCATTGACGTGGACCTCTGGTTTGTCGTCAAGAACGGCGGTCCCAAGACTGGTGAAGGTATCACCCCTGCTGATGTTAAGAGGCTCGTTCAACTGGATTCAACGGCCAAGAACATCATCTGTGGTCATCTGACCAAAGGACAGTATGGTCGTGTAAGTGCCCTGGAAACGTTAAAGGAAGTCTAGGACTGGCTCTCAAAGGTCAACGAAGGAGTCTCAACCCAGAGAGATCAAAGGATCAGTGTCCTTCGCAATCTCTTCAATCGCTTCAAGAGACATGACAATGAAAATGTCCAACACACATTCGATCGTCTCACTGACATCACAAATGAGCTTCACGCACTTGGCTACACTGAGATCACCAAGCATGAAATCGTCAAGACCCTCCTGAGATCACTCGACAACTCATTTGATATCCTTGCCCTGATGATTCAAGAACGCCCTGACTTCAAGACTCTCGATCCTTCTGACATACTTGAGAGGCTCAACACACATGAGTTCCAGCTATCTGAGAAACGTGACATCTATGGTCCCAACTATGGCCGATCTCGCGCCTTAAAGGCAAAGACTGTTTCTTCACCTGAAGAAGAATCTGACTGCAGTTCTGATGATCCTGAAGACATTGGAAAGGAGCTTTCCATGCTTGTGAAGAAGTTCCAGAAATTCACTAGGACGAAAGGCTTCAGAAAGTCTTCACGATCCAGCTCAAGAAATGATGAAGTTTCTACCCATGACTACAAGAAGAGAACATGTCATAAGTGCAAGAAACCTGGTCACTACATCTCTGAGTGTCCTCAGTGGGACAATGAGAAGAAGAAGAAGAAGAAGAGCAAGGAATATGATTCTGATGACAAGAAAAAGAAGAAATACTCAAAGTCTTCTTCCAAGTCTTCATCAAAGTATTCATCACACAAGAAGAATTCATCTGGCAAGACTCGTGCATTTGTTGGCAAGGAGATGGATTCAGAGGAGGAGTCTGCTTTTGAAGAAGCGGAGGTGGAGTCTGAGGAGGAGTCCGATTCTGGTGCTGCAAGTCTGGCTCTAGCCACTGCCTACGTTGCCAAGTCCATCTTCAACACTGAAGACAATGGCCCCGTCCCCAACATTGATGATGAGGACGACGACTCTGCTCCCACCTACTGCTTCATGGCACGCGGTGCCATGGTAAAATCATGTGATGCTTACTTTCAAACATCTAGTGAAGATGACTCTGATTGTGAATCAAAACCTAGCTACAAAACACTTGCTAAAATTGCCACTGGACAGCAGAAAGCCATGGAACATATTCAAAAATTGTTAGACAAAAGCGATGACCTGTTGGACGCGGAAATGACCCGTTCTCAGTCCTTAATTGAAGACATAAAAAAAATTCATGTTAAGTACGAGGAACTTGAAGGTCTTTATGAATCGCTCTCAAAAACTCATGAAAAGCTTTCCCACGATTACCTTCAAAGGAAGTGAGAACTTGAGAAATTGAAAGCGGCTCATGAAGATCTTCAAAAATAAAATGAGTCACTCCGCGCACAACTGATCAGCTCCACTTAGGAAGAGTTTGAATCACCATGTCTAAAATGCATTGAGCGTAATAACGCTACATCTGTTGCTGAATGTTCTGCTGCTGCCACTGTTGCAATATCTTCAACTACTGATGTGGTAACTAACCCCTCTGCTGAGGATACCACTACTATTGCTGATGAAAATGCTAGGTTGAAGACTTTGCTTGAAACAGGGATGTACAAAAGCCTCAAAGGGCATCAGACTCTATGTGATGTCCTCAAAAAGCAGATACTGAACCGAAACCCTAGAAAAGAGGTGTTGGGTTCGACAGGAAAATGAATGTTGATGGTTCATACTGGAAGCGTGAGCAGTATCCCAAAACCACATGGGTTGCTGCAAAGGAACCGTCAGTGGATCCATCTACCCTATCTGGCTTCACTTGTGCTAATCCTTTTATCATTGATGAATCCTTTGATGCAAACTATAAACTGTTTAAGAATCAAAATGGTGAAGTGTTTGCCAGGTATATTGGTACTAACTGCAGGAACGGGCCACCTATGAAGAAGATCTGGGTACCCAAAGGTTGTCTTGAGAAAATTCCAGCAATTTTTATCATGACACCTCTTGGGAAGAAGACAAACCCCAGACCAAAGGCTTCATATGGTCCTAAGGCTTCATACAGACAAAGGACTCACCTGAGTCACCCTAACGCCAATGTTTTGCAGGGAAACCATACTCAAACACATGAATATGAGCGTGTTTCTTCAAACCGCTATATTCATAAAACAAAGAATTTTTCTGCCTATTCTTATGAGTATTATTCTCCTCCTGCAAGATTATTTGCTAGGGCTTCAAAGCCAAAATTCTCAGATGCTGCTCTTAGACTCATTGCTTCTAAGCCACCCCTGAAGATGTGGCTGGTTAAGAAGAACTAACTTTCTCTTACAGGGAAAGGTCTCCAGCCGAAAATCAAAGGCGTATGATGCTATTTCTGGGGACCTAAAACACTTGTAGGGCACAAGATCAAATGCCCAAATGATTTACTATCCATTCTGCTCATGAATCACTTGCTAATCATCTTATCAGTCCTAACTTGGATCTAAGCTTTCATAATCCACTTGTACGTCAAATGTTTATGCTTCACAATGGCTTTTGGTGAAGCCTATCCTCCTAACTGCATTGTAGGGAGTGGCACCAAAGTCTTCAGAATGGATTATGGACAGCGGATGCAAAAATCATATGACTGGAGATCGAAGTCTTCTCATGGACTCAACCTTACGTCCATCTAACAAGAGTCACATCACATTTGCTGATACTGGTAAAAGCAAAGTGTTGGGTCTAGGTAGAGTTGCAATCTCAAGAGATCAGCACATGGATAAAGTCATGCTTGTTGAATCTCTTGGTTTCAACTTAATGTATGTCTCAATGCTTTGTGACTTAAACATGATTTGTGATATTTGGTAAATTTCGTTGCCTTGTACTAATGGAATCCGACAAGTCTCCAGTATTTGAAGGATACAGAAAAGGTGATCTGTATATGGTAGATTTCTCAGCTGGACCACAGATGGCCGTATGTCTTCTAGCAAAAGCTTCAGAGTGCTGGCTCTGGCATCGGAGGCTAGGACATGACGACATGAGGAACTTGCACACTCTCACAAAGAAGAAGCACGTCGTAGGCATCGAGGACGTCAAGTTCAAGAAAGATCATCTATGTGGTGCCTGTGAAGCTGGGAAGATGACTAGGGCCAAGCATCCCTCGAAGACAATCATGACGACATCCAAACCCTTTGAGCTGCTTCACATGGACTTATTTGGCCCTACTCACTACTCCACGTTCTCTACCACAGCTTGTCTCTATGGCTTCGTCATTGTTGATGATTATTCATGATACACATGGGTGCACATAATACTCTACAAGACTGAAGTGCAAGATGTCTTCAGACGCTTCGCGAATCGTGCCATGAACAACTATGGCGTCAAGATCAAGCATATAAGAAGTGACAATGGCACTGAGTTCAAGAACACCGGCCTTGATCTTTATCTGGATACAATGGGGATCACTCATGAGTTCTTAGGCCCGTACACACCTCAGCAGAATGGCATCGTTGAGCGCAAGAACAGAACTCTAACTGAGATGGCTCGAACGATGCTTGATGAATACAAGACACCAAGAAGGTTCTGGCCCGAAGCTATTGATACTGCATGCCATATCATCAACCGTGTTTATCTTCACAAGCTTCTGAAGAAATGTCTTATGAACTCCTCACTGGAAAGAAGCCTAACGTAAGTTACTTCGGAGTATTTGGAGCTAGGTGCTGGATCAAGGATCCACATCACAAGTCAAAGTTTGCACCAAAAGCACATGAAGGCTTCATGCTCGGATATGGAAAGGACTCACACTCCTAGAGAGTCTTCAAAATCTTTCTCTATAAAGTAGTTGAAACTGTGGATGTGCGGTTTGATGAAACGAATGGTTCACAAAGAGAGACCCTACCAAATGTGCTAGATGAGGCTTCACCAAATGAATCTATCAAGCTAATGGGAACCAGTGAGATCATGCCTTCTGAAGCACAACCTGACGAGGAACTCATCATTTCTGCCCCAAATAAACCTGACGACGATGCTCAGCCTGAAGACAACCCTCCTGATGATGACAATGTACAGCAAGAGCAAAATCTTCGTCCATCTCATCCTCGTGTTGCAAATGAAGTAGAAATTGAGAAGATAATTGACAGCATAAATGCATCTGGTCCACTTACTCATTCAAGAGCAACACAGCTTGCAAATTTCTGTGGGCACTTTGCTT
Organism: Secale cereale; assembly: GCA_902687465.1. NCBI lineage: Eukaryota > Viridiplantae > Streptophyta > Magnoliopsida > Poales > Poaceae > Secale > Secale cereale. Next base: position 132,393,508 of record LR738715.1, read on the forward strand.
TTGTCTCAATATCTGAACCCAAGAAATTTGCTGAAGCTTTTATGGAACCCGAATGGATTCAAGCAATGCAAGAAGAGCTTCAACAGTTTGAGCTGAACAACGTGTGGGAACTTGTCAAGCGTCCTGACCCTCACAAGCACAACATAATAGGCACAAAATGGATTTATCGCAACAAGCAAGATGAGCATGGTCAAGTTGTCAGAAACAAAGCTCGTCTCATTGCTCAAGGATACACTCAAGTTGAAGGGATTGACTTCGATGAAACATTTGCTCCCGTGGCTACACTTGAAGCTATTCGTATACTGCTAGCCTATGCAAATCATCACAACATACTTCTGTATCAAATGGATGTAAAGAGTGCCTTTCTCAATGGAAGGGTTGAAGAAGAGGTGTATGTTGCACAACCACCTGGCTTTGAAGATCCAAAACGTCATGATATGGTATACAAACTCAACAAGGCACTGTATGGCCTCAAACAAGCGCCTCGTGCTTGGTATGACACACTCAAAGACTTCCTGAAGAGCAAAGGCTTCAAACCTGGATCCCTAGATCCCACACTCTTCACGAAGACATATGATGACGAACTGTTTGTCTGCCAAATCTATGTGGACGACATTATCTTCGGCTGCACTGACAAAAGATACAGTGATGAGTTTGGTCACATGATGCAAGAGCAATATCAGATGTCCATGATGGGTGAGCTGAAGTTCTTCCTTGGTCTTCAAATTCGTCAGCAAAGCAACGGCATCTTCATATCTCAAGAGAAGTACCTTAAAGACTGCCTGAAGAAGTTTGGAATGCAAGACTGCAAAGGGTACTCGACGCCTATGCCAGCTAAAAACCATCTGGGTCCCGACGCAAATGGTAAAGAGTTCGATCAAAAGGTATACCGCTCCATGATTAGTTCTTTGCTTTATTTATGTGCATCTAGGCCAGATATTATGCTTAGTGTTTGCATGTGTGCTCGATATCAAGCGGCACCAAAGGAGTCGCATCACTTAGCTGTGAAGCGAATACTTCGATATTTGGCTTACACCCCAATGCTAGGATTATGGTATCCAAAGGGCTCAGAGTTTGATCTAGTTGGATTCTCAGATGCTGATTATGCTGGTGACAAAGTTGATCGCAAGTCTACATCAGGCACATGTCACTTTCTAGGACGATCTCTTGTCTGTTGGTCTTCAAAGAAGCAGAACTGTGTATCACTCTCCACTGCTGAATCTCAATACATTGCTGCTGGATCTTGCTGCACTCAGCTTCTCTGGATGAAGCAAATGCTCAAGGACTATGGTGTCCATCTGAAGCATGTGCCACTCTACTACGACAATGAAAGCGCTATCAAGATTGCCAACAACCCAGTTCAACACTCGAAGACAAAGCACATTGAGATTCGTCATCACTTTCTCAGAGATCATGTCATGAAAGAAGATATTGATATCATACACGTCAACACTGAAGAGTAACTGGCAGATATCTTCACAAAGCCCTTGGATGAGAAAAGGTTTTGCAAGTTGCGGTGTGAGCTAAATATCTTAGAATCCTCAAATGTCCTGTAATCAGGCACACATCCTAACACTTATGCATATTGATGACTTAGATGTGCAACACACGAAGTAAAGTATATCTTCAATCCATGAAGACTTACATTCTAAGTGTGAATACATTAACGTGGAATTTGACTTCGGAGCGCCACGATAATTGTGCGTCGTGTCTAGGTCTAATACTTCCTATATGATGGGTAACGCCACCACCAAATCTTTGTTTGAAGTGTTTCTCGTGGCGTTACATTTGCAAAGTCTTCACACTTGTTTTTGTCTTCATAATATAGACTTGTGTTCTGTCCTCTACAGCATTCACTTATAGCTATGTCTTCTTATTTGAATCTTTTGAACTAAGTGAATGTGATCGGACCCTAACCTCTCTATGCTCTCTCATCTCACACTTTGTCTGTCCAAATCATATGCATTATGTTGGAACTGTCGAATATCTTCTCTGCGTCCTTGTCAGCAGAAGATACGGAGACAAACTTTAAATCTAATTTTAATGCTCCAGCCTTTATGCCTGAAACCCGGAGAAGCTGGAACGACCACTCCGACAGTCGTGGCGTACGTGGGATCGTGGAACAACTCCGAGCGTGTTACATGTCCGCGACGTGTCCCTCAGATGTGAACCGCCAGGGGCAACTGAGTAATTGCGATGTGCCGTCTCCCATGCTTATAAATGCACGTCCCATCACGGTCAAAAATTCTTCTACCACCTCTCCACCTCGACCAACCCTAGCGCCTCCGCTAGCTCTTGACGACGCCGGCAACGAAGCGCTTCGCTGTCGCGACCTCGTCGACGCCGTCTTCACGCCGTCCGCGGATATCGTCTACTCCGCCGTCGCCGTAGTTGTCCTTCGTCGCCAAGTTAGGGCACGGAAGATCGAACTGCTCGGCATCCAATTCCTCTCCGTCTAAACAATTCATCGTGTGGTAAATTAAACTCTCTTTTTACCATCTTCTTGATCCAGAAAGATTCATCACTTTTACCACAAGAAGTTCCTGCCTACACATATATAGATCTATCCTGTGTGCATCTCATATCTTGCCTAGTACATTCACATATGCTTCAAACATAGTTAGATTCCTCACTTGTACCTATTCATGGATTCGTACAAATCTGGAACCAACTCTCATCATATAAGTGAATGTCTTCGCGCTATGAGGTCAAAGTCTTCTAAACTGATTTATCTTCTAAAGCTTCTGAGAATGCATATGACCTCTTCCCCTTCCCTCGCATCTCTAATGCTATCACAGGTACATGTCCGTGGGAGAATCCCTTGGTTCTCATACTCTGCATTCATTTGCAGAATTCTTGCAGCGTCACATTCACTCTCCTGAAGCCAGTTCCTGTCTGACCAGCAGACCGAAGCATTTGCCAGCGTTGAAGCCATTCAGTTTGAAGCTTTTCATATTGAAACCAATGGCAACTGACAAGTCGGTTAGGAAGGGTGGCAGACAGCGCTGTGGCAACACCTCTAAAGATTTGCCTCCTGATCTAAGTGAGATGTACAAGACTGATCCAGAGGAGGATTATAATCAGAGGAAGACACGAATCCAATGGATTCGAAGATATTGGGCTGAATAGTGGTTCAAGTACAGGTTCGTGACCCAAGAGTATGCTGAAAAGAACGCCATCAAGCATCCATGGGGAGATATTACCTACAAAAATCTTCCACCCAAGACTCGAGCTGAAGCCATTGCTCAAGGCTTCTACCCTTGCATGGTCAGAGGGCCTCAACCTGCTGATACCGATCCTTCTTCTCTGCTCTGGTGTCGCGACGACAATTTGTTCAAGCGCAACCTTCAATATGCCAAGAACTCAGCCAAAGAGAACAAGAAGAACTGCGGATTCGACTTCAATCCTGGCCCCTCTACGCCCCGTGCTGATGGCACGCGCGAAGCTGAACCAAACCTGGTTGGGCCTTTCTACAACCTAGAAGGCCTCATCAGTCACATCAGGATTCAAGGGGCGGATGTGGATTGACCTGCAGATGACGTTGATTCTGATGAAGCGCCTGCAACTCCGAAGCCCAAGAAGAAGAAGAAATCCAAGGCTTCGAAGACCACTCCACCAATTGCTTCTAGAGTGAAGCCTTTGGCCACTGCTCCACCAGCACCAAGTGTGCAGTCTGAGGAGCACTCTCGCATCTCCAAGAGCAGACAGCTAAGGAAGAAGCCCTCGCACAACCCCAGTCCAGCTCTCACTCCTGACGCTGTTCTGAAGACTGCCAATGAAGCCTTTGATCTCTCGAGCGATGAAGATCTAGGTGACGATGCTCTGGAGCAATTGATCAAGAGCAAGCAAGACGCAGAAATCTTCAATGATTTGCCACTCTTCGACGTGGAAGTGCTAAACAATTTCATTGATGAATGGTTTGACACCCCCAACATCAACTTCGATGATCTGCAGCCTCCAGTTGGCCTCAGCGTATCCTTCCATGGCGCCATTGCTTCTGAGCTAGCTCTTGCTTAGAGAATTGTTGAGCTGAAGCAAAAGATTGATTATGAAAAGGCTCAGTCCAAGAAGCATGTGGACAAGCTCAGCGTCCAAGAGATTTAGAACTTCAAGGTCATGACGCATGAGCTCAAGGAAGCCTTTCGCAAGAGGCGTGATGAAGCTAAAGGTTCTCGTGAGCGAATCAAGGCCTTGGCTGCCAAATGCGTTCAAGCATATAATGAAGCTGAAAAGCGCAAGGCCCTTGGGCGTCCTGGCATTGACCCTAGGATGGCTGCCAAGAAGAAGAAGAAGCAACCTGTGCCCGATGCTGAAGAATCCAGGCAGGAAATGTCTAGCATTGTCTTCCCTACCAGCATGACTGGCATGAAGCCTAAGGTCACCCCAACTGCTTCAGAGCTCAAGAAAACAAAGGTGGCTGAAGCTGAAGCTCGCAAGCGCAAGCAAGAAACTGATGATGCTCCACCCACCAAGAAGCGCAAGACAAAGAAGGATAAGGCTGCTTCCACAGAGCCCATCTTTGTCGAGCCCATATCAGTTGCTCGCCCCGCATCTACACACCAAGAACGTCGCATGACAGTCCATGAGCCTGCTCCCACAGAGGCTGAAGACATTCCAGCTGTTGACCCCACCGCAGCTGAAGACATTGGTCCTCATGACAATGTTGAAGATGATGAAGTCCTTCCTCAGATCGAGTACAACGTGGAATCTTCGCCTGTTCTTACGAACAGCGAACGCATCAGCATTGGTCGTACATTGACGTCAATTGCACAGGATGACTCGTGGGCTGATCACCCACAAGATACACCAGCAACTCCCCAACCAACTCAGGTCACCAGTTCGGTGATTGAAGATGAAGACTTTGAGGCCCAACAACCTCCATCCCCTCAGGCGTCACCAGCATTTCGCAGGCTTCGCAAAGGACCAAGGCCTGAAGTCGTCACCCCAAGTGTTCCAGAAGGAGAAGAGCAACAATCTGTTCCTGAAGCTGCTCCCTCTGCGAACCTCTCAGCATCTGAAGCCAAAGCGGCTGAAGATATTCTGGCTACATCAGCCGAAGAAGAACAACCCCAAGAAGAAGAAGCACGTGCTGCCACACCCCCTGTTCTCGAGTTGAACGTGTCCGACCCTCCAGCTCCTGAAGTGGAGGTTACAAATTCATAGGCTGCCACCACCAACACTGAAGCCAATGACGTGATCATGGCTAAAGCAAATGTGGCACCTGAAGTCATAGTGGTGCCTGAAGTGATGGCACCTGAAGCAAGTGTTGCACCTGAAGCAAATCAGCAGCCTGAAACCACTGCCTCTGCTCTTGTTCCGCCTCCAAGGCCCCATACAATTGAGCAAGATTACAACCAAGATGATCAGCTCATCACTGTCTGATGGCCCATTCTGACTCCACCACCTGCTGCTGGACCGCATGCTGCTGGTCCTCAGTTTGACCATCATGTTGAGCAGAGGCCTCAGGTTCAGAAGACTAAGCCAAGACTGCCAAGGTTTCCAGGTATTGCCACCTCTCAAGGGTCATTCAATGCCAATAGCTTCATTGCGCACAACACATTCTTTGACAGCGCCAACAACCCATATTCCAAGCCAAGAATATCATCAGATAGGTTCTGGAGCCGTCAGCAGCGCAGTTATTACTCAAGAGTACTCTATGATCAAGGGAGCATTTTCCCTCATATGCGTCTTGACACTAAAGCTATTGCTGGACTGCCCTATCTGGAGGAAGCGCTTGATTGCTTCCGTGATGCTGGCCTGCCTAACTTTGTGACTGACAAGGAGCATTGGAATGAAGAGCTACTCCTGCAATTCTATGCAACCCTCCACATTCGAGGCTACAACAGGGATCCGAAGACATGGGTCCTTGAGTGGATGACAGGCAATGTCCATCATGAAGCCAAAGCCTTTGATCTCATTGAGTTTACTGGCCTGCCCACTCCAGGAGAATTGTATGAACCTGGCTGTCAATTGCACAATGAAGCTTTGGAGAGTATCTTCCAGAAGCGCAAGCCCAACATGATCCAAATGCTGAGCATGATGAAGCCTTTGCCCAGCGATGCCGAATATCCAAAGGAATTCTTTGTTGAAGACCTAGAGTATCTGCCACGCACCATCTATCATATCATCAGGCGTACTCTATGGCCTGTCAAAGGACATTCTTCATCAGCCAAGCTTGAAGGCACAATGAAGACATTGGACTTCTATATCTTCAATGGCATCAGCTTCAATGCTCAAGATTTCTTCATCCGGCAGTTGGTTGTGTCTGGCTCTGATCTGTTTGCTCTCAAGTTCTATGCTCCATGGATCATGCGCCTCATCAAGCTTCATTCAGCTATCACCTATCAGCCCTCTGCTCGCAACCATCATATATTCTTGCCAGATGTTGATATGTCAGCTGAAGCTATATACCAAGAGCCTGCCAAAGAGCATGTTAGTCTTCACAACGCTGATCACCAGAGCTTCACTCAGCAAATTGAAGGAGTACCAGCAGTCTCTCGCGTTTATCCTCTGGCTGGCCGTACTCGTCTACCTCGACATGCTAAAACTGAAGCCACTGAGAGCACCATTGCCCAAAGGCCTCAGAAGCGGTCTCGTGTTCTCAATAACCGAGAGCTTCTGGTTGCCCTCCATCAGAAACAAGATAAGCATCACTACTGGCTGAAGCGTCAGATGCAAAGCCTCTTGGTGGATGTCAATCGCATTCGCAATCTGTCGGTGTACAAAAAGAGGGGTGCACTTTTTGTACCCCTATGACTGTGCACGGGCAGTCTGAGCCACGGCGCCATCCCACCAAGCAAGGCAAGGAAGGCAAGCTGGGGCAAGACTGAAGCTTGATGAAGACCGGAGCGACACCAAGAACAAGACCACGAAGAGCAAGGGGACGAAGCAGTTTCCCCCGGCAAGATCCTTGCCGGTGCCGGCTCTGGCAGCCCCGGCAAGAACCTTGCCGCGGTAGCTCGCCCCCCGCCTACGGGCGAATCACCCATGAGTCCACCACCCCCATGGGGGGAGGATTCGGGAGATATCCCCGTGGTGGCATGCAGATCTTGGTGAAGACCTTCAAGATCAAATGCAAGGTAAGAAGACGACCCTTGGCGGGATCCCAGCCAAGGAGGTCCACAAGACCCCCGGCAAGCACCTTGCCGGGGATGATAGCAGGCGCCACGGCAAGACCCTTGCCGGGGCCCCGGCAAGGCTCTTGCCGAGGACACCCATGGGGCCACCATCAGGCCCGCACCAACTGGGTCTCCACCGACCCACGCAGCTGCCGACCCAACCAGCTAGACGGGCTCCTGCGTGGCAACCCACAGATCTTCGTGGAGGCCCGCCGTTGCGCCACCTCAGCTGCCTGTCTGCCTACATGGCACCTCAGGCACCGCTGGCCAGGGCGCGTGTCGACACGAGGAGGAGCGGCGATGGACAAGACGGGCGTCACCCCTCGTCCCCGATAAAGCAAGGACACCTAAGCAGGGCGCATTAAATGCACCTTGTCCTATAATGCGAGGGATAACCTCGCATCACTATACCCTTTCCACCTCCTGTGTACCACTGTGGCAGCCCCTTTTTCCTATAAAAGGAGGCCCGAGGCGACCAGGAGAAGGATTCGGCTTTTCGGAACCCCTCACGACTCTTTTGGAGCTCCTCGTTAGCTAAAGAACTCTAACATATAATCCACCAAAGCAGGAGTAGGGTTTTACGCATCTTTGCGGCCCGAACCTGGGTAAAGGAACCGTGTCCTGATCGTTGGATCCGCTCTTCTCTCAACCCCGCGCCCCACAACCATAGTAGGGATTCTTGTGATCCCATAGGTGTCGATCCAAATACACCGACATCTTTGGCGCGCCAGGTAGGGGGCGCAGTTGTGAGAATCGGCTTTAGCGGTTAGTTCGACGCTTCTGCATCATCATGGCGCCCAAGAAGAAGACGACGGTGGCGGTTGGCCAGTCGGAAGCCGGACAGCCCGTCCCGACGCGGGCAAGTAGTGGACCAGTCACGAAAAGGACTCGGGGCGCTGCTCGCGAACACCAATGCCACCCCGATAGCCGAAGTTTGGGAGGTGGCGATGCCTGTGCGCCTAGTAACAGGCCGCACGTCGCCAGTTCCAGAGATGGAACCCGGCCCTCCTTGGGTGGCGCGGGGCCCTCCAAGCCGCGGCCGCACCAACCGAGGACGATGGGAGGCCCTCCAGAACTCCCACGCCGGTGCCAACAGCGCGCTCTTCTCAAGCAGCGCGCGACGAACGGCGTCGTCGTCCCGAAGACCCCGGACGTCGCCATGGGAAGAGCCCCGAGCGCCGCTCCCAGGACGTAGAAGGCCTGCCCGCTCACTGAAGCGCTGGTGGAGACGATAGGCGACCGCGGGATCGTGATGGAGCTCCCCCTGACGTGGTCAGGGGTCGAAGCGCGTCGTGATCCGTGTAGGTTTCGCTACCGCCGACGCCAGCCGAAGCTTTGGCGCGCGCGTAGTTGCTCCTCGACTTTCCTCCCGTTACGGGGAAACTTGACGAATGGAGAGCCACCATCCGAAGCCTTGTCGCAGTCGCCAACAGGGACGACCTAAATCCAGCGGAGCTCCCGGGCCAACGCTCCGATGGGGTCCCACGCACCGCGGGCGGGAGAGCTGGCAGCGCCGTGGCTACGGTGCATTCGCCTCCTCCTCGCCCAGCGCCGCGTGCGTCGACCCGTTGGGACGTCGCGGGCGACGCCATCTCCATAGCGTCGTCCGACCCGCGGACCCGCGGCGACCAGCATCAAGTTCTTCAGGAGCGAGCCCATGAAGACGCTCGAACCACCATCGAGCGCCGGCGCGAAACGCGCCACCAGTCAGACAGGCGAGCAGGGCCTGCCATGGACCGCCCAGCACCGGAAAGCCCTGGAGGTCTACCTTACGAGGTGGGCTGTCCGGCCTTCACCTGTGAGCTGCGGCAGTTCCAATGGCCCTCTCACCGCACCTTCAAACCTGACTTTGGCGAGAAGTACAACGGCAAGACCCACCCGTCGGAGTTCCTCAGCATCTACACCATCGCGATGCAAGCTGCTAGGGCCCGCGATGATAAGGTGCTTGCGAATTACTTTTCGTTAGCTCTTAAGCCTAACGCCATGTCGTGGTTGATGCACTTGCCAGTAGACTCTATTTCCTCCTGGTCCGACTTGTGCCATGAGTTTGTTGGCGCCTTTACCGGAGGCCGTCAAGCCCATGGCCAAGTGAGTGACCTGCATGTCATACCCCAGAAGGAAGGCGAGACTCTGCGCAAGTATATACAGAGATTCAGCCGGGTACAATACAATATCCCCGATGTTCACCCTGCCGCCATCATCAGCGCGTTCCACCAGAACGTGCGCAACCGCAAGATGCGCGAAGAACTGGCGATGACCAAGGTGAAGGACGTGGCAGAACTTTACGTTCTTGCCGACAGATGTGCCCGGGCCGAAGAGGGAAGGAAGTACCCCGGCGAGAGCGCCGGCGCGGAAACCGACTCCTCGGACGAAGATACCGCTGTTCCAACGAAGAAGAGCCGGAACCGCAACAGGAAGCGCAAGGGGAAGGCCGTGCTTGCCGTTGAGGGATCTAACGACGCCGGCTCCGCCAAGAAAACCAAGGCGGGTGACCCTGGCAAGGAAATCGTCAGATGTGTCGCCTGCCGAGCCTTGGCGGCCGCCGAGAAGCCAGGAAACTCCGGCAAACGGTACTGCAAGATCCATCGCACCAAGGGCCATGATCTCCAGGACTGCCACCAGGTTGAGCTCCTTGCTGAGAAGCAAAGAGCTCAATACGAGAGGCGGGACAAAGAGAAGGGCCAAGACGGCGCTGAAGGATCCAGCAAGAAGCGTGACGGCCAAGCGGGCCGTCACGGCAAGGAGAAACAACAAGAAAGGCCCGCCTGGGGCCGCGATAGAAGACCTGAAGACGACGATCACGAAGAGGACGACGAGTCCGGTGGCCAAGAATTTCAGAAGGCTACGGACGCCATGTGCGTCGATGGTGGTGCTTCGCTGCATGCTTCTCACCGCCAGCTTAAACAGTGGGCGCGAGAGATTATTGCGGCAGAGCCATCACCCGGTGCCCAAAAGCCGCTGAAATGGTCCAGCACACCTATCATCTTTGACGCCGAGGATCACCCTGACCGCGTTACTGCGGTCGGGTGCTTGCCGTTGTTGGTTTCACCAACAATACGCAACCTCAAAGTGACGAAGATGCTAGTCGATGGCGGGGCCGGCCTAAACCTACTCTCGCCCACCGTGATTGAGAAGCTGCAAGTTCCTGATGGAGACCTCGAGGAGATGGGCACGTTTCAAGGGGTCAGCCCAGGAAGGAGCCAACCGAAGGGGAAAGTCACGCTGCCCGTGACTTTTGGAAGTGATCTGAACTACATGACGGAGAGGATCGTGTTCGATGTCGCCAGGATCCCCCTGCCTTACAACGGGATCCTTGGCTGCCCAGCGCTGGCCAAGTTCATGGCAGCATCACACTATGCCTACAACACCCTGAAGATGCGAGGGCCCGTGACGATCATCACCATCCCCTCCGACAAGAAAGACGCGCTGATTTGCGCCGACCAATTGTACCAACAAGCAGTTGCAGCAACTGCCGCTATGGGGGCACTTTCTCCTGCCACTGGAGCCCCGGGAGGGAAGAAGAAGAAGGAGACCGGCGAGACCTCGGGCGCCCACTCCGGCAAGCGCACCTCTTCGGAGTGCTGTGCTCCCGTCGAGGACGTGCCTGAGAGTTCCACCGGGAAGAAGAAGACCGGCGAGACCTCAGACACCCACTCCGGCAAGCGCGCCTCTTCGGAGTCTCGCGCTCCCGTTGAGGACGTGCCAGAGAGCTCCACCGTCAGAAACAAGAGATCAAGAGCTACGCCGCCAGGAACCAAGAAGGTTTCTGTCAAGGAGGACGGCACGGGAGGGGCTTTTACCATAAGCTCCGCCCTTGACAAAAAATAGGAAGACGTTCTCGTCACCTTCCTGCGGGCGAATGTCGACGTGTTTGCCTGGCAAGCATCCGACATCCCCGGCGTTCCCAGGGAGGTGATTGAGCACCACCTTGCTGTCTGCCCTCATGCGCGGCCCGTCAAGCAGAAGGTCAGGAAGCAAGCTTTGGAATGGCAAGAGTTCATCACCGAGGAGATCCGGAAACTGGAGGCTGCGGGTTTGGTGAGAGGAGTGCTCCACCCAACGTGGTTGGCCAATCCAGTGGTAGTGCGCAAGGCAAATGGGAAGTGGAGGCTGTGTATTGATTACACAGATATCAATAAAGCTTGTCCCAAGGACCCCTTCCCAGTGCCGCGCATAGACCGGATTGTCGACTCCACGGCAGGGTGTGACCTGCTATCATTCCTTGATGCCTACTCCGGCTACCACCAGATCTTCATGGCGAGAGAAGACGAAGAGAAGACAGCATTCATCACCCCATGTGGTACGTACTGTTTCGTAGGAATGCCTTTCGGGTTGAAGAGTGCTGGCTCGACATTTGCGAGGGCAGTCCAGATTGGTTTTGAACCCCAGCTCCATAGAAATATGGAGGCTTATATGGATGATATAGTGGTCAAAACCAAGGACAGGGCAACCCTCGTACCGGATTTACAAGAAACATTTGTGAACCTGCGCAAGATCAACCTCAAGCTGAACCCTGAGAAGTGCGTTTTCGGCATTCCGTCTGGCAAGCTTCTCGGGTTCTTTGTATCACAGCGTGGGATAGAAGCCAATCTGGACAAGATCAAAGCCATATAGCAGATTGAAGCACCCAAACGGGTCAAGGATGTGCGTCGGCTTGCTGGCTGCGTTGCCGCCATGAGCAGATTCATTTCCAAGTCTGTTGAGCGCGCCCTCCCCCTTTTTAAGATTTTGAAAAAGGCGGGCCCAATGGAATGGACGCCAGAAGCCGAAGCAGCGTTACAGGATCTGAAGAAGTATCTTTCCTCCACGCCAATACTGGTTGCGCCTCGACCGCAGGAACCGTTGCTGCTGTACCTACCGGTAACGAACCAGGTGGTCAGTGCTGCACTGGTGGCGCAGAGAGAAATCAATGATGAGGTCAGCAACGGAGCCTGGTGCCACTGGCGTAGAGACGACACAGCCGATTGGAGTGCAGCCAAAGAAGAAGATGATGCAGCACCCGGTCTACTTCGTTAGCTCCCTCTTGCAGGGGGCTAGGTCAAGGTACTCCGGTGTGCAGAAACTGCTCTTGGGCCTTCTTATGGCCTCAAGGAAGCTGCGTCACTACTTCCAGGCGCACGAGATCATTGTCGTCACTCGCCTCCCTCTGCGACGGATATTGCACAATCCAGATGCAACGGGAAGGATTGTGGAGTGGGCACTGGAGCTGTCCAGCTTTGGCCTCAAGTTTGAGAGCACCTCGACAATTCAGAGCCGAGTCCTGGCAGAGTTCGTCGCAGAATGGACTGCAACGCCCGATGAAGAAGTCCAAGAAACTGCTCTCCCCGGCAAAGAGGCAAGTTGCAACTGGGTCATGTACTTTGACGGCGCTTTCTCTTTACAGGGCGCCGGGGCTGGCGTACTGCTGGTCGCGCCCACCGGAGAGCACCTCAAGTACGTGGTCCAGATGCACTTCCCTAGGGAGGTGTCAACAAACAACACTGCCGAGTACGAGGGGCTGCTTGCCGGTCTTAGGATCGCGGCGGACCTCGGAATCAAGAAGCTCATTGTTAGAGGCGACTCACAGCTTGTCGTCAAACAAGTCAACAAGGATTACTAGAGCCCGTTGATGAAGGCCTACGTCGATGAAGTGAGAAAGTTGGAAGAGCGCTTTGACGGTATGCAGGCGGAGCACGTTCCCCGAGCGGAGAACGACATCGCCGATTACCTATCAAAGCGCGTTGCTCTCAAGTTACTTGTGGAACCAGGTACCTTTGTGCTCCAGCTTTCTCAGCCATCCGTTCATCCATCAACAGAGCAGAACAAGAGGAGGAAGGTAGGGCCCGGCAAGTACTTTCCCGCCGAGCTCCCCGGAGCCGCCGGTAAGGATGTTGCCGGGGACACTGACCCCGCCTCCGGAGGGCTAACTCCGGCGGAGCGTCAAGCTTTTGCCGTCGAGATGGCCTCTCCCCTGGTGGAGGAAATGCCTTTAGTCCTCGCCGTCGAGCCCCAGGCTCCAGCATGGGCGCATCATACCGTCCTATTCCTTCAGACTAAGGAACTTCCTGAGGAGCAGGAAGAAGCGGAGAAAGTAGCCCGTCAGTCCGCCATGTATCAGTTCGTCGATGACGTCCTGTACAAGAGGAGACCGAACGGTGTGAAATTGAAGTGCATCCCTCGGGAGGAAGGACTGGAGTTGTTGGCGGAAATACATGGAGGCATGTGTGGATCCCACATAGGGTCAAGAGCCCTTGCCGGCAAGGCATTCCGGCAAGGCTTCTTCTGGCCCACTGCCCTCCAGGATGCGGCGGCGCTGGTCACCAGGTGTGAAGCGTGCCAATTCCATTCAAAGAAGCTTCATCAACCAGCTCAAGACCTTCAAACCATTCCTCTCTCCTGGCCCTTCTCGATCCGGGGGCTCGACATACTAGGCCCTTTCCCCCGCGCCGTCGGGGGCTTTGAGTACTTGTACGTTGCAATCGACAAGTTCACAAAGTGGCCAGAAGTGGAAACAGTGAGGAAGGTCACAGCTCAGTCAGCCGTCAAGTTCTTCAAGGGGCTAGTGTGCCGTTTTGGTGTACCCAACAGGATTATCACCGACAACGGCACGCAGTTTACAAGACGCACCTTCATGCAATATACCCAAGACCTCGGCAGCAAGGTATGTTTCGCTTCCGTTGCTCACCCCCGAAGCAATGGTCAAGCTGAGAGGGCAAATGCTGAAGTGCTGCGAGGATTAAGGACAAAGACCTTTGACAGGTTGCACAAGAGCGGGAGGCGCTGGATTGATGAATTGCCAGCGGTTCTTTGGTCGATCAGGACGACGCCAAATCGAGCCACCGGCCAGACGCCCTTTGCCCTGATATACGGGGCAAAAGCAGTTCTCCCCACGGAACTCATATACGGGTCGCCTCGAGTGCTCGCTTATGATGAGCTTGAGCAAGAGCAATTGCGACAAGATGACGCGATGCTCCTTGAGGAAGATCGTCTTCGGGCGACCGTGAGAGCAGCGCGCTACCAGCAAGCCTTGTGCCGCTACCATAGCCGCAAGGTTCATGCCCGAAGCATTGAGGAAGGTGACCTTGTTCTCCAGCGCGTTCAATCAGCCAGGAATACGAACAAGTTGACACCGAAGTGGGAGGGCCCTTATCGGGTAATACGAGTCACCAGGCCTGGCGCAGTCCGCCTGGACACCGAGGATGTCGTTCCGGTGAGTAACTCCTAGAACATCGAGCATCTTCGCAAGTTTTACCCATAAGGCGCGGCTTGCCGGGCCTCCCGGCAAGCCACCCTTTTGCACAAGCTTTGCCGGCAAGGCATGTAACCCTTTGTGCAAAGCCAGGCGCAGACCCTGAGCATAAATAAATGAAGCGCTGGCGCCCTAAGTTTTAGCATGCATGCTGAGTCGAGTCTCGTCCTTGGTTAGGGTTGATAGTGCTTAGCAGCGGCTAACCCCTAGCTTAGAGGTCGAGTCTTTGTCTTTCCTCTGTCATCCTTGGTTTACAGGACGCACAGGCATCCTTGCCGAGGCCACATAAAGGGAGGAGAGAAGAACAAATCAGTACTTGGACCCCGGCAAGCTAGCATTGCCGGGGGCTACAAGAGCAAGAATTCGCCCGCGGCAGACCAGGATTGCCGAGGGCTGCAATCTCAGATAAGTCCTTTTTCCCTTGTCATGCATTCTGCTATGGACTGAGGTATGTGAAACCTCGTTCTTTTCCTTGAGCTACCGTGCTCCCATAACTCTAGGTCCTAAGGCTCGTCCCTGGGACCAAGTTTAGTCGCAGTCGCGGCAGCAAAAGGATAAGACGAGGAGCCTAGGCCCGCTTCATCCCTGCCTCCGCCAAGAGCGTGAGAAAGGTCGAGCAAAGTGGGGAAACAGCAGGGCTTGTTGCCGGGCGAGAAAATGTTCATCTTAAGGATATCAGGGATTTATTCCCTGTAGTGGGTTTTTACCTACGAACAAAAGGACCCGGCAGACATTCCTTTTTCATGAAAAACATTCCATTCAGGTACAGTCCATAGGGGATGAAAGACATGAAGAAGGGGGATTACAAGTTTTAAACTTTACAGATGCCCGAAGGCTTACAGACAAAAAAGAGATAAGATGCCCGTAATGCCTTTCTTGTCCCTCTCCTCAGGAGGTAGGTCAAGGAGGCGAGAAGGGCAAAAGGGGCGCCTAGGCGAGCTACGGGTGACAGAAGACACCGAGAAGGCATCTCGGCGGCGTCCCCAGGGCTGGACGGTGATGACGGCGCCGGAGGCTGAGCTCGAAGACGAGGCGGCAGGACGTCAGTAGGAGACGAAGGCGTCGGTGCCCGCGTACTCCGACATGACGACCTTGCCGCCCACCTTCTTCCTCTTCCTCTTCCGCTGCCTCCCTACGCCAGCCGCCAAGGAGAAGACCCCGAGAAGTTCAAGGAGCTGGCGACGCGGATGATGGGGTCGCCGGTGCCACCAGGAGCGGCGCCCGACACCTAGTCGGACCCGTCATCCTGCCGTCCCCCGCCCTCATCGTCGCTGTCGCTGTCCTCCTCGTCACCCTCATTCGAGGAGGAGTCTTCGTCGTCGGAAGAGCTCTCCATGCAACACCTTGCGCGAGTTCCGAGGTGCCCGAAGACCTTGACGGAGAGGTGGCCGTCCCCCATCAGCTTGAAGTGGAGGGTGAGCCCGTCCGTCAGGTTGTGGATGCGAGCGAACCTCTTCCATCCTCTACGAAGATACATCACATGAGGGGCGGGGAAGTCGACGACGGCTCGCGTGCCGCTGATCCCACAACCCCTCATGTGCAACCGCAGCCACTCCGGCGGGTTCGCCTCCATCTCCCGCGCAAACGGGGTCGGGAGACGAAGGCGACGGCGCGGCGACCCCCGCATCCTAATGAAGAATTCGCAGGGGTCATCTCCAACATGACCCATGGCCTCGCCCCCTCCCTCTTCCCCTCGTAGCTGGTTCAGCCACTGCGGGTGCAGGAGAAGGGGGGACGCGCTGTCGAGCGGCGACCCTCGCCCCCACCGTTGAGGAGCCGGTGTTTTCCTTCTTCATGGCGGATAGAAGAAAGGAGCAGAAGCTGGAGGAGAAAGAAGATGGAGGAGTGTGCAGCGCCGTCCCCTCCCTCTGCCCTTTATAAAGGGGCGGGGCTGGAGCTCGACCGCCCCGCTCGACCAATCAAGACGCAGAAGGAGAGAGGGGCCGGGACCGACCCGCCGCACCAACCAACGACGGCTCGGTTTCCCGCCTCCACCGCTCGCCACCTTGAACGCATGGAGGGCACATGGCGAACGCGTGGGACCGAAGGGACGGGTGAGGCGGCTTCTCCCCACCCCATGATCGTGGGGGGTGCACGCCTAGCAGACCGCGCCTCGGCCCCATCCAGTCAGCGGGCCACGCCCCCACACCTTCCCCCGTTTACGGGGAAGGCGCGGGCCGCCTCCTTCCACATTTACTGCAATGTGACGCATGCGTGCGGAAACCGCCCACGCATGCCGCCCACGTCACGCACGCCCCTCCACCCCGCGTCGCTCGCGCGGGCCGTGGGAGGCGCGGCGCGCGAAAATTTTACCACGGTGAGAACCACCCCGCCTGCCGGCGCACCGTTTTGGGCCTGGCCCAACAACGTGTCGCGCTTATGTGTGGCCCAAGCCCGGGGGCTCCTGTCGGTGTACAAAAAGAGGGGTGCACTTTTTGTACCCCTATGACTGTGCACGGACAATCTGAGCCACGGCGCCATCCCACCAAGCAAGGCAAGGGAGGCAAGACGGGGCAAGACTGAAGCTTGATGAAGACTGGAGCGACACCAAGAACAAGACAACGAAGAGCAAGGGGACGAAGCAGTTTCCCCCGGCAAGATCCTTGCCGGGGCCGGCTCTGGCAGCCCCGACAAGACCCTTGCCGCGGCAGATCGCC